>CM038146.1:208821238-209421238 GCA_021437245.1 Aegilops speltoides | reverse complement strand
ATTCAAGTCATTAAATTCAACCGGTGCAACATCTCTTTTAAATCTTTTCAACAGTGTTCTTTTGAGTGGGCCCTAACCCACAGGTTTTTTCCCAGGATCTTACCTGACTCTTCTATTTTCCCACAGCTATCCTAAATTCTTCTCCAAGTTTGACGTAAGAATGAGTTATCATCAGTCAAATGCTTTTCTCCAAGATCTTTCAAATTCTTTTCATAGTTGGCTCAACCTCTTCGCTTTCGATTCTTCCGGTGTGCCTCAATAATTCTTGGTGGTGTTTCTCGTTGTCATTCTCATCATTTGAAGACCGAAGAAGGACTTCTCTTAAATCTTGGTCCATTCTCTTGAATATTCATGGTCCTAGCTTGATGCCATCCTCTCATAATTGCTTTCGATTGAGACAACTCTTTTCTTACCATCCGGAGCATTTCATGAGTTGTTTCCATTTCTTTCCTCCGAAGGCCATCATGTCATAATTCTTCATTCTCAGCGTGTAGCTATCGTTCTCCAAATCTTACCGGTGGTTCGTTCAAATATCCTCTAATCAGTTCATGTTCTCTTTGTTCTCATGTATCTAAATCCCCTCAAATATCTTCATTCGTTTTCCAATTCTTCCTGGTGAATTGTGCCTTTGCTACTTTCATTTTGAATTTTTACGGTGGTTCGTTCAAGATTTCACTTCCTTCGTTATCATATCAATTCATTCGTTGTTTCCAAATCCCTCCGGTGGTTCCATCAATACCTTCTCAAGTTCCCGCTATATCTCTCTTAATCCTTTTTCAATGGGAATAAGTAGTATGCCAAATCCGTTGCTTGTCATCAATTAAATTTGATGAAGGATACGCTTACAATAAATCTTATTCTTATTTCCTCGAGGTGACTCAATTCTTTTCTTCCGGAGATTGTTCATGATGAAGTAATTCTCGGTTCTAGTGTTTCATCTATTCTTTTTCCGCAGTTCCAAGTTTTTCTTGGATGTCTCATCGCGAAGCTCATTCTAAATCATTGCAAGGCTTCACCTTGTGTTTTCAACTTCTCCTTCTTTCCACCATCCTTTTAATACCGGAGTTTCTTCATGGTGGTTCCTCAAGGATTCTTTCATTGTTCAATTGTTCTTCAAGATTTCTCTTCAAGTTATGACCCGCCAAGCTATACTCTATAAATAAACATGGTGCTCAACACATGTTTTGTTTTGAGGCGTTCAAGTATTCTTTGTCTTGCATTCCGAAGTGCAATTCTTTCTACCTTATCTTTTGAGGTGGTGTTATGTCACTCTTGACAATTTCCTTCTTGTTTCATGATTCATATGTTGTCAAGAATGAGGTATTTTAAATCCATCAATCCCTTTGTTGGAGTTATCTTGGGTTATATTTCACCTAAAGCTTTCCCTAAGGATTGTTGCTATTTATGGTGCTTATAAATGACCCAAGTTCTTCTTTATCCTCCCGGTGATATAGCTTTCTCGTCTCCTTGTTCGTATCAATGAAATTCTTTTCCCGTGCTTGGCAAGTTGTCGCCTCATAATTTGAGATGCATTCCTTAAGACCATATCAAGCTTATTCTTTTCGTTGTTGGTTTTTTTTCAACAACTCCATTCTAATCTTCTTGAAAGGGTGCTTTCCAAGCTCATTCGTGGCAGAAGTTGGCATTTCCTTCTCCGTTCTCTTATTCCGATGATCTATCTTCTATTCATCCGTCCCGGAGGCATTGTGAAGTTGCTCCCTTCGTCCAATAGTCTCTTTTTGCCAAGATCATGTTCCTTTTTCCTTGGTTATCCATTTAACCGGAGTGTTGTGTCTATCGTTCCTATTTTAACCGGAGTCTCATCCAAGTGCGTTCATTTTGCCAAGTTCAAATTCTATTCCTCCATTTCCAACCGGAGTGTTGTATCATCTCCTCAATATCATCTTATCCTATCTAGTTTTCCTTCTTCTTTCAGTCGGAGTGCTGCCCAAATTATATCAATCTTATTCCTTCTCTATCTAGTTTTAACCGGAGTGGTTTCAATATCTATCTTATCACTAAACCTCTTGGTTCTCATCATATTCCTTGTTCCTCTTGGCCAACGAATTGTTTGCAATCTTGGTCATCTCCGTTATTTTGTTTCTTTCAATTTGTTCAACCTCTCAAGGTTCTTTGGCTTCACTCATTGGTCAAAGAAGCAACTTAGTTTTACCTCTTCTCTTCCTCTTCCGTTTACCCTCCGGTGCCATCCTAGATCTCGGGACGAGATCCTCTCGTACTGGTGGAGTGTTGTAACGCCCCGGATCCGATGCGCCAGGTGTCTGCCAGTTATTCGCCGTCGTTGCCATGTCATGTGCTTGCGTGTTGCACTTTGCCATGTCATCTTATGCATTTCATATCATGTCATCATGTGCATTTCATTTTGCTTACGTGTTCGTCTCATGCATCCGAGCATTTTCCCCGTTGTCCGTTTCGCAATCCGGCACTCCTATGTTCCCCGCGTCCCCCTCTTCTCTCTTTCTTGTGCGGGTGTTAAACTTTCTCGGAATGGCCCGAGGTTTGCCAAGCGGCCTTGGTATACCACCGTGAACCGCTGTCAAGTTCGTGCCTTTTGCGATCCGTTTGATACTCCAACGATTAACAAGGTGTAGTAAAGCCCTCTTTGAGTTGCAGCCCAACACCCTTCCAAAGTGGCCCAAAACCCACCAAACTCCCTCCATGCTCTCGGTCGTTCGATCACGATCGCGTGGCAAAACCGCACCTCATTTGGACTCTCCTAGCTCCCTCTACCTATATATATGTGTGCCTCCCGATTTTTTCGCGGTCAAACCCTAGTAGCTCCTCACACGCCGCCGGACATGTCCGCCGG
The DNA here is from genome assembly GCA_021437245.1 of Aegilops speltoides. Taxonomy (NCBI): domain Eukaryota; kingdom Viridiplantae; phylum Streptophyta; class Magnoliopsida; order Poales; family Poaceae; genus Aegilops; species Aegilops speltoides. The sequence goes on along the minus strand of CM038146.1, from coordinate 209,418,408 downwards.
AGGCCGGACACGCCCACCGCCGCCTCCACGTCGCCGGACCAATCCGGGATGCCACACCAGCGCGCCGCCTTTGCCTCCTCAATCTCCAGCGCCGTGTTGCCGCCGCCACCCACCGCCCGAAGCCCGCCGGGGTTCGACCAGCAGCCTGACCGGCCGATCTGGGCCCGAGGCGCCATGCCCGCGCGCAGCTGCGCCTCTGGCGGACTGCCGCCGCCCGGCGCGGACCTCGCCGCCGGCGCCTCGCCGTCGCCGCTCTCGCCGCTGCTGCCGGGACTGGCCAGCCGCCGCCGCGCTGCCGCCGCCGCCGCGCGCCGTCTGTCGCGGCGCGGCGCCCCGCCCGCCGCCCGAGCTCCTCCTCGCCATGAGCCCGCCGCCATCTTCCTGCCGCCCGAGCTCGGCGCCGGAGGCCGGTGTCGCGCTCCGGCCGCCGCCGACGCGCCGCTCGGTCCGGCCTCACCCCGCCGTCTGCGGCCTCCTCCGCGCCTCGCAACCCGTGCCCCGCGCCCTCCCTCGCCGGGATCCGGCCGGATCCGGCGAGATCCGGTCCGGATCCGTCAACTCCGGCCATCTCCCTCCTCCTCGGCCTCAACTCCAGCGAGCTCTCCGTCGCCGCATCAAAAACCGTGCAGACCCGAGGTTGCCCCCGTTTTCACTAAGTCCTGTAATTATTGCATAAACATGCCATCTTCATCGCATCGCATCTCTGCATCCGTAGCTCCGTTTCGTGCGTATAATATGTCAAATTGTTCGCCTCGACGAGTATATCATTTCATTCCATTGCATCATTTTCATTTCAGCTCATCTTGATGCCCGAAATGCGGTTGGAAGAGTGCATGTTGATGTTAATCTGCTGAAACTGTTATAACTTGCTCATTTATCATTTTTGCCATGATTGATGTGTGCATCCTATGAGGTTGATGTCTACATGAATGTTGATCTATGCCATGCCATCTTTCCAGGGGTGGCAACTATGTATTTTTGTGAGTTGTGTCCTGAGTGTATCAAGCTTGCTAAGTAGGGTAGTTCTTTGTTCTTTGTTTTCTGACAGATTCTGTTATATTTTGTTGCTATGTTAACATGTTGCTACTAATCATTCTATGCATAATCTAGAGATGCTCTATAAACATGTTTTTATCTACACGTCATGCTCTATCCATTCATGCCCTTGGTTGCAATTATAGCCTGATGGAACATGTTGTAATCTTGCTCCAAACTTGCTTGAAAATGTTGCTGTCAGCCTGTTAACATTAAGTTCACTTGTTCCCATGTGTTTTCCTATTGATCCATGAATCCTATGACCTTGCTATTGCCATGCTCAGCTTCACAAACATGCCTTCTTACTGTTGGTTGCATTGCCATGCCATGTATTGCTCTGTGGGGAGTGGTTCAAGCTCACGAACATGCCTACTTATTGTTGTTTCTGCCATGTTTGAATCTGTAATATAACTTGCCATGTTTACATGGGTGCCATCATATTTTCTGTGCCTTTTTGGCTCATGGTCAGTAAGGGTCTTTTGATCTATGCAATTAGTATATTCATGCCATGCCTTTGTTTGCCATGATAAGTTCCTGTAACATGTTGTTTGCTTGCTCTAAACATTGCAACCTGATGTTATTTCTGCTAACGTCTGAAACTGTTATTATTTGCAATATCTCCATGTGTTTTTGAGCATGTTCTAGTTGTTTCTGGAGATAGCTCAGTGTTCATGTTTTGCTATGCTTTACATGTACTTCATGCCCATGCCTTTTGTTATTATGTTGGGGTGCTTTAGCATGTTGTTTTGATGCTTGTAAGATGCCTAGTTGCTGTTATGGGCAGATTGTTGTTATGACTTGTATAGAGTGCATGTGTTGCACCGTTGCTCCGTTTTGAGTGTGCTCTATATGAAACTTGCGTGATTTTGCTTGTAACTTCATATTATCATGCTGCATCCTTGTTTTGGTGTGTTTGCTTGATGTTTGGGTGCATTTTGCATCAATGCCATGCTTAACTTGTTTTGCTCATATCTTCTAGGCCGTAGCTCCGAATCTAATGAACTTTATATGTACCTTGACTAGAATTTCGTGTAGATCATCTTGGTGCATCTTAACTTGCTGTTTAACAACTTGAACATAAGGTTTATTCACTTCTGGACCAATATCGAAATTTGCATATGAGGACTTACCGGAATTGTTATATGTTGTTCCCGGCCTCATTTAAACTTGCCTTGATGTGTTGTTCTTGTTTGCATCATCTCTTGCCATGAGTAGCTTCATGTAGCTTGGTCATGCATCATGCTTGTTGTGCATCATGCCTTGTTCATGTGTGGTGTGTTTACCTATGTTGTGTGCTTCTTCTTGTTAGTTCCTGTTTCGTTGCGATCGTGATGATTCGTTCGTCTACGGTTGGTTCGGCTTCATCCGTTCGTCTTCTTTATGGACTCGTTCTTCTTCCTTGCGGGATTTAAGGCAAGATGACCGCTACCCTGGATCTCACTACTATCATTGCTATGCTAGTTGCTTCGTTCTATCGCTATGCTGCGCTACCTATTACCTGTTTATCAAGCCATCCCAAATTGCCATGAACCTCTAACCTTTGACACCATTCCTAGCAAACCATTTATTGGCTATGTTACCGCTTTTGCTCAGCCCCTCTTATAGCGTTGCTAGTTGCAGGTGAAGTTGAAGATTTCTCCAGGGTGGACAGGGTTATGTTGGGATATCACAATATCTCTTATATTATTAATGCATCTATATACTTGGTAAAGGGTGGAAGGCTCGGCCTTATGCCTGGTGTTTTGTTCCACTCTTGCCGCCCTAGTTTCCGTCATACCGGTGTTATGTTCCCGGATTTTGCGTTCCTAATGCGGTCGGGTGATTTATGGGACCCCCGACAGTTCGCTTTGAATAAAACTTGTCCGGCAAGGCCCAACCTTGGTTTTACCATTTGCCTCACCACCACCTATCCCTTTCCTTGGGTCGGCCAACCCGAGGGTCATCTTTATTTTAGCCCCGGGCGGTGCTTGTCTAAGTGCTGGTCCAAACCGAAGCGATGTCCGGCGCCCACTGGCAGCCGTGGTCTATGCCAACCCGACGTCTGGCTCATCCGGTGTGCCCCGAGAACGAGATATGTGCAGCTCCTATCGGGATTTGTCGGCACTGGCGGGAGGCTTTGCTGGTCTTAATTTTACCATTGTCGAAATGTCTTGTAAACGGGATTCCGAGATCGATCGGGTCTTCTGGGAGAAGGTCTATTCTTCGTTGATCGCGAGAGCTTGTCATGGGCTAAGTTGGGATACCCTGCAGGTATAAACTTTCGAGAGCCGTGCCCGCGGTTATGTGGCAGATGGGAATTTGTTAATGTCGGTTGTAGATAACTTGACACAGATCCGATTTAAAATACATCAACGCGTGTGTAGCCGTGATGGTCTCTTCTCGCGGAGTCCGGAAGTGAACACGGTTTCGGGTTTATGTTTGGCGAAGCGGTGTTGGGATCACCTCTTGATCATTGCTAGCTTCACGACCGTTCCGTTTGTTCTCTTCTCGCTCTTACTTGCGTATGTTAGCCACCATATCATGCTTAGCCGCTGCAACCTCACCACTTTACCCCTTCCTTACCCTTTAAGCTTTGCTAGTCTTGATACCCATGGTAATGGGATTCTTTGAGTCCTCGTGGCTCACGGATACTTCAAAACCAGTTTGCGGTGCCTATGTTACGAAAGCGGTGGCGAACCAAGCTCAAGGAGGAGCTCGATGAAGATCTTGCCCTTTGTGTTGTTTCGTTCTAGTTGATCAGTAGTGGAGCCCAGTTGGGGTCGATCGGGGACCTTTGTCGCATTTGGGGTTCTTCTTTTATTTTGGTTCCGTAGTCGGACCTTGATTGTATATGGATGATGTAATGCTTTATTCATGTATTGTGTGAAGTGGCGATTGTAAGCCAACTATGCATCTCTTTCCCTTATGTAATACATGGGTTGTGTGAAGATTACCTCACTTGCGACATTGCTTTCAATGCGGTTATGCCTCTAAGTCATGCTTCGACACGTGGGAGATATAGCCGCATCGAGGGCGTTACAAGTTGGTAATCAGAGCTTTCCCCGACCTTAGGAGCCCCACTGCTTGATCGTTTTTAGCGGCCGAGTTGTGTCTAGAAAAATGTTTTGAGTCATTTAGGATTATATATATCGGAGAGTTAGGAATTCTTTTTACTCCCCAGTCTCTTCATCGCTCTGGTGAGGTCTCCTAACGTAGAGTTTTGACTCTTCTCTTCTCAAATTTCACTAATTTTTTTTAGGATCACGCGGGTATTTTGGAATTGTTCCGATGGTTTTATGATGAGAACATTGTCTTGGTGCCTCTGTCGGGGTTTAGTGGAAGTGTCCGGGAGTTGAGCTACGAGGTGTTGTCGTCATAATTTTATCGTTGCAGATTCGAATACCGAGTTTAGCACCGACATCGAAAATCTCTTTTATGCAGTTGTTGGTGAGATAACCCGATAACCCGATCTTGAGGTGAGTACGGGAGTATTGCCATGACTTGTATAACGGATGCTTTTCAAGGTTGAGGTACACGATTTCGAAGGTTTCTTGGTTATGTGTTGTGAGATGGATACTGACTTGGATGTAGGTATTGTTAGTTTGGGTGAGATATATTGCTTCCCATGTATCCCCAACACCAGATTGCATAACCAGAAAGTTTCGGGAGTTTATAGGTGGGAATTCAAGTAGCTCCTAGAACATCTTTCCGACAGATGCATGATATGGGATTGGGTAAATCTCTATCATATGTTTGTTCCGGCTTATTCTGCAAGCCAGTCCTTTGTTTTTGTTTTGAGTTGTGGTATTCGAGTTGCTTCAATGTCAAGTGTTGATTCCATACCTTTTCGAAATGGTGTTCTCATACTCCGATGTGAATACCAATCCTTCTCGACAATTGAGATTGTCATGTCAATCCTTTTCAACCGGCGTGTTTCTCTTCAAGTGGATCCGATCACTTCAACATCAGCAAGACCAATTATCATTTCTTCTCAACGGTGTTTGTTTCATGCGTCTCCAAGTTGCCTTTGTTTTTTCCCGCCCACCCACCCTTTTTCCTCAAGGACTAAGATTTCTTTACCAAGTATCCTTTTATTTTTTGTGAAGTTTCTCCATTCTTTTCCATCAATGTTCTTACCCGGTGGTTCTCAAGAAGATGTTCTACGAGTTCGTCATTCCTCATTCCTTTCTCTTCTCCGGTGGATTCAAGTCAAGTTTTGTTGATCATAACTTTTTCCTCATTTCAATGTCTTCTCATACCGTGCACCTCATTATCATTCTACTTCTCGCCATTTGTTATTCCGAGTGCTCAAGATATCTCAAGATTCGTGTTTCCACTCTGCATTCGTTCAAGCTCTTTCGAGATTGGTATCTCATTCAAGTCATTAAATTCAACGGTGCAACATCTCTTTTAAATCTTTTCAGCGGTGTTCTTTTGAGTGGGCCCTAACCCACAGGTTTTTCGAGTGATCTTACGACTCTTCTATTTTCCCACAGCTATCCTAAATTCTTCTCCAAGTTTGACGTAAGAATGAGTTATCATCAGTCAAATGCTTTTCTCCAAGATCTTTCAAATTCTTTTCATAGTTGGCTCAACCTCTTCGCTTTTGATTCTTCCGGTGTGCCTCAATAATTCTTGGTGGTGTTTCTCGTTGTCATTCTCATCATTTGAAGACCGAAGAAGGACTTCTCTTAAATCTTGGTCCATTCTCTTGAATATTCATGGTCCTAGATTGATGCCATCCTCTCATAATTGCTTTCGATTGAGACAACTCTTTTCTTACCATCCGGAGCATTTCATGAGTTGTTTCCATTTCTTTCCTCCGAAGGCCATCATGTCATAATTCTTCATTCTCAGTGTGTAGCTATCGTTCTCCAAATCTTACCGGTGATTCGTTCAAATATCCTCTAATCAGTTCATGTTCTCTTCGTTCTCATGTATCTAAATCCCCTCAAATATCTTCATTCGTTTTCCAATTCTTCCCGGTGAATTGTGCCTTTGCTACTTTCATTTTGAATTTTTACGGTGGTTCGTTCAAGATTTCACTTCCTTCGTTATCATATCAATTCATTCGTTGTTTCCAAATCCCTCCGGTGGTTCCATCAATACCTTCTCAAGTTCCCGCTGTATCTCTCTTAATCCTTTTTCAATGGGAATAAGTAGTATGCCAAATCCGTTGCTTGTCATCAATTAAATTTGATGAAGGATACGCTTACAATAAATCTTATTCTTATTTCCTCGAGGTGACTCAATTCTTTTCTTCCGGAGATTGTTCATGATGAAGTAATTCTCGGTTCTAGTGTTTCATCTATTCTTTTTCCGCAGTTCCAAGTTTTTCTTGGATGTCTCGTTGCGAAGCTCATTCTAAATCATTGCAAGGCTTCACCTTGTGTTTTCAACTTCTCCTTCTTTCCACCATCCTTTTAATACCGGAGTTTCTTCATGGTGGTTCCTCAAGGATTCTTTCATTGTTCAATTGTTCTTCAAGATTTCTCTTCAAGTTATGACCCGCCAAGCTATACTCTAAAAATAAACATGGTGCTAAACACATGTTTTGTTTTGAGGCGTTCAAGTATTCTTTGTCTTGCATTCCGAAGTGCAATTCTTTCTACCTTATCTTTTGAGGTGGTGTTATGTCACTCTTGACAATTTCCTTCTTGTTTCATGATTCATATGTTGTCAAGAATGAGGTATTTTAAATCCATCAATCCCTTTGTTGGAGTTATCTTGGGTTATATTTCACCTAAAGCTTTCCCTAAGAATTGTTGCTATTTATGGTGCTTATAAATGACCCAAGTTCTTCTTTATCCTCCGGTGATATAGCTTTCGTCTCCTTGTTCGTATCAATGAAATTCTTTTCCGTGCTTGGCGGGTTGTCGCCTCATAATTTGAGATGCATTCCTTAAGACCATATCAAGCTTATTCTTTTCGTTGTTGGTTTTTTTCCAACAACTCCGTTCTAATCTTCTTGAAAGGGTGCTTTCCAAGCTCATTCGTGGCAGAAGTTGGCATTTCCTTCTCCGTTCTCTTATTCCGATGATCTATCTTCTATTCATCCGTCCCGGAGGCATTATGAAGTTGCTCCTTCGTCCAATAGTCTCGCTTTTGCCAAGATCATGTTCCTTTTTCCTTGGTTATCCATTTAACCGAGTGTTGTGTCTATCGTTCCTCTTTTAACGGAGTCTCATCCAAGTGCGTTCATTTTGCCAAGTTCAAATTCTATTCCTCCATTTCCAACAGTGTTGTATCATCTCCTCAATATCATCTCATCCTATCTAGTTTTCCTTCTTCTTTCAATGAGTCTTTGCCCAAATTATATCAATCTTATTCCTTCTCTATCTAGTTTTAACCGGAGTGGTTTCAATACCTATCTTATCACTAAACCTCTTGGTTCTCATCATATTCCTTGTTCCTCTTGGCCAACGAATTGTTTGCAATCTTGGTCATCTCCGTTATTTTGTTTCTTTCAATTTGTTCAACCTCTCAAGGTTCTTTGGCTTCACTCATTGGTCAAAGAAGCAACTTAGTTTTACCTCTTCTTTTCCTCTTCCGTTTACCCTCCGGTGCCATCCTAGATCTCGGGACGAGATCCTCTCGTAGTGGTGGAGTGTTGTAACGCCCCGGATCCGATGCGCCAGGTGTCCGCCAGTTATTCGCCGTCGTTGCCATGTCATGTGCTTGCGTGTTGCACTTTGCCATGTCATCTTATGTATTTCATATCATGTCATCATGTGCATTTCATTTTGCTTACGTGTTCGTCTCATGCATCCGAGCATTTTCCCCATTGTCCGTTTCGCAATCCGGCACTCCTATGTTCCCCGGCGTCCCCCTCTTTTCTCTTTCGCGTGCGGGTGTTAAACTTTCTCGAAATGGCCCGAGGTTTGCCAAGCGGCCTTGGTATACCACCGGTAGACCGCCTGTCAAGTTTCGTGCCTTTTGGAGTCCGTTTGATACTCCAACGGTTAACCAGGTAACCGTAAAGCCCTCTTTGAGTTGCAGCCCAACACCCCTTCCAAAGTGGCCCAAAACCCACCAAACTCCCCTCCATGCTCTCGGTCGTTCGATCACGATCGCGTGGCCGAAAACCGCACCTCATTTGGACTATCCTAGCTCCCTCTACCGATATATATGTGTGCCTCCCCGATTTTTTTTCGCAGTCCAAACACTAGCTAACTCCTCCCCGCGCCGCCGGACATGTCCGCCCGGCGGCCGGACACGTCCACCGCCGCCTCCATGTCGCCCGGACCAATCCGGGGACGCCACATCAGCGCCGCCTTTGCCTCCTCAATCTCCGCGTGCGTGTACGCCGCCGCCACCCGCCGCGAAGCCTGTCGGGGCCGACCGCATGCCCCGCCGGCCGTCTGGGCCCGAGGCGCCCGTGCCGCGCCGCCGCGCCTCTGGCGGACCGCCGCCGCGGCGCGGACCTCGCCGCCGGCGCCTCGCCGTCGCCGCTCTCGCCTGCTGCCGCCGGGACTGGCGCCGCCGCCGCCATGCTCCGTCTGCCAGGACAAGGCGCGCCCGGTCTGCCGCCCGAGCTCCTCTCTGCCGCGAGCCCGCCGCCATCTTCCTGCCGCCCGAAGTTCGCCGCCGGAGGTCGGCGTCCGCGCTCCGGCCACCGCCAACGCGCCGCTCGGTCCGGCCTCGCCCCGCCATTGCGGCCTCCTCCGCGCCTCGCAACCCGTGCCCCGCGCCCTCCCTCGCCAGGATCCGGCCGGATCCGGCGAGATCCGGTCCGGATCCGTCAACTTCGGCCATCTCCCTCCTCCTCGGCCTCAACTCCGGCGAGCTCTCCGTCGCCGCATCAAAAACCGTGCAGACCCGAGGTTGCCCCCGTTTTCACCAAGTCCTGTAATTATTGCATAAACATGCCATCTTCATCGCATCGCATCTCTACATCCGTAGCTCCGTTTCGTGCGTATAAGATGTCAAATTGTTCGCCTCGACGAGTATATCATTTCATTCCATTGCATCATTTTCATTTCAGCTAATCTTGATGCCTAAAATGCGTTTGGAAGAGTGCATGTTGATGTTAATCTGCTGAAACTGTTATAACTTGCTCATTTATCATTTTTGCCATGATTGATGTGTGCATCCTATGAGGTTGATGTCTACATGAATGTTTATCTATGCCATGCCATCTTTCCAGGGGTGCCAACCATGTATTTTTGTGAGTTGTGTGCTGAGTGTATCAAGCTTGCTAAGTAGGGTAGTTGTTGTTGCTGTTTTCCTGACAAATTCTGTTATATTTTGTTGCTATGTTAACATGTTGCCACTAATCATTCTATGCATAATCTGGAGATGCTCTATAAACATGTTTTTATCTACACGTCATGCTCTATCCATTCATGCCCTTGGTTGCAATTATAGCCTGATGGAACATGTTGTAATCTTGCTCCAAACTTGCTTGAAAATGTTGCTGTCAGCCTGTTAACATTAAGTTCACTTGTTCCCATGTGTTTTCCTATTGATCCATGAATCCTATGACCTTGCTATTGCCATGCTCAGCTTCACAAACATGCCTTCTTACTGTTGGTTGCATTGCCATGCCATGTATTGCTCTGTGGGGAGTGGTTCAAGCTCACGAACATGCCTACTTATTGTTGTTTCGCCATGTTTGAATCAGTAATATAACTTGCCATGTTTACATGGGTGCCATCATATTTTTCGTGCCTTTTTGGCTCATGGTCAGAAGGGTCTTTTGATCTATGCAATTAGTATATTCATGCCATGCCTTTGTTTGCCATGATAAGTTCCTGTAACATGTTGTTTGCTTGCTCTAAACATTGCAACTTCGATGTTATTTTCGCTAACGTCTGGCTGTTATTATTTGCAATATCTCCATGTGTTTTTGAGCATGTTCTAGTTGTTTCTGGAGATAGCTCAGTGTTTATGTTTTGTTATGCTTTACATGTACTTCATGCCCATGCCTTTTGTTATTATGTTGGGGTGCTGTAGCATGTTGTTTTGATGCTTGTAAGATGCCTAGTTGCTGTTATGGGCAGATTGTTGTTATGACTTGTATAGAGTGCATGTGTTGCACCGTTGCTCCGTTTTGAGTGTGCTCTATATGAAACTTGCGTGATTTTGCTTGTAACTTCATATTATCATGTTGCATCCTTGTTTTGGTGTGTTTTCTTGATGTTTGGGTGCATTTTGCATCAATGCCATGCTTAACTTGTTTTGCTCATATCTTCTAGGCCGTAGCTCCTAATCTAATGAACTTTATATGTACCTTGACTAGAATTTCGTGTAGATCATCTTGGTGCATCTTAACTTTCTGTTTAACAACTTGAACAGAAGGTTTATTCAGTTCTGGACCAATTTCGAAATTTGCATATGAGGACTTACCGGAAGTGTTATATGTTGTTCCCGGCCTCATTTAAACTTGCCTTGATGTGTTGTTCTTGTTTGCATCATCTCTTGCCATGAGTAGCTTCATGTAGCTTGGTCATGCATCATGCTTGTTGTGCATCATGCCTTGTTCATGTGTGGTGTGTTTACCTATGTTGTGTGCTTCTTCTTGTTCGCTCCTCTGTTTCGTTGCGATCGTGAGGATTCGTTAAATCTACGGTTGGTTCGGCTTCATCCGTTCGTCTTCTTTATGGACTCGTTCTTCTTCCTTGCGGGATTTCGTGCAAGATGACCGCTACTACGGATCTCACTACTATCATTGCTATGCTAGTTGCTTCGTTCTATCGCTATGTTTGCGCTACCTATTACCATTTATCAAGCCATCCCAAATTGCCATGAACCTCTAACCTTTGACACCATTCCTAGCAAACCATTTATTGGCTATGTTACGCTTTTGCTCAGCCCTCTTACTGGCGTTGCTAGTTGCGGTGAAGTTGAAGATTTCTCCGTGGTGGACGGGGTTATGTTGCGATATCACAATATCTCTTATATTATTAATGCATCTATATACTTGGTAAAGGGTGGAAGGCTCGGCCTTATGCCAGTGTTTTGTTCCACTCTTGCCGCCCTAGTTTCCGTCATACCGGTGTTATGTTCCCGGATTTTATGCTCCTAACACGGTCGGGTGATTTATGGGACCCCCGACGATTCGCTTTGAATAAAACTTGTCCAAAGAAGGCCCAACCTTGGTTTTACCATTTGCCTCATCACCACCTATCCCTTTCCCTTGGGTCGGCCAACCCGAGGGTCATCTTTATTTTAGCCCCCGCCCAAGCTTGTCTAAGTCTTTGGTCCAAACCAGCGATGTCCGGCGCCCCTGGCAATCGGGGTCTATGCCAACCCGACGTCTGGCTCATCCGGTGTGCCACGAGCGAGATATGTGCAGCTCCTATCGAGAGTTGTCGGCACTGTGGGAGGCTTTGCTGGTCTTGTTTTACCATTGTCGAAATGTCTTGTAAACCGGATTCCGAGACTGATCGGGTCTTCCGGGAGAAGGTCTATTCCTTCGTTGATCGCGAGAGCTTGTCATGGGCTAAGTTGGGACACCCTGCAGGTATAAACTTTCGAGAGCCGTGCCCGCGGTTATGTGGCAGATGGGAATTTGTTAATGTCCGGTTGTAGATAACTTGACACCAGATCCGATTTAAAATATATCAACCGCGTGTGTAGCCGTGATGGTCTCTTCTCGGCGGAGTCCGGGAAGTGAACACGGTTTCTGGGTTTATGTTTGACTTAAGTAGGTGTTCAGGATCACCTGTTGATCATTGCTAGCTTCACGACCGTTCCGCTTGTTCTCTTCTTGCTCTTACTTGCGTATGTTAGCCACCATATCATGCTTAGTCACGCAACCTCACCACTTTACCCCTTCCTTACCCTTTAAGCTTTGCTAGTCTTGATACCCATGGTAATGGGATTCTTTGAGTCCTCGTGGCTCACGGATACTTCAAAACCAGTTTGCGGTGCCTATGTTACCGGCGGTGGCGCAACCAAGCTCAAGGAGGAGCTCGATGAAGATCTTTCCCTTTGTGTTGTTTCGTTCTAGTTGATCAAGAGTGGAGCCCAGGTTGGGGTCGATCGGGGACCTTTGTCGCATTTGGGGTTCTTCTTTTATTTTGGTTCCATAGTCGGACCTTGATTGTATCTGGATGATGTAATGCTTTATTCATGTATTGTGTGAAGTGGCGATTGTAAGCCAACTATGCATCTCTTTCCCTTATGTAATACATGGGTTGTGTGAAGATTACCTCACTTGCAACATTGCTTTCAATGCGGTTATGCCTCTAAGTCGTGCTTCGACACGTGGGAGATATAGCCGCATCGAGGGCGTTACATAAATCAAACTAACATCATGGCATCTACTAGCATGGCAATAACATGGCATGGCATCATGAAACTATCCTGAAAAATAAACTATCGGTCATATCCAATGCAGACATAACATGTTAACTTTATGCAATCATCTCATGTCCTCCCATGGTTCTTTAAATGCAAACATATTACTCATGCAATGCAACCAAACTTGTGCACTGAGTCCCTCAGACTCTCTTATCAACGGGTTGCCTCGCAACCAAAACGGTGATCGCTCCTGGATCACAAACGAGCTAACCCAGAGACATCTCTTGATCCTTCCGGCGATCACAACCACGACCAATATTTGGCCTCAAACCGTGATCCTTACGGTGATCACAACCACGACCAATATTTGGCCTGTGATCCTTACGGTGATCACAACCACGACCAATATTTGACCTCAAATTGTGATCCTTATGGCGATCACAACCACAACCAGTATTTGGCCCGTGATCCTTACGGCGATCACAACCACGACCAGTATTTGGCCTTTGATCCTTACGGTGATCACAACCGTGACCAGTATTTGGCCCGTGATCCTTACGGCGATCACAACTACATTAATCAGCTTAATTATTTCAGGTTTATCCTCCATTTCGACCAAGACCCCATAGTGTGACCTACTACGAACTTGCACCCATGACCGAGGACGCGGCTATCGATAGATTTTATAAACACTCTGCAGAGGTAGCGCACTGTACCCACACCACGGAACCCATGGCCTCGCACTCCCATTCGGGTGGACCAACGACATTCCAACGTAACCGACCTACTGTCATGACACTCTCCCGGCCACTCCGACCCACTCCCCACTGGGCTAGTCCTGGGTGGCCCCGTGTCTACCAAAGACACAATGACCACCATCGTGGCCACGATCCCACACGGGGACCCGGTACCAAAAACTCAACAACGGGCACACAAGGCTTATGTCCGCCTACCTGATCAGGGTAGCGCGCACCCATAACCTTCCGTAGTTGGAGGCACCGACCGGAGGAACGACAATAGATCACATTAAGGCCGTCCCATACCGGCAAATGTGGCTGCACTGAGAAAGTTTGATTTGGCGGGACTATGACTCAATCCCATCAATGATGGAGGAGTTTTGTTATTAAGTCATATTATTATCTTCTCCATCATCAATCATCATGCAAGCATTTTAACCTGAATGCAACAATCAGCATACATCATACAAATGCTTTAATAACATATCGAACTTCTCAAGTGAACAACTACAACATAAAGAACATGACAATACCAAGTACTAACATATCCATGGTGCATTACAATCATCATAACATTTTATAACGATGTCATGAAAATAAAGTGGAGTAGTGACATGGCATTATCCATAACAACATTATAACTAGCATGGCAAAACATAGCATGAAAATACAAGCATGCATGGTAAGGATAACGGAATAACTGCAGATGAAAACGATAAGCAACAACTGCAACTAAACAAACACAAGGTGCAAGCAAAGTCAACATGCAAGTTCAGGGCTCATGATAAGAGGTTGGCTTGCGTGGGGGTCAACAAATACTCCGGGAAGAAGTGAGAAACGATCATGAAAAATTTGCTTGGAAGCAGTTCTCTCGGAGGGTGTGTTTCTGAGACACAGGCAAAATGGTCATCTTCAAAATGTGCTAACATGGTGAAAATGACCTCATCAAAACGGGCTCGACTAAACGAAAACGTGGGCTTTGGAATCACCTGATTCAGAGTTACGGTTGTCCAGATACGAAGGGTTGAAGTTTAGGGACCTATCGGTGAAAATTTCTGAGAATACGCCTTCGGTCAGGGTTAACGGCTCGCGGCGGGGTGCCTCCACTTAGATGACATGGCGTTGGACCAGTCAAAGTGGCAGAGGCGGGGCCGGGCTCCTGGGCCGCTGCCAGGTGGGGCCGTGGGGCCCACCTGGCCAGGTCAACGCCTCTCCTGGCCACTCCATTCTTCTCCCCGACGCGCGCCCATAGAGCAGAGGAAGGCCGCGCTCCGGCGACGAGCACGGGCAACACGGGCCACCTCCGGCGAGGCTCCTGCCACGGGCGTGCTCCTCGGGGAGTGGCGCATCCATTCCCCCACTCCACGGACTCCAACCACGAGGGGAGCGACGGTGACCTCGAGAATGGCGGACGGCGGAGAAGGGCTTCGGTCGATAGCGAGGCAGCGGTTCTGGCGGGGGAGGCGAGGGGCTGAGGCTACGGGGAGGCTCGCCGGACCTTGGGGAATTCACTGGTGGTGGAAGAACGGCAAGGGGAGCGAGGTAGAGCCGGAATCGAGCAGCGCCCGAGGCGGCGGCCATGGCGATGGGAAGAGGATGGGGAGCTCCTGGAGCTCAGGTGACTAGCTAGGGAGGTCGCTGGGAGGAAGGGGGAGCTGCTGGAGTGCTCGGAGTCTCGGGGGAAGGCCTTTAAATAGGCGGGCGAGGAGATGCTGAGCCAGTCGCCGCCGAACGAGTCCGGCCAGGGCTCTGGCGCGCGCAGGGCTCACGGGGAGGGACGGAAGGCGACGAGGGGGGAAGCGGACGAGCTCCAGAAGCTCACGGAATCGAGCAACGCTCGCGGATGAGGGGAGGAAGAGGACAGAGGCGAGGAAGAAGACGATGGCCACGGGAGCACACTGTTCGATCTTTGGAACGACTCGCCGGAGAAGAAAACGGAGGGGGCCAGAGGTCCAGGGGGAAGAGGACGGCGAGGGGGAGCTGTAGGACATTAATGGCGAGGTCGGGGACGGTCGGAGTAGCGTTGCGGACGAGAACAGTCGCTAGACCACCGTTTTGGCTGGCTGCCCTCGTGGTCACCATTGGCATATATAGCACGCTCTGGAGATTTTACTAGTGCCAGCTCATGTCTACCGAGTAGTCCTTCTAGAGTGGAGTATTACCACGGCAAAGATTTGTGCAGAGACAAATGGAGCTGATTAAACCAAGCTCCACAAGATTAATGCTGCAAACTTGGCAACATCCTAGAGGTAAAACCAGAGAGGGTGAAAGGTAAACTTGATGTCTGGGAGGCTTAGGGTAGCAAGGACTACGGTCCTAGTAATTATGAGGGCATAAGCACAATGATTTAGCATAGCTGCAGTGCAAATGCCAAATCTGGTCCAGAAAACAAAAGAGGAAGAAGCACTCACTAGGAGTGTTGGATTGAGCTATAACTTGTCAAATCCTCATGATTTGGTCATAAGTAGATGCTGTAAAAAGATCACACCAAATGGACTTGCCAAATTGGTACTTACTTCACGAGCATCACTTTTGACCAGAAACTTGGAAAAATTCTAGGTCAATATTGGCTAAATGAATTTAGCCAAACTCTTGGGTAGGCGGGTTATATGGATACGAGAAGGCTTGGAATTATTTTCAGCAATAATGGAGGAAGATAAAATTTACTTGCTTCACAAACTGAAACTTTGGACAAAAAACAAGAATTGCTCCTGTGCTCACATAGCTCAATGAAATGAGCTGACGTTGGGTGGAGGCTGATGATTTGGGATACTTGAGAAGATGGCAAAGTTTCATCCCATTTGCAAACTCTATGAAGGTACTTCCTTCACAAAGTGACAATCTGGTCGGAAACTTTGAAAAATTGCACAGGGAGCTAGGATAATTGGATTGAGCTCATCTTTGGTATCCATGGGTTATTTTTTAATATTAATCACCCTGCCAAATTGCAGCTCAAATGGAATTAGTAATAAATCACCTTTGCAAAATGTCTGAGAAGGCATAATCTTGCATTGGATCATGTGCCCAATTTTTGATCGGTGGAACATGAGATAAAGATGGAACTAGTGATTATATAGCAAGTACAAGCTCCACAATTTATGTGGGAATTTTCCCTGCTATAAAAATAGTAGTTCCTTTAGAAAATGGCAGAAAAGCAATTGGTATTAAGTAGGAAAAGGCAATTTTCCTTATTTAATTATGGCCAATATAATTGCCAGAGCTTGGATTAGGCATAATTGTCAACTCTACCAATTCACATGAACTTAGGAGATGGTTGATATGCCTTTGGATTTTATTCCTCAGAAAGGCAAGAAAAGGAATAAATCATAATTCAAAAATATTGCATGGGACTTGGCAATATTTTGCATATCCAAGGTTGAAAAGGATAGTAGGGTCTCTAGGAATAGATGGGATGATCAACAGATCAAGGAAAATGATGGCTCCTTTGTAATCACAAAGGCCACATTCAAATTCCAAAAATTAGGAATTAGGGTTTGAGAGGGTTTAAGATGATGCAACTGAGGTCTTGCCCACTGAAAAAGACATGAGCAAGTTTTGAAAGGTTGGAAATGACAAGAAATCTCAGAGTCATCAGCAAAACTCAGGAGAAAGATTTTGAAAATGAGTGCCAGGAAGGAATAACAGCACAAAATTGATAACCCAATTTTGGGGCTGTTACAACCTTGCCGGGCATGTGCCTGGCCACGGCCCAGTGATCGTCCCAGGCGAGGCTTGTCGGGGGCCTTGGAGTCGTCCCCGGCAAGAGCCTTGCCGTGGGTCTTCGTCTTCTGGTCCCAGGCGGATCTATGGGTCGTCAATCCTTTTGAGGATTTGCATGCTATCGAGCATGCACTATCCATATCTTGGTCTTAATGTTGTCGATGGTGTCAGAGCTCTCAGCCCCAAGGGTGATGGACTTGCTGGTGTTGGTGCGGGTTGCCCCGGCAAGGCCCTTGCCGGGGGCGGCCCAGCTTGCCCCTCGCCCCTCGTGCTTTGAGTGTCTGCCTTGGTGGCCTTTGGGCTTTGCTTTCCTCTGCCTCGCCAGGCCCTGCCGTAGGTATGGCCACGACTGTCCAGGGCTGCACCTACCTGTGCACTAGTAAGGGGTACAAAAGTGCCCATACTTTTGTACACCGACATCTGGGTTAATAGGTTAGTCCCAAAAATCATATAAAATAGCATATAAATGCATATAAAACATCCAAGATAAATAATATAATATCATGGAACAATCAAAATTATAGATACGTTGGAGACATATCAACTAACAAAAAGATTGAGAAGCGCCCAACCAAGAAACTAAAAATCTCGTACCTCAAGCATTAATCATAAGTAACACCGAATAATGCACCACAAGTAGGATATAAATTTCAATGCATAACTATTGACTTTCATGCTTGCATAGGGAATCACAAACCTTAACACCAATATTCTTACTAAAGCACAATTACTCATTAACATGACTCACATATTACATCATCATATCTCAAAACCATTACTAAGAATCAAGTTTATTTTGTCCAATGATCTTCATTTTTATTATATCCTCCTTGGATATCTATCACTTTGGTACTAATTTCATATGTTGTTTTTAATAAGCTCAAGCAAATTTAAGTGAAGAACATGAGCATAATATTTCTTTCTCTCAAATAATCTAAGTGAAGCAAGTGAGAATTTCTTAAAAAAATTACTAACTCCCAAATAAATCTAAGTGAAGCATGAGAGCATTTCTTCAAAAATAGCAAAGCACACCATGCTCAAAAAGATATATGTGAAGCACTAGAGCAATTCCAAGGCTCTAAAAATTTAATTGAAGCATAGGAGCAAGCATGGCATAATTTTTGGCTCTCTCAAAATGGTGCGTCCAACAAGTATTCAAGACTTAAAACACAAAGCAAAAAAAGTGAAGACTCATATCATACAAGATGCTTCAAGCAAAACTCATATTATATGATGAATAAAAATATAGCTCCAAGTAAAATGCCGATGGTTGTTAGAAGAAAGAGGAGATGCCACTCAGGGGCATCCCCAATCTTAGTTGCTTGTTACTTCTCGAATATTATCTTGGGTGCCTTGGGCATCCCCAAGCTTAGCCTTTTGCTAATCCTTATTCCTTTATCCATCGTAATCTCATCCAAAACTTGAAAACTTCAGTCACACAAAACTCAACAAAACCTTTGTGAGATCCGTTAGTATAAGAAAGCAAACCAGTACTATAAGTACTACTGCAAACCCATTCATATTTTATTTTTGCATTATGTCTACTGTATTCCAAATTTTCTATGGCAAAAACTCTTTAAAATTTGGATACTTGATTGACCCACTTACTTCTATTATATTAATACTAATTACTACTGTAGGAATCCTGGTTCTTATTTGTAGTGATGGTTATATGTCTCACGATGAAGGATATTTGATATTTAAAAACCATAGAATCATCAAAACAAGCACACAACAAAAAGAAAACAGAATCTGTCAAAAACATAATGGTCTGTAGCAATATGACTACTTCCAATACTTCTGTAACACCAAAAATTCTGAAAAATAGGATGACGTGAATAATTTGTTTATTTATATTCTGCAAAAAGAATCAACTCAAAAGCACTCTTCTGAAAAAAAGAAAAATAATTTCGTGAGCGCAAAAGTTTCTGTTTTTCATTAAGATCAAATCAACTCTCACCCAAATCATCCCAATGGCCTTGCTTGGCACAAACACTAATTTAAACCACAAAAACACATCTAATGAGAGGCATAATTGGGTATTGTATTGAAAACAACAAGAAAAGCAAAAAGCAAAAAGATACAAGTTGGTTCCCTCCCAACGAGCGCTATCATTTTACGCCCCTAGCTAGGCATAACGCGTAGGATCTAAGTTTTGTCATCTTTAGTATCAAACTCTTCAAGCACACAACTAGATTTATTTAGAGAATTGGTAAGTAAAATAGAGAAACTTCTGGGCATAAAGTTGAGGAGTTCATTCTTATCAGTAGGATCTCTTATAACTTCAAGAAAATTCGGGCGAATACTAATCATTTTAAGATTCCCTTTATCATTACTAGAAGTTGAACCTTTGTTTTTAGTAACTTGAGAAATCTTGCCAATTTTTAGCAGAGTTTTCTCAATAGTTTTGGCGGAAGCGAAAGCCGTACTTAGATTACTAAAGATTTCTTCCAGCTTATCGTTCCTAGACGGGCTTTCTTCAATTATTTCATGAATTACAATCCCATTTTCTTTTAACAACTTGAAAACTTCTCCCGCTTTTGACCCAATTGTAGTAGCATAATTTTGCATTTTTCTATCCAATTTTTCAATATGTTCTTCGGTAAGCATTTTCTTTTCAATTCCATCTAGTCTTTCCATAACATGCTCGAGGGTCACAATTGTTTCATTGATCATGAGAGGTGGTGAACCCACTAAATTTCCCAAAGCATTAAAAGCATCAAGAGAAGGACACATCAAGAAATTTCCACTGGTAATCGTATCAAGGACGAATCTATACCAAGTGGTGATGCCCACATAAAAACAACAAAGAAGAACAACGGTAGATTGCTTACGGATAGATCTATTATGAGAATTGCAAATCCTATACCAAGCATCTTTTAAATTCTCCCCTCCCCTTTGTTTAAAGTTAAGAACCTCGTTGTCGAGGGTGTATGCAATAGAGGAAGAACTATCCATAACGACAAAAAGTGGTCAACAAGATTGCACACAAAAATAGATCTGACGAGAAAAGGGGGAACGAAAAAAAGGGCGAATAAAACGACAAATTTTTGTGAAGTGGGGGAGAGGAAAACAAGAGGCAAATGGCAAATAATGTAAATTGCAAGGAGATAAGATTTGTGATTAGGAACCTTGTTGATGTTGATGATCCTCCCCGGCAGCGGTGTGAAAAATTCCTTTTAATGCCTGCTTGAACTACGTTGGTATTTCTCCAAAGAGGAAGGGATGATGCAGCATAGCAACGGTAGGTATTTCCCTCAGTGATGATACCAAGGTTATCGAACCAGTAGGAGAACCACACAACACAACATAAACAACCCCTGCACACAAATAACAAATACTCGCAACCCAATGTGTTAAAGGGGTTGTCAATCCTTTTTAGGTAACGGTGCCAGAAATTGGCGAGGAGACGTGATAAAGTTGTAATAGATAGGATAAATGGAGCATAAGTAAAATAAAGTGCAGCAAGTTATTTTTGTATTTTTGGTTTAATAGATCTGAAAATAAAAGCAAAGGAAAATAGATTGCGAAGGAAAATATGATAAGATGAGACCCGGGGGCCGTAGGTTTCACTAGTGGCTTCTCTAGAGAAAAATAGTAAACGGGGGAAAAACAATTACTGTTGGGCAATTGATAGAACTTTAAATAATCATGACGATATCTAGGCAATGATCATTATATAGGCATCACGTCCAAGATTAGTAGACCGACTCCTACCTGCATCTACTACTATTACTCCACACATCGACCGGTATCCAGCACATCTAGTGTATTACGTTAATGGAAAAATGGAGTAATGCAATAAGAACAATGACATGATGTAGACAAGATCTATTTATATAGAAATAGACCCCATCTTGTTATCCTTAATAGCAACGATACATATGTGTTGTTTCCCCTTCTGTCACTAGGATCAAGCACCGTAAGATCGAACCCATCACAAAGCACCTCTTGCCATTGCAAGATAAATAGACCAAGTTGGCCAAACAAAACGCAAATATCGGAGAAGAAATACGAGGCTATAAGCAATCATGCATATAAGAGATCAAAGAAGACTCAAATAACTTTCATGGATAAAAACATAGATGTGATCATAAACTCAAAGTTCATCAGATCCCAACAAACACACCGCAAAAAGACTTACATCATATGGATCTCCAAGAGACCATTGTATTGAGAATCAAGAGAGAGAGAGAGGAAGCCATCTAGCTACTAACTACGAACCCCTAGGTCTACAAAGAACTACTCAGCATCATCGGTGAGGCACCAATGGACATGATGAACCCGTCTGTGATGGTGTCTGGATTGGATCTGGCTTTTCTGGAACTTGCGGCAGCTGGAATTGATTTTCGTCGACTCCCCTAGGGTTTCTGGAATATTGGGGTATTTATAGAGCAAAGAGGCACTGTAGGAGGCCACCGAGGTGGGCACAATCCACCTGGGCGCGTCTGGAGGCCCAGGCGCGCCCTAGTGTCTTGTGCCCCCTCGGGCTCCCTCTTCGGTACTTGTTCGGCCCACTGGATGTCTTCTGGTTCAAAAAAATCCAAAAGAAGTTTTGCTGCGTTTGGACTCCGTTTGATATTGATTTCCTGCGATGTAAAAAACAAACAAAAAACATCAACTAGCACTGGGCACTATGTCAATAGGTTAGTACCAAAAAATGATATAAAATGACTATAAATGATTGTAAAACATCCAAGAATGATAATATAATAGCATGAAACAATAAAAAAATTATAGATACGTTGGAGACGTATCAAGGGCCCTAATACGTCCATTTTGCAGCATATTTTCCTACTATCATTTATAATGTTTTTATGCATAATAATGCATTTTGGAGTAATTCTAATGCCTTTTCTCTCATAATATGCAAGGTTCACGCAAAGAGGGAGAATACCAGCAGTTGGAATTCTGGAGCTGAAAAAGCTATGTGAGGCCACCTATTCTGCACAACTCCAAATGAGCTGAAACTTCACGAGGATTTTTTATGGAATAAATAAGAATTATTCGAGCAAATAACCACCAGAGGGGGCCCACCAGGTGGGCACAACCCACCTGGGTGCGCTAGGGCCCCCAAGCGCACCCTGGTGGGTTCTGCCCTCCTCGGCCCACCTCCGGTGCCCATCTTATGGTATATAAGTCATTTTCACCCTAGAAAAAATCAGGAGAGGACTTTCGGGACAAAGCACCACCGTCTCGAGCCGGATCTTGGGCAGGAGTACTTTTGCCCTCTCGCAAAGCGGTTCTACTGGGGGAACTTCCCTCCCGGAGGGGGAAATCATCGTCATCATCATCCCCAACAGCTCTCCCATCTTGGGGAGGGCAATCTCCATCAACATATTCAATAGTGAAATCACAAGTACTCCCTAGGTGGTTTTGGTAATTAATGTCAACATATATCTTGTTCGACTAACACTTTTATCTAGTATGTTTCAGATAAGTTCAACAATGGAGTGGCATGGACTAAAGGATGTGGGAACTCCTTCAAGATGCTAAGGACAAAGGATTGGCTCAAGCTTCAAGCTCAAGACTCTTCATTTTATATTTTAGTGATCCAAGATCACATTGAGTCTATAGGAAAAGCCAATACTATCAAGAAGGGATGAGGTGTTGCTTAATGAGTTTCTTGCTCCACAGTGCTTAGTGATATGCTCCAAAACCCTCAACTACTTTCCCACTCCCACACATATGACCCAAACCTAAAGTCAACCTCGGCCTCACCGATTCTTTCTATCCAGCGCCACCGAGTTCAAATGTCATAGCCACTACCACAAACCCTAGGCAAATCGGTCTCACCGATAGGGATCTCGGTCTCACCGAGATGGGATTGTAATCTCTCTGTGTATGTCCATTACCAAAATCGGTCTCACCGAGTTTGGGCAATCGGTACTACCGAGATTACAATGCAAACTTCCTGGTTAACTGACTACCAAAATTGGTCCCACCGAGTTTGTGTAATCGGTCCCACCGAGTTTGTGTAATCGGTCCAACCGAGTTTGCCTGACCAACTCTCTGGAAAGCTTATTACCAAAATCGGTCTCACCGAGTTTGTGTAATCGGTCTTACCGAGATTACATTATGCCCTAACCCTAACCGAATTGGTCTTACCGAGTTGCATTTTAGTCCCACCGAAAATCCTAACGGTCACTAGGTTTACTAAATCGGTCCGACCGAGTTTGTTGATTCGGTCCCACCGAGTTTGGTAGATTGTGTGTAACGGTTAGATTTTGTGTGGAGGCTATATATACCCCTCCACCTCCTCTTCATTCGTGGAGAGAGCCATCAGACTGAACCTACTCTTCCAACTTACCATTTCTGAGAGAGAACCACCTACTCATGTGTTGAGGCCAAGATATTCCATTCCTACCATATGAATCTTGATCTCTAGCCTTCCCCAAGTTGCTTTCCACTCAAATCTTCTTTCGACCAGATCCAAATTCTATGAGAGAGAGTTGAGTGTTGGGGAGACTATCATTTGAAGCACAAGAGCAAGGAGTTCATCATCAACGCACCATTTGTTACTTCTTGGAGAGTGGTGTCTCCTAGATTGGCTAGGTGTCACTTGGGAGCCTCCGACAAGATTGTGGAGTTGAACCAAGTAGTTTGTAAGGGCAAGGAGATCGCCTACTTCGTGAAGATCTACTGCTAGTGAGGCAAGTCCTTCGTGGGCGCCATGGTGGGATAGACAAGGTTGCTTCTTCGTGGACCCTTCGTGGGTGGATCCCTCCGTGGACTCGCGCAACTGTTACCCTTCGTGGGTTGAAGTCTCCATCAACGTGGATGTACGATAGCACCACCTATCGGAACCACACCAAAAACATCCGTGTACCCAATTGCGTTTGAATCCTCCAAACCCTTCCCTTTACTTTCTTGCAAGTTGCATGCTTTAATTTCCGCTGCCTATATACTCTTTGCATGCTTGCTTGAATTGTGTGATGATTGCTTGACTTGTCCTAAGATAGCTAAAATCTGCCAAACTCTGAAATTGGGAAAAGGTTAAGTTTTTAATTGGTCAAGTAGTCTAATCACCCCCTCTAGACATACTTCAAGGTCCTACAAGTGGTATCAGAGCTGTGGTCTCAATTTGCTTTGATTTCCATAGCTTTTGGTGGTCATGGCCTTGGTTTCACAACCTAGGAGAGTATGGCGTCTAGTGAGGGAAATTATCACCGTAGAGGTCCTTACTTTGATGGTACTAATTTTGCTAGTTGGAAGCATAAGATGAAAATGCATATTCTCGGACATAACCCCGCCGTTTGGGCAATCATTTGTATTGGCTTGCAAGGTGAATTCTTTGATGGGAGAGAACCGAACCGTGAAGCTAATGCGGAAGAACTGAAGATGCTGCAATGCAATGCTCAAGCTTGTGATATCATCTTCAACGGATTGTGCCCCGAAGAATTCCAGAAAATCAGCCGTCTTGAGAATGCAAAGGAAATTTGGGATACTTTGATTGATATGCATGAAGGTACCGACTCCATCAAGAAATCAGAGTTGGATGTGCTCCAAAGTCAGCTTGACAAGTTCAAAATGAAGGATGGTGAAGGTGTCGCTGAAATGTACTCTAGGCTTGCACTTATCACAAATGAGATTGCCGGCTTAGGGAGTGAAGAGATGACCGACAAGTTCATCATCAAGAAGATCCTAAGAGCATTGGATGGAAATTATGATACCGTGTGCACATTGATCCAAATGATGCCAAACTACAAAGATCTCAAGCCAACGGAAGTCATTGGAAGAATTGTTGCTCATGAGATGTCACTCAAGGATAAGGAGGAACTTCACAACAAGTCAGGTGGTGCTTACAAAGCCTCAAGTGAAGCCCCCACATCATCAAGTGAGAAACAAACCTTCAATGAAGAATTGAGCTTAATGGTGAAGAACTTCAACAAATTCTACAAGAGTAGAAGCAAAGAAAGAAGCTCCAAGTAAAGGTCTTACAATGACAAAAGATCTTCTAGTAGAGAGCGAAATTGCTACAATTGTGGGAGACCCGGACACTATTCCAATGAGTGTACGGCACCATACAAAAGAAGAGAAGATTCTCCAAAAAGAAGAAGCAAAAGATAAGAATCACCATCTAGAGAGAGGAGGAGTAGAGATGATCGTTATGAACGAAGACCCTCACGGAGAAGCAAGGATTCAGAAAGGAAGGACAAGTCATCAAGGAGCTACACAAAACAAAGACATCAAGCTCATGTTGGTGAATGGGTATCCGGCTCCGACTCCGACAATCACTCCGAGAGAAGCTATCACTCCGACTCCGAATATACTCAAGATGAAGGTGTTGCCGGTCTAGCACTTGTGTCAACCAACTCCTACGACATATTTGATTCACCAAATGAAGGAATTGGAAGATGCTTCATGGCCAAAGGTCCAAAGGTAACACATCCTGAGTATGTTGATTTCGATATTGATGAAGATGACTTGCTTGTGGATGATGATTTACTTGTTGACAACTCTAGTGATGAATACTATGATGAAACGTCAATTAATCATGCTAATCAAGGTAAAACGAATGACAATGATAAGGAGAAGATTGAGCTTCTAACTAAAGAACTAAACACTCTTAAGTTAGCTCATGAAACTATCTTCGAAGATCATCGAGAACTTTTAAGGGCTCATGAGAAGTTACGCTTTGAAAAGCTCAATCTTGAGCAAGAGCATGAGTTCTTAAAAGCAATCAATGATGATCTCCGTAAGAAAAGTTCTTCTTACATTGCCAAGCATTTACTCTTATCTACTTACATGCCGCAAGTCAAGTCTAGTAACAAGTACAAGAAAGATCCTTCCTCTAGTAGTAACAATAACAATGTCAAATCCAATATTGTTGCTTCTAGTAGTTCTCTTGATTCCACTAATGATTCTCTTAGCCAAGTTACACTTGAGTAAGAAAATAGCTTATTGAAGGGAATTATAGAGAAAGGTGTTTACAAGAGCCTTGCCGGGAGTAAGCAATTCGAGGAAACTATACGCAAGCAAGGAAGGCACGGGAAGAATCAAGGTGTTGGTTTTGAACGAAAGTTCAATGCCAATGGAGTTGAGTGGGAAGAAGATCAATACCCCAAGACGAAGTTTGTTCCTCAACAAGAGAAGTATGATCCTACTTCCTTCAAAGGAACACAAGCACAAGATGATCTTCCACCATAAGACCACAAGAACAAAGGCAAGGACAAGCTTCAAGAAGAGATTGATGCATTTGAAGAAGCACCTAAGGCCTCGGTCAAGTGGGTTCCCAAGACTATGTCAAGATCTACTTCATCAAGTACAACTACAACTCCAAGGATTCCCATCAAGATGATGTGGATCCTGAAGAAGAAGAACTAGAGAGTTCATGAGGATGACTCCGCCAACATTCTTCACTCATATCATTATGGCAAGAACAAGTGCAATCAACTTCCACATCTTGCACTAGTTCAAGGAGTCACAAACCCTCATGTTGGTAAGACAAGGGACAAGGTAACATAATGATTTCATGGACATCATCTTGTGTGTGCATCACTCTATGTCTATGGATATTCTTGTTTGTTCCTTGTGGGACTAACCCATGTAGGTAAGTTGAAAGTGCAACTCACTGCAAAGGATTGCTCCAAATGATCTACATCAACATTGAGCATCCACATCTTCAACACCTACATGAAGTCATCATCGACAAAACCCAAGGTTAGTTCATCCCTCTAAAAGGGGATCTCACATCTAAGGGGAGCTTAACTCTAAGAATTGAGTCAAAGCAACTCTAATGGTGTGAACACATC
The DNA here is from genome assembly GCA_021437245.1 of Aegilops speltoides. NCBI lineage: Eukaryota > Viridiplantae > Streptophyta > Magnoliopsida > Poales > Poaceae > Aegilops > Aegilops speltoides. The sequence continues at coordinate 209,391,935 of CM038146.1, read as the reverse complement.
AATGCATTATGTAAAAGTGGTAACCCCACTTGAGCTTAAGCGATGAGTATGAACTATGATCAAATGTTTTTCATTTGACTCCTAAGTCAATATACTCATATATAGATGACCTAGTCATTGCCAATTGTTTGATAGATGCTAGAATTGGTTGTGCATCTTTTGCCACATATTTCATTTGCCATCTTATTGTGTGAGCATGTTGGTGCATATTTTACTCATTCAAGGACATCCACTTGTTGTTTTGATTGATTGGCTTCTTTTCTTTTTGCCAAGTGGATGGACAAGAATGCCTAAGAACCTTCTCTAGCTATCTATGCTTTTGTCGTCTCAAACTCTATTCATGCTACATCACAAAATTTGATCAAGTCAGATTCGAACCACTCTGTGTGAGGAGCACTCGGAGTCCCCGATTTGTCATAGACTTAAACCTCCAAAACTTCTTTGTGATTCTCGGTCTGACCGATTCCTCCATTTCGGTCCTACCGAGATCATTAAGTCGATCTAGGTTTTCAATCTCGGTGGGACCGATTTACTCTTTTCGGTGAGACCGAAATGTTACAAAAGGGAAACAGAGAATTTACATTGGAATCTCGGTGGGACCGATCGCTCACTTCGGTAAATTCATTGCATATCATTCAGTAAATTCCTTGCAAATCTTTGTGAGATCTTACTAGTCTAGTGAGCTGAGGTGACAAGTGTTTTCTCTGCGATGAACTCGGTTTCACCAATTTGTTGTTTTCGGTCCAACCGAATTCTTTCGGTCCAACCGAAGCATACCACTCGGTGCATATTTTGTGTTTCTTCTGATCCAGCTCCACTCAATGAATCTTGTCCTCTACAAGCATCACATATTTATCATTGCTTTGTGCTGTGACTCAAGGACCAAACCCATTCGACAAATTCCAGAAAACCCTTGGAAATTGATGTCAAAGGGGGAGAGAGAGATCACATCAAAGCTTATCATTTAGAGAGAGATCACATCAGAGAAAGAGTATATCACCTCCTCAGGGGGAGAGAGAGATCTCCAGGGGGAGAGAATACTTAGGTAGACAGTATTTCTCAAGGATCCCAGATGCTTGGTGTTCAAGAGGAGAGATGCCCACATGTCTTCTTGAGGGGAGAGACATGTTCTTATGATCTTTTGTGCTTATTTGCATTCACTTGCATTAGCCCTGCTCAGTTATATCTTTCAGCTCTGATTTTCTATTCCCTATCTTCTCCCAGTATCCCATGCTAGATTCAGGGGGAGCAAGACATCTAAGGGAAAGAAATCATCCAAATTCATTGCACATCTTTACTCTTGGGGACATGTCTAAACCAGTGTGGTACTTAGTACTCACTCTCTACATGTCATCCCAGTCTTGGTATTCTTGTGGTTTCTTCTGTTTGCTCTGGCTAGTAGATGTACCTGTGTTATCTAACCTTGTTTACGCAAGTTGATTCCGTCCTAAGCCAACTCAAGACTACAAGGTAAGTATATGCATCACAATCATGTGTATGAGGAATTCTTGCTGATGTACATACTGTTTGCAAGGACTCATGGGCATGAAGGTATTTTCTTAAATATTCTTTGCTCTGATGCATATGGCCAAGATACATGTAACACATTGCCTACTCCATCATGGTTATGCTCTCACATGCTTCTATATTTCATATTCACATGATTGCATACATGTAGGGGGAGCCTATGCTTGTTACATGTCTTTCCAAAGCTTTACTCGCTATTCCTTATATCTTTATCTAAAGCTTTGATGTATGTTGTCATCAATTAGCAAAAAGGGGGAGATTGAAAGCACAAGTTCTCCCTAGGTGGTTTTGGTAATTAATGTCAACATATCTCTTGTTGGACTAGCACTTTTATCTAGTATGTTTCAGATAAGTTCAACAATGGAGTGGCATGGACTAAAGGATGTGGGAACTCCTTCAAGATGCTAAGGACAAAGGACTGGCTCAAGCTTCAAGCTCAAGACTCTTCATTTTATATTTTAGTGATCCAAGATCACATTGAGTCTATAGGAAAAGCCAATACTATCAAGAAGGGATGAGGTGTTGCTTAATGAGTTTCTTGCTCCACAGCGCTTAGTGATATGCTCCAAAACCCTCAACTACTTTCCCACTCCCACACATATGACCCAAACCTAAAGTCAACCACGGCCCCACCGATTCTTTCTATCCGGCGGCACCGAGTTCAAATGTCATAGCCACTGCCACAAACCCTAGGCAAATCGGTCTCACCGAGATGGGATTGTAATCTCTCTGTGTATGTCCATTACCAAAGTCGGTCTCACCGAGTTTGAGTAATCGGTACTACCGAGATTACAATGCAAACTTCCTGGTTAACTCATTACCAAAATCGGTCCCACCGAGTTTGTGTAATCGGTCCAACCGAGTTTGCCTAACCATTTCTCTGGAAAGCTTATTACCAAAATCGGTCTCACCGAGTTTGTGTAATCGGTCTTACCGATATTACGTTATGCCCTAACCCTAACCGAATCGGTCTTACCGAGTTGCATTTCAGTCCCACCGAAAATCGTAACGGTCACTAGGTTTACTAAATCGGTCCGACCGAGTTTGTTGATTCGGTCCCACCGAGTTTGGTAGATTGTGTGTAACGGTTAGATTTTGTGTGGAGGCTATATATACCCCTCCACCTCCTCTTCATTCATGGAGAGAGCAATCAGACAGAACCTACACTTCCAACTTACCATTTCTAAGAGAGAACCACCTACTCATGTGTTGAGGCCAAGATATTCCATTCCTACCATATGAATCTTGATCTCTAGCCTTCCCCAAGTTGCTTTCCACTCAAATCTTCTTTCCACCAGATCCAAATCCTATGAGAGAGAGTTGAGTGTTGGGGAGACTATCATTTGAAGCACAGGAGCAAGGAGTTCATCATCAACGCACCATTTGTTACTTCTTGGAGAGTGGTGTCTCCAAGATTGGCTAGGTGTCACTTGGGAGCCTCCGACAAGATTGTGGAGTTGAACCAAGGAGTTTGTAAGGGCAAGGAGATCGCCTACTTCGTGAAGATCTACCGCTAGTGAGGGAAGTCCTTCATGGGCGACGGCCATGGTGGTATAGACAAGGTTGCTTCTTCGTGGACCCTTCGTGGGTGGATCCCTCCGTGGACTCGCCCAACCGTTACCCTTCGTGGGTTGAAGTCTCTATCAACGTGGATGTACGATAGCACCACCTATCGGAACCACGCCAAAAACATCCGTGTCTCCAATTGCGTTTGAATCCTCCAAACCCTTCCCTTTACTTTCTTGCAAGTTGCATGCCTTAATTTCCGCTGCCTATATACTCTTTGCATGCTTGCTTGAATTGTGTGATGATTGCTTGACTTGTCCTAAGATAGCTAAAATCTGCCAAACTCTAAAATTGGGAAAAGGTTAAGTTTTTAATTGGTAAAATAGTCTAATCACCCCCCTCTATACATACTTCAAGGTCCTACAAATAGCAACATCTTCTCTCAAACCCTAGTTCAACTCTTATGTTCAATCTTTGTACCGGAACTATAGATTGGTGCTTGTGGGAGACCAGTAGTGTTGATTACATCTTGTAGTTGATTACTATATGTTTTATTTGGTGGAAGATTATATGTTCAGATCCATTATGCAATTTTGTACCCCTCTGATCATGAGCATGATTATCAGAGTTGTTACTTTTGTTCTTGATGTCACGGAAGTAATCTTGTTGCAAGTAATCATGTGAACATGATATGTGTTCGATATTTTGATGGTATGTATGTTGTGATTCCCTTAGTGGTGTCATGTGAATGTCGACAACATGATACTTCACCATACTTGGTCCTAAGGGAATGCATTGTGGAGTAGTTATTAGATGATGGGTTGCGAGAGTGACAGAAGCTTAAACCGTAGTTTATGCGCTATTCCGTTAGGGGCTGATTTGGATCCAAAAGTTTAATGCTGTTGTTAGATTTATTCTTAATACTTTTCTCATAGTTGCGGATGCTTGCGAGGGGATTAATCATAAGTAGGAGGTTTGTTCAAGTAAGAACAGGACCTAAGTAGTAGTCCACCCACATATCAAATTATCTAAGTAGCGAACACAAATCAAACCAACATGATGAATGTGACTAGATGATATTCCCATGTACCCTCAAGAACACTTCGCTTATCTTAAGATACCGTTTCGGCCTGTCCTTTGCCTAAAAAGGATTGGGCTACCTTGCTGCACTTTTTTTACCATTACCGTTACTTGCTCGTTACAAATTACCTTGCTATCAAACTACTCGTTACTTATAATTTCAGTGCTTGCAAACATTACCTTGCTGAAAACCGCTTGTCTTTTCTTCTGCTCCTCATTGGGTTCGACACTCTTATTTATCGAAAGGACTATGATTGATCCCCTATACTTGTGGGTCATCAAGGCTCTTTTCTGGCACCGTTGCTGTGGAGTGAAGCGCTCTTGGTAAGTGGAAATCGGTAAGGAAAAGTTATTACTACGTGCTGAAATTTATTGTCACTTGTTACTGTGGAGAAAATCCTTTGAGGGGTTTGTTCGGGGTATCTTCACCTCGAACAGAACCACAATTAGTTACCCCTCAACCTACTACACCTACTGAAAATACTAGTTATGAAACTCCTTCGGGTATGATAGAACAACTGCTAGCTAATCCTTATGCAGGAGATGGAACGAACATCCTGATATGCACTTGATATGTGTGGATTATTTAAGCTTGCAGGTTTACCCAGAGATGAAGCTAAGAAGAAGGTTTTCCTTTCATATTTGAAGGGAAAAGCATTGTCATGGTATAGGCTATGCGATGATATTGTATCTTGGAAATGGAATCGATTGAAATTGGAATTTCAACAAAAAAATTATCCTATGCCTATAGTTCATCATGATCGAAATTATATATATATAATTTTTGGCCTCGTGAAGGAGAAAGTATCACTCTAGCTTGGGGAAGCTTAAGTCAATGTCATGCCCCAATCATGAGCTCTCAAGAGAAATTATCATTTAGAATTTTTATGCTCGACTTTCTCGTGATGATCAATCCATGCTTGATACTTCTTGTACTGGTTCCTTTATGAAGAAGACTATTGAATTCAGGTGGGATCTTTTTGAAAGAATTAGACACAACTATGAAGATTGGGAACTCGACGAAGGTAAGGAGTCAAGTATTAAGCTTAAATATGATTGTGTTAAATCTTTTATGAATACTGATGCTTTTCAAAATTTTAGCACTAAATATGGACTTGACTCCGAGATAGTAGCCTCCTTTTGTGAATCATTTGCTACTCATGTTGATATCCCTATGGAGAGGTGGTTTAAATATTACCCACCTATTAAAGAAGAAATTAAGGAACCGGTAATAGCTAACGATGAAACTATTATCTATAATGTTGATCCAATTGTTCCTACTGCTTATATTGAAAAACCACCTTTCCCTGTTAAGATTAAGGAACATGCTAGAGTTTCAACTGTGGTCAATAAAAGCTATATTAAAACACCCAAACCAACTGAACAAATCAAGGTAGAACCTAGTTTTGCTATGGTTAAAGATCTCCTGGTAGAAAATATAGATGGCTATGTTATTTACTTACGTGATGAAGCTGCTAGAATTGCCAAACCCGATGAAAAAGATAAACATAGACTAGTTGTTGGCATGACAGTTGTTTCAGTAAAAATAGGAGATCACTATTATCATGGTTTATGTGACTTAGGTGCTAGTGTGAGTGCTATTCCTTTTACCTTATATCAAGAAATTATGAATGATATAGCACCGCTGAAGTAGAAGACACATATGTTACTATTAAACTTGCTAATAGAGACACCATCACACCACTTGGGATTGTTAGGGATGTTGAAGTCTTGTGTGGGAAGATAAAATATCCTACTGATATTCTTGTTCTTGGTTCCCCACAAGATGACTTTTGTCCCATTATCTTTGGTAGACCTTTCTTGAACACCGTTAATGCTAAAATAGATTGTGAGAAACAAACCGTTGGTGTAAGTTTTGTTGATGAGTCTCATGACTTTAATTTTTCCAAGTTTAGTACAAAGAATCATAGGAAAGAATTGCCTAGTAAGGATGAAATAATTGTGTCGGTGTACTAGAGTAGGGGTACCCTAGTAGCCCGAACTTGTGCACGGGCAGTCGCAGCACCCCGCGGCAAGGCTTCCCGGGCGACCGCCAAGGTCCTCCGTGGTTCCTTTGGAGCCATTCAAGAACAAAGTGTTTAAGCCAAGGAGACAAGACCCCGGCAAGAGGAGCTTGCCGGGAAGGCCAACCGAGGCATCTCAAGGAACTTGCCGCGACACGCCACGCGTTCCGGCAAGGCCCGACGAGCGACAAGCTTTCGGGCGCGGCAAGACAACGACCGCGGCAAGGCGCTTGCCGCAGCAAGCTACCTCTCTGCACCGGCGCTCCAGCACATCCACCAACGTGTCGCCTCAGGACCTTTCGGTAGCGCGTGGCGGAGGCTGTCAGTGCAGCCAGCGGTGCGAGGTGGCAAGCAGCGCTGACAAGATCGCCATCGTGGCGAGCGGTGGCGCCCCTGACGGGCCCTTTTCTCCATTGTTTGGGCGACACAGACGGGCATTTAATGCCCTTGTCCCCCCGTCGTGGTTAGGTAGGATACACTGCTCGTAGTTGTACCAACCACAACTCCTTTTCCATTTTGCCCTTGCCTACGTTGCCACTGTCGGTGACCCTTGAACATATAAAAGGAGGCCCATGCATAACGAGGGGGTTCCAAACATTCAAACCAGAGAACACTCACGCTCCCGAGCAAGAACTCAATACAAACCACAAAGCAGCAGTAGGAGTATTATCTCTCCGGAGAGCTCCGAAGCTAGGTAAATCGCTCGTTTGCTTCGCCTCGATGTGCTCTTCGTACGATCTCCGCCCCCCGCCGAACCGTAAGGGGCTCCGGTCCCATAGGTGTTCGTTCCCACGACATCTTTGGCGCGCCAGGTAGGGGGCGTCGAGGTTGTGTGAACCTGATCCGGCGTTCACGCGAGCTAGATCTTCATCTTCCACATCATCTTCATCGACATGCCACCGAAGAAGAAGGCTTCGGAGGTGGCTGCTCCGTCCACGTCGATCCCACCGCCACCAGAGCAAACAGGTGGCGGGGTAGACGCCGGCGGAGGAACGAGCGTCGACGAGGGAGCTCACGCTGCCGCCAGGTCCAAGGACAAGGCTGCGCAAACCTCGGCGTCCATACATGCACCGCGCCCATCTCAGGAGGCGCGGGACCGACATCGTCATGGTACTCGCGGTACCATACGTTCGTTGGACCGAGATTGAGCTGGTGGATCTCGGGATGCTCAAGACCAGCATGTGCGCCAACATGCTGGCACGAGCAAGACACGGTCGCCTGGACGGGATACTGCTCCTTCCAACCCAGTTGGGAGTCCGAGCATATCCCGCTCCTCGCACCGTTCACCACCGCCACCCAAAACTTCGGAAGAAGCTTTGGCACGAGCTCAACTGCTCCTGGATTACCCTCCAACGGCGGACAAGTTCGATGATTGGAGGGCCACCATTCAGAGTCTCATCGGCTTCGCCAACGGCGACACTCCACGGCAACCAAGTACATCGAAGCCGCGGCAAGACTGCCAGGCACGAGCCGATGGCGACAAGACAGGTGGGGGTGCGACCACCGTGCACTCTCCACCCCGAATGCCAAGATCGCCGACTCGCCGGGTCAACCTCGACACTGACTCCACAGCATCATCAGATCCACGAGCTCGTCGCGATCAGCGCCAAGTTCTTCAAGAACGACAGCAAGAAGACGCTCATACTCGCATCGAGCGTCGAAGAGAAGTGCGGCGTCAATCGGACCAGCGCGCTGGGCCCACTGTCGACATGCATGCGCCAGGGGAACCAGGCGACTTGCCGTACGCGGTAGGTTGCCCTGCGTTCACTCGTGAGCTGCGGCAAGTCCGATGGCCAAAGACGAAGAATTTCAAGCCGCGTGCATCGAGAAGTACGACGGCAAGACGATCCGTCAGAGTTCCTCAGCATCTACACCATCGCGGTGCAAGCTGCCAGGGGACGGGACGACAAGATCCTTGGCAACTACTTCCCACTGGTGCTCAAGCCCAATGTCAGATCCTGGCTGATGCACTTGCCGGACAACTCCATATCCTCATGGGCGGATCTATGCCATCAGTTTGTCGGCGCCTTCACAGGCGGTCACAAACCTCATGGCCAAGAGAGCGACCTTCACATACTCGTCCAGAAGGAAGGAGAGTCCCTGCGCAAGTACACTTAGAGATTCAGCCGTGTACAGCACACAATCCCAGATGTCCACCGCGCGGTCATCGGCGCGTTCCATCGAACGCGCGAATCGCAGGATGCGGAGGAGATGGCGATGTGCAAGATCGAGGGACGTCGATGAGCTATATGCCCCGCCGACAAGTGTGCACGTCTTTGAGGAAGGAGGAGACTCCGGAGAGAATACAGGAGCAGGAGGATCTGACAGCGAGGATGCCGCCTCGGCAAGGAAAAACCGGCGGCGGAACAACAGGAAGAGGAAAGGCAAAGACGTGCTAGTTGTTGAGCAGTCCGGCAACGGAGGTGGCGCCGAGAAAGCCAAAGCTGGTAGTTCCGGCGAGGCTGTGGCGGCCGCCGACAAGCAGGACGGCTCCGGCAAGCAGTACGGCAAGATCCACCGCACCAAGGGCCATGATCTCCAGAGCTGCAAGAAAGTCGAGCAGCTTGTCGAGCAGCAAAAGGCTGAGTACGAGCGACGCGACAAGGAGAAGGCCCAAGAAGGTACTGGAGGATCCGGCAAGAAGCGCCCCGGCCGGGGAGGATGCCGCGGCAAGGCCAAGCAGCGGCAAGGAGACAGGCCTCCCCGCGGACGCGACAAGGATGAAGATGACGATGAAGATGAAGAGATGGATGATAATGAGGCCGATGAGCAGGAGTTTCAGAAAGCCACAGAGGTCCTGTGCGTTGACGGCGGTGCTTCTCTGCATACTTCACACCGCCAGCTCAAGCAGTGGGTGCGGGAGGTCAATGCGGCAGAACCACCCATCGAGTCACGCAAGCCTCTGAAATGGTCCGGCATGCCTATCATCTTTGATATTGAGGACCACCCTGATCGCATAACTGCGGTCGGGTGCTTGCCGATGTTGGTCTCACCAACTATCCGCAACCTCAAGGTCACTAAGATGCTAGTTGACGGCGGGGCCGGCTTGAACCTGATCTCCTCCGCGGTACTTGAAACTCCGGATCCTCGACAATGAAGCTCAAGAGACCGGCACATTCCAAGGAATCAATCCGGGAAGGAGCAAGCCGAAGGGAAAAATCATGTTGCCGGTAACATTTGGCAGCGAGCTGAATTTCAGGACTGAGAGGGTCACTTTTGACGTTGCTGATTTTCCATTGCCTTACAATGGGATACTCGGCCGTCCAACACTCGCCAAATTCATGGCGGCCTCTCACTATGCGTACAACGTACTGAAGATGCCAGGCCCGATAAGTGTCATCTCTGTCCCTGGCGACAAGAAGGATGCTCTTATCTGCGCCGACAAGATCAACCGGGAAGCAGCAGCCGCAGCGGATCGCAAGTCACTTGCCGCTGAAGCTCCCGGGGGGAAGAAGAAGACCAAGTCCGGCAAAAGTTCTGATGCCCACTCCGGCAAGCGCACCTCTTCGGAGTGCTGCACTACCGTCGAGGACGCACCATCGAGCTCCACTGGCAAGTGTAAGAAGACGAAGGCAGCTCCGCCAGAGACCAAGAAGGTGTCCGCCAAGGAGGACGGCACTGGTGGTACCGTCACCATCAGTGCCACTCTCGACCCTAAATAGGAAAGCGCGCTCATTCCTTTCCTGCGGGCGAACGTCGACGTGTTTGCGTGGCAACCGTCTGACATCCTCGGTGTTCCCAGGAAAGTAATCGAGCACCATCTTGCCGTTTGTCCTCATGCGCGGCCCGTCAAGCAGAAAGTCGGGAAACAAGCAGTGGAGCGCCAAGAGTTCATTGCAGAAGAAATCAAGAAATTGGAAGCAGCAGGCCTTGTCAGAGAAGTGCTCCATCCTACGTGGTTGGCCAATCCTGTAGTCGTGCGCAAGGCAAACGGGAAATGGAGGCTTTGTATTGATTTTACCGATGTTAATAAAGCTTGTCCCAAAGACCCATTTCCCTTGCCGCGCATTGACCAGATTGTTGACTCCACGGCCGGATGTGACTTGCTTTCATTTCTTGACGCATATTCAGGATATCATCAGATCTTCATGGCAGAGGAGGATGAGGAAAAGACCGCATTCATCACTCCGTGTGGCACGTACTGTTTCGTACGGATGCCTTTCGGTTTGAAGAATGCTGGTTCAACATTTGCAAGAGTAGTCCATGACGCTTTTGAGCCACAAATACACAGAAATGTAGAAGCCTAAATGGATGATATAGTGGTCAAGAGCAAGGACAAGGCAACTCTGATTCAAGATTTAGATGAAACCTTTGCAAATCTGCGCAAGATTAACCTCAAGCTTAACCCCGAGAAGTGTGTGTTTGGGGTCCCCTCCGGCAAGCTTCTCGGGTTCTTCGTGTCTCAGCGGGGAATTGAAGCCAATCCCGACAAGATCAAGGCCATTGAGCAGATTGAAGCACCGAAGCACGTCAAGGATGTACGAAGGCTTGCCGGCTGCGTGGCTGCTCTCGAGAGGTTTATCTCTAAGTCTGCTGAGCGCTACCGCCATTTTTCAAAATATTGAAAAGGCAGGTCCAATGAAATGGACCCCGAAGCGGAGGCTGCTGCTGCAGACTTGAAGAGATACTGTCCTCCACTCCAATACTTGTCGCACCTAAGCCACAAGAGAAGTTATCGCTGTATCTAGCGTCAACCAATCAAGTGGTTAGTGTTGCGTTAGTAGCGAGAGGAGGCGGATGATGAGCCAACAACCACGGCAGTGCGTCCAGCGACAAGCAGGGGGCTTCACCGGCAAGCTCTGGTCCCGACAAGGATGGATCTGCGCAGGCACATGAGGAGGTGCAGAAGAAAATGGTGCAGCGCCCAGTTTACTTTGTCAGTTCCCTTCTGCAGGGGCTAGGTCAAGGTACTCTGGTGTGCAGAAATTGCTTTTCGGCCTTCTCATGGCCTCGAGAAAGCTGCGCCATTACTTCCAAGCACATGAGATCACAGTTGTCACTCGTTTTCCGTCAAGAGGATCTGCAGAATCCGAAGCAACAGCAGGATTGTCGAGTGGGCACTGAACTGTCAAGCTTTGGCCTCAAGTTTGAAAGCACTTCAACTATCGAGCGGGCATTGGCGAATTCATAGCGAGTGGGCGCCAACACCGGATGAAGAAATCCTAAACGAGCATCCCGTCAAGGAAGCAAGCAAAGAGTGGCTGATGTACTTTGATGGTGCCTTCTCGCTGCAAAGGCGCCGGTCTTGGCGCGTTGCTTGTCGCACCCACCGGGAGCACCTCAAGCATCGTCGCCCGGATGCACTTTCCCAAGGAGCAAGCGACAAACAATACTGCAGAGTATGAAGGTTTTCTTGCCGGCCTCAGGATCGCGGCAGACCTTGGGATCAAGAAGCTCATTGTCAGGGGTGACTCACAGGTTGTCATCCGCCAAGTCAACAAGAATTATCAGAGTCCGTTGATGGAAGCCTACGTTGACGAAGTGAGAAAGTTAGAAGAGCCCTTTGACGGCCTACAGATGGAACATGTTCCGAGAGCTCAGAACGACATCGCTGATGGCCTGTCGAAGTGCGCCGCACTTAAGTTACATGCGGAACCAGGAATCTTTGTGCTCAAATTGACTCAACCATCTGTAACACCATCAACTGGACAGACCAAGAAGAGGAAGTTGATTTCTGGTGACTACTTTCCGGCAGAGCTCCCTGAAGCCGCCGCCAAGAAGGTCCCCACGATCAACACCAAGAGCGTTGAGGAGCAGTCTGCTCCGACAAGCCCTAGGGTTTGTTTCGTTGAAGCAGACGCTCCCGACAAGTTTTGCTCCGGCAAGCTTGCCGGGGAACATCAAGCTCCGGCTGAGCCACATGTTCGCTACCCGAGAAGCGGATGTTCCCAAGAAAGCATATGTGCCTTTAGTCCTTGTTGTCGAGCCGCAAGCTCCAAAGATGGGCACAAAGAGGTTGTCCGTTTTCTTGAGACAGAGAGCTTCGAGGAGCAAGAAGAAGCGGAAAAAGTAGCCCGACAGTCAAGTATGTACCAGTTTATCGACAACACACTGCATGTAAGAAGGCTCAACAAAGGTGAAATTGAAGTGTATTCACGGGAAGATGGACAAAAGCTATTGGCGAGAGATACATGGAGGCATATGTGGTCACCACATTGGGCAAGAAGAGCACTTGCGGCAAAGCATTCGGCAAGGTTTTTTTGGCCGACATCCCTCCAGGATGCAACTGCACAAGTAAACAAGTGTGAAGCGTGCCAGTTCCATTCCAAGCAGATACACCAGCTAGCTCAAGCTCTCCAGACGATCCCTTTATCCTGGCCATTTTCGGTCTGGGGCTCGACATCCTCGGCCCCTTTCCTCGAGCTGTCAGGGGCTTTGAATACTTGTACGTTGCGATCGACAAGTTCACAAAGTGGCCGGAAGTGGAAGCAGTGAGGAAGGTGACATCACAGTCAGCAGTCAAGTTCTTCAGGTCAACTGTTTGCCGTTTCGGGGTCCCTAAAAGGATCATCACCGACAACGGCACGCAATTCACGAGCCACACCTTCATACAGTACGTCCAAGATCTTGGCGCCAAGGTTCGCCGCTTTTGTTGCTCACCCGAGAAGCAACGGTCAGCGGAGAGGGCAATGAAGTGCTTGCGCGGGCTCAAGACCAGAACTTTCGACAAAGCTGCACAAGTGCGGAAAGAACTAGACCGAGGAGCTGCGGTGGTTCTTTGGTCGATCAGACGACGCCAAATCGAGCCATCGCCGACACCTTCGCTCTAGTCTATGGAGCAGAGGCGTTCTCCCACGAAACTCAGATACTGGGTCGCCTCGAGTGCTCGCTATGATGAGTTTGAGCAAGAGCAGCTGCGACAAGATGACGCGCTACTCCTTGAGGAAGATCGTCTTCAGGCTGCTGTACGAGCTGCTCGATACCACCACGCTTTGCACCGCTACCATAGCCGCAAAGTTAATGCCAGAAGTCTCGAGGAAGGCGACCTTGTTCTTCGGCGTGTTCAGTCCGCCAAGAATTCGAACAAGTTGACGCCGAAGTGGGAAGGCCCTTACCGGGTGAAATGAGTCACTAGGCCTGGCGCTGTCCGCCTTGAGACCGAAGATGGCTTTCCGGTGAGCAACTCCTGGAACATTGAACATCTTCGTAAGTTTTACCCGTAAGGCGTAGTTGCCGGAACCTGTTCCAGCAACCACCTTTTGTACAAGTCTTGCCGCTGTTGCATGTAATCCTTTGTACAAAGCCGGGCGCAGACCCCGTGCATAAATAAAGCTCATGTGCTCCGCACATCTTGTCAAATTTCATGCTTTCTATTTTTTGCATGTGTTATCTGACATTTTGTGCAGCACCTGCCCGTAAGCAGTAACGAGCTGTAAGGCTCCATATCTTTATTTTCTCTTCTTTCTTTTTCTCAAAGAAACGAAGGAGAAGATAATGGTGTGGACCAGGCGTCGTTCAAGAAAGTTTTTGCCTTGCCGAGAAGCAAACGACAGAGAAGCTAAGTTGCCAAAGTTTGAGCAATCAGTTTTAAATTTTTTAAGTTATCTTCCTCGAACGACTGTGCTTTGTATGGAAAACCTGTGCGCGGAGGAACCAACTCGTAGCTAGTTGCGCCCTTACTTTGTTTCGAGTCCGCTCAACAACTTAAGTGTGCTGCGACTAGTTGCGACAAGGTTTCTTGTCGGTAGCGGCACCGCCAGCAGGCTGCTGAAGTTTCGCACTCAGCGCTCGCGGCAAGGGTGCCTGTGCCGGCAAGTTCCCTAAAAGCGTAGGGCGAAAACATACAAAGGAAGGAATCAAGTAAAGGGAATAACATAGCAATCGATGCCCAAGATAAAGTTATATTACAAGATAACTTGTCGCAGCTCTAATAGATTGTTCTTGTAACATGACTAGCAACAAGGAAAGGAGAAAATGGGCGACCTAGTCTACGCGATCGCCGTCAACCCTCTTCACCTCGTTCACCTTGTCCACAATGGGTGCGACAAGGGCCTTGAGCGATTCCATATCAGCATCCGCCGGCAGCTTCTTGAGGACGTTGGTGAGGTTGAGACCCGGGTTGTGGAAGGCCACCTTCACCAACACCTTCTGCAGAACTCCCGCGCAGATCGTGCGCGACTCGTCGGCCAGCTGCTTTGGGACCCTTTCCCGGAGTTGCTGGAGTGCCGTCGCCGCGCCCTTGAAGAACAAAGTAAGCTTGGCGCTGGGCTGGAGGTTCTCATCGGAGGAAAACCCAAAGGCCCCCATCCCCAGCTGTGCCAGCTCCCCGTCAATGACCGCGGCGATGTTCACGAGACCCTCTGTCCAGAGCTCCACAGTCTCCCTAAAGGTGTTCTGGGTTTCGGCGGCCCTCGTCAGCAGCGCTTCATTGGCCTTGATCTCCTCCTTCAAGGCCACCTCCCGCTCCTTGGCGCCGTCTAGCGTCTCGGTCAAAGTAGCCAGCTTCAGCTCGAGATCTGCGTTGGAGTCCTTGGCAGCGCTAAGCTCCTTGCCCTTCTTGACGAGACGACCCTGCAGCTCACCATGGGCGTAGGCGTCCTTCTCGCGCTTGTGATTGAGCGCGGCAATCTCTTCACCCCTCGCCTTGAGATCGGCCTCTAGCTGCGTCACCTTCGTCTCCAGCTCTTTCTTGGCGGCCTCGGCAGCTGCGGCAGCATCCTTTGCTTCCTTGAGAGCCCCGCCAAATGTTTCCTCGCGCGCGGCAAGCTCCTCCTCGTGACTGTCAAGGTTAACCTTCCGCTGCGCCAACTCACCTTCCCGCGCGAACAGCTCCTCGGCGGCAAGCCGCTGTTGCTCTTCAGCTTCAGCCTTCTCGAGAAGGAAGGCTTTCCGCGCCTCGACAAGTTGCGCCCGCTCCTCTGCAATGGACCGGAGGGCTTCCTGATTGCGTTCCCGGAGCTCCTCCGCGCGCTTCTCAATATCCACTCCCGCCTGCGCGACAAGTGCTTCCCGGGATTCCACGTTGGCTTGTCGGGCGCGGTAGAGTGACAGCAGCCTCTGCAGCAGCTGTTCCTCCTCAGGCTCGCCGCTGCTGCTGCTCGGCGCGTCAACCAGTGTCAGCCCAGCGGAAGCGAGCACTTCTCCCTCAAAAGCTTCTCCTTCGACCGGCGCCCTGGAGCTCGACGCCCAGGGGAGCTTGATGAAGACGCCATCGCCGGCCTTGAGATAGGCGTCGGGCTGGGGCTCTTCGGAGCCTGAAGCTGCGGCGGCGGCGGAGGGATCGGCGGTCGGTGTAGCGCCTTGCACTCCTACGGTCTCAGGGTCGTCAGTACGATCTCTAGACCCCTCGCCGGCTTCTCCGGCAGAAGTCTTGGCGGCCTCCTCGCCGGCAGGATCAGCAGCGCCGGCCTCTTCTTCGGTGGCAGCAGCGTTGTTGGTGTTGCCGTGCGCGTTCTCCTCGCCGGTGGCCTCGGTCTCCATCGGCTCCGTCGAAGATGGATCTGACGGCCGGGAAAAGAGAGAAAAAGTCAAGCAAATATCCAAAAAGAAGATCAGAAGAAGATCAGAAGAAGAAGAACGCAAGGAAAGTTTTCAAGCAAGAAGGGTTACCTGTACTGGGATCTGTAGTCATGGGCTCCACCACCGGGGGGTCACTGGTGCTGTCCCTTGCCGAAGAACCGTCCCTTGCCGGAGACTTCTCCCTTGCCGGAGAACGCTCCCTTGCCGGGGAATCCTCCCTTGGCGGCGTAGTCGAGGCAGATAGCATCTCAGGGGTGGCTTCCGGGTGCTCCTGGTGAGGCTGCTCTGCTCCTACACGAAACAACAGTCAGATATCAGCAAAGAAAGAGCGCCCATGCACGCCGTAACAACGGAAGGAAACCATATACTTATGCTGGGGGCTGCGCTGGGGAATGGTTGCCGGGTCCGGCAAGGTGGTCTCGGCGCACTTCGCTGTCATGTGGGTTCGCCCTCGATGACAATCACGGGACCTTGGCCCTCTTCGCGCTCTACGGGCCAAGGTCCTGAAAAGGAATAGGTTCAGAGTAAAGCAAAACAGATGCAAGACAAAACAACAAGAATTGAAGAAACTACAAGTACAACAAAGGATCTTACTCTTCTTCTTCCTCGTCGGAGCTGAGCGCGGAGAGGTCGAAGTCCGGCCCTCTTTCGGCGCTACGGGGCGGAGGAGTAGGCTCCCTTGACCGCTTGGCGGGGGCGGCGGCAGATCGGCGGCGGTCGGGAGGACCCGCTCCGCTTGCCGCTGCGGGCGTGACGCCTCCCAAGGCGGCAGTGCTTGCCCCGGTGGAGCGTGTCGCGCGGCACGGCGGCTGTTGGCTCCTCTGCCGCCCTACTACGTCCCCAGCCTTGCGGAGACGCCTTCTTGGTGGAGCTGGGGGCTCTGCTTGCGGCAAGCTGCTTGAAGATGGCGGGCCACTCGCACCCTCGGCGGGCTCGCTCGACTCGGCGTCAGGCCCGACAAGCTCTTCCTCCCCTGCAAGCTCTTCCTCGCCGGCAAGCTCTCCCTCGCCGGCAAGCTCTTCGGCAAGCTCATCTCGATCGGCAAGGCTTGCCGCCTCTGCCGCCTCTGCCTCCTCCACGGTGAATCCAAACTCACCCGCGGCAGCGGCTGCCGCCGCCTCTTCCGCCCTAGTGGCGATGCGCTGCATCTCCGCATCGGTCGTGTCGCGGGTGAGGCTCTTCTGTTTGTCGGCACGGACCACCACTTCCACCAAGCCGTCGAAGAATTGCTGCACGACATCATCTGCGGGCTCTTGCCAAGTTGGAACAATTCCATGCGAATCGCACTGCGGCATCATTGCGCGGATGCGATCGAGCGAGGAATTGTTGCACAACGAGACGACGCCCTGTGGCAGCCTGAACCATTCGGGATGCTGAGGGTCGTGCTTGAACAACTCCTTGAGCATCGCGTCCAGCTCCAAGACGATGAAGTTGAAGTTGAGGCCCGGGCGCAGCCTCATGATGTCCGCCGGACCCCCAAACTCCCAGGCGGGTCTCCTCCTCTCTTGCAGGGGGGCGATGCGGCGGCGAAGAAAATCCGCACCAACGGCACCTACAGTGAGCCCAGCAAGCCTAAGCCGCAAGATCCGGGTGATGGCAATCTTCAGCTTATCATCGTCCGCGGCCAGGGCGCTCCAATCGTTGCCGCGTACTACTGGGGCTTGGCGCTAGGCGGTGAATGGCTGCGGGTTCTCCTCAACAATCCAACACCATTCTGCTCTCCACTCCTCCCATTTGCTGCGGAGCTCCCCCTCCAGATAAGCCTCCTTCTTGCCGGCTCTCGAGATCCAGGCGATTCCGACGGATAGAGGCTCTCTCTCTCAACCCGGCATAAAGAAGTGGCGGAAAAGGGCTACGTTTGGGTGGACTCCGACAAAGTTTTCGCAGAAATGCGCGAAAACTGCCCTGGTCAGAACAACATTGGGGGTGAAGTCAAGGAGGTGGAACCCGTAGGTGTTCATGATATCGCAGAAGAACTCAGAGAAAGGCGGGCAGAGCCCGCAGTAGAAGAACAGTGCAAAGAACGGATATCCATTCGGAGCCCGTTCCGAAGCGGCGGCGGAGAGTACCTTCGTGCGCGGATGCGCTCGCGTCTCCGTCGACCAGAAGAGGTAGTACCACTCCCTCAGCTCCTTTGCGGCGAGCTCGGGGGGAAGGTTGCCCGCTCCTTTCGCAGCGCCTCGAGCCGCAGCGCCTCAGCCGACTTCACGGCCTTCCCTTTGCCGGTTTTCAGAGCCATGGCCGAGATAGTAGGGGAGATCGAAGGCGTTGGTGGCGCCGGCGGCGATGGGGGGCGGAGCGCTGCTCTCTCTCTCGGCTTTGGAAGAGGGGGGAGCGGCGGAGATTTCTGAGATTGGAAGTAGCAACTGGCGAGATGGAGGAACTACCCCTGTTTCCCCTGCTTATAAAGAGGGAGGGGGCGGACGTTCCGTTTTTCCGAATAAAGAACCACCCACGATCTCTCCCACAACGCCGCAATCAACGTGTGCTGTTAGGGGAGAGCGCGGTGGATACGGAGTAAGATACGGCGTGGCCCCAGGCCGCGCGTGCCCGTGCCCTGTTTTGGGCCTGGCCCAACAGCGCTCGACACCGTGTGTGGCCCAGGCCCCGGGGCTCCTGTCGGTGTACTAGAGTAGGGGTACCCTAGTATCCCGAACTTGTGCACGGGCGATCGCAGACACCAGCGGCAAGGCTTGCCGGGCGACCGCCAAGGTCCTCCGTGGTTCCTTTGGAGCCATTCAAGAACAAAGTGTTTAAGCCAAGGAGACAAGACCCCGGCAAGAGGAGCTTGCCGGGAAGGCCAACCGAGGCATCTCAAGGAACTCGCCGCGACACGCCACGCGTTCCGGCAAGGCCCGGCGAGCGACAAGCTTCCGGCCGCGGCAAGACAACGACCGCGGCAAGGCGCTTGCCGCGGCAAGCTACCTCTCTGCACCGGCGCTCCAGCACATCCACCAACGTGTCATACAGGACCTTTCAGGTAGCGTGGCGAGAGGCTGTGCAGCCAGCGTGCGAGGTGGCAAGCGGCCGACAAGATCGCCATCGTGGCGGCGGTGGCGCCCCTAACGGTCCCTTTTGCGACTTGTTTGGGCGACATGACGGGCATTTAATGCCCTTGTCCCCGCCGTCAGGGTTAGGTAGGATACACTGTTCAGGTAGTTGTACCAACCACAACTCCTTTTCCATTTTTGCCCTCGCCTACGTTGCCACCTGTCGGTGACCCCTTGAACATATAACAGGAGGCCCATGCACAACGTAGATGGGGTTCGAAACATTCGAAATGTCACATCCCTGGATCTGTTATGCACTAGGTTAGACCCTCATGTGTGCATCATGTTTTAATTCAAATGAAATTTGAATTGAGGAATTTTCAAAGCCTCAGAAAACCTCTAAAAATAACCAACATTTAAATCTTCTCAAATGAGTCCAAGAAAATGTTCCTGTTATTCTATAGAAATATTGGTAAGAGGTTAAATTCAAACCAATATTTTTTGGGTCTCAAAAACATTTATTTTGGCCATTTGCATTAACCCAATAATTATTTGCTTGGATTTATATTTATTATATATTAAATATAACTCCAATAATTCTGGAAGTTTGTGAGTGGCTTTGTATATATTTTAGCAAGCCACATAAAAACCTACAGAATTTATAAAAATGATTTAGTGTCTAAAACTAAATCAAAACAAACTACAGAAAATAGAAAACAGAAAGGAAAATAGAGAGAGAGAGAGAGTTTACCTGTGCAGCCCACTTGGAAGCCCAGCCACTTACCTGGAGCTGGCCCAGTCGGCCCAGCCCACCACCGCAGCCCTCCGTCGTCTTCCTCCCTCGCCCAAGGCAGTGCGTGCCCGCCTTGAGCGATCATGCCACGTCCTCCCGCCACCTCCACGCTTGCCTCCCTCGTCCGATCTGCGCCACGGAGACGCCACGCACTTTCCCGGGCCCCTCCGCTCTCTCGCCCATTCCCTCCTCTCCTCGCTCTCTCCCGTGACGGCCGACGCGGCCATGGAAGCGCCGCCGTGAACCACCACGCTCCCCGGCCGTCCCTCGAGCAACCATCGTGCCCGTCAGCTCCGCCACCGTCGCCTATGCCTCCTGGGCGACCCGCAGGACGCCGGACGCACCACAACGTCGCCAGCATCGCCGTTTCCACCGCCGGCCACCGTGGATCCTCGCCGTCGATTCGGGAGCTACCGGGCGTCCCCGACCTCGCCCTCGCGCTCGTTCGACTCATTGTGAGCCCCGCAGCGAACCTCCCTCTCCCGATGCGATTTCTTCCTTCTAACGCGGGCTCCCTCGAGCCCGAGAGCTCATCGCCGCCGGCCACGAGGTCGCCGTGGCTAGAGCCACAACCGCTGCGACGGAAGCACTGCACCGTGCTCAGCTTGTTCCCGGGAACCCAACGCCACCATCAGCTAGTCCTCCGTGCACCACAGCGTCGTTGCCGAGCTCGTCCGAGCTCCGGCAGCCGCCAACGTCGTCGCCGGCGTCTTTTCCGGCCACCCCAGTCGCTGCCGCTTGCTCCATTGGATGCGCGCGTTCGCCAGCTTCGCGTAGATGCCCTCCGCCGGCCATTTGGTCACGGAGGAGGAAACCCAGCGTCTCGCTGTTCTGGCCTCGCCGGCGACGAGCCGCCGGTCAACTCCGGTGAGTTTGACCCGGGGTTGACCCTGTTTGACTTCCCCAGGCTCACTGACATGTGGGCCAGGCACCTGCTTAATTAGGCAATAGATTAATTAGCGGTAATTAACTTAGTTAGTTAGGTTAGTCTCTGACATGTGGGCCCAGGTCTTAACTAAATTAGATTAGGTTTAGTTTAATTCATTTATCCCTGTTAGTTAACTGTGTCACTGACGTGTGGACCCCACACATCAGGTTTGACCTGGACCGAGCCGTTGACCTGCTTACGTCACTGTGAGGTCATGCTGACGCAATAACTCTTTTCTGGATTTATTTTTATCCAGGAAATTCCAGAAAATGATTTAAACTTCAAAAATTCATAGAAATTCAACCGTAGCTCGGATTGAAATAAATTATATATGAAAAATTATCAGAAAAACTCAAAGAATCCATCTGTACCATTTTCATGCATGTTAGAACAACTTCTAGCTGCTGTTTAGCACAAATCAATTAAATGGCATTTGAATAATCACATATGGAGTTTGAATTTGAATCTTGCATTCAAACCAACTTCATTTAATCTGTTGCTAGTTGCATTAGCTCAAAAACACCAGCATGTTGCCATGTCATAGCATGCATCATATTGTGCATTGCATTGATCGTGTATCTTCTGTGTTTGCCGGTGTTGTTCCCCTCGGTAGACGCTGTACCGATGATGTGATCGTTGACACTGATGAAGACTCAATGTTATCTTCAGAAGTGCCAGGCAAGCAAAACCCCCTTGTTCATTCCGATAAAATCCCACTCTCTCGCTCCTGCTCTCTTTTACTGCATTAGGACAACAACGAATCATTGTTACTTGCTGCGGTAGCTGAACCCCTTATCCATTGCATGACCTGTCATTCCACAGTAAATAGATGAAACCCACTAGCATGAGTAGGAGTTGTTTGAGCCCTGTTGTGCCTACTCATACATGCTTGTTTGTCATGCACACTCATTGCTTAGAGTTGAGTCGGTCTGATTCATCGAGGATGAATCAGAGGTGTGTGAACATGTCCTATTGTGTGTGAGCTAAGTGTGTGAACACGATTTGGTAAAGGTATCGGTGAGAGGCCATGTAGGAGTACATGCTGGGTTGTCTCATTGAAGCCGTCCTTAGGAACTGAGTTACGTGTTTGTGATCCATGATTCAGCTACTACCATACATTGGGCCTGAAATATGACCCTTCGACTTCTTATTCACCCTTGTCCTCTGTCCGGGAGTTGCAAGTAGTTTCGTGTTTGTAGTATCTTTGGAGGCCGGCTTGATCTTGACCGTAGGGGTGGGCTGTGATGCGGTAGGCACGTGGCCGGCTAAACCGGGCGCCCGTTTGGTGTCACGGAACCCTGTTCACATCGTTTGGGGCTGTGAGCGAAACTTCGGCCGGAACTCCTCATAGATGGAACCCAAATAGGCAATAAACTGGACTAGGGACTTGAGTGTTCTAGGTAGGTCGTGGTCTACACCCACGTCGGTTTTCGCTGAAGTCTGCCGAGCACATGTCGTGTGCGACGCTAAGTGGTGGAAACATGTATGAAGAAGTACACCCTGCAGGTTAATATGATCTATTGAATAGCCGTGTCCATGTAAAGGACTTGGGTTGCCTATAACAGTTCATAGACAAGTGAAAGTGGATACTCTAAAATACGCAAGATAAGTGTGAGTGCTATGGATGGCGTACTCGTATGGAGACGGGTGCGGATCCATAGTGGTGTATTGATATGGTGAATATGTGGACTCGTGTGCGCCACCTCAAAAGAGTTACTTGCTGTCGTAGTTTAGGATAGCCACCGAGTCAAAGCTGGCTTCTTTCTTTGTTAAACTCCACCATCCCTTTATTGATAATGATGCATATGTAGTTAGTTCGATGTAAGTCTTCTTTGGGTACATTTGTACTCACGTTTGCCTATTTTATGTTTTTGCAGAGAGACTTGGTCTCGCTAGTAGTTCCACGTGGACTTGACGTTTAGCTTGTTACCTCAGCTACGATCTTGTGCCCTCGGCGAGATCAGTAGATAGTCGGGCTTTCAAGCCTTTTTCATTTGTAGATGTACGTACCCGGACATGATAGCTTCGCTTGTGCATTGATTTGTATGTTTCTGAATGTTGGGTCATGAGACCCTGTTTGTAATATCTCGCTCCTCGAGCCTAATGAATAAATACTTGAGTCGTAGAGTCATGTTGTGATGCCATGTTGTATTTGCACATATCGGGCATATTGTGTGTATGTTATTGAAATGCTTGGTATGTGTGGGATCGACTATCTAGTTGTTTATCTTGATAGCCTCTCTTACCGGAAATGTCTCCTAGTGTTTCCACCGAGCCATGGAAGCTTGCTCTTGCTCCGAACACTTAGGCTGGCGGCATGTGTCCTTCTTCGATCTCGTGTACGTCCTTCGGGAAATGTCACGCGTTGAGTACCGGAGTCTGTTAGCCCGCTACAGCCCGGTTTACGAGTCTGCTAGCCAGTGCTACAGCCGGAACTTACTTGCTGTTGACCGACACGTTCGATCTTTGGGTCATGGATGCTGTCCTCGTAAGTCTGTGCCACTTTGGGTTTACGACTAGCCATGTCAGCCGGGCTCCTTTTCATATGGATGCTAGCGACACTATCATATCGTGTGCCAAAAGGCATAAACGGTCCCGAGCTAAGGTAAGGTGGCACCTGTTGGGATACCGTGCGTGAGGCCGCAAAGTGATATGATGTGTTCTGAGCTAGATCGATGTGACATTGAGTCGGGTCTGACAGCTTTGGTATCGAGCTTATTTGCTGTAGGATTACCAAGCCAAACTGGTGAAGTTGAGTCTAGAAATGCTTTAGTTATATGTAGGGGAATTGATTGTGGGTTGGAACGTAAGGCTCTTTTTACTCCTTATACCTCATGGCCTTCTGATCTGAGTCATCCTCTTCTCTTCTACGGGGATTAAGAACTAGGCCTTCTCATCTATCTATTAGGATGACGTGTTACTAATCCATTGACTTATAGAATTATTAGTTTCAAATCTCAGTTCAATTTTTACTACTCCCGTAAGTTCATAGCTGGTCTCAGAATCTTGACATTGTGATATTAAGTGGTTATGCCACCATTTTTGTAGCATGTCTCCAATCTTTTGAGCATTTACAGCCGTTATGCTGTCCGAGTCATTCCAGGTTTCTAAACAATCTGATGCACTTGCAAATCCTTTTCCTCTGGTTTTGATGCTCCTTTGGGCCAGGTTAATCACACTAAATGCTGAGTTGAGGTACTCTGTTGCCTCGACATATATGTTGGAAGTATTATTATGACCCTAGGTGTCTTAGGGGATCATCTAGTAATCTAGCTATGATTTGTATCCCAGTGTGATGATTCTGGCCTTTACTCCGAAAGCATCCTGTGATGCAATTTAGTTAGTAGGTATTCTACTCGTGGGTTTTGAACCCGAGATTCACCCTTCTTACCTCATGTTGATAGTGTTTGCTCGTTCCTTTAGGATATTAGTAACCTTTGCATTAGTCCTCGAGGTCCATGGTATTTCCTTCTTCCAAATACCATGAACCACTTATGGCAGAAGTTTGTTGGATCAAAAGATCACAACAAGAGTGCTCTTGAGGATTTCTCCATTCACAATTGTGACTCTGCCAGTTCTACCTTTCCGCATGGATTATCCGGAAGAAATATGTTGAACTTGGTTCGACATACTAATCTATGCATCCACAACTCAGAAAATCATATGTTCCTTTGAGTTGTCCCCCTTTAGTTGTATACTAACCTTCGTCTATCGATTGATAGTTGGGAGTAGTCGTGCATTCGTGTTCATCGATGCCTTTTACTCTTGTGGTCCGTCCAGCCATTCTATTCCAGAATGACTAGGAGAAACAAACTCCAGTACCTTGTCCATTTCTAGGATTGGGTCAAAGCAGTTGTACTCCGCAGATCAAATTGCTAATCAAGCTTTTGTTCTGTTCTACCTTGGAGTGTTACCATCTTTATGTCAAGAATGTCATGGGAATTGCACACCATCCTATGAACTCTTGATATAGTGATACTTCCTGCCATCATTATTCATTCCTCGGTTTCCATGTTATTGTAACCGGAATGCCGACAAGTGAATCGTGATGTGTGAAATCCATACTCCTAGCAACTTCGTTGCTTGGTAGTTAAATGGACGATAACCTCATTCTTAGCGTGTTGATTATTGAATCGTCACCCTAAGGTTGATTGTGCAACCTAGTCCTTATTTCTGGTGCACTTTTCGATCAATGAGTTAGGATCTTGTCAAACCCTTGCTCTATTGATCATATCGTCTTGCCCTGAAAAGCAAGATTGTTCTCGTGCTTAGTAGCATATCGGTGGTTCGTGATTCTTCGAATGTCTTCTCGGAGGTGTCACCAGGATGTCACCCGACCGCTATGTTGAGCTCGTGATCAAGTTGGTTTCTTGTAAACCACCCCTTCTCCAAGAATCTGTGTGGGATACCCCTGAGCTAGTTGGTTAAGCCGAACAACAACTTGGAGAGTTGGAAGATAAAAGTTTGTCCAACTTAGCTCATGTTAAGGGATATCTCTTTGTGTGTGTTTAATGAAGAAAGGTAATATCTTCATTGATTGGTCCTCGTGATCAGTTGTTGGACTTATTATCTTGCCAAAATTTTGATTTGAGTATGGGCTATCCTCAAATCAAGTCGGAACTAACGATGTTAAGTAATGTCGTCTTATTCGTGGAATTTCCTCGAGCATACACCATTATATCTTTTGGTTTCGACCAATACTATCACCTTGTTCACATAGTTATGGAATTCCATATCTATGGGAATCGGATGAATTGTTGTTGAACCCATCGACAACATCCTTGTCTTCTCCATAGTTTTGTTGAACATTAAGCTAGTGTTGGAAACTTTTAAAAAGCATTGGTTCATGCTAGCTCATGAAGCATATGTTCGGATGTAAGAAGTGACTTCCTCTAGTTCATGTGCATTTGATGCAAGTTGCCGCCGTGGATTCGAGAAAGTCAATGTTGCTTCCATTGGAATCATCCCAAATCATTCATGCATACGTGCGAAGTATTCTGTGGTTCGAAGACTTGCAACCTTCATTCTATATGTATCCCTAGCACACCAAGCCACTGCTTGATTTGTTCGAGGAGAAAAGTTCCTTCGTAGGCTCGAGACTTATGCGAGGACTTCGATATCCTCGATGATGTTTCCCCTCCTGAACTCGGTAGTGTTTTTATTATAAGACTACTGTGTGGCCATGTTTGTCTGGGACAACGTGTTCACATGTTTGTAGCAGAACCAGCTCATGTTTTGGAGCTTGCTATCGTAGTTCATTTCCGAGAATCACGCAACATCATCTCGTCGGTTTGTGTTGCAAACTTTCATTTTTCTTTCTAGACTCGATGAGTCTAGATTATTCTGACACCAACCAGATCTGAATCTCAGGCAGATATGATGGATGGAACATCTCCCAAGAACTATAATATTGGTCTCTCGATAACCGGTAAGGAGGATGTCGTGGCGAACACACCCCGCCGGAAGACCTATTATTGTAGTATCTTGTTTGAAGAAGTTGGCCACCTCCCCATAAGGATCTCGTAGAATTTATTTTAGTAGTTGTTCCTTATGTATTCTTGAGCTCCCGAAGTCTGACCTGTTACTTGATGTTCTAGATACCAGACCATTTCAATGAATGGGATACACTAGTACATCAAAGAGAACATTAGAAGCGGAGTGCTAAATGTCTCTCGGTCGATCATCCAGATTTTGTTCTTGGCCTCGCTAAGACGGAATCTGAGAAAGTGTTATCTTCCTTTGCATCTGCATCGTCCATCGCTGTTCATCATGGTAGTATGTTGTGTTGTCAGCACCCTTGACACGGATGTTGACAAAACCTTGATGAATATGGAAATGCTCAAGTTCTTGAGAGCACGCTCAAGATCTAGGCTTCATCGCCGGCACTAACTAGGATTCCTCTCAGTTTTCTCGGTTATGCTATAACCATTCCAACAGTAGATTCACTCTCTACTGCTGAGCTTCTCCCTAGCTACTAAAATCATCCCTTGTGTTGTCTTCAACAAGGTAATCCACATCATCCATCCTGGCCCGAGAATGTCATTCTTGGGACTCCTTCAAATGTTTGACTGTGTTTTGCCTTAGGCTGGTATAAAGGGTTTTCAATGATCTCTGAATCAAATGTAATTCTTTTTGCCACTTAAGGAGATATTTCTACAAGTCACCTCTTCCAAGGTGCCCCGTTATGGGATCATAGTAATTGTTCCCTCGCTACTCTGAAACCTCGTCAAGTTATGACTTCTGTCCTTCCTGAAGCATGTCTTGCCTCTCAGCTCCAGAAATGTTTCTACGTCTCAATCTGTGAGTTGATTTTGTGATCCTTGAGATGATCCTAAGTTGCTCGAACCTCAAGAAGATCGATTCCTCCAAGATCCTTCCTTTTTCTCATCGTCATGTTGGATGTAGTTCTCAAAGCAAGACGTCAAGATCAATTCGAAGCAATGAATCAACATCTTCAAAGAATGCAATGGGTCATGAAGACTGTGTCAGTCCCGTGTCCCCTTGTCTTCCTACCTCACGTCTTGAATCTCGGGTCGAGATTCTTGTTTAGTGGGGGTGAGTTGTCACATCCCTGGATCTGTTATGCACTAGGTTAGACCCTCATGTGTGCATCATGTTTTAATTCAAATGAAATTTGAATTGAGGAATTTTCAAAGCCTCAGAAAACCTCTAAAAATAACCAACATTTAAATCTTCTCAAATGAGTCCAAGAAAATGTTCCTGTTATTCTATAGAAATATTGGTAAGAGGTTAAATTCAAACCAATATTTTTTGGGTCTCAAAAACATTTATTTTGGCCATTTGCATTAACCCAATAATTATTTGCTTGGATTTATATTTATTATATCTGGCATTCTCTGTGACAAGAGAGTGCCACAAAAGCTAAAAGGCAAGTTCTACAGGACGGCGGTTCGACCCGCAATGTTGTATGGCGCGGAGTGTTGGCCGACTAAAAGGCGACATGTTCAACGATTAGGTGTGGCGGAGATCGTATGTTGAGATGGATGTGTGGCACACGAGGAAGGATCGAGTCGGAATGATGATATCTGAGATAGAGTTGGGGTAGCACCAATTGAGGAGAAGCTTGTCCAACATAAATGCGAGATGGTTTGGGCATATTCAGCGCAGAGCCTCGAAGCTCCAGTGCATAGCGGAAGGCTAAAGCGTGCGGAGAATGTCAAGAGAGGCGGGGTCGACCGAATTTGACATGGGAGGAGTCCGTTAAGAGAGACGAAGGATTGGAGTATCGACAAAAGCGAGCTATGGGCGGGGTGCGTGGAAGCTTGCTATCCATGTGCCAGAGCCTTGAGTTGGTTGCGAGATCTTATGGGTTTCACCTCTAGCCTACCCCAACTTGTTTGGGACTAAAGGCTTTGTTGTTGTTGTTGTTGTTGTATTTATATTTATTATATATTAAATATAACTCCAATAATTCTGGAAGTTTGTGAGTGGCTTTGTATATATTTTAGCAAGCCACATAAAAACCTACAGAATTTATAAAAATGATTTAGTGTCTAAAACTAAATCAAAACAAACTACAGAAAATAGAAAACAGAAAGGAAAATAGAGAGAGAGAGAGAGTTTACCTGTGCAGCCCACTTGGAAGCCCAGCCACTTACCTGGAGCTGGCCCAGTCGGCCCAGCCCACCACCGCAGCCCTCCGTCGTCTTCCTCCCCTCGCCCGAAGGCAGTGCGTGCCCGCCTGCTGGCGAGCGCCCATGCCACGTCCTCCCGCCACCTCCTGCTTGCCTCCCTCGTCCTGATCTGCGCCACGGAGACGCCACGCACTTTCCCCCGGGCCCCCTCCCGCTCTCTCGCGTCCATTCCCTCCTCTCCCTCGCTCTCTCCCGTGACGGCCGACGCGGCCATGGAAGCGCCGCCGTGAACCACCGCGCTCCCCGGCCGTCCCTCGAGCAACCATCGTGCCCGTCAGCTCCGCCACCGTCGCCTACGCCTCCTGGACGACCCGCAGGACGCCGGACGCACCACAACGTCGCCAGCATCGCCGTTTCCACCGCCGGCCACCGTGGATCCTCGCCGTCGATTCGGGAGCTACGGGCGTCCCGACCTCGCCCTCGCGCTCGTTCGACTCATTGTGAGCCCCGCAGCGAACCTCCCTCTCCCGATGCGATTTCTTCCTCTAACCGCGGGCTCCGTCGAGCCCGAGAGCTCATCGCCGCCGGCCACGAGGTCGCCGTGGCTAGAGCCACAACCGCTGCGTACGAGCACTGCAACGTGCTCAGCATGTTCCCAGGAACCCAACGCCACCATCAGCTAGTCCTCCCGTGCACCACAGCGTCGTTGCCGAGCTCGTCCGAGCTCCGGCAGCCGCCAACGTCGTCGCCGGCGTCTTTTCCGGCCACCCCAGTCGCTGCCGCTTGCTCCATTGGATGCGCGCGTTCGCCAGCTTCGCGTAGATGCCCTCCGCCGGCCATTTGGTCGCCGGAGGAGGAAACCCGAGCGTCTCCGCCGTCCCTGGCCTCGCCGGCGACGAGCCGCCCGGTCGACTCGGTGAGTTTGACCCGGGGTTGACCCTGTTTGACTTCCCCAGGCTCACTGACATGTGGGCCAGGCCCCTGCTTAATTAGGCAATAGATTAATTAGCGGTAATTAACTTAGTTAGTTAGGTTAGTCTCTGACATGTGGGCCCAGGTCTTAACTAAATTAGATTAGGTTTAGTTTAATTCATTTATCCCTGTTAGTTAACTGTGTCACTGACGTGTGGACCCCACACGTCGGGTTTGACTGGACCGAGCCGTTGACCTGCTTACGTCCTTTGTGAGGTCATCTTGATAATAACTCTTTTCTGGATTTATTTTTATCCAGGAAATTCCAGAAAATGATTTAAACTTCAAAAATTCATAGAAATTCAACCGTAGCTCGGATTGAAATAAATTATATATGAAAAATTATCAGAAAAACTCAAAGAATCCATCTGTACCATTTTCATGCATGTTAGAACAACTTCTAGCTGCTGTTTAGCACAAATCAATTAAATGGCATTTGAATAATCACATATGGAGTTTGAATTTGAATCTTGCATTCAAACCAACTTCATTTAATCTGTTGCTAGTTGCATTAGCTCAAAAACACCAGCATGTTGCCATGTCATAGCATGCATCATATTGTGCATTGCATTGATCGTGTATCTTCTGTGTTTGCCGGTGTTGTTCCCCTCGGTGAGCTATTTGTCACCGATGATGTGATCGTTGACACCGATGAAGACTCAATGTTATCTTGAAGTGCCGAGCAAGCAAAACCCCTTGTTCATTCGATAAAATCCCACTCTCTCGCTCCTGCTCTCTTTTCTGCATTAGGACAACAACGAATCATTGTTACTTGCTGCGGTAGCTGAACCCCTTATCCATTGCATGACTGTCATTCCACGATAAATAGATGAAACCCACTAGCATGAGTAGGAGTTGTTTGAGCCTGTTGTGCCTACTCATACATGCTTGTTTGTCATGCACTGCTCTTGCTTAGAGTTGAGTCGGTCCGATTCATCGAGGATGAATCGGAGGTGTGTGAACATGTCCTATTGTGTGTGAGCTAAGTGTGTGAACACGATTTGGTAAAGGTATCGGTGAGAGGCCATGTAGGAGTACATGGTGGGTTGTCTCATTGAAGCCGTCCTTAGGAACTGAGTTACGTGTTTGTGATCCATGATTCAGCTACTACCATACATTGGGCCTGAAATATGACCCGCTCGACTTCTTATTCACCCTTGTCCTCTGTCCGGGAGTTGCAAGTAGTTTACGGTGTTTGTAGTATCTTTGGAGGCCGTGCAGATCTTGACCGTAGGGGTGGGCTGTGATGCGGTAGGCACGTGGCAGGTAAACCAGGCGCCCGTTTGGTGTCACGGAACCTGTTCACATCGTTTGGGGCTGTGAGCGAAACTTGGCGGAACTCCTCATAGATGGAACCCAAATAGGCGATAAACTGGACTAGGGACTTGAGTGTCTAGGTAGGTCGTGGTCTACACCCGTCGGTTTTAAGCTGAAGTCTGCCGAGCACATGTGGTGTCTGGGCGCTAAGTGGTGAAACATGTATGAAGAAGTACACCCTGCGAGGTTAATATGATCTATTGAATAGCCGTGTCATGTAAAGGACTTCGGGTTGCCTATAACAGTTCATAGACAAGTGAAAGTGGATACTCTAAAATACGCAAGATAAGTGTGAGTGCTATGGATGGCGTACTCGTATGGAGGCAGTGCGGATCCATAGTGGTGTATTGATATGGTGAATATGTGGACTCGTGTGCGCCACCTCAAAGAGTTACTTCTTTGTCGTAGTTTAGGATAGCCACCGAGTCAAAGCTGGCTTCTTTGTTAAACTCCACCATCCCTTTATTGATAATGATGCATATGTAGTTAGTTACGATGTAAGTCTTCTTTGGGTACATTTGTACTCACGTTTGCCTATTTTATGTTTTTGCAGAGAGACTTGGTCTCGCTAGTAGTTCCACGTGGACTTGACGTTTAGCTTGTTACCTCAGCTACGATCTTGTGCCCTCGGCGGAGATCTGGTAGATAGTCGGGCTTTCAAGCCTTTTTCATTTGTAGATGTCGTACCCGGACATGATAGCTTCGCTTGTGCATTGATTTGTATGCTCTGAATGTTGGGTCATGAGACCCTGTTTGTAATATCTCGCTCCTCGGGCCTAATGAATAAATACTTGAGTCGTAGAGTCATGTTGTGATGCCATGTTGTATTTGCACATATCGGGCATATTGTGTGTATGTTATTGAAATGCTTGGTATGTGTGGGATCGACTATCTAGTTGTTTATCTTGATAGCCTCTCTTACGGAAATGTCTCCTAGTGTTTCCACCGAGCCATGGAAGCTTGCTCTTGCTCCGGAACACTTAGGCTGGCGGCATGTGTACTTCTTCGATCTGTATACGTCGCCGTGGAAATGTCACGCGTTGAGTACGGAGTCTGTTAGCCCTTCTGACCGGTTTACGAGTCTGCTAGCCCAGTGCTACAGCCGGAACTTACTTCTGTTGACCGACACGTTCGATCTTTGGGTCATGGATGCTGTCCTGTAAGTCATGCCACTTTGGGTTTACGACTAGCCATGTCAGCCGGGCTCCTTTTCATATGGATGCTAGCGACACTATCATATCGTGTGCCAAAAGCGCATAAGCGGTCCCGGGCTAAGGTAAGGTGGCACCCGTTGGGATACCGTGCGTGAGGCCGCAAAGTGATATGATGTGTTACAGGCTAGATCGATGTGACATTGAGTCGGGGTCCTGACACGAAACCAGAGAACATTCACGCTCCCGAGCAAGAACTCAATACAAACCACAAAGCAGCAGTAGGAGTATTATCTCTCCGGAGAGCTCCGAAGCTGGGTATATCGCTCGTGTGCTTCGCCTCGATCTGCTCTTCGTGCGATCTCCGCCCTCCGCCGAACCGTAAGGGGCTCCGGTCCCATAGGTGTTCGTTCCCACGACAAATTGGTCTTGCTTCTATTGCCGTACCCCCTAATGATCCACTAGAACAATATTTTCTAGACCATGAAAATGATATGCATCTGCATGAAATAAATGAAATAGATAAAAATTTCTTCGAACAACGACCTCTGTGTAAACAAAATTTGCCTATTGAAACTCTAGGAGGTCCTCCTCCACCTAAAGGTGATCCTGTGTTTTAATGAAAACAATTGACAGACACTTTGAAATATGCTTATCTTGATGAGAAAAAGATATATCCTGTTGTTATTAGTGATAACCTTTCAGAACATGAAGAAGAAAGATTATTGACGGTTCTGAAGAAGCACAGAGCTGCTATTAGATATACTCTTGATGATATTAAGGGCATTAGTACCACTCTCTGTCAGCACAAAATTCATATGGAACCTGATGCTCAACCCGTTGTTGATCACCAGCGACTTTCAAATCCTAAAATGAAAGAAGTGGTAAGAACAGAAATACTGAAGCTTCTGGAAGCAGGTATAATCTATCCCATAGCTGATAGTAGATGGGTAAGTCAGGTTCATTGTGTCCCTAAAAAGGGAGGTATTACCTTTGTTCCTAATAATAAGAATGAACTTATTCCACAAAGAATTGTCGTTGGTTATAGAATGATAATCGATTTTAGAAAATTAAATAAAGCTACTAGAAAAAATCATTACCCTCTGCCTTTTATTGATCAAATGTTAGAAATATCTTCTAAGCACACACACTTTTCTTTCCTTGATGGATATTCTGTTTTTTCTCAAATACCTGTCTCACAACCTGATCAAGAGAAAACCACCTTTACTTGTCCTTTTTGGAACTTATGCTTACAGATGTACGCCTTTTGGTTTATGCAATGCACCTGCTACCTTTCAATGATGTATGAT
Source organism: Aegilops speltoides (assembly GCA_021437245.1). Classification (NCBI taxonomy): domain Eukaryota; kingdom Viridiplantae; phylum Streptophyta; class Magnoliopsida; order Poales; family Poaceae; genus Aegilops; species Aegilops speltoides. The sequence goes on along the minus strand of CM038146.1, from coordinate 209,359,283 downwards.
TGCTATATTCTCTGAATTTTTTGAAAAGATTGTTGAGGTTTTCATGGATGATTTTTCCATTCACGGAACTTCTTTTGATGATTGCTTAAGCAACCTTGATCAACTTTTGCAGAGATGTGAGCAAACTAATATTGTCTTGAGTTGGGAGAAGTGCCACTTTATGGTTAATGAAGGTATTGTCTTGGGGAATAAAATTTCTGAACGAGGTATTGAGGTGGATAAAGCTAAAGTTGATGCAATTGTGAAAATGCCATGCCGAAGAGATATTAAAGGTATTCATAGTTTCCTCGGTCATGCTGCTTTCTATAGGAGGTTTATTAAAGACTTCTCTAAAATTTCTAGGCCTCTTAGGAATCTTTTACAGAAGGAGGCTCCATTTGTTTTTGATGAAGATTGTGTAGAAGCCTTTGAAACACTTAAGAAAGCCTTAATTTCTGCACCTATTGTTCAACCACCTGATTGGAACTTGCCTTTTGAAATTACGCGTGATGCTAGTGATTATGTTGTTGGTGTTGTTCTAGGACAAAGAGTTGATAAGCAACTAAATGTTATTCATTATGCTAGTATAACTCTAGACAGTGCCCAACGCAATTATGCTACTAGTGAAAAAGAATTCTTAGTAGTGGTGTTTGCTTGTGATAAATTTAGATCTTACATTGTTGATTCTAAAGTTACTGTCCACACCGATCATGCTGCTATAAAATATCTTATGGAAAAGAAAGATGCTAAACCTAGACTCATTAGGTGGGTTCTCTTGCTATAAGAATTTGACTTACATATCACTGATAGAAAGGGAGCTGAGAACCCCCTGGCTGATAACTTGTCTATGCTAGAAAATATTCTTGATGACGCACAACCTATTAATGATAGTTTTCCTGATGAACAATTAGCTACAATAAATGTTTCTCATAACACTCCTTGGTATGCTGACTATGCTAATTATATTGTTGCTAAATATATACTACCTAGCTTCACATACCAACAAAAGAAAAAAAATTCTTCTATGATTTAAGCCATTACTTTTAGAATGATCCACATCTTTATAAAGAACGAGTAGATGGTAATATTAGACGTTGTGTACCTGAGCATGAACAGTGACAAATCCTACGGAAATTTCACTCTGAAGCTTATCGAGGGCATCATGCGGGAGATAGAATTGCTCACAAGGTATTGCAATCTGGTTTTTGTAGGCCTACTCTCTTCAAGGATGCCCGTAAGTTTGTTTTTATCTTGTAATGAATGTCAAAGAATTGGTAATATTGGTAAGCATCAGGAAATGCCTATGAATTATTCTCTTACTGTTGAACCATTTGATTACATGGGACCTTATCCTTCCTCTAATGGGTATACACATATTTTGGTTGCTGTTGATTATGTTACTAAGTTGGTAGAAGCTATTCAAACCAGTAGTGCTAATCACAACACCTCATTTTCTCAAGGTATGGAGTGCCTAGATATTTAATGACTGATGGTGGTTCGCATTTTATTCATGGTGCTTTTCGTAAAATGCTTGCTAAATATGATGTCAACCATAGAATTGTATCACCCTATCATCCTTAGTCTAGTGGTCAAGTTGAACTTAGCAATAGAGAAATAAAGTTAATATTACAAAAAACTGTCAATAGGTCCCGGAAGAATTGGTCTAGGAAATTAGATGATGCACTTTGGGCTTATAGAACAGCATATAAAAATCCTATGGGTATGTCTCCTTATAAAATGGTTTATGGAAAAGCTTATCATTTGTCTCTTGAGTTATAACATAAAGCATATTGGGTAATTAAAGAACTCAACTATGATTTCAAACTTGCCGGTGAAAAGAGGTTATTTGATATTAGCTCACTAGATGAATGGAGAACCCAAGCCTATGAAAGTACCAAGTTATTTAAAGAAAAAGTTAAAAGATGGCATGATAAGAGAATCCAAAAGCGTGATTTTCAAGTTAGAGAATATGTTCTTTCGTACAACTCTCATTTCAGATTCTTTGCAGGCAAAGTTCTCTCCAAATGGGAAGGACCATATGCTATCGAGAAGGTTTATCGATCTGGAGCCATCAAAATAAATAACGTCGAAGGTACTAACCCGAAGGTGGTCAACGGGCAAAGAATAAAACATTATATCTCAGGTACGCCCATTAATGTTGAAAGAAATATTATTCAAACTATGACACCGAAAGAACACATAAAGGAAAACTTCCGGAATACTCCAGAATCTTGAAAAAAGAGGAGGTACGTGATACGGTAAGTAAACGGATTCTAAAAATTCCGCAAAAATATTTTTTGTTAGTTTTGGAATATATTAAAAATTATGAAAATAAGAAATAACAAGGAAGGCACCTCTGGTGGGCACAGGACACCAGGGCTCGCCTGGCTTGCCAGGCGCTCCTAGATGGGTTGTGCCCACCTCGGGTACCTTCCGGACTCTATTTTTCTTCCATTTGCTTGTTTCCCAAGATAAAAAAAATCTTTAAATACCCCCCAAACCTATTGATCTCCGTACCGCGGAGAAATCTTCTGTTTTCTTTTCTCTCTATTTTCTATCAGATTTGTCAAGTCAGGCATCATGTCTTCTCCCTTCTCCAACAATGAAGAAGGCGATGCTTGGTTGCTTCAGGTGGAGTCCAGGGGAGAGGGAGTTGAAGAGGTCGCTATGGAGGATGATGAGGGAGACTTGCTTGGAGTTCACCCTCCGGCCTCTCAGAGGGGCACCCTGGCCGGATCTCCACTCGTCTTAACCCCCATCAAGCTATGAGGCCAACAAACAATCAAGAGAGCCCTGGAGAGCAGGAAGGACTCCCTCCAAGGATACCTCTACACATGTTACATTGAAACAATTTCCACAATTTGATTCATAACTATGTGTTCAAAAACACTCCTCGTGTGCATATACCGTCCAATTGGGACATATCTCGTCCAGGAGAAAGTGATGCAGGAACAAACTCTCGGGGTCCAGAAAATAAACATATCATGGCTAAAGTGGAGAAGAACACTGAGTTGCTTCATCAAAATCTTCGGGAGATTCACAGTTTAAGAGAGGCACTCGAAGATATATTGGACAAACTTAATACTTCACCACCACCACCTCCTTCTTCATCACCAAAGGAAAATTGATTATCAGGTATGGGCACTCCCATTGGCTTGTGCCAAGCTTGGGGGAGGTGCCCTAGTATCGTATCACCTCCACTATCTTTTATCTTTACTTATCTTAGTTCGATCCATAGTTATATTTTGCTTTAGATGAATAAAAGTTTAGTTCAATCCTTTCTTTTTGAGTGTTTGCTTAATGATATATTCTTGTAATCATGTGCGAGATATATAATAAAGTTTAGTTTGAGTTATGTTTTCTTTACTTCCATGTTCAATAAAAAGAAAGGAAATAAATGAAAAAGATCATATGCTAATCTTATGGTAAGTAATGGCATCACATAAGGAAGAGTATAAGTAGAATTGTTTTTTGGAGATTGACAAACATAGCATTGGTCAATGATGCAATTCATGAAAGAATTAATAAGGGAAGAGAAGATTCACATGCAAATTACTATCTTGGACATCTTTTGTGATTGTAAGCCCCCATCAAAATATTATATGCCAAAACTGTTGATGTTGGACAAGGAAGACAACGTAATGATTTATGGTTGTTCATATTCACAGAGAGGTTATATTGTCATAGATCCTTTAACATGTGGTTCTTGCCCCATCTTTGCGAAACAAAAATTCCGCACTAAGTAGAGATACTACTTGTGCATCCAAAAACCCTCAAACAATATCTTGTTTTGAGAGTCCACCATACTTACCTATGGATTGACTAATATCCTTCAAGTAAGTTGTTATCGATGCAATAAGTCAATAAAAATTGTTTCTAAAAGTGTTGGATCATTTAGTGTAAGAGAAAATTGAGCGTTGTACGAACTTGTGATGGCAAAGAATAAAAGCGACAAATTGCATAATAAAGGTTGCTATCATAAGGGGCAATATTACGTGATGTTCTTTTGCACTAAGAGATTGAGCATACAACCAAAAAGCACATGACAACTTCTACTTCCCTCTGTGACAGGCCTATCTTTTACTTTTATTTATTTACTTTTATGCAAGAGTCAAAGTATTTCCCTCTATTCCTTTTTATTTTCTCTTTTGGCAAGGCTGAAACTTCACGAGACTTTTATGGAATAAATAAACTTTTGGACAAATAACCACCAGAGGTGGCGAACCAGGCACAACCCACCTGGGGCCAGGTCCCTGTGCGCCTGGTGGGTTGTGCTCATCGGCCCACCTCCAGGCTCCATATTCTTGAATATGTCATTTCACCCAGAAAATCAGATTTCGATGAAGCACCGCCTGGTCTGGGAAGGAGCACTTTGCCTCCCCAGTGAAATCACTGGAACTTCCTCCTCATCGTCATCATCATCTCAACAACCTCCCATGCTGGGAGGGCATATCCATCAACATCTTCAACACCATCTCCTCTCAAACATCTCATTCTTGTGTTCAATCTTTGTACTCATGCTCTCAGACATGTGAGGTGTTGCTTGTGAATGCCACATGCCACTGACCATACTTGATTAGGGAATGTGAGTTACTTTGATCATGTGATCTGGCATGTCATAGTTAATCATAGGAGGTTTGCTCTGAGTAAGAACAGAATCAAGAACCGTCCATCGATTATATCAAATTATAAGTTAATTATCATAATCAACCATGCATACGCTATGATGAAGTTTCATGTAGGAGGTTTGTTTATCTGAATAAGATCGTTTCGCTCAAGTTCTTTTAATATGAAATGAAAGTGACATCATGTGGTGAGGAAAGATCTGGGCACATATATCTAGTTCGATATGGGTGGCATGAGTTATTATTGTTGACATCACCCTTGAGGTGAATACGTTGGGAGGCAAAACTATAAGCCCCTATCTTTCTATGTGTCCGGTTGAAACTTTTTGCTCATGTGTATGCGATGGGTGTTAGCAATCATAGAAGACTATATGATGGTTGAGTACGTGGACTTGCCAAAAGGCTCTGATACGCGACCCTTCCCTGAAAATATGATGAATTGTAGTTGCAAAGTTGACTGAGAACATAGTTTGTTAGTTCTCAATAGAGTTTATGCTTTATACTTGGATGTTGTGATGAATTGTTACTTATTCATGAGAAGTTATATGATAAAAGTTTTATGTTAAAGTTTGCTGCTACTACAATAATATACATGATGCTTCTATGTCTGTATTTTGTATTTGTTGACACCTCTGTCTCTAAGCATGTGGACATGTCTTTCGAATTTGGTTTTGCTTGAGGACAAGCGAGGTCTAAGCTTGGGGAAGTTGATACGTCCATTTTGCATCATGTTTTCCTACTATTATTTATAAGGTTTTTATGCATAATAATTCTTTTTGGAGTAATTCTAATGCCTTTTCTCTTATAATATGTAAGGTTCACACAGAGGGAGAGTACCGGCAGCTGGAATTCTGGACTTGAAAAATCTACATCAGGCCACCTATTCTGTACAACTCCAAATGAGCTGAAACTTCACGAGGACTTTTTATGGAATAAATAAGAATTTTTGGAGCAAATAACCACCAGAGGTGGCGAACCAGGTGGGCACAACCCACCTGGGGGCGCCAGGGTCCCCAGGCGCGCCTTGGTGGGTTGTGCCCTCATCGGCCCACCTCCAGTGCCCATATTCTTGAATATAAGTCATTTTCACCTAGAAAAAATCAAGAGAGGACTTTCGGAATGAGCACTTGCCGTCTCGGCGGAACAGGCAGGAGCACTTTTGCCCTCCGGCGGAGTGATTCCACCGGGGAACTTCCCTCCCGAAGGGGGAAATCATCGTCATCATCATCCCCAACAACTCTCCCATGTTGGGGAGGGCAATATCCATCAACATCTTCAACAACACCATCTCCTCTCAAACACTGGCTCATCTCTTGTGTTCAATCTTTGTACCAGAACTTCAGATTGGTGCTTGTGGGTGACTAGTAGTGTTGATTACATCTTGTAGTTGATTACTATATGGTTCATTTGGTGGAAGATTATATGTTTAGATCCATTATGCTATTTAATATGCCTCTGATCATGAGCATGATTATCCTTTGTGAGTAGTTACTTTTGTTCTTGAGGTCATGGGAGAAATCTTGTTGCAAGTAATCATGTGAACTTGATATGTGTTTGATATTTTGATGGTATGTATGTGTGATTCCCTTAGTGGTGTCATGTGAATGTCGACTACATGACACTCACCATACTTGGGCATAAGGGAATGGATTGTGGAGTAGTTATTAGATGATGGTTTGTGAAAATGATAGAAGCTTACACCCTAGTTTATGCGCTATTCCGTAAGGGGCTGATTTGGATCCAAAAGTTTAATGCTATGGTTAGATTTATTCTTAATACTTTTCTCGTAGTTACGGATGCTTGCGAGGGGGTTAATCATAAGTAGGAGGTTTGTTTGAGTAAGAACAGAACCTAAGAACCGGTCCACCGACATATCAAATTATCAAAGGTGCGAACACAAATCAAACCAACATATGAAAGTGACTAGATGAAATTCCCGTGTACCCTCATGAACACTTTGCTTATCATAAGAGATCGTTTTGGCCTGTCCTTTCCCTCAAAAGGATTGGGCTACTTGCTGCCCTTTTGTTACCATTATCGTTACTTGCTCGTTACAAATTACCTTGCTACCAAACTACTCGTTAGTTATAATTTCAGTGCTTGCAGACAATACCTTGCTGAAAACCGCTTGTCATTTCCTTCTGCTCCTCGTTGAGTTGGACACTCTTACTTATCGAAAGTACTACATTGACCCCATATACTTGTGGGTCATCATTGATCAACAAGTATAGGGGATCAATCATATTCCTTTTGATAAGTAAGAGTGTCGAACCTAACGAGGAGCAGAAGGAAATGACAAGTGGTTTTCAGCAAGGTAATGTGTGCAAGTGCTAAAATTGTAAGTAGCAGAGTAGTTTGATAGCAAGGTAATTTGTAACGAGCAAGTAATGATAGTAGTAAAAAAGTGTAGAAAGATAGCCCAATCCTTTTGAGGCAAAGGACAAGCCAAAATGGTCTCTTATGATAATCAAAGTGTTCTTGAGGGTACACGGGAATTTCAAGTCACTTTCATCATGTTGGCTTAATTCGCGTTCGCTACTTTGATAATTTGGTATGTGGGTGGACCGATGCTTTGGTGTTGTTCTTACTTGAACAATCCTCATACTTATGATTAGCCCTCTCGCAAGCATCCTCAACTACGAGAAAAGTATTAAGAAAAAATTCTAACCATAGCATTAAACTTTTGGATCCAGTCGGTCCCTTACGGAATAGCCTATAAACTAGGGTTTAAGCTTCTATCACTCTCACAACCCATCATCTAATAAATACTATACAATTCATTCCCTTAGGCCAAAATATGGTGAAGTGTCATGTAGTTGATGTTCACATGACACCACTAAGGGAATCACAACATACATATCACCAAAATATCGAACACATATCAAGTTCACACGATTGCTTGCAACTTGATTTCTCCCGTGACCTCACGAACCAAAGTAACTACTCACAAATGATAATAATTCTCTAGATCAGAGGGGTATTAAATACCATAATGGATGTGAACACATAATCTTCCACCAAGTAAACCATATAGTAATCAACTACAAGGTGTAATCAACACTACTAGTCATCCACAAGCACCAATCTATAATTCCGGTACAAAGATTGAACACAAGAGATCAACTAGGGTTTGAGAGGAGGTTGTGATGTTGAATATGTTGATGAAGATAGCCCTCCCCAAGATGGGAGAGTTGTTGGTGATGATGATGATGATGATTCCCCCCTCCAGGAGGGAAGTTCCCCCGACGAAATCGCTCCGCTGGAGGGCAAAAATGCTCCTGCCCAAGTTCCGCCTTGAGACGACGGCGCTTCATCCCGAAAGTACTCTCCTCATATTTTCTAGGTCAAAATGGCTTATATACTAAAAGATGGGCACCGGAGGTGGGCCTGGGTGAGCACAACCCACCAGGGCGCGCCTGGGCTCCTTGGCGCGCCTAGGTGGGTTTTGCCCATCTGGTGGGCCCCCTCTAGAACTTATTGACTCCAAAAATTCTTATTTATTCCATAAAAAATCCTTGTGAAGTTTCAGCTCATTTGGAGTTGTGCAGAATAGGTAACTTGACGTAGCTTTTTCAGGTCCAGATTTCCAGCTGCCAGAATTCTCCCCCTTTGTGTATACCTTGCATATTATGAGAGAAAAGGCATTATAATTACTCCAAAAAGCATTATTATAAAATAAAACAACATAAATAATAGTAGAAAAACATGATGCAAAATGGACGTATCAACCCCCAAGCTTAGACCTCACTTGTCCTCAAGCGAAAACCAAAATCGAAAAACTTGTCCACATGCTTAGAGAGAGAGAGAGAGAGGTGTCGATAAAAACAAACATACGGACATGGCATCATCATGTAACTTATTATAGCATCAACAAAATTTAACATAAAACTTTGATCATAGAACTTTTATCATAGACTTCTCATGAAGAAATGAGAATTCATCAGAACATTGAAGTATAAAGCATAAACTCTATTGGAAACCAACAAACTATGTTCTCAGTCAACTTTGCAACTACAGTTCATCATGTTTTCAGGAAGGGTCACGTATTAGAGCCTTGAGGCAAGTCCACATACTCAACCATCATTTAGTCTTCTATGATTGCTAACACTCACCACGTACACATGAGCAAAACATTTCAACCGGACACATTGAAAGATAGGGGCTTATGGTTTTGCCTCCCAACACATTCACCTGAAGGGTGATGTCAACAATAATAACTCATGCTACCCATATTCAACTGGATATATGTGCCTATATCTTTTCTCACCACATGATGCTTGCCAAAGGAGAAAATAAAAAGGAATAGAGAGAAGAACTTTGACTCTTGCATGAATGTAAATGCATGAAAGTAAAAGATAGGCCCTTCACAGAGGGAAGTAGAGGTTGCCATGCACTTTTTGTTTATATGCTCAACCCCTTAGTGCAAGAGAACATCACGTTATATTGCCCCTTGTGATGGCAACCTTTATTATGCAGTCTGTCACTTTTATTCTTCACCATCACAAGTGCGTACAACGCTCAATTTTCCATTACACTAAATGATATTACACTTTTAGAAGCAATTTTTTGCCCTTTTTGCACCGATGACAACTTACTTGAATGATCTTACTCAATCCGTAGGTAGGTATGGTGGACTCTCAAACAAGATTTGGGTTTAAGGGTTTTGGATGCACAAGTAGTATCTCTACTTAGTGCGGAGTTTTTGGCTAGCAAATATAGGGGCAAGCATCACATGTTGAAGGATCTATGATAATATAACTTCTATGTGAATATGAACAAACATAAATCATTATGTTGTCTTCCTTGTCCAACGTCAAATTTTTTGGCATATAATATTTTGATGGGTGCTCACAGTCACAAAATATTTTAGGATAGTGTATTTGCATGTGAATCTTCTCTTCCCTTATTAGTTCTTTCATGAGTTGCATCATTCACCAATGCTATGTTTGTCAATCTACAATAAAATTTTCTACTTATACTTTTCCTTGTGTAATGTCATCACTTACCATAAGATTAGCATATGATCTTTTTCATTCATTTCCTTTCTTTTTATTGCAACAAAAAGTGAAGAAGGGAAAACTCAAACTAAACTTTATTATATATCTCGCACACGATTACAAAGATTGATCACTAAGCAAACTTTCGAAAAAAAGGATTGAACTAAAATTTTATTCATCTAATAGCAAAAGATAACCATGGATCAAACTAAGTAAAGTAAAGGCAAAGGATAGTGGAAATGATACGATACCAGGGCACCTCCCCCAAGCTTGGCAAAAGCCAAGGGGAGTGTCCATATCCAATACTTATCTTTCTTTTGGTGGTGAAGAAGGAGGTGGTGGTGATGAAGTAGAAGCGATCTTGTCCTCTGGTTTCCATGGTAGAGGCTCACCATCATAAGAGGAGGAGTGAGTCTCTCGGATCTTGCAACTGGCAACCAAACTCATACCTTTGAACCTTGCCTCCTATTCAAAGACTTGGCTTTGAAGGTCATTAATCTGGCTATGGAGGAAGTTGATTTGCTCGTTGAGGGAGAAGACGATGTCCTTCATGGACTTGCCATCCACCTTGGGATCACGGGTGTAGTCCGCGATCATGAGGTGATTGGCATTGAGTCCACGCTCCACCATCCACTTGCATCGAAAGATGTCCTGCTCCATGACTTCAAGCCTGGCCTCCACAGATCCAGTCCCCTTGGGTCCTTTCACATCGCGGATATGCAGCACCCCATCGCGCATCTAGATAGCTTGAGGGTGCTGCATCACCTCCCGCAGATATGGGTTGATGATGTTGTCGAAGAACTTGTCCTTGGAGGAGATTGAAGCGGCCATGATGGATTGGATCTGGCAGAAACAGCAAGAAAAGAAAAAAAAGGAGATTTCTCTATGGTACGGAGGTCAACAGGTTTGGGAGGTATATAAAGATTTTTTATCTTGGGGAACAAGCAAAACAGAAGAAAAATGGAGTACGAAAAGTACCCGAGGTGGGCACAACCAACCGGGGCGCGCCTGGCAAGCCAGGCGCTCCCTGGTGTATCGTGCCCACCAGGGTCATTTTCCTGGAAGTTTCTTATTTTCCTAATTTTTTAAATATTCCAAAACTAACAAAAAGATATTTTTGCGGATTTTTCGGAGTCTGTTTACTTACCGTATCACGTACCTCCCTTTTTTCATGATTCTAGGGTGTTCCGGAAGGTTTCCTTTATGTGTTCTTCCGGTGTCAATGTTTGGATGATATTACTTTCAACATTAATGGGAGTACCTGAGATATAGTGTTTTATTCATTGCCCATTGACAACCTTCAGGTTAGTTCCTTCGGCATTATTTATTTTGATAGCTCTGGATCGATAGACCTCCTCAGTGACATAGGGTCCTTACCATTTTGAGAGGAGTTTTCCTGCAAAGATTTTGACATGAGAGTTGTACAAAAGAACATATTCTCCAACTATGAACTCACACTTTTGTATTCTTTTGCCATGCCACCTTTTAACTTTTTCTTTGAATAACTTTGCATTTTCATAAGCATGGGTTCTCCATTCATCTAAATAGCTAATATCAAATAACCTCTTTTCAGCAGCAAGTTTGAAATCATAATTGCGTTCTTGAATTGCCCAATATGCTTTATGTTCTAACTCAAGAGGCAAATGACAAGCTTTTCCATAAACCATTTTATATGGATTCATACCCGTAGGATTTTTATAAGTTATTCTATAAGCCCAAAGTGCATCATATAATTTCTTAGACCAATTCTTCCGAGACCTATTGACAGTCTTTTGTAAGATTAGTTTTATTTCTCTATTGCTAAGTTCAACTTGACAATAGACTAAGGATGATAAGGTGATGCAATTCTATGGTTAACATCATACTCAGCAAGCATTTTACGGAAAGCACCATGAATAAAGTGTGAACCACCATCGGTCATTAAATATCTAGGGACTCCAAACCTTGGGAAAATAACTTCCTTAAGCATTTTAATAGAGGTGTCGTGATCAGCACTACTGGTTGGAATAGCTTCTACCCACTTAATAACATAATCAACAACAACCAAAATATGAGTATACTCATTAGAGGAAGGAAAAGGTCCCATGAAATCAAATCCGCAAACATCAAATGGTTCAACAACAAGTGAATAATTCATAGGCATTACTTGACGCTTATTCATATTACCTACTCTTTGACATTCATCACAAGAAAAGTCAAACTTACGGGCATCCTTGAAGGGAGTAGGCAAATAAAAAGCAGATTGCAATACCTTATGAGCGGTTCTGTCTCCCGCGTGATGTCCTCCAAAAGCTTCGGAGTGACATTTCCGTGTGATGTACACAACATCTAATAATACTTTCTACTCCTTCTTTATAAAGATGTGGGTCATCCCAAAAGTAATGTCTTAAATCATAGAAGAATTTTTTCTTTTGTTGGTATGTGAAGCTAGGTGGTACGTATTTAGCAACAATATAATTAGCATAGTCAGCATACCAAGGTGTACTATTAGAAACATTTATTGCAGCTAACTGTTCATCAGGAAAGCTATCATTAATAAGCTGTGGGTCATCAAGAATATTTTCAAGCCTAGACAAGTTATCAGCTACGGGGTTCTCTACCATTTCCTACCAGTGATATGCAAATCAAATTCTTGTAGTAGAAGAACCCGCCCAATGAGTCTAGGTTTAGCATCTTTCTTTTCCATAAGATATTTTATAGCAGCATGATTGGTGTGAACAATCACTTTAGAATCAATAATGTAAGATTTGAATTTATCACAAGCAAACAACACTGCTAAGAATTATTTTTCAGTAGTAGCATAATTTCGTTAGCACTATCTGGAGTTTTACTAGCATAATGAATAGCATTCAATTTCTTATCAAATCTTTGTCCTAGAATAGCACCAACAGCATAATCACTAGCATCACACATAATCTGAAAAGGCAAGTTCCAATCAGGTGGTTGAACAACATGTGTGGTAGTTAAGGCTTTCTTTAGTGTTTCAAAGGCTTCCAAGCAATCATCATCAAACACAAAGGGAATATCCTTTTGCAAAAGATTCGTAAGGGGCCTAGAAATTTTAGAAAAGTCTATGGTAAACCTCCTATAGAAACCATCATGACCAAGGAAACTACGAATACCTTTGATATCTTTAGGACGTGGTATTTTCTCAATTGCATCAACCTTGGCCTGGTCCATCTCAATGCCTCTTTCAGAAATTATATGGCCCTAAACAACACCTTCGTTAACCATAAAGTGGCACTTCTCCACTAGTAGAAAAAGGGCCTTATGTTCAACTCTTTAGTCCCGGTTTGTAATAAAACCGGCACTAATGTGACCATTAGTGCTGGTTCCAATGGCTAGGTGGGCGACTATCATTAGTACCAGTTCGTGGCGAACCTTTAGTACCGGTTCATGGCATGAGCCGGTACTAAAGAGGTGGTGGCAGGCTTGTGTCAGGCCGCCACCCCACCATGACCTATAGTACCGGTTCATGCCACAAACCGGGACTAGAAGTTTACATTTACTCCCAGTTCATGTAACCAACCGGGACTACAAATATCACTATATATAATGCTTCTTCTAGCCCACGTCAAAGCCCTCTGTTTTCCCCTCCTCTCTTTTTTCTTCCCCTCTTGATCGAGTTCCCACCAAATTTTTGCCAAAATTTTCCAACATTTGAAGGCACCCCATCCATCCAAGTGATCCCAAAGGTTAGCAACTCTGTCCTTTCATCTCTCATTGCTACATTAGCTCTTTAAATGCTCTATAAGTATAGTGCTTTGTGGGTTTTTAGTTTGGTAGGAATTATATGTTGTAGTTTCTTTGAATTATATGCAATTTGAGGTCAACATAACTTTTAGTTTGCATATGTAGGTGTGGTTTACTTAGTGCCTTCCCATCTCCGTCCTAACCACGGTCGATCGCCCGCACCGTCCCGTCGCTGGCACCACCTTGTGGTGAGCCTCTTGTTCTTATCTTTTTAATATAAGAAAAAAAATCATGTTTGTGTTATTTAGATATATTGTTACTTGTATAATTATCTTACCCGTACATTGTTTGTCATACATAGTTCCATGGTTTTATATCCGTCCCCGTCGGCCCACGTCCGGGTTATAATTCGGATGTGGTATATTCTCTTTTATAACTATTTGTTGCATTTCGTGTTTATGACAAATTATGCCCATCAAGTTGACATAGATATTTTTATCTAGGAGGTATGCGAACCGGAAATTCCAACCGACCCTATTGTCGAGAGGTTAAATTTAGTTGAAAAAGAAAACGTGTATTTGAAAGAAAAATTGAAAAGAATTGAGGGGGAGAAGATGGAATTGGAGTTGCATGTTGCTGATGTCATCGATGATCACAAGATCAAGATGGAGAAAATGTGCTTGAAGAGTAGAAAGATTAGAAAATATGCCATCGACAGTGAGGCTTGGTATCATTATGCCGTTGGATCAATTGTTACCTTAGTTGCGATCTTGATTGCATTTGTTTTTGCATTTAAATGCTTTAGCTAGAGAGTTATTTGTATGTTGTTTTATGAGAATAAGTGTTGTATGAACTTTATGTACGAACTTTATGTACGAACTTGTATTAATTTGGTCTTTTCAGTGCTGTGTAAATGAAGATGAGCCGACAATGGATGTACGATGACCGATGCTCTCCCAGTTCATTAATGGCATGCATACTTTTCTACTTGAGGCTGAGGCAAACAAGCGGACGGATGGTTTTATGCCTTGTCCATGTGCTAACTGTAAGAATGATCTAAATTACTCTAAGTCAAGAACCATTCACGTCCACCTGTTTGAGTCCGGTTTCATGCCCCACTATAATGTTTGGACCAAGCATGGAGAAAGAGGGGTTATGATGGAAGACAATGAAGAAGAAGAGGACGACGACAGCAATCCTGACCATGGGTTTCCTGAATACGATGGTACAACAATGGGGGAAGAAGGTGAGCCAGCAATGCGGGAAGAAGCTGAAGAAGAGGCATCAGATGAACCCGATGATGATCTAGGTCGGGCCATTGCCCATGCAAAGAGAAACTGCACAAGTGAAAAGGAGTAGAAGAAGTTGCAGTGCATGTTAGAGGATCACAAGAAATTGTTGTACCTGAATTGCAAAGCTGACAAGAAAAAGTTGGGCACCACACTGGAATTGCTGCAATGGAAGGCAGAGAATGGTGTATCTGACAAAGGATTTGGAAAGTTGCTGATAATGTTAAAGAAGATGCTTCCAAAGGACAACGAATTGCCCGGGAGTACGTACAAAGCAAAGAAGGTTGTCTGCCCTCTAGTATTAGAGGTGCAGAAGATACATGCATGCCCTAATGACTGCATCCTCTACCGTGGTGAGTACAAGGATTTGAACGCGTGCCCGGTATGCGGCGCATTGCGCTATAAGATCAGCCGCGATGACCCTGGCGATGTCGAGGGCAAGTGCCCCAGGAAGAAGATTCCTGCCAAGGTGATGTGGTATGCTCCTATAATACCACGATTGAAACGTTTATTCCAAAACAAAGAGCATGCCAAGTTGATGCGATGGCATAGAAAAGACCATAAGAAAGACAGGAAGTTGAGAGTACCAGCTGACGGGTCGTAGTGGAGAAAAATTGAGAGAAAGTACTGGGAGTACTTTGCAGGTGACACAAGGAACGTATGGTTTGGTCTAAGCGTAGATGGAATTAATCCTTTTTGGGAGCAGAGCAGCAACCACAACACCTGGCCTGTGACTCTATGTATGTATAACCTTCCTCCTTGGTTGTGCATGAAGCGGAAGTTCATTATGATGCCAATGCTCATCCAAGGGCCTACGCAACCCGGCAACAACATTGATGTGTACCTAAGGCCATTAGTTGAAGAACTCATACAACTATGGAATGAAAAAGGTGTATGTGCGTGGGATGAGCACAAACAGGAAGAATTTGACCTACATGCGTTGCTATTTGTGACCATTAATGATTGGCCTGCTCTTAGTAACCTTTCAGGATAGACAAACAAGGGATACCGCGCATGCACGCACTGTTTGGATGATATCGACAATATATATTTGGATAATTGTAAGAAGAATGTGTACCTAGGACATCTTCGATTTCTTCCAAGCAGGCATCCCGTAAGAAAGAAACGCAAGCATTTCAAAGGTGAGGCAGATCACCGGACGAAGCCTCGCCACCGTATCGGTGATGATGTACACGATATGGTCAAGGATTTGAAGGTAATCTTTTGAAAGGGTCCTAGCGGACAATCTGTTCCGAATGACACTGACGGATGCGCACCCATGTGGAAGAAGAAATCTATATTCTGGGACCTGCCCTATTGGAAAGACCTAGAGGTCCGCTCTACAATCGACTTTATGCACGTGATGAAAAATCTTTGCGTGACCCTGCTTGGCTTCTTGGGCGTGTATGGGAAGACAAAAGATACACCGGAGGCACGGGAGGACCAACAATGTATGCACGGAAAGGACGGCATACATCAGGGTCATGCCAACGACGCTCTTACCAAAGAAGAGAAGGAAATCTTCTTTGAATGCATGCTCAGTATGAAGGTACCGTCTGGCTTCTCGTCGAATATAAAGGGAATAATAAATATGGCAGAGAAAAAGTTTCAGAACCTAAAGTCTCATGACTGCCGCATGATTATGACGCAAATGCTTCCGGTTGCGTTGAGGGGGATTCGACCGAAAAATGTTCGATTAGCCATTGTGAAGCTGTGTACATTTCTCAATGCAATCTCTCAGAAGGTAACCGATCCAGAAATCATACCAAGGTTGGAGAATGATTTGGTGCAATGTCTTGTCAGTTTCAAGTTGGTGTTCCCACCATCCTTCTTCAATATCATGACACACGTCCTAGTTCACCTATGCGAAGAGATTGCCATTCTGGGTCCTGTATTTCTACACAATATGTTCCCCTTTGAGAGGTTCATGGGAGTCTTGAAGAAATATGTTCATAACCGTGCTAGGCCATAAGGAAGCATCTCCAAGGGCCATGAAAATGAGGAGGTCATTGAGATTTGTGTTGACTTTATTCCTGACCTTAAGCCAATTGGTGTTCCTGAATGGCGGCATAAGGGCAGACTGGGTGGAAATGGCACGCTAGGGCTGGATCAAATAATATGTATGGACAGACATTCTCTCACTGAAGCACACCACAGTTCTACGGAAGTCTGCCTTGGTGGCTCAGTATATGGAGGAACAAAAGAATATTCCGACCTCCAAATACCTGGAGCAGTCTGAAGACTGGATAACACGTGAACAAACAAGGACTTTCGCCGGTTGGTTGTAGACACGTGCCATGCATGACGCCGATATTGAAGATGACATGTACTTACTGTCCCAGTGACCATCTTCGAATATAATGACTTTCAAAGGGTACGAGATAAATGGGAATACATTTTACATGATCACCCAAGATAAAAAGAGCACCAACCGAAATAGTGGTGTCCGCTTTGATGCAGTAACCAGTAGAGGAAAGGACACATATTATGGTTACATAGAGGAGATATGGGAACTTGACTATGGACCTGATTTGAAGGTCCCTTTGTTTCGGTGCAAATGGGTCAATATGACAGGAGGCAGCGTAAAGGAAGACCCGTAGTACGGAATGACAACAGTGGATCTCAACAATCTTGCGTACGCAGACGAACCATTCGTCCTAGCCAATGATGTGGCGCAGGTTTTCTATGTGAAGGACATGTCTACCAAGCCGATAAAAAGAAAAGATAAGGAAGCGAATACATCATACGATGAGCCAAAGCGCCACATAGTTCTTTCAGGGAAAAGAAACATCATGGGAGTGGATGACAAGACAGACATGTCAGAAGATTATGAAAAGTTTCATGAAATTGCTTCCTTCAGAGTCAATATTGACCCGAGCATCCAGTTAAATGATGAAGATTGTCCATGGTTACGGCGCAAAGGGACACACGCAAAGAAAAGTTTCACACCCAAAGACAATAGGGAATCTTTGTAATAGTTAGAGTGCTTATGTGTTTTGCATTTGAAATGTGTACTTTTGTGCTTCGGACAAACGTGTACCTTTCTGAATCCATTTGCTAATTTTCAGCCCATTTACTGTTTATTTGAGCTAAATGACACTGAAATTGAAAACTCATCTGTTACAAAGGCAATTCATTTTTTAACTTATTACAACTACAAACTATTTGTGCGTTCAGTATACACCATTCAAAGCCACATCATCAACTTTCAATCCTTTCTGACATCATTTGCTATTTTTATGCATTTTCTGATTTTTTGAGCTAAATGACCCTGAAATTGAAAAGCACTACAAATGAACTCTGAAAAGGTTGAAAGTTGGCATGGTATCGTCATTTCACCCACATAGCATGTGCAAAAAGGTAGAGAGGGTTATGACAAAAACTGAATCCACTTCGTGTACAAAATGGACAATCTCTTTCGAAGTATCAGGGTTTTGGAAGAAATTCATCTATTACAAAGGCATTTGATTTTTTAAATAACCTAAGTATTACCAAATTGAATATAACGATAAAACACACTAATATTAAACATAAGAAAAAAGAATTACTGAAAAATCTATTTTTAAAGCAAAGTTATTCCCAAACTAGTGAATCACACAAATTTCAAATAATTCAAATTAAAACTATTCAAATTTGAAAACTACTGGCACTAACAGAAAGTTTGTAAGTTTTGGTACCTAAAGCAAAAATATTCACAAAGAAATTCTAAATGCAGCAAAAAATAACTTAGAAGTAAATAAAAGAAAATAAATCAAGCAGAAAAGAAAAAAAAAAGAAAAAACAAATTAAAAAAGCCCACCTAATGGGCCACAATGACTCAGATACGACTAGAAACCCAACTTTGTAGTTGGGCCAGATCTGAACTGCTAGCCAAGATAAACCCAACAGGCGAGTAGGAGAGGTAGGCCCAGAAGGCATGCATTGGAGAGGAGCTCAATGCAGTGCCCGCGTCGTGGCTTATAAACTGGCCTCGGCGCTCCTCGACTAGCGAGGTGGACCTAAACTTGTGCACCGCCTGGAGACAACGCACCCCTTTTGGTACCGGGTCGTGACTCCAATCGGTACAAAAGGGGGGCCTTTAGTACCGGTTGGGGCCACGACCCGGTACTAAAGGGGGTGCCCTTCCCGCCGCTTCGCCTGGTCAAAACAACCCTTTTGTACCGGTTGATGGCTACAACCGGTACTAAAGGTACCTCGTATATAAGCAACACTTGAAAAAATTTTAGTTTCTCATCTCCCACATCTCTCTGCTGCTTCGACATCGCTGCCGCCCTGTCCCGCACCGTTGCCCGTCGCCGTCCCCGTCGTCGTCCCCACCGCGTGTCGTCGCCGTCGCCGTCCTCGTCGCTGCCGCCGCCGTCCCCGTCGACGCCCCGGCCCGTCGTCGCTGTCCCCGTTGTCACCATCTCGCCCCCGTCCGTACGCCTCCGCCCCGTCGCCGTCTCGCCGCCGCCCCATCGCCGCTATGAGCTTCTATGCCCCGGCCACCATGGCTACACACACGCGCGCGCGCGCGCACACACACACACAATAATTTTAGTTATAGAAATCTCTATAGAAATTTAAGTTATATATATAAATTCTAGAAATTTTGTATATAGAAATGTTTATAAAGAAATGTTAGTTATATACAGAAACCTTAGAAATTTTTCAGTTTTTTAGTTATGGAAATGTTAGTAATTTTATGTTTTTTAGTTATAAAATGTTAGAAATTTTCTGTTTTTTAGTTATAGAAATGTTAGAAATGTTATAGAAATGTTAGTTATAGAGATTTGTTAGAAATTTTAGAAATGTTAGTTTTAGTTGGGTGAATTAGATGAATTAGCTAAATCATAATCCAAATATTTAAAATGTTACATTTGCATATAGTATTTGTTCTCGACGTCAACGATGCCCGGCCCACATCCTTGCCGTCGACCCGTTCACGACGACGTCCTGCTTCATAGGAGCCATGTCCGGGACTGGGCTGCGCCGGGCTGGCACTGGGAGGTGATACCTTCAGGGACGTGCCGCTTGATGAGGAACCCGGCCCCGGGTCCTGTCGTCGACCTGGAGCTCCTATGGTGGCGTTCGCGTGGGCCACTTTTGGTGCGGAGGGAGCCGGCCCCGTCGGAGGTGGTACGTTGTCGTGTCAGGGAGGAGGACGGCACATCCGTCGCTACATGGCTTCTATGGACGTCAGGTTCTCCAATACCTGGCAAGTTCTTCGGGGATGTCACCCGAGCTATGATCCTGTGCTGGTTCCTTCTGCTTGGGTGTCCACCACCCGCGCCTCAGGAACCACGAGTGAACTAGATAATTTGATAATATTCGATCTATATTAGCTAGCTAGTGATGTATTTGATAATATTCAAGACGATGTAGTCGACATTATATATATTGTTCGATAATATTCGAGACGATGATCGAGATTATATTCGACGATGCATATCAATTATCTACTATGATTCAGTTTTTTATTTTGAGATGCATATATATTATCTACTATTATTCGAGATGCATATCAATTATCTACTATTATTTGAGATGTGTACTAAATTGTTTTATATTTCTTCTGGATTAGTTAAATAAAAGCTATGGCAGACAATACCGGCAGAGATGAAGGAGAAGAGGCTATGTTCGCTCTCATACGCTCCCCGAGCCGGCCAGATGATCTTAATGAAGAAGATGACGGCTCCCAATATCTGAAAAATACTGGGGAGGGTGATATGGCATTCGATCGAGACGACAGAATTGATGAAGTCCAGAACTATGATGGTGATCTTGAAATAGCAAATACCGGTGAGGTACATCTTTATAGAAGCAGGCATATAGTGATCATCACGTGTTTTTAAATGATTTTGTATATATATTAATGAATCGAGATCTTTCTTCTTTCAGCCCTCTGGATCGGGCAAATCGTCTGCAGGGAGCAGGACAGTGCGAAGCTCGGCCAAAAAGTTGAAGGAAGGCATAAAGTACAACATCAATGCTATCAAAGATAATGGTGAACCAAGCGAGCCTAAGAAGAATGCGGACAAGTTCGTTCATCAGTGCGGAGTTCTTGTGAAGGACCAACTCCCGATCTCCATTCAAGAATGGAAAAAGCCAGCAAAGCCACGTCCAGATCTTACTTTTGTTGACGATAGAGCCAAAAAAACTGCTTTGGGAAGCTCTCATTTCACATTTCATGCTACCAGATCATTTCAAAACTGAAGATGTGGAGAAAGTCAAGAACATTGCTCTTAGGAAAATGGTGGTTGTATTCAACAACCATAAGAAAGCTGTATGGGCCATGTATGTCAAAGGAGGAAAGAAGACTCCAAAATTCACGGGAACACTGGGGAAGCAAAGAGATCACCGAGAAGATTTCATGAAATTCAAGGAATCAAAACTAGCTAAGGAACGGTCGAGAATAAACATGATCAATGCCGCAAAAAAGGAGCAGTTCCATAGGCTGGGGCCAGGTGGCTTCGCGGTGGCCCGGCCTAAGTGGGATAAGTCTGAGGAAGAGATGCAGGCTGCAGGGGTTGTTCCAATTACATTGAGCTGGCCCCCCAGGTGCAGGACTTGGTTCTATGCGCATGGGGGTGTTGGACTCAAACACAGGCCAGGTTTTAAAGAAGGCGAGTCTTAAAGGAGTTGAGGACCAGATACTTGTTCCAATAGAAGAGGCTCGAATTGGGGTGTTCACGCCCAATAGAGAGAACCATGAGCTTACGCGCGCCGTGGGAAATCCTGAACACCTGGGAAGAACACGAGGCATAGGCGCTGTTCCGTGGTATGAGGGATTTTTACACTGGAATGCCAACTACAAAAGTCGTGCCAGAAGGAAGATGGAGGAGGAGAAGAAGAGGAAGCTGGAGGAGGACCAGAGGAAGCAGGAAGCAGAAAGGCTTAAAGGCCTGGAACTTTCGCATGCGGAGTTGGCACTCCTATTGCAGCGGCAGCAGCAGCAGATTGACGAAATCACCAGCCAGGGAAGGGGGTGTCTGCAGCAGCAGGAGGTAGCGGATCCAGCATTGGATAGCACCATTCCATCCATGTTGAGAAGAAGCGTGGGTTCCGCACCGGGCCATGAGGCACTGCTGGATACATACCCTATGGATGGCATCACTGAGAACACTAATTGTGAGCTACATACATTAGTGAAGAACATATCCATCAAGGTGGCGGACGACGTTGCTTATACAACCCCCCTGAAGCATCCTTCCATTGCAATCCTATTCCAGCTGGCTATCCTCGTGTCGGGGTTGATGAAGTGGTGTAGAATATAGGGGGCTACATCTTGACATTCCTGGAGGTGAGGGCGAGCGCACACTGGGAGAGGCATTACATCGTATCATTCTATGGAGAAAGGATTGCGTCATCTTTCCAAGGCCACCGACACCGCGTCAGCCGACTCCTCCTCCAAGTCCGCCACCGTGTCAACAGTCGACTCCAGATCCTCCAAGTCAGGCACCGCCTCTGCAGACTCCTGCTTCGCCAAGTCCCCCAACATGTGAGGCCACTCCTCCTCCTCCAAGTCCAGCACTGCGTGAGCCCACTCCTCCTCCTCCAAGTCATCCGGCACCGCGTCAGCCCAGGCCTCCTCCTCCAAGTCAGGCACCGCGTAAGCCGTCTCCACCGCCTCAGCAGGCTCCACGGCCTAAGCAACAGCGGAAGAGAGCCGCCGCAACTATGCTGGCTGGCGGTACAAGTAAAGGAGGCAAGAGATTCCAATATGATCCAAGCCTCGCGCCTCTTCCGCAGAGGCCTTACGACATGAGCAAAGAGGAAAACACAGCCAAAGTCAGGAGACAATTGGACGCCCATTTTGGACCGAAACCGCCAGCGCCGCCAAAGGAGAAAGTGCCTAAGCATGCCATTGAGCACTTTATTCGTATGGCTCAACCACCAGCTCCCAAACCTGTTAACTCAGACTATGAGCGCCAAATCAGGAAGGCACATGAGCACCAAAAATAAGGAGTCGAGCTCGATCTCCAGCCAAGCAGCTGCCAAGAAAAGTGGGAAAACTGTTCCCCAGCTGGGAGAACAGGCGGTGCAATCGACCCCCCCGCTCATTGTACGATCAACACATGTGAGTACCGGCCACGATCTGCCGGTAATAACCGACAATCATGGAAGGATGGGTGAAGAGGCCGGTGTCACTGTGGAACAACTCCTAGAGCTCGAGCCCACACCATTGATTACAGAGGCGGAAATAAAACGGAAATATACCCGCGGCGAACCTTTGGTCAAGCCTGAGGAGGTCAAGAAGCTCTCAATGAGAATGTATCAATTGCATGAATGGTATATGAAAATTACCAAGACTACCAATCGAGAGCCCCTCATGGTGAAAGTCAAGGCAGAGCATTACTACAATGAGAATGCTCTGTATGTTGAGTTTACAGAACTGTTTCCGTTATTCAATCAAGATGCACTTGACAAATCTCTCGCCAGTTGCTATTGTCTATAAGTGATTTCTTTCTGTAATTTAATTAAGTCTCTAGCTACCTGTAGTGCTCGTTGATCATTACATGTAATTATTCTCACTATATTCTTTTCTGTGGTATTATGAAGAATGAAGATCTATGAAATGAAAAAAGTTGGACGCTATGGCATTGGGTTCATTGACCCAAATAGCGTTAATCAAGTGACATGGTCAAAGCCATTCTATCGACAAGATACAGATACTAGCTTCCTAGAGTTCTTGAAGCGCCTAAATACCAATCGAGATATACTACTTCCTTACCAGTTCGGGTGAGTCACACTGTCTTGTACTACAAATAATGTTTTTGCTTACTAGCTAGATGTTAATTAATAAGTGTATAGGGTTTAGGGTAGTTGATGAGTGTTATGCACATGCCCACTTAATTTATACATGCAAACGTGTGCGCATGCAGTTTCCACTGGGTCTTGTTAATCATTTGAGTTGAAGATGGAGAAGTTGAAGTTTTGGACTCGCTACTTAAACCAGTCGAGCAGTACGAAATCGTGAAGGGGATAGTCAATAGGTGATTTCAATCATCATCAAACTATATCTCGGCCTATTTAGTTCGTCATTTCCTGATATCAACTAATTAATAACTCCTTTATTCATTTTCTTTGCCGGCGGACAAGGCTTGGCAAAAGTTCAGGAAAGAGGTTCCGGGCAAATGGAAAGAAAAGCTGTATTGGTTTCGACCCAAGGTATAATTAATTAAGTAGTACTAGCTAGCTACCATCTCTTTAATTCTAGTTTCAATATACCATTAGTTATCATGCTTGATTAATTATTATCTGATTGAATTCTATTCTCGTAAAGTGCATGAAGCAGTTGCCGGGGAATGATTTATGTGCATACTACGTTTGCGAGAACATTCGCATGATGGCGTCGAAAGGAGCAGAGATGATAGACAACAATGTGTACGTTGCCAGAGCACTATTCACAATTTTTACATCATTATCGATATCTAATATATATACACACAACTAATACATGCATATTTGATCTCCTTCTTTAATGTTCTGGGACGTGCGGGAGAAGCTCCTACCAGGGGATTGCGTATGAGCACTTCAAGAAGAAATAGAGGGATTTTTGCACGACCAGGTCATAGATCCCAAAGGAGAATTCCATTACCCGCTACCACTCAAGTAATGCCTCCATGTAGGAGAAATTGTATATATATATATATATACCAAATTTTATATATATACATGTGTATGTGTGAATGGTGGTGTGAGATATTCGATGATATATATATATATGATCAGTCGTTCTATGAGAAATTCTATTTATATATATGCATAATGTGGACATTATGTATTATCGTAAAATACCAGCAAATGAAAAAGAATTAAATGGAAAAAACAAAATTAAAGGTAAAATAAATCATAAAGCGAAACCCCCCCCCTAAACCTTTAGTACCAGTTGGTCTGTCCAACCGGTACTAAAGGTCTCCCAGCCCCCGGCGCGAGCTCGTGCCACGTGGTGGCCCTTAGTGGCGGTTCATGCTGAACCGGGACTAAGGGGGGGGGACCTTGAGCCCCCACTGGTTAGTGCCGGTTGCCCAACCGGCACTAAAGGCCCTTACGAACCGGTAATAAAGCTCCGTTTTCTACTAGTGCTCCCAATTCAAGACAAGTTTTGTTTGTTCACATCTCTTTAAAACTCGATCAAGATTGCTTAAACAATCATCAAAAGACTTCCCATAAACGAAAAAGTCATCCATGAAAACCTCAAAAATCTTTTCACAAAAATCAGAGAATATAGCAGTGATACATCTTTGAAAGGTAGCAGGTGCATTACATAAACCAAAAGGCATACATCTATAAGCAAAATTTCCAAAAGGACAAGTAAAAGTGGTCTTTTCTTGATCTGGTTGTGAAACAGGTATTTGTGAAAAACCATAATATCCATCAAGGAAGCAAAAATGTGCATGCTTAGATAATCTTTCTAACATTTGATCAATAAAAGGCAAAGGGTAATGATACTTATAGTCGCTTTGTTTAATTTTCTATAATCAATTACCATCCTATAGCCTATGACAATTCTTTGTGGAATGAGCTCATTCTTATCATTAGGAACAACAGTAATACCTCCTTCTTAGGGACACAATGAACATGACTTACCCATATACTATCAGCTATAGGCTAGATTATACCTGCTTCTAGAAGTTTTAATATTTTCGTTCTTACCACTTCTTTCATCTTTGGGTTTAACCATCACTGGTGATCAACAACGGGTTTAGCATCAGGTTCATATTAATCTTGTGCTGACATAGAGTAGGACTAATGCCCTTAAGATCATCAAGAGTATATCCGATAGCAGCTCTGTGCTTCCTTAGAACTTTCAACAATCTTTCTTCTTCATGTTCTGAAAGGTTAGCACTAATAATAACAATATATATCTTTTTTTCATCAAGATAAGCATATTTCAAAGTGTCTGGCAATTGTTTTAATTCAAACATAGGATCACCTTTAGGTGGAGGAGGACCTCCTAGAGTTTCAATAGGCAAATTGTGTTTAAGGAGAGGTTGTTGCTCGAAAAAGATTCTATCTATTTCATTTCTTTCACGCATATGCAAATCATTTTCATGGTCTAGCAAATATTGTTCCAAAGGATCAACAGGAGGTATAGCAATAGAGGCAAGACCAGTAATTTCATCCTTACTAGGGAAATGTTTCTTATGAGGTTGTCTACTAAACTTGGAAAAATTAAATTCATGAGATTCCTCTCCACAGCTAACACCCACAGTTTGTTTCTTACAATATATTCTGGCATTGACGATGTTCAAGAAAGGTCTACGAAAGATAATGGGAGAAAAGTCATCTTGTGGGGAGCCAAGAACAAGAAAATCAGTAGGGTATTTTATTTTCCCACACAAGACTTCAACATCTCTAAGAATCCCAATTGGTGATATAGTATCTCTATTGGCGAGTTTAACAATGACATCTATGTCTTCTATTTCAGCAGGTGCTATTTCATTCTTAATTTCTTCATATAAGGAAAATGGAATAGCACTCACACTAGCACCTAGGTCACATAACCCATGATAACAGTGATCTCCTATCTTAACCGAGGCAACATGCATGCCAACAACTGGTCTATGTTTATCCTTTTCATCATGTTTGGCTATTCTAGAAGCTTCATCACAGAAGTAAATAACATGCCCATCAATATTATTGACTAAGAGATGTTTAATCATAGCAACACTAGGTTCAACTCTAGTTTGTTCAGCTGGTTTGGATGTTCTAACATAACTTTTGTTAACCACAGTTGAAGCCTTAGCATGTTCCGTCATCATAACAGGGAAAGGTGATTTTTCAATATAAAAATTGTAAATGATAGTTTCTTCTTTAGCTTTTACCGGTTCTTTAACTTCTTAAATAGGTGGGTGATATTTAAACCACCTCTCCTTAGGAAGATCAACATGAGTAGCAAAAGATTCACAAAAGGAAGCTACCATCTCAGAGTCAAGTCCACATTTAGTGCTAAACTTTTGAAAGCATCGGTATTCATAAAAGATTCTACACAATCAAACTTAGGATCAATACCTGACTCTTTACCTTTGTCGAGTTCCCAATCTTCAAAGTTGCGTTTAAATCTATCTAAAAGATCCCACCGGAATTCAATAGTCTTCTTAATAAAAGAACTAGTACAAGAAGTATCGAGCCTGGATTGATCATTACGAGAAAGCCGAGCATAAAAATTCTGAATAATAATTTCTCTCTAGAGCTCATGATTGGGGCATGAATATAACATTGACTTAAGCCTCCCCCAAGCTAGAGCGATACTTTGTCCTTCATGAGGCCAAAAATTATGTATATAATTCCAATCACGTCGAATTAGATGCATAGGATATTTTTTTTGATGAAATTCCAATTTCAATCGATTCCAGTTCCAAGATCCAATATCATTGCATAGCTTGTACCATGTCAATGCTTTTCCCTTCATATATAAAGGGAAAACTTTCTACTTAGCTTCATCTCCGGGTAAACCTGCAAGCTTGAACAATCCACAAATTTCATCCACATATATCAAGTGCATATCAGGATGTTCAGTTCCATCTCGTGCATAAGGTTTAGCTAGCAGTTGTTCTACCATACCCAAAGGAATTTCATATTCAATATTTTCATTAGGTACAATAGGTTGAGGGGAAATTAATTGTGGTTCCGGTCGAGGTGAAGATACCCCGAACAAACCCCTCAAAGGATTGTTTTCCATGGTAACAAGTGATGATAAATTTCAGCACGTAGTAATAATGTTTCTTTACCAATTTCCACTTACCAAAAGCGCTTCACTCCATGGAAACAGAACCAAAAAATAGCCTTGATGACCCACAAGTATATGGGGTCAAACTGTAGCCTTTTCGATAAGTAATATGTCGAACCAAACGAGGAGCAGAAGGAAAACGACAAGTGGTTTTCAGCAAGGTAATGTCTACAAGTGCTAAAATTGTAAGTAGCAAAGTAGTTTGATGGCAAGATAATTTGTAATGAGAAAGTAAGGATAGTAGTAACAAAAGTGCAACAAGGTAGCCCAATCCTTTTGAGGCAAAGGACATGCCAAAACGGTCTCTTATGATAAGCAAAGTGTTCTTGAGGGTACACGGGAATTTCAACTAGTCACTTTCATCATGTTGGCTTAATTCGCGTTCGCTACTTTGATAATTTGGTATGTGGGTGGACCAGTGCTTAGGTGCTGTTCTTACTTGAACAACCGTCCTACTTATGATTAACCCTCTTGCAAGCATCCACAACCACGAGAAAAGTATTAAGAATAAATTCTAACCAATGCATTAAACTTTTGGATCCAACCGGTCCCTTACGGAATAGAGCATAAACTAGGGTTTAAGCTTCTGTCA
Organism: Aegilops speltoides; assembly: GCA_021437245.1. Lineage (NCBI taxonomy): Eukaryota > Viridiplantae > Streptophyta > Magnoliopsida > Poales > Poaceae > Aegilops > Aegilops speltoides. Next base: position 209,331,393 of record CM038146.1, on the reverse strand, counting down.
CCCTCGCAACCCATCATCTAATAACTACTCCCCAATGCATTCCCTTAGGCCCAAATATGGTGAAGTGTCATCTAGTCAACGTTCACATGATACCACTAAGGGAATCACAACATACATATAATCTTCCACCAAATAAATCATATAGTAATCAACTACAAGATGTAATCAACACTACTAGTCACCCACAAGCACAATTCTATAGTTCCGGTACAAAGATTGAACACAAGAGATGAACCAGGGTTTGAGAGGAGTTGGTGCTGTTGAAGATGTTGATGAAGATAGCCCTCCCCAAGATGGGAGAGTTGTTGGTGATGATGACGACGATGATTTCCCCCTCCGAGAGGGAAGTTCCCCCGACGGAGTCGCTTTGCTAGAGGGCAAAAGTGCTCCTGCCCATTTCCACCTCGGGACGATGATGCTTTGTCCCGAAAGTCGTCTCCTAATTTTTTGTAGGTCGAAATGACTTATATACCAGAATATGGGCAACGGAGGTGGGCCTGCGTGAGCACATCCCACCAGTGCGTGCCTGGGCTCCCTGGCGTGCCTAGGGGGGTTGTGCCCACCTGGTGGGCCCCCTCTGGTACTTATTGACTCCAAAAATTCTTATTTATTCCATAAAAAATGCTCGTGAAGTTTCAGCTCATTTGGAGTTGTGCAGAATAGGTAGCTTGGCGTAGCTTTTTCAGGTCCAGATTTCCAGCTACCAGAATTCTCCCTCTTTGTGTATACCTTGCATATATATTATGAGAGAAAAGGCATTAGAATTACTCCAAAAATCATTATTATACAATAAAACAACCTAAATAACAGTAGAAAAACATGATGTAAAATGGACGTATCAGTCATCAGGCCCACCCCGTCCGAGCACCGCCGCACTAGTCCTCGATCCCATAGTGGATGGCTTCAGACTAACAAGGTGCTAATGGATGGACACCCTTGACAAAATGTAGTTCGACAGATCTTGCGTCAAAAAGAGCTACACTACCTTTGGAGGAATTATCACTGGCAGAGAGACGAGCTGCTCTGGACGAGTCACTCTTGACGTAGTATTCATCACTTCCGAGAACTACAGGTCCGAAGACCTACTCTTCCACATTGTGCCCTTCCACAGCAGATACCACGTCCTATCGAGACGGGAAGCATTCGCAAGGTTTCAGGCCATACATCACTATGGGTACATGAAACTCAAAATGCCAGGGCCCAATGGCGTGATAAAAAATATAAGCGATATGGATAGTGCCCTTCGAGCCGAAAATAAGACAACATCGCTTGCCCTCGAAGCATCCGAGGATCTCGTAGCCGGCGAATTAACTACACTCCGCAAAATGTTAGATAGGGACGACGTGGTCCTCAGTGAAAGGCCCAAATCCACATCCTTCAAACCAGCAGACAAAATAGTAAAATTCCAAGTGCGTCCAATGCATCCCAACAAAAAAGCGTCCATTGGAGCTTAGCTGGATCCCGTAGTCGACAAAGCATTACGCACATTCTTGCGCGAGAACTGGGACATATTCACCTGGTACCCTTCAGATATGCCAAGAATCCAACGAAGACTAGAGGAGCATAGCCTGAATATAATCAAGGGCTTTAAACTAGTTAAATAGGCATTGCGCCAATTTTCGGAACCCAAGCGTCAAGCTATGGGGGAAGAATTAGCAAAATTACTTGAAGCCGGATTCATCCGAGAAATCAAACACCCCGAGTGGTTGGAAAATATGGTCATGGTTCCCAAGAAGGAAAAATCCTAGTGGCTATGCGTCAATTTTAAAGACCTAAATAAGCCTGCCCTAAGGATCCCTTCCCTTTACCTCGCATAGACCAGATCATCGACGCCACCGCCGCACATTTCTCACTGTGCTTCCTCAACGCCTACTCCGACCAAGCCGCAACCGCATTCGTCACCCCCTACGGGCCATTCTGCTTCAACACAACGCCCTTCAGGCTAAAAAATGCAGGCGCCACATACCAGCGCATGATTCAAACATGTCTAGAAAATCAAATCAGCAAAACAGTAGAAGCATATGGAGACGACGTGGTCATCAAGACCAAACAGGTAAGCCAGTTGGTGGACAGTCTTCGCCAAACCTTCGATAATCTGCGAGCTTATGATATACGGCTCAATCCAGGCAAATGTTTTTTCAGAGTTCCTGCTGGAAATCTGCTTGGATTTATTGTCTCCCACCGAGGAATTGAGGCCAGTCCGGCCAAAATCTGAGCTCTATCCCAGCTAGCAATCCCTATGGAGCTGAAACACGTCGAAAAACTGGCCGGTTGCGGGGCAACCTTAAGCCGCTTTATCTCCCACCTTGGTAAAAAGGCACTGCCGCTCTACAAATTGCTCAAACAGACCAAAAACTTTAAGTGGACTAATGAAGCAACTGTCGCATTGGAAGAAATGAAAACGCTCTTGGCCGACAATCCAATACTAGCTGCACCTGGCATCGGCGAACCCATGCTATTGTACATCTTATGCACAAATCAAGTGGTGAGCGCGGTTCTCGTGGTAGAGTGAGAAGGGGAGGGCCACAAGTTCCGAGTGCAGAAGGCAGTATATTACGTATCATAAGTGCTCACACCATGCAAATATCGGTACCCTCATTACCAAAAGATAGCTTATATAGTTTTTATGGCATCTCGAAATCTCTGACACTACTTTCAAGAGTGTTCGGTCATGGTGGCATCCGAAGTACCATTGAACGCCATCATCAACAACAGGAAAACCACTGGCCACATTACCCAAATGGGCCATAGAGCTCCTTCCATTCGAAATCATGTACAAACCACAGCGAGCTATTTAATCTCAGGTGCTGGACGATTTTCTCGCCGAATGGACAGAAGCCGACCTCCCTAGGGAGTATAACACATACTCACGTTAGACAATATACTTCGATGGCTCAAAAATGTTAGCCGGACTGGGGGCTAGGGTGATCCTTCCATCCCCACTGGTGGCAACATTTGGTATGTACTAAAAATTATGTACATTGATTCCAACAACACTACAGAATATGAGGCTCTATTGCATGGGCTTTTGATGGCAACATCAATGGGTGTACAACGGCTCAAGGTGCGGGGAGACTCTAACCTCACCATCTCCCAAGTCAACGGAGAATTCGATGCTAATGGCCCAAAGATGGCGGCATATCGTAATGTCGTCCTTAAAATATCCACCCAGTGGAAGGGTTAGAATTTTACCTTTTTTCCAGAGACAACAATCAAGCTGCAGACGTCCTCCTTCACATGGGTGCCAAGTGTGACCCGGTCCCAAAGAACACCTTTGTGGAGCGGCTCTTGAATCCATCTGTAGTGTGGCAGGACAAGGGCAAGGACGTTGGAGCCAATGACCCAGAAGAAATCATCCCTCCCACCATCGAACCAGACGAAGAAATCATCGAAGGATCGGCACTTGAAGAAACATCTTCTGCTCACGAAGTCATTGCAGTCATCACACCATGGACTGAGCCCTTACTCGCCTATCTTTTCCATCAAGAGCTCCTCGATGACCAGACCAAGGCACGATGCATTTTGTGCTCCAAAGCTTATAAGGTCCATGAGGGCAAAATGTACAAGAAAAACACTACTGGAGTCCTCCAAAGATGCATATCCGAAGAGGAGGGGCAACAACTTTTCGCCAACATACACGCTGGCATGGGTAGTCACCATGCGGCAGCTCGGGTCCTTATCAGCAAGGCCTTTCGAGTTGGGTTTTTCTAGCCCACTGCTCGTGCAGACGCACACACGCTAGTCCAACATTGCGTCGGATGCCAGCTCTTTGCAAACGAAAGCCACATGCCCCCCACAGCTCTCCGGACGATACCAATTACCTGGCCCTTTGCGGTCTAGGGGCTGGACCTGGTTGGACCACTTAAAGGGGGGACCAAAAATAAGAAATATCTATTGGTTATGGTCGAAAAATTCAGTAAATGGATTGAGGCGAAACCAATAAATTTAGCGAAGTTCGGACCGGTCATCGACTTTATATCGATCGTGTTCCAACGTTATGATGTGGATCCAATTTCATGGCCCAAGAGGTAAAATACTTGTGCGCTAACATGGGCATCAAACTCGATTATGCTTAAGTATATCATCCACAGACCAACGGACAAGTTGAACGAGCCAATGGACTAATCATGAGCGGCATAAATCCTTGTATAGTCCGTTCCCTGAAAGAATCCGATTGCCACTGGGTGGAGGAGCTCAACTTCATAGTATGGGGACTGTGCACCACCCATAGTCGGTCAACAGGATACACACCTTTCTTCATGTAGTACGGTGCAGAAGTAGTCCTCCCCTACGACCTCATTCATGATGTACCTAGAGTGCGCATGTACAAAGAAAAGGAAGCCGAGTTAGATCGGTAGGATGACCTGGACGCTGTAGAAGGTGAGCGCAACATAGCTCGGGCCCGCTCTATGTTTTATCAACAGCGGGCTCAATGGTACCAAAGCAGGGAAGTACGGGCGAAGGCATACAACGTAGGCGAAAACTCGTCCTTCACCTCCCTAAGAAGTAGAACAATAATCTCTCGCCCAAATGGGAGGGTCCCTTCGTAATCAATGAAGTGCTAGCGGGAGGAGTATATTGTCTCTGCAACCCAATGGACAATCGCCTCGAGCCGAACCCATGGAACGCAGCTGGGCTTCGGCGCTTCTACGGCTAGTCCGGCGTTGCCACTCCAACTAAACCTTGCTTTTGTTTTTCTTTTCTTTTTATTTTAGTTTTTCGGGTGGTTAGCACCTCCCAGGTTGGGCTTGGTTAAATCGGACTCTGTTAAGTTCTTTAGATATGCATCTTCAAATGTACTACCCGGATCTACCTGGGGGCTTCTTTAGCGAAGCCGGACAATATACTTATTGAAGGAAATATGCCCTCGAGGGAATAATAAAGTTGTTATTTTGCATTTCCTTATTCATGATAAAGGTTTATTATTCATGCTAGAATTGTATTGATTGGAAACTTAAATACATGTGTGAATACATAAACAAATACCGTGTCCCTAGTAAGCCTCTACTAGACTAGCTTGTTGATCAAAGACGGTTAAGGTTTCCTAACCATAGACATGTGTTGTCATTTTATAACGGGATCACATCCTTAGGAGAATGATGTGATGGACAAGACCTATCCGTTAGCTTAGCATTTTGATCGTTCAGTTTATTGCTATTGCTTTCTTCATGTCAAATACATATTCCTCCGACTATGAGATTATGCAACTCCCGGATACTAGAGGAATACATTGTGTGCTATCAAAAGTCACAATGTAACCGGGTGATCATAAAGATGCTCTATAGGTATGTCCGAAGGTGTTTGTTGAGTTGGCACAGATGAGATTAGGATTTTTCATTTCGAGTATCGGAGACATATCTCTGGGCCCCCTCAATAATACACATCATAAGTGTGCAAGCAAATGAATAAGGAGTTAGTTATGATATGATGTATTACGAAATGAGTAAAGAGACTTGGCAGTAACGAGATTGAACTACGTATGAAGATACCGATAATCGAATCTGGGGCAAGTAACATACCGATGGACAAAGGGAATTACGTATGTTGTCATAACGGTTCAATCGATAAAGATCTTCATAGAATACGTAGGAGCCAATATGGGCATCCAGTTTCCTCTATTGGTTATTGACTGGAGAGGTGTCTCGGTCATGTCTACATAGTTCTCGAACCCGTAGGGTCCGCACACATAACGTTCGTTGACGATATAGTGTTATATGAGTTATATGATTTGGTGACCGAATGTTGTTCGGAATCCCGGGTAAGATCATGGACATGACAAGGAGTCTCAAAATGGTTGAGATGTAAAGATTGACATATAGGACGATGGTATTTGGACACCGGAAGAGATTTGGGATGCACTTGGTCATCAAAAGGGGTTCCGGGCACCCCCGGCAGGTGTATGGGCGTAATGGGCCAAGGGAGGGACAGACCAGCCCACAGGGGGCTGGTGCACCCCTGTCCCTGGCCGGCTAGAAATGGGGGAGGTCTCGACCCTCCTGCCATCCCGTTCTCATGGGAGAAAGGAAGGGGGGCGCCTCCCTCCCCTGCCTTTCCCCGCACGTAAACATGGCAGGGGCACCACTTGGGAGGAGACCCCAAGTAGGCTAAATCCTACTTGGGGTGCCCTGCTGGCTGCTCTCTCCTCCCCCACCTATATATATATGAGGGAGGGTGCAGATAGCACACCCAGAACAATTGCTTAGCCGTGTGCGGCACCCCCTCCATTCTTTACACCCCCGGTCATATTCTCATAGTGCTTAGGCAAAGCCCTGTGAAGATCACTTCACCATCACCGTCCCCATGTCGTCATGCTGCCGGAACTCATCCACTACCTCGCCGTCTTGCTAGATCAAGAAGGTGAAGGCGAGCTGAATGTGTGCTGAACGCGGAGGTTCCATACGTTCAGTACTTGATCGGTTGGAGCGCGAAGAAGTTCAACTACATCCACTACGTTATTAATCGCTTCCACTTTCGGTCTACGAGGGTACATAGACACACTCTCCCCCTCTCATTTCTATGGAACTCCTTGGATAGATCTTGCATGTGTGTATAATTTTTTTTGTTTTCCATGCAACGTTTCCCAACAGTGGCATCCGAGCCAGGTCTATGTGTAGATGATATGCACGAGTAGAACACAAAGAGTTGTGGGTGGTGATAGTCATACTCCTTACCACCAACTTCTTATTATGATTTGGCAGCATTGTGGGATGAAGTGGCCCGGACCAAATTTACATGTCCACACACATAGGACCGGTTCCACCGACAGACATGCAACTAGTTTTGCATAAAGGTGGTTGGCGGGTGTCTGTTTCTCTTACTTTAGTTGAATCGAATTTGACTACGGCCGGTCCTTGAAGAAGGTTAAAATAGAAAACTTGATGAATCACCTTTGGTTTTTGCTGTAGGTAAGAACGGTTCCTGCTATAAGCCCGTAGCAGCCACGTAAAACTTGCAACAACAAAGTAGAGGACATCTATCTTATTTTTGCAGGGCATGTTGTGATGTGATATGGTCAAGATATGATGTGATATATGTTGATGTATGAGATGATCATGCTTCGTAATATCGACAATCGACAAGAGCCTTAGGGTTGTCTCTTGATTGCATGAAGTGCAAGCGCCATCTAATTGCTTTACTTTATCTCTACGCCTTAGCAATAGTTGTATAAGCAATAATTGGTAAGACGACCCCGACGCAACGATGGAGATCAAGGTGTCGAGCCGGTGAGGATGGAGATCACGATGATCTTTGGAGATGGTGATCAAAAGCACAAGATGATGATGGCCATACGATGCCACATATTTTGATTGCATGTGATGTTTATCCTTTATGCATCTTATTTTGCTTAGAACGGCTGTGCATTATAAGATGATCCCTTCACTTAATTTCAAGATAAAAGTGTTCTCCCCGAGTATGCACCGTTGCCAAAGTTCGTCGTTTCGAAGCACCACATGAGGATCGGGTGTGATAGACTCTACTTTCTCATACAACAGGTGTAAGACAGTTTTACACGTGCAAAATACTTGAGTTGAAATTGACGAGCCTAGCATGTAAAAACATGGTCTCAGAACACTGGAGACCGAAAGGTCGAACATGAATCAAATAGTAGATATGATCAACATAGAGATGTTCACCATTGTTGACTACCCCATCTCACATGATGATCGGTCATGGGTTAGTTGATTTGGATCATGTAACACTTAGATAAACCTGAGGGATGTTTATTTTAGTGAGAGTTATCTACTAATTTGATTAATTGAACTTAAATTTATCATGAATTTAGTCTTATAGTTTTGCATATCTATGTTATAGATCAATGGCCCGGAGCTACTGTTCCCCTGAATTTTAATGCGTTCCTAGAGAAAGCTTACTTGAAAGATGATGGTAGCAACTACACAGACTGGGTCCGTAACTTGAGGATTATCCTCATTGCTTCACAGAAGAATTATGACCTTGATGCACTACTAGGTGATAGACCTGCTGTAGGAGCTAAAGTTGATGTTATGAACGTCTGGCAAACTCGATCTGATGACTACACTGATAGTTCAGTGTGCCATGCTTTACGACTTAGAACCGGGACTTCAAAGACGTTTGAACGTCATGGAGCATATGAGATGTTCCAAGAGTTGAAGTTAATATTTCAAGCAAATGCCCGGGTTGAGAGATATGAAGTCTCCAACAAGTTCTATAGCTACAAGATGGAGGAGAACAATTCTCTCAGTGAACACATACTCAAAATGTCTGGGTATCATAACCACTTGACTCAGTTGGGAGTTGATCTTCCAGTTGATAGTGTTATTGGTAGAGTTACAATCACTGCCACCAAGCAACAAAGGCTTCGTGATGAACTATAATATGCAAGGGATGAATAAAATGATTCCTGAGCTCTTCACAGTGCTTAAGGCCACATAGGTAGAAATCAAGAAGGAGCATCAAGTGTTGATGGTTAACAAGACCACTAGTTTCAAGAAAAAGGGCAGGGGAAAGAAATGGAAATTCTAGAAGAATGGCAAGTAAGTTGCCACTCCCGGGAAGAAGCCCAAAGCTGTACCCAAGCCTGAAACTGAGTGCTTCTACTGCAATGGGACTGGTCACTGGAAGCGGAACTGCCCCAAATACTTGGCGGATAAGAAGGATGGCAGAGTGAACAAAGGTATATTTGATATACATGTTATTGATGTGTACCTTACTAATGCTCGTAGCAGCGCCTGGGTATTTGATACTGGTTCGTTGCTCATATTTGTAACTCGAAACAGGAGTTGTAGAATAAACGAAGACTAGCTAAGGACGAGGTGACGGTGCGCGTCGAAAATGGTTCCAAGGTCGATGTGATTGCCGTCAGCACGCTACCTCTACATCTACATTCGGGATTAGTTTTAGACCGGGATAATTTTTATTTGGTGCCAGCGTTGAGCATGAACATTATATTTGGTTGCTCATATTTGTAACTTGAAACAGGAGCTGTAGAATAATGGTTGTTCTACTTATATGAGTAATATCTTTTATGGTCATGCACCCTTGATGAGTGATCTATTCTTGTTGAATCTCGACCGTAGTGACACACATATTCATAATATTGATGCCAAAAGATACAAAGTTGATAATGGTAGTGCAACATACTTGTGGCACTGCCATTTAGGTAATATTAGTGTAAAGCGCATGAAGAAACTCCATGCGGATGGACTTTTGGAATCACTTGATTATGAATCATTTGATACTTGCAAACCATGCCTCATGGGAAAGATCACTAAAACCCCATTCTCCGGAACAATGGAGCAAGCTAATAACTTACAAGAAATATACATACCGATATATGCTGTACGATGAGTGTTGAAGCACACGACAGGTATAGTTATTTTCTGACCTTCATAGATGATTTGAGTGGGTATATGGGTATATCTACTTGATGAAACACTAGTCTGAAACATTTGAAAAGTTCAAATAATTTCAGAGTGAAGTGGAGAATCATCGTAACAAGAAAAATAAGGTTTCTATGATCTAATCACGGAGGCGAATATTTGAGTTACGATTTTGACCTTCATTTAAAACAATGTGGAATTGTTTCACAACTCATGCCACCTGGAACACCACAGCGTAATGGTGTGTCCATACGTCGTAACCGTACTTTATTAGTCATGGTGCGATCTATGATGTCTCTTACCGATTTACCACTATCGTCTTGGGGTTCGCATTAGAGACAATCGCGTTCATGTTAAATAGGGCACCGTCTAAATATGTTGAGACGACACCGTGTGAAATGTGGTTTGGCAAGAAACCTAAGCTGTTGTTTCTTAAAGTTTGGGGTTGCGACACTTATGTCAAAAGGCTTCAACCTGATAAGCTCAAACCCAAATCAAAGAAGTGTCTCTTCATAGGATACCCTAAGGAAACAGTTGGTACACCTTCTACCACAAATGCGAAGGCAAGATCTTTGTTGCCAAGAATGGAACCTTTCTAGAGAAGGAGTTTCTCTTGAAAGAAGTGAGTGGGAGGAAAGTAGAACTTGATGAGATAATTGTACCTTCTCTCGATTGGAAAGTAGCACATCACCAAAAACCGTTCACGTGATGCCTACACCAACTAGAGAGGATGTAAATGATAATGATCATGAAACTTCAGATCAAGTTGCTACTGAACCTCATAGGTCAACCAGAGCATGATCCGCACCAAAGTGGTACGGTAATCCTGTCCTGGAAGTTTTGTTACTAGACCAAGGCGAACCTACGAACTATGAAGAAGCTATGATGAGCCCAGATTCTGATAAATGGATTGAGGCCATGAAATCTGAGATAGGATCCATGTATGAGAACAAAGTGTGGACTTTGATGGACTTACCCGATGATCGGCAAGCCATAGAAAATAAATGGATCTTCAAGAAGACTCACGTTGATGGTAATGTTACTGTGTCCGAAGCTCGACTTGTCGCGAAAGGTTTTCGACAAGTTAAAGGAGTTGACTACGATGAGAGTTTCTCACCCGCAGCGATGCTTAAGTCTATCCGAATCATGTTAGTAATTACCGCATTTTATGATTGTGAAATCTGGCTAGTGTCAAAACTGCATTCCTTAATGGATTTCTTAAAGAAGAGTTGTATATGATGCAACCAGAAGGTTCTGTCGATCCTAAACGTGCTAACAAAGTGTGCAAGTTCCAGCGATCCATCTATGGACTGGTGTAAGGATCTCGGAGTTGGAATATACACTTTGATGAAGTGATCAAAGCATATGGTTTTATACAGACTTATTGAAGCCTATATATTTACAAGAAAGTGAGTGGGACCTCTTTAGCATTTCTGATATTATATGTGGATGGCATATTGTTGATCGGAAATGATATAGAATTTCTTGATAGCATAAAAGGATACTTGAATAAGAATTTTTCAATGAAAGACCTTGGTGATGCTGCTTATATATTAGGCATGAATATCTATAGGGATAGATCGAGATGCTTAATAGGACTTTCACAGAGCACATACCTTGATAAAATTTTGAAGAAGTTCAAAATGGACCAGTCAAAGAAAGGGTTCTTGCCTATGTTACAAGGTGTGAAATTGAGTCAGACCCAAAGCCCGACCACTGCAGAAGATAGAGAGAACATGAAAGTCATGCCCTATGCTTCAGCCATAGGTTCTATCATGTATGCTATGTTGTGTACCAAACCTGATGTGTGCTTTGCCATAAGTTTGGCAGGGAGGTACCAAAGTAATCCAGGAGTGGATCACTTGATAGCGGTCAAGAACAGCATGAAGTACCTGAAAAGGACCAAGGATATGTTTCTCGTTTATGGAGGCGACAAAGAGCTCGTTGTAAATTGTTACGTCGATGCTAGCTTCAACACTGATCTGGATGACTCTAAGTCACAAACCGGGTACATATTTATATTGAATGGTGGAGCTATCAGTTGGTGTAGTTCCAAGAAGAGCGTCGTGGCGGGATCTACGTGTGAAGAGGAGTACATAGCTGCTTCAGAAGCAGCACATGAAGGAGTGTGGATGAAGGAGTTCATATCTAATATGGGTGTAATACCCAGTGCATCAGGTCCAATGAAAATCTTTTGTGACAACACTCGAGCAATTGCCTTGGCAAAGGAATCCAGGTTTCACAAGAGAACCAAACACATCAAGAGATGCTTCAACTCCATTCATGAAAAGGTCAAGGATGGAGACATAGAAATTTGCGATGTACATACGGATCTGAATGCGGTAGACCCGTTGACTAAGCCTCTTCCGTGAACAAAACATGATCAGCACCAAGACTCCATGGGTGTTAGATACATTACAATGTAATCTAGATTATTGACTCTAGTGCATGTGGGAGACTAAAGGACATATGTCCTAGAGGCAATAACAAAGTTGTTTTTTTATATTTCCTTATTCATGATAAAGGTCTATTATTCGTGCTAGAATTGTATTGATCAAAAACTTAAATAAATCTAGGAATACATAAACAAATATCATGTCCCTAGTAAGCCTCTACTAGACTAGCTCGTTTATCAAAGATGGTCTACGAGGGATCACATCATTAGGAGAATGATGTGACGGAGAAGACCCATCCGTTAGCTTAGCATATTGATCATTCAATTTATTGCTATTGCTTTCTTCATGTCAAATACATATTCCTCCGACTATGAGATTATGCAACTCCCGGATACTAGAGGAATACATTGTCTGCTATCAAAAGTCACAATGTAACTGGGTGATCATAAAGATGCTCTATAGGTATCTCCAAAGGTGTTTGTTGAGTTGGCATAGATCAAGATTAGGAATTTTCATTCCGAGTATCAGAGACGTATCTCTGGGCCCCCCTCAATAATACACATCATAAGCTTGCAAGCAAATGACTAAGGAGTTAGTTACGATATGATGTATTACGGAATGAGTAAAGAGACTTGCTGGTAATGAGATTGAACTAGTTATGAAGATACCAACGGTCGAATCTCGGGCAAGTAACATACCGATGGACAAAGGGAATTACGTATGTTGTTATAACGGTTCGACCACTAAAGATGTTCGTAGAATATGTAGGAGCCAATATGGGCATCGAGGTTCCTCTATTGGTTATTGACAGAAGAGGTGTCTCAGTCATGTCTACGTAGTTCTCGAACCCGTAGGGTCTGCACGCTTAAAGTTCGTTGATGATATAATGTTAGATGAGTTATATGATTTGGTGACTGAATGTAGTTCGGAGTCCCATATGAGATCACTGACATGACGAGGAGTCCTGAGATGGTCGAGAGGTAATGATTGATATATTGGACGATGGTATTCGAACACCAGAAGAGTTTCGAGATGCACCGGGTAGTCATCGAGTCACCGAAAGGGGTTTCGGGCACCAGCGGTAGGTGTATAGGCCTAATGGGCCAAGGGAGGGACAGACCAGCCCATAGAGGGCTGGTGCGCCCCTCTCCCTGGCCGGCCGGCCCTAGGGAAGGAAATGGGGGGAGGGCTATCCCCTTCTGCCTTTCCGTTCTCATGGGAGAAAGAAAGGCGGGGCACCTCCCTACCTACCTTTCCCCCGCACCTAAACATGATAGAGGGGCGCCACTTGGGAGGAAACCCCAAGCAGGATTCTGCCTACTTGGGGTGCCCTCCTGGCTGCTCCCTCCTCCCCCACCTATATATATGTGGGAGGAGGGCACCTAGCACACCTAGAACAATTTATTTGCCGTGTGCGGCGCCCCCTCCACTGTTTAAACCCCGGCCATATATTCGTAGTGCCTAGGCGATGCCCTGCTAATACATATCCAACATATCTATAATTTTTGATTGTTCCATGCTATTATATTATCCATCTTGGATGTTTTATATGCATTTATATGCTATTTTATATTATTTTTGGACTAACCTATTAACCTAGATCCCAGTGCTAGTTTCTGTTTTTTCCTTGTTTTTGAGTTTTACAGAAAAGAAATACCAAACGGAGTCCAAATGAGCTGAAAATTTAAGGTGTTTTTTATGGACCAAAAAAGCCCCCGAAGCACAAGAGTTGGGCCAGAAGAGTCCCGAGTAAACTAAAAGGTTGGAGGACGCGCCCACCCCCCTAGGGCGTGCCCCCTGTCTTTTCGCTGACTCGTGGACCCCCCCTGATGTGAAACCGACGCCAAAAATTCTTATAAATCCAGAAACCCACAAAAAGAAACCTATATCGGGAGTTCCACAGCCACAAGCCTCTATAGCCAACAAAAACCAATGGGGACCCTGTTCCGGCACCCTGCCGGAGGGGGGAACCATCACCGGTGGCCAACTTCATCATCCCGACGCTCTCCATGTTGAGGAGTAGTAGTTCACCCTCGGGGCTGATGAGGGAGTCCTGGATTAAGGGGTCCTCGGACAGCCGGACTATATACATTGGCCGGACTGTTGGACTATGAAGATACAAGATTGAAGACTTCGTCCCATGTCCGGATGGGACTCTCCTTTGCGTGGAAGGCAAGCTTGGACATTCGGATATGTAGATTTCCTTCTCTGTAACCGACTCTGTGTAACCCTAGCCCCCTCCAATGTCTATATAAACCAGAGGGTTTAGTCCGTAGGACAAGAATAATCATAATCATAGGCTAGCTTCTATGGTTTAGCCTATACAATCTCATGGTAGATCAACTCTTTTAATACTCATATCATCAAGATCAATCAAGCAGGAAGTAGGGTATTACCTCCATCGAGAGGGCCCGAACCTAGGTAAAACATCGTGTCCCCTGCCTCCTGTTGCCATTAGCTTTAGACACACAGTTCGGGACCCCCTACCCGAGATCCGCCGGTTTTGACACCGACATTGGTCCTTTCATTGAGAGTTCCACTGTGCCATCGCTGTAAGGCTCGATGGCCCCTTCGATCATCTTCGATGATGCGGTCCAGGGGGAGGTTTTCCTGCCCGGACAGATCTTTGTATTCGGCGGCTTCGAACTGCGGGCCAACTCGCTTGGCCATCTGGAGTAGATCAACAGCTACGCCGCTGGCCATCAGGTCAGGTTTGGAAGCTTAAACTACACTGCCGACATCCGCGGAGACTTGATCTTTGACGGGTTCAAGCCCATGAAAGGTGCGCCGAACAGTCACGACGGACATGACTTTGATCCTCCGTCGGACAGTATTTAGGAGATCGCACCCGCGTTGGCGCCGGGAATCAATCCGGAGCAGATTGTGCCTTCCGAGGATGGGTGGATGGACCCCGCCACAGAGGCCGCACACTCATCAGCATTAGAGCCGAACGCTGATCCCACCACCTATGAGAGTGGTGTCATTGGACAACCGGACTCTTCCCCGGTTGCAGGGTTCGAACCGTGTGCGTCCCCGCGTATCGAATTAGATTGGGCACCCAGCATGGAGTTCACAGCCGCGGATATTTTTCACAACTCACCCTTGGGAGATGTGCTGAACTCATTAAGGTCTCTGTCCTTGTCAGGAGACTCTTGGCCGAACTATGTCCGGCTAGAGTGGGGAGCAGACAACGAAGAAATTCGTCTCCCACCCACCACCCACTTTATAGCCACTGTCGATGACTTAACCGATGTGCTTGACTTCGACTCCGAAGACATCGACGGTATGGACGACGATGTAGGAGAAGAACAGGAACCACCGCCTATAGGACGCCTGACCGCCACCTCCTCATATGATATTTATATGGTGGATACCCCTAAAGAAAACAATGGCGATGAGGCAACGGAAGATAACCCCTTGGGGAAGCAATCTAGACAACGACATCATCGGCGCTGCTCCAAGCCCCGCCATAGCAAAAATAGTGATATCGGCACAAGGGATAACAATCCGGATGGTGCCGAAGACGAATACAATCCCGCCCAGCCAGGCTTTGAGCAGGCTGAGCAAGAGGAGGGGCAAGCTAGCCCTAAAGAACAGGCAACTGATTGAGAATCCGAGACGATAACTACATGCCTCTCTCTGAAGACGAGGTGAGCCTTGACGACGAAGAATTCATCGTGCCTGAGGATCTCGTTGAGCAGGAGCGCGCAAACTCCGGCTTACAGCCACTGCGAAAAGCCTGAAGAAAAAGCAGCAACAGCTTGAAGCTGATCAGGATCTACTAACAGACAAATGGACCGAGGTCCTGGCTGCCGAGGAATACGGACTCGAGCGCCCTAGCAAAAGCTACCCAAAGCGCAGGCTGCTACCTCAACTCGAGGAGGATGCCTTAAAGCCCTCGCTACCAGTGCATGATACAGCTGACCGGCCACCCCGTGGCTGCGACAAAACAGCGTACTAGCCCGAAGTCCAGACCGCACCCCGACACCAATCAAACGACAATACCAAGGCCATGGGCTACACTAAGGACCTGCGAGATGTGTTGGAAGACAAAGTAGGACAATCAAGATCGATTTACGGATCACGGGAACGCGCCCCAACGCGTGACAAGGATCTTCACGCCAAATACACTAACAAATCCGGCCGGGCCGAATACAATGAAGCCCGGCATAGAGGCGCCGCACATCCCCAATGCTTCACTGATGAAGTAATGGAGCATGAATTTTCTGAGGGGTTTAAAACCGTGAACATTGAATCATACGATGGTACCACAGACCCCACGGTATGGATAGAAGATTTTTTTCCTCCACATTCACATGGCCCGCAGAGACGATCTACATGCCATCAAGTACCTCCCACTAAAACTAAAGGGACCGGCTCGGCATTGGCTGAATAGCTTGCCGACAAACTCCATTGGGAGTTGGGAGAACCTGGCAGACGCATTCCTTGACAACTTCCAGAGCACTTATGTGCAACCACTAGATGCTGATGATCTAAGTCACATAACCCAGTAGCCCGGAGAGTCAGCCATGAAATTTTGGACCTAGTTCCTAACCAAAAAGAACCAAATTGTTGATTGTCTGGATGCCGAAGCCCTAGCAGCCTTTAAGCATAACATCTGTGACGAATGGCTTGCCCGACATCTCGGTCAGGAAAAGCCAAAGTCCATGGCAGCTCTCACAACACTCATGACCCGCTTTTGCGCGGGCAAGGATAGCTGGTTGGCCCATAGCAACAATATAGCAAGCAATACGGGCACATCGAAAGCTAAGGATAGCAACGACAAATCACGACGCAACAAACACAAGCGCCGCAGAAACGGTGATAAGGGCGAAGACACATCAGTCAAAGCCGGATTCAGCGGCTCCAAGTCCGGTCAGCGGAAGAAACCATTCAACAAAAGCAATTCTGGCCCGTCCAGTTTTGACCGCATACTCGACCGTCCATGCCAAATTCATGGCACCCCTTGAAAACCAGCCAACCACACCAAGAGAGAATGCTGGTTCTTCAGACAAGCCGGTAGGTGAGACGCCGAAAACAAGGGGAAGGGGTCTCAAAGCAACGACGACGATGACGAGGAGCCCCTATCACCGAATATAGGAGGAAAGATGAAATCCCCTCCCCAGGAAAAAATGGTGAATATGATACGCGCAAGCCACATCCCCAAGTGGAAATGTGCACTACGGGAGGTCTATACAATCGACCCAAAGTTCAACCCATGGTCCTCTTACCCAATAACTTTTGATCGGAGGGACCACCCTACCAGTATCCCTCATAGCGGTTCGGCCGCACTGGTCCTCGACCCCATCATTGACGGATTCCACCTCACGCAAGTCCTTATGGACGGAGGCAGGAGCCTGAATCTGCTTTACCAGGATACAATGCGCAAAATGGATATCAACCCCTCAAGGATCAAGCCCACAAAAACACATTTATAGGTATAATACCAGGTGTAGAGGCCTGTTGCACGGGCTCAATCACACTGGAAGTGGTTTTTGGATCTCCGGACAGTCACCGTACCGAAGACTTAGTCTTCGACATTTTCCCCTTTCGCAGTGACCATCAGACACTGCTCGGACGAACCGCATTCGCTCGGGTCAACGTGGTGCCACATTATGCCTATCGTAAAAAAAGATGCCCGGTCCGCGCGGAGTCATCACGGTTAATGGCAGGACCAAATTCCCCCTCACGGTCGAAGAGTCTACTACTGCTTTAACAGCAAGAACAACGGACGGCACCTTACAATCGAACTTTGAGTCGAAGGCCAAGCTCTTGGACACCACTAAAGGAGTCCAAACTACTGCGCGGCAGGATAGCTCAGCCCTCCCGGAGATTAATTAAAAATACTCCAAAAAAAAATAATACAAGCCACATGCTGCGGCTCAACCGCCAGGTGGGACAAAACCATTTCTTACGTTTCCTTTATAGGTTCACCTCTACGTAGGCCAGGATGGAGGGCGCGGGAATAGTTCGAGCACATGACGGAACCTCAAGATATTCCCCTATAACCGTATGACTACACCCCGGATCCGAACACAAATTCCGCACGCCGGTATCAGCATGTTCTGTAGTCATATTTCTTTTTATCACCTCATCTGTACTCATTGACGTACTACTTAAACACAACATGTGGACTTATGTGATGCTCACCTACCGCCATCTCCCATTTAAAACTCTTTTTTTTCAAAAAAGGGCGGCTGCTTATCGCCATATGCCTCAATATGCCAGGGGCTTCGTCACGCCCATACTATGGCAAAAAAGTCCGAACACCTTCATGGTAGTCCGGCACCCCTAACTTGTAGCATTATATGCATCAACTCCGAATCATGTCTTGGGTCAATAGTTGGGTTTGCCCGGCTCCTACGTTTTGGTACCTTACGTTCTGCTATATCGGCTAAGGTAGCACTGGGAGAACTACTGCGATTGTGTCGGTTCTTCGGACAAGCACCTCGATGAAAGCGGCCGATGTCATGATGCAGCGGGAGCTGGTCAGCTGTTCGAGAGGTTCTAAAATCTGTAAGGATTCTTTCCGCACAATGCTATAACCAATGCAGCGTGCGACGGATCGGACTTTTCCGATCAGGCACTTATGGAGCCCCTAGTGCGGTCTTCCGAACACTAGGGGCCGCGCCTACCTTCGTCAAAACAACTCCTATGGCTAAGTGAGAGTGATAAAGCCCTATAGTCCAATTGCCTGGTTCGCTGTGCTAAACACCTTCTTTAGGGACCCACAACTGGGATAAAGAGTCCTCAGGTTTTTCCCGAACACCCCCGTACTCACTACGTGGTGGCGGAAGCCGACAACTGGCCGACTCAGAATTATTATATACAACGGCCGCACAGGATGAAAAACATTCATACGACAAAGCAATAGATGATAAGAATGCTCTTGTTCAAATATTACAATGGACAAACATGACCGTACTGATGAAAATATAATGTCCTTGGTGCATTGCTCCTGCATAATACAGTTCGGGCTTGCGGTGCTCCTTCCCCTTCGACGGTCCCTCGGTCATCAGCTTCTCTGCATCCATCTTTCCCCAATGCACCTTGGCACGGGCGAAGGCCATTCGCGCACCCTCTATGCAGACCGATCGCTTGATGACTTCGAGTCGAGGGCAGGCACCTACAAGCCTCTTCACGAGCCCGAAGTACCTGCTTGAAATCGGCTCAGCAGGCCATTGCCGGATAATTAAATCCTCCATGGCTAATTCGGCCGCCTTATGCAGCTCGACCAGCTGCTTCAGCTGATCGGAGAAAGGCACCGGATAATTCAGCGCCAGATACTACATCCAGAAGAGCTTATATGTAGTATTCCCCCTTCAGCTCGGTACAATTGGGAGGCATCAGATATGCTGCGCGGCAGCTCCGCAAATACCCCTGTATACATCAAAACTCAAGATTGTCAAATTTGATTTTCTCATCCCCTGTACTTGCTTTTTACAGAAAAAGCCTTACCAGCCGCAATCTTCCCCGCCTCTTGGATTTCCTTCAGGGCACCTTGGGCTTCCCCTCGGGCATCGCTTGTGGCTTGGCGAGCCTGGGAGAGTTCGGATTCTTTCCCTGCTAAAATCTGCTCCAGGGTCTCACGTTTCTGCACGGCCTCTTGAAGGTCTCGCTCAGCCTCAAGAACTATAGCCTCGTGCTTCTCACGGAGCATCTGCTCTGCGGCTGCTTTCTTCTCGGCTTTGGCCATAGCTTTCTTCAAGGCCTAAATTTTCACCGACGCCCCTAGAGCACATTATCAAAAGATTGTTATCATGCACACTCATCCTTTCGTGCTACATAAACAAGGTTTCCACATACCTCGATTATCCTCCAGCTGTCTCTTCACTTGGCCAAGTTCTCCTTCGGCCCACTCGAGACTACACCCTCAGTTCGGATACTTCCGCAGCTTGAGAGGCCGCAGTCGTTACAGATGCCTGCTGGTCAAATAGAGTGATATATATCATCAAGTGAGTCCCCTGCGAACATGAATTTGATCCCCTATCTGGTTCTTTCTTTCACCGAACAGTGTATCAGGGGCTACTATCAATACCATGACACTCTCCCAAGGACTCATGAAGCATACCTCAAAGCCTCTTATGAGGCTGACACAGGATTCGTTCAGTTGACCCTTAGCGGACTGAATCTTCTCAATCACCGCACCCGTAATGGCACGGTGTTCCTCAACGATGGAGGCACCCTTCAGTTCCACCAATAAAGTATCTGCCACCCCTGGTTGAACGGAGGCGGCCGGTGGATGGGGGGACCTTATGGGTCTCTAGAGTCGTGTGCGGCTTGGGTCCGGATTCAGGATGTCCTCCGCCGTTGACACCCACGGGATTTTTCTCTCCCGTGTAACCGGCCCCAGAATTATGGCCTCATGGCGCTGTCTTCGCGACATTCTCCCCTCCTCCGTGGCCTGGGTCCTTCTGGGATGAAACCTCGGTTTCGTCCCTACATTTGGAGGACGAAGCCATCAGAGGTGTCCCGCTCCCCATAGCGTCCGAACCCAGTAGAACCTATGACGAGGATTTCTCCGCGTGGGGCTTTGCCGGACTAAAAAAAGGAAAAAAACACAGCTCAGATTATAATGTGACACCATGACAAGTCCGGACGTGTGAGTGTGTTCGGATTTTGTGCTTACGAGTTCCCCAGGGGCTTGGCCCTAGGATCCCACTCCGGGCTACTGTTGGTGGTGCCGGTGGACTCCTCTTGAAGAAGAGTCTTTCCTCTCTTAGGCGAATCAGCCTCCAAGGAGCTGGAGGCCACTCTTTTCTTCTTTCCCCCTATTGGGGATTCGTCCTCCTCCTCCTCCCTGTCCTATTCGGAGGACGAAGGGGCATTGGAGTCTTCAGATTTTGTGTTTGTGGTACCACAGCGACAGAGGCTGCCACTGGGCTTCTTGGCCTCCCTCTCGGTCTTTTTCTGCGGCGCTTTATATGGCGCCGAGACCAGCATCTTCGTCAGAAGTGGGCCGACCGGTACTTCTGGCAGAGGGGCTAGATAGTAGTTCCACCCCACCTTCTTCGCCCAGCCCTAGGAAAAGTGGTGGGAAATACGTTAAGTGTCTCTCTGAGGATGTACAGACAGAATGCATTAATTTTCAAAACATTTAGTTGCTTACCGAACTTGCGGGGCGGGACAGTTGGTATCCGCGGTCCTCGGTGGAGTCCGGCCACGGTTTGCCGGACTTGAAAAGCACCTTCCAGATGTCCTTGTGTGTAGAGCCGAAGATCTCTAGCAGGGTCTAGTGCTTGGCCGGGTCGAACTCACATAGATTGCAAGCTCGGTGTTGACATGGTAGAATCCGGCGAACCAACATCACCTGGACTACATTGACAAGCTTGGCGCTCTTGTCTTCCATGTCTTGAACGCGCGTCTGGAGGTCTGATAGCTCGTCAGACGAAGCCTAGCTCAGGCCCTTCTCGTGCCATGATGTAAGTCGCAGGGGGGCACCAGATCCGAACTCCGGAATGGCGGGCCACTCCTTGCCATGCGGCTCGGTGATGTAGAACCACTACTGCTGCCACTCCTTGACGGAATCATTGAAAGTCCCTGTCGGCCATATGACATTGGGCATCTTGCTCACCATGGCACCTCCGCATTCGGCATACTCGCCGCTCACTACCTTGGGCTTTACATTAAAAACCTTCAGCCATAAGCCGAAGTGCGGCGGAATGCAGAGAAAGGCCTCGCACACGACTATGAATGTCGAGATGTTGAGAAAGGAATCTGGGGATAGATCATGGAAATCAATCCCGTAATAGTACATGACGCCGCAAACAAATGGGTGGAGGGGAAACCCTAGCCCGCGGAGAAAATGAGGGAGAAATACCATCCTCTCATGGGGTTCCGGGGTGGGGACTATCTGTCCCGCCGTCGGAAGACGGTGGCCCATTCTCTTGGCCAGATACCCGGCCCGCCGAAGCTTTTTGATGTCCTTCTCCCGGAGGGTAGAGGCCATCCACTTGCCTCCTGCTCCAGATCCGGACATCTTCAGGAAGCCTTTTTGGGCGAAGAAGAGAAACGCTTGGGTACTAGGGCTCGGGCGGAAAGGAATGGATGAATAGGAAAGGGCGTGGGTGAAGGGGAAGACTCTCATCCCCTTATAAAGGCAGCGAATATCCCGTGCCTCCCCACTTGCCCGCTAAAATCGCTTATTCCCCAAACGCCATGATTGATGGCACGGTTGGGATACCCACATCTATATTGATAAGGATCCCGCAATAAGGGGACACGATCTCTGCTTCGACAATACGTGCCGATAAAACCGCTTCGCGATATGTGCGGTGGCTGGTTGTGAAAAACGGTTTGAATAATAACCGAACTGTGGCATGATGTCATGCTGTAAAAAGCAGTCAGCAGATTAGATTTGTGGAATATTATACTCTCTATGGTGGAATGTGGAATTTGTTTTGCAGATCGGACACGATCCTTGTGTTCTAAATCTTCTATGGAGTATTCGGAGAAGGAACCCGCCTTGCAATGCCGAAGACAATATGCATGCCGGACTCATCGTCATTGAAGCCTGGTTCAGGGGCTACTGAGGGAGTCCTGGTGAGGGAGTCCTAGACTAGGGGGTGTCCGGATAGCCGAACTATCATCATTGGCCAGACTCCAAGACTATGAAGATACAAGATTGAAGACTTCGTCCCGTGTCCGGAAGGGACTTTCCTTAGCGTGGAAGGCAAGCTTGGCAATACGGATATGTAGATCTCCTACCATTGTAACCAACTCTGTGTAACCCTAGCCCTCTCTGGTGTCTGTATAAACCGGAGGGTTTTAGTCCATAGGACGAAGAATAATCATACCATAGGCTAGCTTCTAGGGTTTAGCCTCCTTGATCTCGTGGTAGATCCACTCTTGTACTGCCCATATCATCAATATCAATCAAGAAGGAGTAGGGTTTTACCTCCACCGAGAGGGCCTGAACCTGGGTAAAAACATCGTGTCCCTTGTCTCCTGTTACCATCCGCCTAGACGCACAGTTCGGGACCCCCTACCCAAGATCCGCCGGTTTTTACACCGACATTGGTGCTTTCATTGAGAGTTCCTCTGTGCCGTCACAATTAGGAAGGATGCCTCTTCCCGTCTTTAAAGACGGTACCATTGCCAAGGGAGCTTTGGCCACCGGCCAAACTATCCGGCTAGGTGGTTTTCTTATGACCGCCTGTCCGGCCACCGCTCCGACAATGACCTCTCGGGTCTTCAAAAGCGATCTTCGCGTCAACTCGGAATTCGCCGAGCAGCTGGATCCGATGGAGCTCTCTTAGTAGCGTGCTCTTGGATCGCGCCGCACAGGAGTCGCTACATACTACGATCAGATTGGGCTTAAAATCGATCTAAGAGATTAACTCTCCCCAGCTACCCACCTGCGTTGCGTGGTAGAGGAACAACGGCGACTCTTCTTCTATATTAAAGACCAGTTATGTCCGGATTCCTGATCCCTCCATGCCGGATTCCCGCGAAGGGACGGACGTCAATCAACTACTGAACCTAAAGTTAGGCAGCGGACCAGATTCGTTGGACAACATCCAACAATCCAAGCTTCCAAATTCAGAAACTTTTCGGCCCTTGAGCCTCAGATTGGGCGGGGTTCCGGACTTAATTCCACCCGCCCACCCAAACACAAGCGATCTATCTCAAATCCGGCAAGAGCCCACTAAAACAATACATCACTACTGGGCCAGATTCATCCTGGTTTTGGACAGGATAAAGGACTGCAGTGAGGAAAGTGCAATCTCAATTTTCTGCAACAATTGCACGGACAAGGGAATCATGAATGCCATAAGTCGTCACGAAATTACGTTTAGCCGACACAGGCGTCCATAATCTGAAAATCTTGTGCGATGAGAGTGCCTGGAAAACCGAAACTAAGTTCTGCGACGATCCGGCTCCGAACACAACCCTAGTCCGAAACAAAAGGGTGCATCATGCTCAGGCACCCGGGACAAAAACCAAAAAGCAAAAAACCCCTAAAGGGCACGGAACTGTACTGGAGGGACGGCTCAGCGGACCCTGTAAAAATCCATAGAACAGAGGGCGCCACTCCAACTCATAGCCGTCGAGCATGTTGGATACTATGGTAGGTGGCCAAAAGTGGCGAAGAGCTTCTAGCCCCGGAGAACCAGCCCAACAGTACCAGTACGGTATTAACAGTCTTTGAGACTTTCGCATCAAACAATATGCAGAAACGAACACTCCGCAGCCTCGCCAAAGTCTACCAAGTAGCAACAAACCTTCAACGCCAGCGACAAACCTAAATTCCGAACAGCCCGAGCACCAGCCGCGTTGGTCCTCAGTCCAATAGTGGACGACTTTCGTCTTACCAAGGTACTCATGGATGGCGGCGGTAGTTAAACCTCATCTCGAGGAAACACTTGAAAAATGGAAATAGTGGAGCCGCATTGAGCGAAGCAATACAACGTTTAGAGGAATAATCCCTAGTCGGGAAGCACGCTGCACAGGAAAAATTACACTAGATGTGGTGTTCGCTCACGGACAATTCTGGTCGAGGAGGTCACGTTCCAAGTGGCCCCGTTCAGCAGCGGATATCACGCTTTATTAGGGCGAGAGGCATTCACAATTTTTCAAGCTATACCCCATTACAGGTACATGAAGCTTAAAATGCCCGAGCCTAATGGAATCATCACTCTTGTCAGTGATCGGGACATAGCACTCCGTGCCGAAAATAAGACAGCCGCACTAGCCCTAGAGGAACTATCAAAAGCCCTGGCGGCAGAGGAACTCACTGCGCTGCGCTCCAAGGTGAACAGGGACGATGCGATACTCGATAAGAGATCCAAGTCCACCTCTTTTAAACCAGCGGACGAAATAGTCAAATTCCAAGTCCATCCAACGGACCCCACAAAGACGGCCTCCATTGGGGTACAATTAAACCCTGATGTAGATGCCGCACTACGAGAATTCCTTCGGGAAAATTGGGACATCTTTGCCTGGCACCCTTCAGATATGCCAGGAATCCCAAGCAGGTTGGCAGAACACAGCTTAAACATCCTAAAAGGATTCAAGCCAGTCAAACAGGCTCTTCGACGATTTTCCGAACCCAAAAGACAGGCAATGGGAGAGTAGCTTGCCAAACTATTAGAAGCCGGATTCATCAGAGACATAAAACATCCGGACTGGCTAGCAAACCTGGTAATGGTACCAAAAAAGGACAAATCCTGGCGCCTGTGCGTCGATTTTAAAGACCTTAACAAGGCTTGTCCAAAGGATACTTTCCCCCTTCCCCGCATCGATCAAATCATCGATGCTACCGCATGGCACGATTCATTGTGCTTCCTCGACGCATACTACGGATACCATCAAATCAAGATGGCGGAAACTGACCAAGCCGCAACGGCATTCATTATTCCATACGGACCATTCTTCTTCAACACAATGCCCTTCGGGCTCAAAAACGCCGGCGCAACATATCACCGCATGATTCAGACATGTCTGGCAACCCAGATCGGCAAAACAGTGGAGGCATACGTAGACGATGTGGTCGTCAAGACCAAACACGTCGAAACTCTAGTAGACGATTTGAGGCTCACATTCGACAACCTCCGAGCATATGACATTAAGCTCAACCCGGAAAAATGCGTTTTCGGCGTACCAGCCGGAAAGCTCTTGGGCTTCATTGTATCTGGTAGAGGAATTGAAGCAAACCCAGCCAAGATCCGAGCTCTGTCACAGTTGGATATCCCAAAAAACCTCAAACAAATACAAAAATTGACTGGATGAGAGGCGGCTCTAAGCCGCTTCATCTCCCGTTTGGGAGAAAAAGCATTGCCCCTCTATCGCCTCCTCCGACGCACCGAACACTTTGAATGGACGGATGCTGCCACGGCCGGACTCAAAGAAATAAAGGCCATATTGGCAACAAATCCGGTCCTATCCGCGCCCAACATGGGCGAACCAATGTTATTATATATTGTGGCAACACATCAAGTTGTAAGCGCAGTGCTCGTCGTCGAACGAGAAACAGAAGGACACAAATTCCCT
Source organism: Aegilops speltoides (assembly GCA_021437245.1). Taxonomy (NCBI): domain Eukaryota; kingdom Viridiplantae; phylum Streptophyta; class Magnoliopsida; order Poales; family Poaceae; genus Aegilops; species Aegilops speltoides. The sequence continues at coordinate 209,305,646 of CM038146.1, read as the reverse complement.
CTTCAAAAACCAATGTACTACGTATCCACTGTCTTAACTCCATGCAAGTCCCGGTATCCACATTATCAAAAGATAGCGTACGCGGTGTTCATGGCATCCCGGAAGCTGCGACACTACTTTCAAGAGTGTTCGATAACAGTGGCCTCTGAAGTACCTCTCAACGACATTATAAACAACCGCGACGCGATGGGCAGGATTGGAAAATGGGCCATTGAGCTCTTACCATTCGACATAACCTACAAACCATGGTGAGCTATAAAGTCGCAAGTTTTGGCCGACTTCATCGCTGAATGGACCGAAGCCGAACTCCCTAAAGAGTACGGCGCATACTCCAATTGGATCATGCATTTCGACGGCTCCAAAATGTTGGCCGGCTTGGAGGCTGGTGTCGTATTGACGTCCCCAACCGGAGACACAGTCCAATACCTACTTAAGATAATGTACACGGACTCCAACAATGCAGCCGAATACGAGGCCCTTCTACATGGTCTCCGGATGGCAATCTCCATGGGCATTCAACGCCTAGAGGTGCGCGGGGATTCAAACCTCGCAATATCCCAAGTAAATGGAGACTTTGACGCCAAGGATCCGAAAATGGTAGCCTATCGTAACGCCGTCTTAAAAATGTTAGCTCGGTTCGAAGGACTCGAATTCCACCATGTAGCCCGGGATAATAACCAGGCGGCCGACATGTTGGCATGCATCGGTGCAAAGCGCGACGCCGTCCCTCCAAACATCTTCCTGGAGCGGCTTTTTAAGCCATCCGTATTATGGGAAGAGGATTCCGGAAAGAACAACCCGGAACCAACCGCACCGCCCAACACTGAACATTCTGACACAATCGGTGGCTCAGCCAATGAAATAACACCTTCAGCCCAGGAAATAATGGCAGTCATTGCCCCGTGGAGGGAACCATTCCTAGCCTACTTAATTAGGCAGGAACTTCCCGAAGACCAAAACGAGGCCCGCTGCATAGTACGGCGATCTAAAGCCTACAAGGTCCATGAGGGAGAGCTTTATAAGAAACGCACAACCGAAGTCCTTCAAAGGTGCATCTCCGAAGAGGAAGGGCGAAATCTTCTGGCTGAAATTCACGCCGGACTCAGCGGGCACCACGCCGCAGCCCGGGCCCTTGTGGGCAAGGCCTTCCGTCTGAGATTTTATTGGCCGATCGCCCGGCAGATGCTCGAGACTTAGTCCAACGATCGTCGGTTGCCAGCTCTTTGCTAATCAAACCCACATGCCACCCACCGCCTCAAAACTATACCCATCACCGGCGTTCATGTGCAGGGGGCTTGACATGGTTGGACCCCTTAAAGGGGAACCCACAAGCAAAAATACCTATTGGTCATGCTGGACAAATTCACCAAGTGGATAGAGGCCAAGCCGGTCAAAACGGCCGAATCCGGACCTGTGATAGACTTCATATCTGGGGTAGTACACCGTTATGGCGTCCCCCAGAGCATCATCACTGATAACGGCACGAACTTCACGGCCAACGAGGTTAAACTCTGGTGCAAAAACATGGGCATCAAGCTCGACTACGCTTCAGTCTATCACCCTCAAACTAACGGTCAAGTCGAACGAGGAAATGGTCTAATTATGAGCGGCATTAAACCCAGGTTAGTGCGGTCCCTCATGGAATCTAACACGCACTGGGTGGAGGAGCTCGACTCCGTACTCTGGGGGCTGCAGACCACGCCAAATCGCACTACCGGATTCACACCATTTTTTATGGTATACGGCGCAGAGGCAGTTTTGCCCTGCAATATAATTCATGACTCACCTCGCGTGCGCATGTACGAAGAAAGAGAAGCCGAGTTGGATCGGCAGGACAGTTTGGACGCATTGGAAGAGGAGCGCGACGTGGCAAAGGCTCGTTCCGCATTCTATCAGCAGCAGGCTCGAAGATATCAAAGCAGAGAAGTACGGGCCAAAACTTACAATGTTGGCGAACTAGTTCTACGCCTGCCGGACAAGAAAAATGACAAACTCAAGCCCAAGTGGGAAGGTCCCTTCTTCATCGATGAAGTCCTGACCGGCGGACCATACCGTCTATGAAACGCATCGAACAACCGACTCAAGCCGAACCCATGGAACGCAGCCCGTCTCCGAAGATTCTACGCCTAGCGCCGGACTCAGAGTTCGTCTCCTCCCTTCGTCCACATTTTAAACTTTAGCTATTTTTTGTGTCTCTCTTCCTTCCTCCTTTTTTCGTAAAGCCTTTGTGGGTTGATCTGTGCATTGTTCGCACACACTTGACGTGCTGCTCCCACTCATTATACCTGGGGGCTTCTTTAACAGAAGCTTATTTTTACGGGCTTCATGCCCAACACATGCGTCACACTTCCGCATGTACCTTTTATTCACCATTATATGCATCGATATGACTTAAGTTTTGGCCAAGCTGGGTTGCTCGGCTCTGTGCTTACCCCTCGTCCCGATTGTTCAGCTAGGAGGTAAAGGAGCACCTCTGTGATTATTCTTGCCGGTCACCGGATGTGTACCTCGGTCGGGTGAAGCCGAAAGCTAGCGTTCTGAAGGGAATATTGATTCGGTGACTTGAAAGATGATTTCTTACTTATTTATTTATCTGCCCCGGATGCTTTTCTCGCTCTTTTCGCAGTCGGACATGCACTTTTGGGCATGCCTCCCAGGGAAAGGAACCCCTAATGGAACTATTCTCCCTGGAAGATGTTTCTTACTAACCATGTAATATAACATAACTAGTTGGGCACTTGTCTGATAAAGCACTAATGACCCCTATGCCTGGTCTCCATGCATGCCCCGATTTTTTCATAACCGTGAGGGTATTCGGACACACTTCGGACTGTAGGGTCCCGAGGTTGAAGCGAAAAGGTCCGCAAAGACAAACGATCTACAATCCGGCTAGAAGGCATTTTACATGTCATTTTAAAATTACATAGTCAAATTGACTGATTGTACTCCTCTTCAATCCCATCTAATAGGCTGTCTAGTTTACAGTCCCGTTGGGAATATTTCGCGGCCAACTCTACTTGGCCGTACATTACAGGGATCTCCTTCCCATCGGGCCCCATAGGTCCGACCTCGGCCATGTGGTTTGGATCAGCCTTCGTGTACCGCGTCTTCACCATGGCCTAGGCCTCCCTGGTGCCTTGACGGCAGGCCAATATCTTCCACAGACGGAAGCGCTACCGTGCTCCCTGAAGCTTCTCTGCAAGCCCCCCAAGACCCTCGGGTAGGGAGACGGACGGCAATAAGACCTGGACGCCGCTGCTCATCGCCTGCCGAACACGTTCGTGCAGTTGCAGCAGCTCGGGAAGTAGGTCACCCATTGAACCGGGCATTTCCTCCGCAGGACGACCTATGAGCACACATACAGACACATTTCTATCAATCGACTTCCCCGCCGAACTCTTCTTTTCAAAAGAGTTTGCTCAAGCACTTACTGTAAATGCCGCGACGAAGCCACCGACTCTCCTTCACGGAGTCAGACAGCTAGACCCGAACATCTTTCAGTTCTTCGCCCAGCTGGGTGTTGGCATCTTGGAGTTTGTTTCTCTCCTGCTGCACCCTCATAAGCACCTTCTCGCCGGCCTTCAACTGGTGTAGTAGATGTTGCTTGCCCGGATCTAGTCCAGCACCATCTGCAATATTATTATCAGACTTATACACACGCCGCACTCCATAAACTATTTATCTTTTTGCAATATGTATTACCAGAGGGGGTCTCTGTGGCTCCCCCTGTGGTGGCTAGTGCGGCCTCAAGTTGGGCCTTGCACTCTTGAAGCTCCTGGGATAGGTGGGTATTCTTCTCCATAAGATCCTGCATAACTAATGATCCTTAAATAAGGCATATATAACTATTAAAATTCCTCACCCGTATGTCTTTCACATACTTCTCCGTGGCTCTAGTTAAACCATCTTGAGCGGCATGGAGGTGCGCGTCTCCCGCATTAAAGGCATTCAATGCCTCCAGGGAGAAACACGCGTCACGAAGAACTATCCGGGGGTGCCTGTGATTCATGGCACTCTCCACCTCAGAGCTGGTGGCGGACAGCCTGTCGGCATCCTCCGTTGGAGGAGCATCCGGCTCACACCTTGTGTTCGCCTCCCCCTCCGGACCAGGCGTTGGAGCCTGGCTGGCGGAGGCTTGGTTGGCAACCTCTCCGAGCACAGTCCGGCGAGCGCTTTTCTCCTGGAAAAGTCATGAGCGTTAATATACCTCCCAGGAATCTTTCCCTTAAATACGGTGGCGTGCCATACCGTTCTTGGCGACGTTCGATTCGCGCCGACTCCTCTTCCTTCTTTGGGCGAGGCCGACCCTTGTTGGTAAGCCGCCGCGGGTTCGGCTTCCCGCCTTAAAGGCACCTCCTGCAAGGCATCGTTGGTATACGATGGTTAGAAATAAGCATGGATGAGTAATAATGTCAGGACTATGGTCACAGTTACCTGGGAAGCCGGAGATAAACCGGGGTAGTCGGCTGTAATGGCGAACAAAGCATTGTCTATGCTAAGTTGGTGGAACACCCCATCGATCAGCTCCACCTCTATGTCCGGATCCTCTTCAGAGGCCGGATCAAGGGGTCGTCCCGGATCCTCGGGCTGTGGAGTCAGGGTGTGTATGCCCTCTACGTCCCAGCGTAGTTCCTGCGTTGCAATCACAAAGTAAGACACTTAACTATAGAAATACGGATCGGATAGATAAATGTCCGCTTACCCAGCTCCGAGGGTTATTCATGGAGGATCCATTCAATGGACTCGCGCGTAGGAAGTCCTCTTTCTCCCCATTGTACAAGCCGGACAGGATCTTCACCAGATCGGCAACCGATCCCGGCCCCTTGCGGCCATGACGGGTGGCGTCATTCTCCCCGTTGAAGTCCCACATGGGGTGGCCCCTATATTGGAGCGGCTGCACCCCTCGCATGATGCACGTGGCCATGACTCCAATCATGGTTAATCCGGAATAAGCCAGTAACCTTATCCGGCCCATCAGATATTGGACGCTCCTGTCATTCTCCCGTTGAGAGCTCCGCGGGTGCCAACTCAGGCGTTTCTTCAGAGGAGCGTTGCTAAATTCCGGGAGGCCGATCTGAACTGGGTCCGGCAGTGGGGCGTCTTCCATATAAAACCATTACGAAGGCCGGTCTTGGGCGCCTTCTTGAGGTTCGGATAGGTATCCGGTCCCGGCGATGCGCCATATTTCGGCTCCTCCCACTTGATATATCGACCCCTCATGAGAACGGGGTACGAGACAAAACAATCTCTTCCACAGCGCAAAATGGGCCTCGATGCCCAAGAACATCTCGCAAAGGGCTACAAAGCCCACGATATGCAAGATGGAGGTATGTGTAAGGTGGTGAAGCTGGAGCTCGTAGAACTCCAGGAGCCCCCGGAGAAATGGATGTATAGGAAATCCGAGTCCCCTTATTGGGTAAGGGACGAAGCATACCCGCTCTCCTTTGGAGGGATTGGGGGCGCTCTCCGCCTGCTTTCCACCTTTGTAGGTGGCCAGTCCGGCTCGAACCGGAACCATGAAGGCTGGGGGAAGGTATCCCTCCGCTTGGAGCATCACTAGCTTGCTGTGCGGGACTGAACATCTCCTCCAATCTCCTGGCTGAGGGCTGGGAGCGCGAGAGGAGGAGCCGCGTCGACTGTCCATGATGGAGTGGATTTTTGTCAGAGGCGCTTCGATGAGTACTTGCGGAAGGAGGATGGTGTGATTCGGATCTAGATCCTTGCCTCTCTTATAGGCAGCTTATTCGCGCAGCTAGGGGGTAAAATGTAAAAATACCCTGGCTTTTTGCATTCATACGACACGTGGAAGAGGGCCATTATTGGACGTGGAAGCCAAGGAGCGCAACATTTATAAGGAAGCCGGACACTATTCGGCAAGCACATGGAATTTGGAGGAGAACCCGCCTTGCAACGCCGAAGACAATATCTGCGCGGACTCATCGTCATTGAAGCCTGGTTCGGGGCTCTTGAGGAGTCTGGACTAGGGGTGTCCGGATAGCCGAACTATCATCATTGGCCGGACTCCAAGACTATGAAGATACAAGATTGAAGACTTCGTCCCGTGTCCGGAGGGGACTTTCCTTGGCGTGGAAGGAAAGCTTGCAATACGGATATGTAGATCTCCTACCATTGTAATCGACTCTATGTAACCCTAGCCCTCTCCAATGTCTATATAAACCAGAGAGTTTTAGTCCATAGGACGAAGAACAATCATACCATAGGCTAGCTTCTAGGGTTTAGCCTCCTTGATCTTGTGGTAGATCCACTCTTGTACTACCCATATCATCAATATCAATCAAGCAGGAGTAGGGTTTTACCTCCACCGAGAGGGCCCGAACGTGGGTAAAAACATCGTGTCCCTTGTCTCCTGTTACCATTCGCCTAGACGCACACTTCGGGAACCCCTACCGGAGATCCGCCGGTTTTGACACCGACAGCTGGATTAAGGGGTCCTTGGACAGCCGGACTATATACTTTGGCCGGACTATTGGACTATGAAGATACAAGATTGAAGACTTCATCACGTGTTCGGATGGGACTCTTCTTTGCGTGGAAGGCAAGCTTGGACATTCGGATACGTAGATTTCCTTCTCTATAACCGACTTTGTGTAACCCTAGTCCCCTCCGGTGTCTATATAAACTGGAGGGTTTAGTCCATAGGACAAGAACAATCATAATCATAGGCTAGCTTCTAGGGTTTAGCCTCTACGATCTCTTGGTATATCAACTCTTGTAATACTCATATCATCAAGATCAATCAAGCAGCAAGTAGGGTATTACCTCCATCGAGAGGGCCCGAACCTAGGTAAAACATCGTCCCCTGCCTCCTGTTACCATTAGCCTTAGACGCATAGTTCGGGACCCCCTACCCGAGATCCGCTGGTTTTGACACCGACAGCTGAGGGTATGTACCAGTAGCTATGTGTTTGATCTATCTCTCTCTCTCATGTTCTTGACATTGCACAATCTTGATGTACCGCGATCTTTCTTACTATAGTTGGATCATATGGTGTTTCTCCCCATCTACCTTCTCGTGATGAATTGAGTTTTACCTTTGAGGTTTCACTATCATCGGAGTGAATACTATTATGGATTTGAGAACACTTGATGTATGTCTTGCGTGGGATACCCGTGGTGACAATGGGGTGGTCTATTGATTCACCTGATGTATGTTTTAGCACTCAACTCGCAGATTCCCGAAGTGACATTGGGGTAATCTACGCATAGGGGTTGATGCATGTTTTCGTCCTTGTTTCTTCGGTAGAAGTCTTGGGGCACTCTTTGAAGTTCTTTGTGATGGATCGAATATTATGAATCTGAAGTTGTTTGATGCATATCGTATAATTGACCCACGGATACTTGTGGTGACATTGGAGTATCTAGGTGACATTAGGGTTGCTTGATATGTGTCATATGGTGTTATTTCACTACGAACTCTAAGGTTGTTTGTGAGATTTACAGGAATAGCCCAATGGATTGATCGGAAATAATAACTTTGAGGTGGTTTTGTACACCACAAGCAATTTCATCTTAGGTTCTCCGCGATAGGAACTATGGAGTGAGTTTTGTCGCATGTTGAGGGATTGACATATGATCTAATTATGTTATCATTGTTGAGAGAACTTGCACTAGTGAAAGTATGAACCCTAGGCCTTGTTTCGAAGCATTGCAATACCGTTTTCTCTCACTTTTGTTACTAGTTACCTTGATGTTTTTATATTTCATATTACAAAAACCTATATCTACCATCCATACTAAACTTGTATCACCATCTCTCCGCCGAACTAGTGCACCCATACAATTTACCATTGTATTGGGTGTGTTGGGGACAGAAGAGACTCTTTGTTATTTAGTTGCAGGGTTGTTTGAGAGAGACCATCTTCATCCTACGCCTCCCACGGATTGATAAACCTTAGGTCATCCACTTGAGGGAAATTTGCTACTGTCCTACAAAACTCTGCGCTTGGAGGCACAACACGAGTCTACAAGAAGAAGGTTGCATAGTTGACATCATGCTAGTGTGTAATTGTGGATTATATAAATACTTGTGTTGAGGTTTGTGATTACCGGAGCAAGCACGTATGGTAAACCGTTATGTAACAAAGTTGGATCTTGATTTATTTATTTATTGTCTTCCTTATGAGTGGCAGTCGGGGCTGAGCAATGGTATTTTCCTACCAATCTATCCCGCTAGGAGCATGCGCGTAGTACTTTTTCGATAGCTAATAGACTTTTGCAATAAGTATGCGTGTTCTTTATGACTAATGTTGAGTCCATGGATTATACGCACTCTCACCCTTCCACCATTACTATCCTCTCTAGTACCGCACAACTTTCGCCGGTGCATTACACCCACCATATACCTTCCTCAAAACAACCACCATACCTACCTATTATGGAATTTCCATAGCCATTCCGAGATATATTGCCGTGCAACTTTCCACCGTTATGTTTACTATGACACGCTTCATCATTTTCATATTGCTTAGCATGATCATGTAGTTGACATAGTATTTGTGGAAAAGCCACCATTTGTAAGTATCATACATGTAACTCTTGAGTCATTGCACATCCCGGTACACTGCCGGAGGCATTCACATAGAGTCATATTTTGTTCTAAGTATCGAGTTGTACTTCTTGAGTTGTAAGTAAATAAAAGTGTGATGATCATCATTATTAGAACATTTTCCCATGTGAGGAAATTAAAAAAGAGGAGGCCAAAGAAGCCAATAAAAAAAAGAGGTGAAAGAAGCCAATAAAAAAGACAGAGAGAAAAGAGAGAAGGGGCAAGGTTACTATCCTTTTTCCACACTTGCGCTTCAACGTAGCACCATGATCTTCATGATAGAGAGTCTCTTATTTTGTCACTTTCATATACTAGTGGGATTTTTTCATTATAGAACTTGACTTGTATATTCCAATGATGGGCTTCCTCAAATTCCCTAGGTCTTCATGAGCAAGCAAGTTGGATGCACACCCACATAGTTTCCTTCTGAGCTTTCACAAACTTATAGCTCTAGTGCATCCGTTGCATGGTAATCCCTACTCACTCACATTAATATATATTGATGGGCATATCCATAGCCCGTTGATACGGCTAGTCGATGTGAGACTATCTCCTTATTTTTGTCTTCTCCACAACCACCATATTCTATTCCACCTATAGTGCTACTCCACGGCTCACTCTCACGTATTGCGTGAAAGTTGAAAAGGTTTGAGAATATCAAAAGTATGAAACAATTGCTTGGCTTGTCATTGGGGTTGTGCATGATTTGAATATTTTTTGTTATGAAGATGGAGCATAGCCATACTATATGATTTTGTAGGGATAACTTTCTTTGGCCATGTTATTTTGAGGAGACATGATTGCCTTACTACTATGCTTGAAGTATTATTGTTTTTATGTCAATATTAATTTTTTTTTGAATCTTATGGATCTGAATATTCTTGCCACGACAAAGAAGATTACATTGATAAATATGCTAGGTAGCATTCTACATAAAAAACTTTGTTTTTATCATTTACCTACTCGAGGGCGAGCAGGAATTAAGCTTGGGGATGCTTGGTACGTCTCCAATGTATATATAATTTGTGATCGTTACATGATATTATATTATCCATCTTTGATGTTTTATATGCATTTATATGCTATTTTATATTATTTTTTGGGACTAACCTATTAACCTAGAGCCAGTGCAAATTTCTGTTTTTCCTTGTTTTTGAGTTTTACAGAAAAGGAATACCAAACACAATCCAAACGAGCTAAAAATTTACGGTGATTTCTTATGGACCAGAAGAAGCCCCTGAAGCACAAGAGTTGGGTGAGAAGAGTCCCGAGTCAACGACAAGGGTGGAGGACGCGCCCACCCCCTAGGGCGCGCCCCCTGCCTTGTCGCTAACTCGTGGACCCCCCTAATGTGAAACCAACACCAAAAATTCCTATAAATCCAGAAACCCCTAGAAAGAAACCTAGATCGGGAGTTCCACCGCAGCAAGCCTCTATAGCCAACAAAAACCAATTGGGACCCTATTCTGTCACCCTGTCAGAGGGGGGAACCTTCACCGGTGGCCATCTTCATCATCCCGGCGCTCTCCATGATGAGGAGGAGCAGTTCACCCTCAGGGCTGAGGGTATGTATAAGTAGCTATGTGTTTGATCTCTCTCTCTCTCTCTCTCCCTCTCTCTCTCTCTCTCTCTCTCTCTCTCTCTCGTGTTCTTGGTTTGGCATGATCTTGATGTACCGTGAGCTTTGTTACTACAGTTGGATCATATGGTGTTTCTCCCCCTCTACGTTAAGGTGATGAATTGAGTTTTACCTTTGAGGTTTCACTATTATCAGAAATACTATTATAGATTTGAGAACACTTGATGTATGTCTTGCGTGGGATACCCGGTGCTGACAATGGGGTGTTATATTGATTCACTTGATGTATGTTTTGACACTCAACTCGCAGATTCCTGAGGTACCATTGGGGTAATCTATGCATAGGGGTTGATGCACGTTTTCGTTCTTGTTTCTCCGGTAGAAATCTTGGGGCACTCTTTGAAGTTCTTTGTGACGGATTGAATATTATGAATGGATTGATCAGAAAGAATAACTTTAAGGTGGTTTCGTACCCTACAAGCAATTTCATCTTATGTTCTCCGCGATAGGAACTTTGGAGTGACTTTTGTCGCACGTTGAGCGATTGTCATATGATCAAATAATGTTATCACTTTTGAGAGAACTTGCACTAGTGAAAGTATGAACCCTAGGCCTTGTTTCAAAGCATTACAATACCACTTTTGCTCACTTTTCTTGCTAGTTACCTTGCTGTTTTTATTTTTTCAGATTACAAAAACCTATATCTACCATCCATACTACACTTGTATCACCATCTCTTCGCCGAACTAGTGCACCTACACAATTTACCATTGTTTTGGGTGTGTTGAGGACACAAGAGACTCTTTGTTATTTGGTTGCAGGGTTGTTTGAGAGACACCATCTTCATCCTACGCCTCCCATGGATTGATAAACCTTAGGTCATCCACTTGAGAGAAATTGGCTACTGTCCTACAGCTTGGAGGCCCAACACGGGTCCACAATAAGAAGGTTGTGTAGTAGACATCACCTGTGGAGATCACCTCACCATCACCGTCACCAGACCGTCGTGCTGCCTGAACTCATCCACTGCCTCGCCATCTTGCTGGATCAGGAATGCGGAGTATGTCACAGAGCAGAACGTGTGCGAAACATGGAGGTGCCGTACGTCGGTATTTGATCAGTTGGAGCACGAAGAAGTTCGACTACATCAACCGCATTATTAAACGCTTCCGCTTTCAGTCTATGAGTGTACGTAGACACACTCTCCCCTCTCATTGCTATGCATCTCCTTGGATAGATCTTGCGTGTGCATAGAAATTTTATGTTTTCCATGCAATGTTTCCCAACACTTTTCGTGCACCTATTTTCCTTTGTCGTATTTGCACCCTTCCCGTAACGATTCCATGCCATTATATGCACCAATTTGACTTAAGTTTTTGCCAAGCCGGGTTGCCTCGCTCCTATGCTTACCCCCTACGTTCCCATTGTTCAACTAGGGGGTAAAGGGAGCACCTCTACGATTGTTACGACCAGGTCAGCCACATACGCACCTTAGACGGGTGAAGCCGAAGGCTAGCATTCTTAATAAAATAATTGGTAGGCCATGGGGGAAGTGAAAATAATTTGGTACTCACCACCAAAACATTGGGGTTATTTTCCCGAAGTAACCAACACCCGCATATTGCGAATATCCGATTAAACGCCTATGGTCAACATGACAACTCGAAGAAAGGAACCAATGGAGGAACTATTTCCTTTGGAAGATGTTTCTTATGTTAGAAAGTAATATAACATAGCTCCCTGCACGTGTTTTGTCTGTTCACACCAAATGGCCACATTTCCTGTTTACCCAAAAGGATTTCCTGTTCCCTCAGGTCACATAGTACGAAACACTCCCCGGCACTGGCTGGGGAGGCAGAAGCCGATGGCTGGTTAAGACAATGTTTACAGTACGGATGGAGAATGTTTGATGTAAAGTACATAGATACATAGAATCAAACACCTTGTTCCTTGTCCAGATTATCTATTATACTATCTAGGGCATAGTCCTCCTGGGAGAACTGAGCAACAAGCATCAAATTGGTCATATACCAAGTGGAGAGGTATTTCTTTCCCATCCGGCCCGGCCGGTCCAACATGAGCCATATGCTCTGGCCGAGTTTGGTAAAACGGGTCCGCACCATTCCCCATGCCCCCGCGCTCCTTCTCGACAAGCTGTTATCTTCCACATCTCAAAGCGATGCCGAGCTCCCATAAATCGATTGGCCAGTTCGGCCATCCCTTCTGGAGGCATCTCGGTCGGCCATAATGCCTTGACCATGCTCTTCATAGATTTACGAGCTCGCTCGTGCATGATGAACAATTCATTTAATAGGTTCCCTTCGAACAAGTTAATCTCTTCTTCGGGACGCTCGGTGAGGAGACCTAACAAGGGGAATGACATGACTTTTACATCCACGCAATACACATGTTCTATGTGATCCCAAGCGGAAATATCACTTACCAAACATGCCACATTTCAACTTCTGGTTCTCCTGAAGGGCTTGTGCCAATTGAGTTTCCAAACTCTGAATTTCTTCGGCTTGCTGCTGGTGTTTTGCCTTGAGCTTGTTCTTTTCTTTATGGCTTTGGGACAGTACTCAGCGGCCAGCTTCATATTGCGACTCAGCGTACCTTTGGGATTCTTTGGCCACATCCAGGTCCTTTTTTAGTTGACCTATGCGAGGGAATCCTAGATTAGGGTGTCCTCGAGGCACCGACCGCTTTCGTATGAGCCAGACTGTTAGGCCGCATCGTATCTGGACCGAAGACCTCTTGTGCCTTAGCGTGCACCCCAAGTCGAGATGGAACATCTAAAGTTTCCTTGGTGTAGCCAACTATATGTAAACCCTAGCACCCTTGGTGTCTATATAAACCAGGGGGCTTACTCCGTAGATGCTAGAAGAACAATTACCATCCTACTAGTTAGGGTTTAGTTCGTCTGATCTCGTGGTAGATTTACTCTGTAACCCCCTCATATAGAAGCAATATAATCAAGCATGACGTAGGGTTTTACCACTTAGAGAGGGCCTGAACCTGGGTAAACATCATGTCCAACATTTACTGTTCTCCATCGATCCAAGGACCACAGTTCAGGACCCCCTACCCGAGATCCGCCGGTTTTGAACCAACATTGGTACTTTCATTGAGAGTTTCGCTGCCGGATTGCCAAAGGATTTATGGCTCACCTGATCATCGGAGACGACGTCAACACCGGAGACATCTTCGTCCTCGAGCAAATTTTCACGTTCGGCAGCATCGTTTTGCATGCCGACACAACTGGCCACCTCAACCAAATAAAAAAATTGCTCTTGAGTAGCAGATCAGGTTCGAAAACTTCAAGTACGTCACTGATGCTCGGGGCGATCTGATCCTCACCTGTGGCAACCATGGCCTCCGAAGTATTGACCTCCAGGCCTATCCCCGATCCGTTCTCCGGACTGGCCCTCACTGTGCGATGAGCCTCGAGCTCGGAAGCGTTTCCCATGTTCGAGGACTGGGAATCAACCTTGTCCGGACCCTAACTCCCCTATGAGGATTCAGCCTTGAGCCTTAGCGAGAGTTTGGTGTCCGGAGATAGGGACCCAACCCTCGGAAAACTAACCCTTCTCACGTCAGATCCGACCTTGAGCCTTGATATGAGTATGGCCCCGACCACCAAGGTTTTGCCCTGACCGGACCCGCGCCTTAACCCACCTTCGCTATGGAGGTCAGCTCTAAGGAAACTTCATTGCCCGATCTGGCCAGCCTCACCTTGTTGAACGAGTGGAAGGATCAAGACTAGGTGTCTAGAGGGGGGTGATTAGACCCTCAACAAGTAAAGATAGCAGTCTTTAAGTATTTCAAGTTGAGGTTGGAAATTAGCACAATTCCAAGCATTCATAATACAATTCAAGCAAGCATGCAAAGAGTATATGAGCAACGGAAAGTTAAGCCTGCAACTTGCAAGAAAGTAAAGGGATGGGATTGGAGTGTGCAAACGCAATTGGAGACACGGAGATTTTTGGCATGGTTCCGATAGGTGGTGCTATCGTACATCCACGTTGGTGGAGACTTCAACCCATGAACGGTAACGGCTGCGCGAGTCCATGGAGGGCTCCACCCACAAAGGGTCCACGAAGAAGCAACCTTGTCTATCCCACCATGGCCATCGCCCATGAATGACTTTCCTTACTTGGGTAGATCTTCGTGAAGTAGGCGATCTCCTTGCCCTTACAAACTCCTTGGTTCAACTCCACAGTCTTGACAGAGGCTCCCAAGTGACACGTAACCAATCTAGGAGACACCACTTGGGTAGATCTTCGTGAAGTAGGCGATCTCCTTGCCCTTACAAACTCCTTGGTTCAACTCCACAGTCTTGACAGAGGCTCCCAAGTGACACGTAACCAATCTAGGAGACACCACTCTCAACTCTCTCTCATAGATTTGGCTATGGTGGAAAGATGATTTGAGTGGAAAGCAACTTGGGGAAGGCTGGAGCCAAGATTCTTGTGGTTGGAATGGAATGTCTTGGTCTCAACACATGAGTAGGTGGTTCTCTCTCAGAAAATGAGTAGTGTAAGTGAAGGAACGTTCTTATGGCTCTCTCCTTGAATGAAGAATGGGTGGAGGGGTATATATAGCCTCCACACAAAATCTAGCTGTTACACACAGATTCCCAAACTCGGTGAGACCGAATGGTAAAACTCGGCCAGACCGATTCAGGTCAAAATGTGAACTTTAGAGTTTCCAGTGGGACCGACAAGGTCAACTCGATGGGACCGATGCTCAAGGGTTAGGGTAAAACCTCAACTCGGTTTGACCGATTACACAAACTCGGTGAGACCGATTTTAGTAATAAGAAAACTAAGTATTGGTCAAGCAAACTCGATGGGACCGATTGCATAAACTTGGTGAGACCGAAATTGTTTTTTGATAGAAAGACTGTAAGGGAACCCCCTACAGTATAATTGGTGCAACAAACCCAAATTGCAAGTACCATGCCTTGAACCTGGGTGGGTGAGACCGAAATTGTTGCAACATGTCATAGAGAATTTGCAAGCCCATCTCGGTGAGACTGAGATCCCATCGGTGAGACCGAACTGATTAGGGTTTGGCAGTGGCTATGTTAAAAGAACTTGGTGGTGCCGGATAGATCAAATCGGTGGCGCCGAGTTTGACTTTTAGGTCTAGGACATATGCGGATATGAGAAAGTGGCTGAGGGTTTTGGAGCATATCACTAAGCATTTTGAGTAAGCAAGCCATTAAGCAACACCTCATCCCCTTTTAATAGTATTGGCTTTCCTATGGACTCAATGTGATCTTGGATCACTAAAATAAAAATGTAGAGTCTTGAGCTTTTGCCAATGTTTGTCCTTAGCAACTTGAAGGGGTTCCACATCCTCTTGTCCATGTCCATGCCACTCCAATGTTGAACTTATCTGAAATATACTAGGTAGAAATATTAGTCCAACAAGAGATATGTTGACATTAATTACCAAATCACCCAGGGAGCACTTGTGCTTTCAATCTCCCCCTTTTTGGTAATTGATGACAACATACATCAAAGATTTAGAGAAAGATTCAAAGATAATAGCAAGTAAAGCTTTGGAAGGACATGCAACAGGCATTAGATCCCCCTACATGTATGCAGTCATGTGAAGATAGATCACAAGATTAAGAAAATGCATAAAGATGGCTGAGCAAGCAATGAGTTACATGTGTCTTGGCTATATGCATCAGAGCAAATGGTGTATAAACTGGAAATATACCTTCATGTTCATGAGTCTCTCTTGCAAACAATATATACCACAGCAAGAGATCTTCATGCACATGAGTGTGATGCATATACTTACCTTGTGGGTCTTGAACTAGCTATGGAAGATATGTACCTAGGTAAATGTAAGTGCATCTAGTGCCACCCCTAGTTGGTTTTGGAGTATTGATGACAAAGTTGGTTGGGGGACTAATGCGTTTGTGAGAATTGCAGGATAACCCAGGTAGTGTCCCTCATTGATTCGGTTTACCTACCGGAGATGACCCCTAAAAATGTATGAAGACATTGAAGACAATGGTGGTATGTGAAGATATTCATATTGAAGACTATGACAGGAGAAGACATTGAGTGAAGATTATGGAGCGCGAAGACTGTGTGATTTCGTTGTTTCCTTTTTCTTCTTTGTTGAGTCATAGGAACCACCATACTGTTAAGTGGGGTCCAAGTGAACTAAGTCGAGAATGGTCAAGTGATGCTCAACCCAAATCCTATGTCTTCGAGCGAAGACAATGAGAGCAAATCTTATCTAGAGCTGGATGAGTCAGCTTTGCTTGTAGCCCAAGTAAAGTTGCCGTGTGTTTGAAATCTGACCGTTGGAACACGTGTTAGTTCCTTAGTGACCCAGGGTCATTTCAGACATATCATGTCAGGTTGCCCAATGGCTATAAATAGCCCACCCCCTACAGCATAAATTGGTGGCTGCTCAGAGTTAGTGCACGTCTTTTGTCGTTTGAGAGCAACCCACCTCGAAGCCTTTGAGAGAGAGAAATCCTTGCGAGGACCAAGCCCAAACACCCAGAGCCAAAGAGTATTTGGCATCACTGAAGTCTTTCTGTCTGTTTAACCTGAAGACTTATTACACTTGAGGACTATGAATCCTCCAGCCGGTTAGGCGTCGCGTTCTGAGCATCCAAGAGACATTGTGGACTGCCGGTGAGCGAAGTCTGTGAAAGTTCGGAAGTCTACCTTGAAGACTTACCAGAGTGATTGGGCGAGGACTGGGTGTCCTTAGCTCAAGGGGAATAAGGTGAAGACACGGTCTTCTGAGTTGAATCTCAGCCTCCCTAACCAGACGTATAGTTGTCACAGCAACTATAACGGGTCCAACAAATCATGTGTCTTCAACAAGTGATTAGTTCTATCCTTTCCCATCCTTTACTTTGTGTTTTTCTCTGTGAAGTCATTGCCTATCTGTCATACCTGTTTGACTTCATTGCTTGACTACTATTGTTGATTGGCTTCATACTATCTTCCATCCTGATCCTTACTACTTAGCTGCCATTAGTCCTGTTCTTTCATATCATTGCATACTTGACTACGGTTTGCTTACAGTAGTTTAACTTCCGCTGCATATCAATTAGGTCATTTCTATTGTCTGTCTTGAAAACTTCCAAGTTTTGAAGACTTTCATAAAAATCGCCTATTCACCCACCCTCTAGTCGATACTAGCACTTTCAATTGGTATCAGAGCAAGGTACTCCCTTGTTCTGTGTGATTCGGTTTAACCACCTGGAGTTTAGCTATGTCGACTGCAGGGATAATCAAAGTCTCTGCTGCTTGTCCCGTGTTCGATGGAACTGAATATCCCTACTGGAAGAATAAGATGCGTATGCATCTTGAAGCCATTGATGTCGACCTCTGGTATGTCGTCAAGAACGGCGTTCCCAAAACTGGTGAAGGTGGCACCCCTACTGATGTCAAGAAGTTCATTCAACTGGAATCTACTGCAAAGAACATCATCTGTGGTCATCTGACCAAAGGACAGTATGGCCGTATGAGTGCTCTGGAAACGTCGAAGCTAGTCTGGGACTGGCTATCCAAGGTCAACGAAGGCATCTCAACCTAGAGAGATCAAAGGATCAGTGTTCTTCGCAACCTCTTCAATCGCTTCAAGAGAAATGACAATGAGAATGTCCAACTCACATTCGATCGCCGCACTGACATCACAAATGAGCTTCAAGCTCTTGGCGCAACTGAGATTACCAAGCATGAAATCGTCAAGACACTGATGAGATCACTTGACAGCTCCTTTGACACTCTTGCCCTCATGATACAAGAACGTCCTGACTTCAAGACACTCGATCCGTCTGATATACTTGAGAGGCTCAACACACATGAGTTCCAGCTTTCTGAGAAAAGATCTATCTATGGTCCCAACTATGGTCATACTCGCGCTTTGAAGGCAAAAGTTGTTTGCTCATCTGAAGAAGAATCTGACTGCAGTTCTGATGATCCTGAAGACATTGGAAAGGAACTTTCTATGCTCATGAAGAAGTTCCAGAAATTCACCAAGAAGAAAGGCTTCAGAAAGTCTTCACGATCCAGCTCAAGGAATGATGAAGCTTCCACCCATGACCACAAGAAGAGAACCTGCCACAAGTGCAAGAAACCTGGTCACTACATATCTGAGTGTTCACAGTGGGACAATGAGAAGAAGAAGAAGAGCAAGGAATATGATTACGA
This sequence comes from Aegilops speltoides, assembly GCA_021437245.1. Taxonomy (NCBI): domain Eukaryota; kingdom Viridiplantae; phylum Streptophyta; class Magnoliopsida; order Poales; family Poaceae; genus Aegilops; species Aegilops speltoides. Next base: position 209,287,303 of record CM038146.1, on the reverse strand, counting down.
TGATAAGAAGAAGAAGAAATCCTCAAAGTCTTCTTCTAAGTCTTCTTCCAAGTCTTCATCACACAAGAAGAGCTCCTCTGGCAAGGCTCATGCTTTTGTTGGCAAGGAAATGGATTCAGAGGAGAAGTCTGCTTCTGAGGAGACGGAGGTGGAGTCTGGAGAGGAGTCTGACCCTGGCGTTGCAAGTCTAGCTCTAGCCACAGCCTATGTTGCCAAGTCCATCTTCAACACTGAAGACAATGACTTCCACAACAACGCTGAAGCTGATGACGAAGACAATCCTACTCCCACCTACTGCTTCAAGGCATGTGGTGCCAAGGTAAAATCAAGTGATGCTTACTTTCAAACCTCAAGCGAAGATGACTCTAATTGTGAATCCAAACCCAGCTACAAAACACTAGCTAAAATTGCAACTGAACAACAAAAGGCTATGGAACATACTCAAAAACTGTTAGACAAAAGCGATGACCTGTTGGACGCGGAAATGACCCGTTCACAGTCCTTAGTTGAAGATATAAAAAATCTTCATGCTAAGTACCAAGAACTTGAAAGTCTTCATGAAACGCTCTCAACTACTTATGAAAGGCTCTCCTATGATTATCTTCAAAGGAATCAAGAGCTTGAGAAATTGAGAGCGGCTCATGAAGATCTTCAAAAAGTGAATGAGTCACTTAGCGCTCAACAAATCAGTCCCGCTCAGGATGGATTTGAACCACCATGTCTAAAATGCATTGAGCGTGATAACGCTACATCTATTGCTGAATGTTCCACTGCTGCTACTGTTTCATTGTCTTCACCTACTGATGTGGTTACTAACCCCTCTGCGGAGGATGTCGGTGTCAAAACCGGCGGATCTCGGGTAGGGGGTCCCGAACTGTGCGTCTAGGCGGATGGTAACAGGAGACAAGGGACACGATGTTTTACCCAGGTTCGGGCCCTCTCGATGGAGGTAAAACCCTACGTCCTGCTTGATTAATATTGATGATATGGGTAGTACAAGAGTGGATCTACCACGAGATCAAGGAGGCTAAACCCTAAAGCTAGCCTATGGTATGATTGTTGTAATGTATGTTGTGTCCTCCGGACTACAGCCCTCCGGTTTATATAGACACCGGAGAAGGCTAGGGTTACACAGAGTCGGTTAAAATGGTAGGAGATCTACATATCCGTATCGCCAAGCTTGCCTTCCACGCCAAGGAAAGTCCCATCCGGACACGGGACGGAGTCTTCAATCTTGCATCTTCGTAGTCTTGGAGTCCGACGGACGATGATAGTCTGGCTGTGCGGACACCCCCTAGTCCAGGACTCCCTCAGTAGCCCCCGAACCAGGCTTCAATGACGATAAGTCTAGCGCCTATATAGTCTTCGGCGTTGCAAGGCGGGTTCTCCCTTCGAGTTCCATGTACCTACCGATCAGTGTCCGGCTTCATCATAAATACTGTGTTTCTTGGCTTCTACGCCCAATAATGGCCTTCTTCCACGCGTCGCACAAATGCGAAAAGCCAGGGTGTCTTTTATGTTTCACCCCCTAGTCGTGCGAGTCATCCGCCTACAAAAGAGGCAAAAATCCAGATCCAAACCACACCATCTTCCTTCCGCGAATACTCATCGAAGCGCTTTTGACCTAAAAATTCATTCCACCTTGGACCGTCGACGCGGCTCCTCTTCTCGTGCTCCCAGCCCATCGCCAGGGGATTGAAGGAGGTGCTCTGTTCCACACAACGAGCTAGAGAAGCTCCAAGCGGGGGGATATCTCCCTCCGCCTGCATGGTTCCGGTTCGAGCCGGGCTGGCCACCTACCAAGGTGGGAAGCAAGCGGAGGCTACCCCAAGTCCCAACAAAGGGGAGCGGGTATGCTTCGTCCCCTATCTGATAAGGGGACTCGGATTCCCAATATATTCCGCTTCTCCGCGGGCTCCTGGAGTTCTACGGACTCCAGCTCCATCACCTCACGCCCGCCTCTATCCTGCATATCGCGGGCTACGTAGCTCTTTGCGAGCTTTTCCTGGGCATCGAGCCCCATTTTGCACTGTGGAAGAGGCTGTTCTTCCTCGTACCCCGTTCTTACGAGGGATCCATATATCAAGTAGGCGGCGCTGAAATATGGCGCATTGCCGGGACCGGATACCCATCCGGTACTCCTAAGAAGGCGTCCGAAGGCTGGCCTTCGGAGTGGTTTTACATAGAAGACGCTCCGCTGCCAGACCCAGTCCGGATTGGCCTCCCGGAGTTTAATGCTGCTCCTCTAAAGAAACGCCTTAGCTGGCGCCCACGGAGCCCCCGATTGGAGGAAAACAGGAGCGTTCATTACTTGATGGGCCGAATAAGATTACTAGCCATTCTGGGTTGACCATGATCGGAGTCATGGCGACATGCATCATCTTGGGGTACAGCCACTGCAATCTGAAGCCACCCATGTGGGATTTCAGCGGGAAAGCGATGCCACCCGCCACGGCGCGAAGGGCGGATTATTGAGGATCCGTGCAGATCCTGTCTGTCTGTACAAGGGTGAGAAGGAGGACTTCCTTGAGCGAACCCTTGAATGGGTTTTCCATGAACAACCCTAGAGGCTGGGTAAGCAAACACTTTTAAGGGCTCAACCCATGCTTTGAAGTTTAGGCTTCTTACATTATGTCTTCGGCGGGATCTCGCCGGTTGTGGAGGACATGGTAAGCCCCGCTCCGCAACCCGAGGATCCAGAAAGATCCCTGGATCCGGCCTCCGAAGAGGATCCGGACATCAAGGTGGAGCTGATCGACGGGGTGTTTCACTAGCTCAGCATGGACAATGCTTTGGTGGCCATTACAGCGGACTACCCCGGATTGTATCCGGCTTCCCAGGTGACTGTGACCGAGGTCCGGACACCATTATCTCTTCCTTGCCCATTTCTGACCTTCGTGAACAATGGTGTTTTACAGGAAGTGCCTTCAAGGAGGGAAGCCGAGCCCGCGGCGGTTGACCAACAAAGGTCAGTCCGGACCAGCAGGCGGAAAAGGAGCGCGGCGCGGACTGAAATGTCGCCGCAAAGGTATAGCTCGTGTTTAAATTTTCAGAGCAACTCTCCTAGGAAGCGTCTGAGTGCTCATGATCTTTGTAGGAGAAAAAGCGCCCGCCGTACTGCGAGCGTAAAGGTTGCCGATCCGACCTATACCAGCCAAGCTCCAGCGCCCGGCCTGGAGGGGGAGGCAAGCGCAAGGCATAGGCCGGATACTCCTCCAATGGAGGATGCCGACAGACTGTCCGCCACCAAGTCTGAGGTGGAGAGCGCCATGAACCACAAAGCCCACGGACAAGATTTCGTGAAGCGTGCTTCTCCCCTGAGGCATTGGACGCCTTTAACGCGGGGGACGCGCACCTCCGTGCTACTCAAGATGGTTTTACCCGAGCCACGGAGCAGGATGTGAAAGACATACGGGTAAGGGAATTTAATGGTTATATATGCCAGTAGCTCCCGAGACTTAAAGTAGTTATGTTAACTGATTTAAGGATCATTTGAAATGCAGGCTCTTACTGAGAAGAATGCCCAGCTGTCTCAGGAGATGCAAGAATGCAAGGCCCAACTTGAGGCCGCACTTGCTGCCGCAGGAGGAAACTCAGAGACCCCTCCTGGTAACACATTTTCATTAATAAGTATAAGCGCTGTGCGGCATGCGCGCAAGTCTAATAACGACTGTGCAGGTGCCGCCGGACAAGATCCGGACAGGCAAGGATTACTGTGCCAGCTGAAGGCCGGCGAGAGTGTGCTGAATAGGGTGCAGCAAGAAAGGAACAAACTCCAGGATGCCAACGCCAAGCTCGGAGAAGAGCTGAAAGGCGCTCGCGCCGGGCTGTCCGGCTCCGTTAAGGAGAATGAGCGGCTTCGTCATGGCATTTATAGTAAGTGCTTGAGCGGACTCCTTTGAAAAGAAGAGTTCGGCGAGGAAGTATATTGACATGATATGTCTTGTAGGTATACTCACAGTGTCGCCTGCGGAGGAGATGCCCATATCAGCGGGTGATCAACTTCGAGCTGTTGCAATTGTTCGAGCGAGTTCGGCGGGCAATGGCGGCGTCGTCTGAGCTTTATGGCCAGCCCTCTCCCTACCCGAGGGCCTTGGGGAGCTTATGGAGAAGCTTGAGGAGTGCGTTAAGCGCTTCCGTTTGTGGAAGATTTCGACTTGCCGTCAAGGTGCCAGGAGGCTTGGGCCATGGTGAAGGCAGCGTTACAAGAAGGCGGATCCCAACCACATGGCCGGAGTTGGACCGGTGGGGCCCGATGGGAAGGAGATCCCTGTGAGCTTAGTATACAGCCAGGTAGAGTTGGCTGCTAAATTTTCCCAATGGGACTGTAAGTTAGACAGCGTGTTAGACGGGATTGAGGAGGAATACAATCAGTAAATTTCACAATGTATTTTAAAATGACATGTGAAATGCCTTCTAGCCGGATTCTAGATCGTTTTTCTTTGCCGACCTTTTCGCTTCGACCTCGGGACCCTAGAGTCCGGAGTGTGCCCGAATACCTTCTTCGTTAAGAAACAACCGGGGTATGCATGGAGACCAGGCGTAGGGGTCATTAGTGCTTTATCAGACAAGTGCCCAACTAGTTATGTTATATTACATGGTTAGTAAGAAACATCTTCCAGGGAGAATAGTTCCATTAAGGGTTCCTTTCCCTGGGAGGCATGCCCTAAAGTGCATGTCTGGACTGCGAAAATAGTAGGAAAACATCTGGGGGCAGATAAATAAATAGGTAGAAAATCATCCTTTAAATCACCGACCGAATATTCCCTTAAGAATGCTAGCTTTCGGCTTCACCCAGTCTGAGGTACACATCCGGCTGACCCGGCAGTAACAATCGCAGAGGTGCTCCCTTTACCTCCTAGCCGAACAATCGGGAGCGTGGGGGTAAGCACGAGAGCCGAGCAACCCAGCTTGGCCAAAACTTAAGTCATATCGATGCATATAATGGTGAGTAAAAGGTACATGTGGAAGCTTGACACATGTCTTGGGCATAAAGCCCTTGTAATTGAGCTTACGGAAAAGAAGCCCTAGGTATAATGAGTGCGGATGGCACATCAAGTGTATCACGAACAATGCGACGGTAGGCCCTTAGGGCTTTTAGCAAAAAGGTTAGGAGAAGAAAGAGAAACAAAAGACAGCGAAGTGTAAAAATTTGAGCGGAGGAAGGGGCGAACTCTTAGTCGGCGCTAGGCATAGAATCTTCGGAGGCGGGCTGCGTTCCATGGATTCGGCTCGAGTCGGTTATCAAGCGCATTTAAGTGAGCGATGCGCTCCGCCGGTCGGGGACTTGATCGATAATGAAGGGCCCTCCCATTTGGGTTTGAGCTTGTACTTTTTCTTGTCGGCGGCGTAGAACTAGTTCGCCAACATTGTAAGTCTTGGCCCGTACTTCTGCCTTTGATATCTTGGCCTGCTGGCGATAGAATGCGGAGCGAGCCTTGGCGACGTCGCGTTCTTCCTCAATGTGTCCAAGCTGTCCTGCCGATCCAGCTCGGCCTCTCTTTCTTCGTACATGCGCTTTTCGAGGTGAGTCATGAATAATGTCGCAGGGCAGGACTGCCTCTGCTCCGTAGACCATAAAAAATGGTGTGAATCCGGTAGTGCGGTTAGGCGTTGTCCACAGCCCCCAGAGTGAGGAGTCGAGCTCCTCGACCCAGTGCGTGTCAGATTTAGTAAGTGACCGCACTAGTCTGGGTTTAATGCCGCTCATTATTAGACCATTTGCTCATTCCACTTGACTGTTGGTTTGAGGGTGATAGACTGAAGCGTAGTCGAGCTTGATGCCCATATTTTTGCACCATGACTTAACCTCGTCGGCTGTGAAGTTCGTGCCGTTGTCGGTGATGATGCTGTGGGGGACTCCATAACGGTGTACTACCCCGAATATGAAGTCTATCGCTGGTCCGGACTCTGCTGTTTTGACCGGTTTGGCCTCTATCCATTTGGTGAATTTATCCACCATGACCAATAGGTACCTTTGCTTGTGGGTTCCCCCTTTAAGGGGTCCAACCATATCAAGCCCCTGGACATGACGGCCAAGTAATGGGTATAGTTTTGAGGGCGGTGGGCGGCATATGGCTCTGATTAGCAAAGAGCTGACAACCAACGCATCTCTGGACTAAGTCCTGGGCATCTGCCAAGGCCGTCGGCCAATAAAATCCTGTACGGAATGCCTTTCCTACAAGGGCCCGGGCTGCTGCGTGGTGTCCGCCTAATCCGGCATGAATTTCAGCCAGGAGGTTTCGCCCTTCCTCTTCGGAGATACACCTTTGAAGGACTCCGGTTGTACTTTTCTTATAAAGTTCTCCCTCATGGACCTTGTAGGCTTTCGATCGCCGGACTATGCAGCGGGCCTCGTTTTGGTCTTCGGGAAGTTCCTGCCTAAGCAAGTAGGCTAGGAATGGTTCTGTCCACGGGGCGATTACTGCCATTATGTCGTGGGCTGAAGGTGTTATGTCATCGGCTGAATCGCCGGTTGGCGCGGTTTTTTCCGGTTTGCCACTTCCGGGCTCCTCTTCCCATAGTACGGATGGCTTGAAGAGCCGTTCCAGGAAGATATTTGGAGGGACAGCATCACGTTTCGCACCGATGCGTGCTAGTACTTCGGCCGCTTGGTTATTATCTCGGTCTATGTGATGGAATTCGAGTCCTTCAAACCGAGATGACATTTTTAGGACAACGTTGCGATATGCTGCCATTTTCGGATCCTTGGCGTCAAAGTCTCCATTTATTTGGGATATTGCAAGGTTTGAATCCCCGCGCACCTCTAGGCGTTGAATGCCCATGGAGACTGTCATCTGGAGACCATGTAATAGGGCCTCGTATTCGGCTGCGTTGTTGGAGTCCGTGTACATTATTTGAAGTACATACTGGACTGTGTCCCCGGTTGGGGACGTCAATACGACGCCAGCCCCCAGTCCGGCCAACATTTTAGAGCCGTCGAAATGCATAATCCAATTGGAGTATGCTCCATACTCTTTAGGGAGTTCGGCCTCGGTCCATTCAGCGACAAAGTCAGCCAAAACTTGTGACTTTATAGCTCACGAGGTTTGTAAGTTATATCGAATGGTAAGAGCTCAATGGCCCATTTGCAATCCTGCCCGTTGCGGCCACGGTTATTTATGATGTCATTGAGTGGTACTTGAGGCCTTGTTATCGAACACTCTTGAAAGTAGTGTCGGAGCTTCCGGGATGCCATGAACACCGCATACGCTATCTTCTGATAGTGTGGGTAACGGGACTTGCAGGGGGTTAACATAGTGGAAACATAATACACTGGTTTTTGGAGAGGGAATTTATGCCCTCCTGTCTCTCGTTCGACGACGAGTACCGCACTTACAACTTGATGCGTTGCTGCGATGTATAACAACATTGGTTCGCCCAGATTAAGCGCAACCAGGACCGGATTTGTTGCTAGTATGGCCTTTATTTCTTCGAGTCCGGCAGTGGCAGCATCCGTCCACTCGAAGTGTTTGGTGCGCCTGAGGAGGCGATAGAGAGGTAGTGCCTTTTCTCCTAGACGGGAGATAAAGCGGCTTAAAGCTGCCATGCATCCTGTTAATTTTTGTATCTGCTTGAGGTCTTTTGGCATATCCAACTGTGACAGAGCTCGGATTTTTGACGGGTTTGCTTCAATTCCTCTACTGGATACAATGAAGCCCAGCAGCTTTCCAGCTGGTACGCCGAAAACGCATTTTTCCGGATTCAGCTTGATGTCGTATGCTCTGAGGTTGTCGAATGTGAGCCTCAAACCGTCTACTAGAGTTTCGACGTGTTTTGTTTTGACGACTACGTCGTCTACGTATGCTTCGACTGTTTTGCCGATCTGGGTAGCCAGACATGTTTGAATCATGCGCTGATATGTTGCGCCGGCATTTTTAAGTCCGAAGGGCATCGTGTTGAAGCAGAATGGTCCGTATGGAGTGATGAATGTCGTTGCAGCTTGGTCTGCTTCCGCCATCTTGATTTGATGGTAGCCAGAGTATGCGTCGAGGAAGCACAATGAATCGTGTCCTGCGGTAGCATCGATAATTTGATCGATGCGGGGGAGGGGGAAGGGGTCCTTTGGGCAAGCCTTATTAAGGTCTTTAAAATCGACGCATAGGCGCCAGGATTTGTCCTTTTTTGGTACCATTACTAGATTTGCTAGCCAATCCGGATGTTTGATATCTCTGATGAATCCGGCTTCCAGTAGTTTGGCTAGCTCTTCTCCCATTGCCTGCCTTTTGGGTTCGGAAAATCGCCGAAGAGCCTGTTTGGTCGGCTTAAATCCTTTTAGGATGTTTAGGCTGTGTTACGCCAACTGCGTGGGATTCGGGCATATCCGAAGGATGCCGGTAAAATGTCCCAATTTTCCCGAAGGAATTCGCGCGATCTTGGCGATCTACTTGGGTTCAATTGTGCTCCAATGGAGGCCGTCTTTGTTGGGTCCGTTGGATGGACCTGGAATTTTATTATTTCATCTGCTGGTTTGAAGGAGGTGGACTTGGATCTTTTATCGAGTATCACATCGTCCCTGTTCACCGTAGAGCGCAGCGCGGTGAGTTCTTCTGCCGCTAGGGCTTCGGATAGTGCCTCCAGGGCTAGTGTGTCTGTCTTGTTTTCGGCGCGGAGCGCTATGTCCGGATCACTAGCGAGAGTGATTATTCCGCCGGGCCCAGCCATTTTGAGCTTCATATACCCGTAATGCGGTACGGCTTGAAAAATTGTGAATGCCTCTCGTCCTAATATAGCGTGATATCCGCTGTTGAACGGGGCCACCTGGAACATGACTTCTTCGGATCTGTAATTGTCCGGTGAGCCGAACACCACATCGAGTGTGATTTTTCCGGTGCAACGCGCTTCCCGGCTAGGGATTATTCCTCTGAAGGTTGTGCTGCTTCGCTCAATACAACTCCAGTCGATTTCCATTTTTTGAAGAGTTTCCTCGTAGATGAGGTTTAGTCCGCTGCCGCCATCCATGAGGACCTTTGTAAGTCGAAAGCCGTCCACTATGGGACTAAGCACCAGTGCGGCTGGTGCTCGGGCTGTTCGGAATTTAGGTTCGTCGCTGGCATTGAAGGTGATGGTTGTGTCGCTCCATGGATTTGCTGTTGCTACTTGGTAGACTTCGGCGAGGCCGCGGATTGTTCGTTTTGGCATATTATTTGATGCGAAGGTCTCGAAGACTGTTGATACCGTACCGGTATTGTTGGAGTGGTTTTCCGGGGCTAGAAGCTCCTCGCCACTTTTGGCCACCTGCCGTAGTATCCAACATGCTCGAAGGCTATGTGTTGGAACGGCTCCCTCTGTACTATGAAGCTTACAGGGTCCATTGAGCCATCCCTCCAGTACGGTTCCGTGCCCTTTATGGGGTTTGTGCTTTTGGTTTTTGTATCTGGGGCCTGAGTGTGATGCACCCTTTTGTTGCGGACTGGGGTTGTATTCGGGGCCGGATTGTCCCAAAACTGGTATTCGGTTTTCCGGAAACTCTCCATCGCACAGTACTTTCATACTATGGACGCCAGATCGGTGAAGCGTATAATTTTACGACGACCGATGGCGTTCAATATTCCCTTGTCCGTGCAATTATTGCAAAAGATTGAAATTGCGTTCTCCTCTCGGCAGTCCTTTATCCTGTCCATAACCAGGAGGAATCGCCCGAGAGTGGTGCCTTTGTTTCAGCGGGCTCTTGCCGTATTAGAGATAGATCGCATATGTCTGGGTGGGTGGGTGGAATAAAATCCGGATCCCTACCCATCTTGAGGCTTAAAGGCCGAGGAGTTTCGGAATTCGGAAGCTTGGATTGCTGGACATGATCTAGTGGGTCTGGAACGATGCATGATTTTAAGTTCAATGCTCGATCGAAGTCCGTCCCTCCGCGGAAATCTGGCATGGAGGGTTCGAGAATCCGGATGTGACTAGTTTTCAAGATAGGCGACAAGTCGCCACAATGCTCCTCAACCACTGCGACGCGGTGGGTGGCCTGGGGAGAGTTAATCTCTCTCAGATTGGTTTTAAGTCCAATCTGATTGTAGTCTGTAGCGACTCCTAGGGCGGCGATGCGATCCAAGAGCTCGTTGACAGATGAGAGCTCTATTGGATCCAGCCGCTCGGCGAATTCCGAGCTGATGCGGAGATTGTTTTCGACGACTTGTGAAGTCATTGTCGAAGCCGTGGCCGGACAGGCGGTCATAAGAAAACCGCCTAGCCGGATAGTTTGGCCAGCGGCCAAGGCCCCTTTGGCAAAAATACCGTCTTTGAAGACGGGTGGAGGCATCCTTCCTATCGGTGACGACACAGAGGAACTCTCAATGAAAGCACCAATGTTGGTGTCAAAACCGGCGGATCTCGGGTAGGGGGTCCCGAACTGTGCGTCTAGGCGGATGGTAACAGGAGACAAGGGACACGATGTTTTACCCAAGTTTGGGCCCTCTCGATGGAGGTAAAACCCTATGTCCTGCTTGATTAATATTGATGATATGGGTAGTACAAGAGTGGATCTACCACGAGATCAAGGAGGCTAAACCCTAAAGCTAGCCTATGGTATGATTGTTGTAATGTATGTTGTGTCCTCCGGACTACAGCCCTCCGGTTTATATAGACACCGGAGAAGGCTAGGGTTACACAGAGTCGGTTACAATGGTAGGAGATCTACATATCCGTATCGCCAAGCTTGCCTTCCACGCCAAGGAAAGTCCCATCTGGACACGGGACGGAGTCTTCAATCTTGCATCTTCGTAGTCTTGGAGTCCGGCGGACGATGATAGTCCGGCTGTCCGGCCACCCCCTAGTCCAGGACTCCCTCAATACCACTACTATTGCTGATGAAAATGCTAGGTTGAAGACATTGCTTGAAACAGGGATGTATAAAAGTCTGAAAGGGCATCGGACACTTTGCGATGTCCTCAAAAAGCAGATTCTGAACCGAAACCCTAGGAAAGAGGGTGTTGGGTTCGAGAGGAAAATGAATGTTGATGGCTCGTATTGGAAGCCTGAGCAGTACCCCAAAACCACATGGGTTGCTGCAAAGGAACCTTCAGTTGATCCATCCACTTTATCTGGCTTTACCTGTGATAATCCTATTATCATTGATGAATCCTTTGATGCAAGCTATAAGCTGTTCAAGAATCAGAATGGTGAAGTGTTTGCCAGGTATATTAGTACTAACTGCAGGAATGGACCACCTATGAAGAAGATCTGGGTACCTAAGCAGTACATTGAGAATCTTCCTGTGAATGTCGTCATGACACCACCAAGGAAGAAGACAAACCCCAGACCTATGGCTTCATATGGCCCAAAGGCTTCATCTGAGATCTGGGGCCTTTGAGTCACCCTAACGCCAATGTTTTGCAGGGAAATCATACTCAGACTTATGAATATGAGCGTGTGTCTTGGAACCGCTATGTTCATAGAACCAAGAACTTTTCTGCTTATTCATATGAGTATCATTCATCTCATGCAAGGCTATCTGCTAGGGCTTCAATGCCAAAATTCTCAGATGCTGCCCTTAGACTCATTGCTTCTAAGCCACCCCTGAAGATGTGGTGGCGAAGAAGAATTAACTTTCTTTTGTAGAGAAAGGTCTCCAGCCTGCTATCAAAGGCGTCCGATGCTATTGCTGGGGACCTAAAACACATTAAGGACGCATGATAAAATGTCTTTCCATATACTTCACATATGAATCGCTTACCAGTCATACTATGTGTCCTAACTTTGATCTAAGCTATGACAATCCTTGTATGTGTCAAATGCCTATGCTTCACAACACTCCTTGTGAAGCCTATCCTCCTAACTGCACTGTAGGGCATGTCACCAAAAGCTTCAGAATGGATTATGGACAGTGGATGCACAAATCATATGACTGGTGATCAAAGTCTTCTCATGGACTCAACCTTACGTCCATCCGACAAGAGTCACATCAGATTTGCTGACACTGGTAAAAGCAAGGTATTGGGTCTAGGTAGAGTTGCAATCTCAAAGGATCAACACATGGATAAAGTGATGCTTGCTGAATTCCTTGGTTTCAACTTAATGTCTGTCTCAATGCTTTGTGACTTGAACATGATTGTGCTATTCTATAAATATCGCTGCCTTGTACTAATGGAATCTGACAAGTCTCTAGTCTTTGAAGGGTATCGAAAAGATGATTTGTACATGGTAGATTTCTCAAGAGTCCTGACTTGCCGTATGTCTTCTCACAAAAGCTTCAGAATGCTGGCTCTAGCATCGAAGGCTAGGGCATGCTGGCATGAGGAACTTACACTCACTCGTCAAGAAGAAGCATGTCATAGGAATCGAGGATGCCATGTTCAAGAAGGATCATTTGTGCGGTGCCTGCGAAGCTGGAAAGATGACTAGGGCAAAGCACCCCCCGAAGACAATCATGCCAACATCTCAACCCTTCGAGCTGGTACACATGGACTTATTTCGACCTACTCACTACTCCACCCTCACAACAACTGCATGTCTCTATGGCTTTGTAATTGTTGATGACTACTCAAGATACACATGGGTGCATATAATTCTCCACAAGACTGAAGTGCAAGATGTCTTCAGACGCTTCGCCAATCGAGCAATGAACAATTATGGCGTGAAGATCAAGCATATCAGAAGTGACAATGGCACTGAATTCAAGAACACCGGACTTGATCTTTATCTGGATACAATGGGAATCACTCATGAGTTCTCTGCTCCATACACACCTTAGCAAAATGGCATCGTTGAGCGCAAGAACAGAACCCTCATTGAGATGGCTCGAACAATGCTCGGCGAATACAAGACACCAAGAAAGTTCTAGCCTGAAGCTATTGACACAGCATGTCACATCATCAATCGTGTCTACATCCATAAGCTTTTGAACAAAACATCCTATGAGCTCCTTACTGGCAAGAAGCCAAATGTCAGTTACTTCAGAGTATTTGGAGCTAGGTGCTGGATCAAGGATCCCCATCACAAGTCAAAATTTGCACCTAAAGCTCACGAAGGCTTCATGCTTGGCTGTGGAAAGGACTCGCACTCCTACAGAGTCTTCAGCCTCTATCTCTACAAAATCGTCGAAACTGTGGATGTGCGATTTGATGAAACAAATGGTTCACAAAGAGAACTTCTGCCAAGTACACTAGATGAAGCTCCGCCAAGCGAATCAATCAAGCTAATGGGAACCGGTGAAATCATGCCCTCTGAAGCACAGCCTGAAGAGGAACTTATCATTTCTGCACCTAACCAACCTGAAGACAATGCTCAGACCGAAGACACTCCTCCCAATGATGACAATGATCAGGAAGAGCAAAGTCTCTGTCCAGTTCATCCTCGTGTTGCAAATGAAGTACAAATTGATAAGATAATTGACAGTATCAATGCACCTGGTCCACTTACTCTCTCAAGAGCAACACAGTTAGCAAATTTCTGTGGGCACTTCTCATTTGTGTCAATATCAAAACCCAAGAAAGTTGCTGAAGCCTTTATGGAACTTGAATGGATTCAAGCTATGCAAGAAGAACTTCAACAGTTCAAGCTGAACAATATTTGGGAACTTGTCAAGCGACCTGACCCGCAAGCATAACATCATTGGCACAAAATGGATATATCGTAACAAGCAAGATGAGCATGGTCAAGTCGTGAGAAACAAAGCACGTCTTGTGGCTCAAGGATATACTCAAGTAGAAGGAATTGACTTCGATGAAACATTTTCTCCTGTTGCTAGGCTTGAAGCTATTCGCATACTGCTAGCCTATGCTAACCATCACAACATCTTGCTATATCAAATGGATGTGAAGAGTGCATTTCTCAATGGCAAGATTGAAGAAGAAGTGTATGTCGCTCAACCACCTGGCTTTGAAGATCCAAAACATCCTAATATGGTGTACAAGCTAAACAAAGCACTATATGGCCTGAAACAAGCTCCTCGCGCATGGTATGATACGATCAAAGACTTCCTGAAGAGCAAAGGCTTCAAACCTGGATCCCTTGATCCCACACTCTTCACGAAGACATATGATGGTGAACTGTTTGTGTGCCAAATATATGTGGATGACATTATCTTCGGCTGCACCAACCAGAAGTACAGTGATGAGTTTGGATACATGATGCAAGAGCAATATCAGATGTCCATGATGGGTGAGCTGAAATTCTTCCTTGGACTTCAAATTTGTCAGCAAAGAAATGGCATCTTCATATCTCAAGAAAAATACCTCAAAGATTGCCTGAAGAAGTTTGGAATGGAAGACTGCAAAGGCTACACGATGCCAATGCCAGCCAAACACCATCTTGGTCCCGACGACAATGGTAAAGAGTTCGATCAAAAGGTATACCTCTCCATGATCGGTTCTTTACTTTATCTATGTGCATCTAGGCCAGATATTATGCTTAGTGTTTGCATGTGTGCTCGATTCCAAGCGGCACCAAAGGAATCGCATCACTTAGCTGTGAAGCGAATTCTTCGATATTTGGCTTACATCCCAACACTCGGATTATGGTATCCAAAGGGCTCAAATTTGATTTGGTTGGATTCTCGGATGCAGATTATGCTGGTGACAAGGTGGATCGAAAGTCTACATCAGGCACATGTCACTTTCTGGGTCGATCACTTGTCTGTTGGTCTTCAAAGAAGCAGAACTGTGTATCACTCTCAATAGCTGAATCTGAATACTTTGCTGCTGGATCTTGTTGTGCTCAGCTCCTATGGATGAAGCAAACTCTCAAGGACTATGGCATCAATCTGAAACAAGTACCTCTCTTCTGCGACAACGAAAGTGCCATCAAAATAGCCAACAATCCAGTCCAGCACTCGAAGACAAAGCACATTGAAATTCGTCATCACTTTCTCAGAGATCATGTCATGAAGAAAGATATCGACATCATTCATGTCAACACTAAAGAGCAACTGGCAGATATCTTCACAAAGCCCTTGGATGAGAAAAGGTTTTGCAAGTTACGGTGTGAGCTAAATATCTTGGAATCCTCAAATGTCCTGTGATCAGGCACACATCCTAACACTTATGCATGTTGATGACTTAGATGTGCAACACACAAAGTAATGTATATCTTCAATCAATGAAGACTTACACTCTGAGTGTGAATACATTAACGTGGAATATGACTTCGGAGCACCACGATAATTGTGCGCCATGTCTGGGTCTAATACTTCCTATACGGTGGGTAACGCCACCACCAAATTTCTTGGTTTGAAGTGTTTCTCTCATGGCGTTATTTTGCAATGACTTCGCATTTGGTTTGTCTTCAGTTTCAATTTATCTTCGTGATTTTCTGATATATATATACTAGTGTTCTGTCCTCTACAACATTCACTTATAGCTATGTCTTCCTATTTGAATCTTTTGAACTAAGTGAATGTGATCGGACCCCAACCTCTCTATGCTTTCAATCTCAAACTCTATCTGTCCAAATCGTATGCATTCTATTGAAACTGTCGAATGTCTTCTCTGCGTCCTAGTCAGCAGAAGGCATAGAGACAAACATTAAGTCTGTTTTTAAATAACTCATCCTTATTGTTGAAATCCGGAGAAGCCGGGACAACCATCCGACATGCCTGGCGGGCGTGGGAACGTGGGACAACTCTGAGTATGTTGCATGCTTGCCACGTGCCCCTCAGATGTGAACTGCCAGGGGCACCTGCGTAATTCCGCTATGCCGCACACCTCCTTATAAATACTTGTCCCCTGCGGTAAAGAAATCCTTCTTCCACCTCTCCACCTTGTCAAAACCCTAGCGCCACCGCTAGCTCTCGACGACGCCGGCGACGAAGCGCTTAGCTGCTGCGACTTCTCCGACGCCGTCCTCACGCGGGCCATGGACATTGTCCTCTCCGCCGTCGCCGTAGGTGTCCTCCGTCACCAAGTTAGGGCAGGGTGGATTGAACTGCTCGGTCTCCTGTTCATCCATCTAGCAGTTCTTCGTGTGGTAAATATAACTCTATTTTTACTACCTTTTTCATCTTTAAAGATTCATCCTATATACCAAAAGTGGTTTCTGCCTACACAATGTTAGATCTGTTCTGTCTGCATCTCATACTGCCTAGTCTATTCACTTAAACTCCATAGCTAGTTTGATTCCTCACTTGTACTTATTCACGGATTCGTACAAATCTGGAACCAACTCTCAACATATAAGTGAATGTCTTTGCATCATGAGGTCAATGTCTTCAAACTGATTTATCTTCAAAATCTTCTGAGAATGCATATGACCTCTTCCCCTTCCCTCGCATCTCTAATGCTGTCATAGGTACATGTCCGTGGGAGAATCTCTTGGTTCTCATAGTCTGCATTCGTTTGCAGAATTCTTACAACATCACATTAACTCTCCCGAAGCCAGTTCCTATTTGACCAGCAAGCGAAAGTCTGTGAAGCCTTTGAACGTATTGAAGCCATTCAGTTTGAAGTTCATGGCTACAGAAAAATCAGTAAGGAAGGGTGGCAGACAGCGTCGTGGGGGTACATCAAAAGATCTGCCTGATGAGCTTGCAGAGCTCTACAAGACAGATCCTGAGGAGAATTATCATCAGCGCAAGACACGAATTCAATGGATTCGACGCTATTGGGCTGAAGAATGGTTCAAGTACAAGTTCGTGACCAAGGAATATGCAGAGAAGAATGCTATCAAGAGTCGTTGGGGTGATATTCTCTATCGAGGCCTTCAACCCAAGAACAGAGCTGAAGCTATTGCACAAGGTTTCTATCCCTGCATGGTCCGTGGTCCTTAGCCTGAGAATGCCGACCCGTCATCATTGCTCTAGTGTCGTGACGATACTCTCTTCAAGCGCAACTTCCAGCACGCAAAGGCTTCGGCCATGGAAAACAAGTAGTCATTGGGATTAGACTTCAACCCTGGTCCCTCTGCTCCCCGTGCTGACGGCTCACGTGATGCTGAGCCCAATGTCATCGGCCCCTTCTCCAACATTGATGGACTCATCACTTACATCTTGGTCCAAGGTGCCAGAGTAGATCATTTTGATAATAATGCTGACACTGATGAAGCCCCAGCTCCTCCTCCGAAGCTGCAGAAGCTGAAGAAGCCTAAGGCTTCAAGACCAGCTGCACCACCAAAAGCTTCACGTGCGAAGCCACTGGCCACTACACCTCCTGAAGACAGTGTGCAGTCTGAAGATCAATCACGTATCTCCAAGAGGACGGAGAAGAAAAAGCAAATTGTCAGGCATACTGATCAAACCTTGACTCCTGCTGCCATTCTGCGTGAAGAACCCATCGATCTGTCCAGCGATGAAGATCTTGCAGATGACGTTCTTGAGCAACTGATCAAGAGGAAGGAAGAAGTAGAGATCTTCAACAACCTGCCTCTCTTTGATGTGGCAATCATCCTTGACTTCATTGATGAGTGGTTTGACAGCCCAAATCTTAGCTTTGAAGTTCTGCAGCTTCCCATTGACCTCAGCGTCGCCTTCAATGGCGCCATTGCCTCTGAGCTAGCTCTCGCTCAGCGCATCGTTGAGCTGAAGAACAAGATTGACTATGAAAAGGCTCAGTTCAAGAAGCATGTGGCAAAGCTTAGTGTGCAAGATGTCAGAAATTCAAGGTCATGCTGCATGAGCTTAAAGAAGCTTTTCTTAAGAAGCGCGACGAAGCTCAGGGATCTCACGAGCGCATGAAGAGTTTGGCTGACAAGTGTGTGCTTGCCTACAATGAGGCTGAGAAGCACAAGTCTCTTGGCCGTCCTGGCATTGACCCCAGGATGGCTGCAAAGAAGAAGAAGCTATCAACCGCTCCACCTGCACCTTCAAGTCAAGAAGCACCTCGCATTATCTTCCCAAGCAGCATGAATGGCTCGAAGCCAAAGGTCCTGTCAACCGCTTCTGAACAGAAAAAGACGAGGGCTGCCGAGGCTGAAGCCAGAAAAAGGAAAAATCCTGAAGCCGCTGATGCTGCTCCCTCCAAGAAGAAACGCAAGACCAAGAAGACTAGGGCTGCTCCCACAGAGCCCTTAGTTGTTGAACCTATCTCAGTGGTTCGCCCTGCCTCTGAACACCAAGAAAGACGGATGATAGTTCATGAGCCTGCTCCCACAGAGGCTCATGAAGCTGAAGACATTCCAGCAGCTGTACCCACCGCTGGTGAAGACATTGGTCACGATGACAATGTTGAAGATGATGAAGTTCTTCCTCGGATCGAACACAACGTGGTATCATCGCCTGTTCTCACGAACAGCGAACTTATCAGCATTGGTCGTCCTCTGACGCCAATTGCTCAGGATGCATAGTGGGCTGATCACCCACAACAACAAGACTCCCCAAGTACTCCCCAACAACAACAACAAGTTACACCGCCCGTGCAA
This sequence comes from Aegilops speltoides, assembly GCA_021437245.1. Lineage (NCBI taxonomy): Eukaryota > Viridiplantae > Streptophyta > Magnoliopsida > Poales > Poaceae > Aegilops > Aegilops speltoides. The sequence continues at coordinate 209,269,018 of CM038146.1, read as the reverse complement.
GAAGAAGAAGAAGACTTTGAAGCCCAGCCAACTCCATCTCCAAAGGCTTTGCCAGCATTTCGCAGGCTTCGCAAAGGACAAAGGCCTCAAGTCCCTCTTTCGAGCGTTCCAGAAGGAGAAGTGCATCACCAACCTGTTGCATGTCAAGTGTTTCCAGAAGCCACTCCAACTGTGAATGTCTCCGCATCTGAAGCCCAAGCTGCTGAAGACAATCTAGCTGCATCAGCCGATGAAAGACAAGAAGACGTACGTGTTCCTACTCCCCCCCAATACTGAAGAAGTTGTTCCTGATGTGAACGTGCCAGTGCCCGACCCTCCAGCTCATCAAGTGGAGGTTGAAAATGTTGAAGCTGCCACCATCAACGCCAATGAAGCCAATGACGTATTCATGGCTGAAGCTAATGTGGAGTTTGCACCGACTAGTGTGCCTGAAGCCAATTAGGCCACTGCTCCCGAAGCACCTGTTGTGCAGCCTGAAGCCTCAGCTGTTGCCACTGCTCCTGTTCCGCCACCAAGGCCCTATACAATTGAGCAAGCATACAGTCATGGTCAGCTAACCACTGTCCGATGGCCCGTTCTGGTTCCTCCGCCTACTGCCTCTGGTCCTCAAGTTGATTATCATGTTGGGCATAGGCCTCAGGTCCAGAAGCCAAAGCCAAGATTGCCAAGGTTCCCAGGTACTGCAAACTCTATGGGGTCCTTCAATGCCAATGGCTTCAAAAGCCACAACACCTTCTTTGACAGCGCTAAGAACCCCTACTCAAAGCCAAGAATATCTTCTGATCGGTTCTGGAGCTAACAGCAGAGAAGCTATTACTCCTGCGTTCTGTATGATCAAGGGCGCATTTTCCCTCATATGCGCCTCGACACTGAAGCCATTGCTGGACTGCCGTGCTTAGAAGAAGCACTTGATTGTTTTCGTGATGTCGGTCTGCTCAGCTTTGTGACAGACAAAGAACACTGGAATGAAGAACTTTTGCTTCAATTCTATGCTACCCTCCACATTCGCGGCTACAACAGGGATATCAAGACATGGGTTCTCAAGTGGATGACCGAAAATGTTCATCATGAAGCCAAAGCTTTTGACATCATTGAGCTTACTGGCCTACCCACTCCCGGAGAGCTATATGAACCTGATTGTCAACTACACCGCAATGCACTGGAGAGCATCTTCCATAAGCCTGAACCCAACATGAGCCAGATGTTGAGCATGATGAAGCCTTTGCCATATGACGCTGAATACCCAACAGAGTTCTTTGTAGATGACCTTGAGTATCTGCCTCGCACCATATATCACATTATCAGGCGAACTCTATGGCCTATCAAAGGACATTCATCAGCGGCCAAGCTTGAAGGAGCCATGAAGACTTTGGTCTTTTACATCCTCAATGGCATCAACTTCAATTCTCAAGAATTCTTCATCAGGCAACTTGCTGCGTCCGGATATGACCTTTTTGGTCTGAAGTTCTATGCTCCATGGGTCATGCGCCTCATCAAGCGACACTCCTCTGTCAACTATCAGCCCTCTGCTCGCAATCTTCTGATCTTTTTACCAGAGGTTGATATGTCAGTTGAAGCCATATACTCTGACCCTGCCAAGCAGCCTCTTTTTCTTCAGAATGTCGAGCACCAAAGCTTCACTCAACCCATCGAAGGCATCCAAGCAGTAACATGCATCTATCCAATGGCTAGAAATACTCGTCTGCCTCATCGTGCGCATACTGAAGCCAATGAAAGCACCATTGCCCAAAGGCCTCAGAAGCGCTCTCGCTTTCTCAATGACCGAGAACTTCTTGTGGCCCTTCATCAGAAACAAGATAAGAATCATTATTGGCTCAAGAGACAGATGCAAAGCCTCTTGGTGGACGTCAACCGCATTCGAAATCTTGCCATCAAGAATGCATTTGTTGCTCCCGAGACTTGTCGGCGATCTTGGAAGAGTTTGACGCTGCTCAGTACTGAAGCAGATCTTCAAGACGATGGCTTCTCTTAAAGATTCAAGTTTGACTCCACTCCTCCACAGACTGCAGTCCTATGTCAAACTCCATCCCTGGAAGACTCTGACTATTCTTCCTCCGCGGCAACCGTGAATGCCAGAGTGATCGATGATGAACATGATGCTACTTCAGCGCCCCCTACTTCTGCACGCATCGACACTACACCAAGTACGTCTGCACCGCCAAACAACAACGACAACCCTGCTGCTTCACCTACTCATGAGGACGAGTAGATGCTCTATGTCTTCAAACCTTTTTGGTCCTTACTGACAAAAGGGGGAGAAGCGTATGAGTTGATAGTCTTCAAGCGGGTTCATATGGGCGGTTGCTTTATATTTTGCCTCGTGCTTAGAACTCTTGCTTTTGATACATTTGGTTCTTTGAGTTGTAACACCTAAACTTGATGGTCGTCTGCTACTTATTTGCTTTATTGTGATGCGATGATAAATTCCGCATGTGCGATGATACCTTCCGCACTTAGAACATTCTACAGACGTCCATTTTTCATTATGCATGTCATTCTAATTGCTATATCATTTCATCCATGATGAATTATCTTCATAAGTTGAAGTGGATCTCCACAAGTACAACCTGCCATGTGCATTTGCATTCCAAACGCAAATTACTTATATGCACATCTTCAGGGGGAGCCCTTGCTACTTATGAAGAAAATACCCTATCCTTTACAATTTCACATACTTTATCACCATTGAAAACTTCAACCAGTTTGTCATCAATCACCAAAAAGGGGGAGATTTTAAGTGCATCTAGTGCCACCCGTAGTTGGTTTTGGAGTATTGACGACAAAGTTGGTTGGGGGACTAATGCATTTGTGAGAATTGCAGGATAACGCAGGTAGTGTCCCTCATTGATTCAGTTTACCTACCGGAGATGACCCCTAAAAATGTATGAAGACATTGAAGACAATGGTGGTATGTGAAGATATTCATATTGAAGACTATGACATGAGAAGACATTGAGTGAAGATTATGGAGTGCGAAGACTGTGTGATTTTGTTGTTTCCTTTTTCTTCTTTGTTGAGTCATAGGAACCACCGTGCAGTTAAGTGTGGTCCAAGTGAACTAAGTCAGAATGACTGAAGTGATGCTCAACCCAAATCCTATGTCTTCGAGTGAAGACAATGAGAGAAAATCTTATCCAGAGCTAGATGAGTCAGCTTTGCTTGTAGCCCAAGTAAAGTTGCCGTGTGTGTTTGAAATCTGACCGTTGGAACACGTGTCAGTTCCTTAGTGACCCAGCATCATTTCGGACATATCAGGTCGGGTTGCCCAATAGCTATAAATAGCCCACCCCCTACTCCATAAATTGGTGGCTGCTCAGAGTTAGTGCACGGCTTTTGTCGTTTGAGAGCAACCCACCTCGAAGCCTTTGAGAGAGAGAAATCCTTGCGAGGACCAAGCCCAAACACCCAGAGCCAAAGAGTGTTTGTCATCACTGAAGTCTTTCTGTCTGTGTGACCGGAAGACTTATTACACTTGAGGACTGTGAATCCTCCAGCCGGTTAGGCATCGCGTTCTGAGCATCCAAGAGTCATTGTGGATTGCCGGTGAACGAAGTCTGTGAAGGTTCGGAAGTCTACCTTGAAGACTTACCAGAGTGGTTGGGCGAGGACTGGGTGTCCTTAGCTCAAGGGGAATAAGGTGAAGACACGGTCTTTTGAGTTTAATCTCAGCCTCCCTAACCAGACGTATAGTTGTCACAGCAACTGGAACTGGTCCAACAAATCCTGTGTCTTCAACAAGTGACTGGTTCTATCCCTTCCCATCCTTTACTTTGTGTTTGTCTTCGTGAAGTCATTGCCTATCTGTCATACATGTTTGACTTCATTGCTTGACTACTATTGTTGATTGGCTTCATACTATCTTCCATCCTAATCCTTACTACTTAGCTGCCATTAGTCCTGTTCTTTCATATCATTGCATACTTGACTATGGTTTGCTTACAGTAGTTTATCTTCCGCTGCATATCAATTAGGTCATTTATATTGTCTGTCTTCGAAACTTCCAAGTTTTGAAGACTTTCATAAAAATCGCCTATTGACCCCCCTCTAGTCGATACTAGCACTTTCAGTAAACAAGGTTAGATAACACAACAACATCTACTAGACAGGGCAAGAACAGGAGAACACAAGAATACCAAGACTGGGATGACATGTAGAGAGTGAGTACTAGGTACTCTATTTGGTTATAAACATGTCCCCAAGAATAAAGATATGCAATGAATTCAAAAGATTTTCTTCCCTTAAGTGTCTTTTTCCCCCTGAATCTGATATTGGATAATGGGAGAAGACAGGGTAATAGAAAATCAGAGAAAACAAGAAAATAACCAGAGCAAGATAAAATCATAACATATACTATCATGTCTTTCCCCTCCTGAAGACATGAGATAACTTTCCTCTTAAGAATAACAAGTGTCAGGAGAAGCTTTCGGTGTGCATTCTCTCTTATGTGATACGCTTTGATGTGCTCTCTCTCCCCCTTTGACATCAATTTCCAAGAAGGGACTTCTGGAGCATGAGTCAAGCAGGTTTGGTCCTTGACTCACATTACAAAGCAACATGTAATATAGGATGCTGGTACAGGACAAGTATCAATGATTGGAGTTGGGACAAATATGCAGGATGCAAATGACACAGTGTTTATCTTAGTACTGAAATCGGTAGCACCGAGTTGTTACATTCGGTGACACCAAGATGGTTCGGTTCAACCGAAGTAAACAATCCGGTGAGGCTGAGTTAAATCCAGTGAGAAAATGATTGTCATCTCAGCTCACTTAGGCAATTAAGATCTCACAAGGATATGCAAGGAATTAACTGAAGGATTTGCAATCAATTGGATGCTGGGAATGTAGAACATAATAGAGAAAAGAAAAGAAAACAAATCTAGATGAAGTTTTAAAAAAAGGGGAACTAGTGATAATCCCCAAGTACAAGGAATCATCATAGCAATTCCCCAAGGTGGGAGTGATAAGTATGGACTGTTGAACCCACAAGGAGCTAAGGCAAGATCAATATTCTCTCAAGTCCTATCTGCCACTGATACGACTCTACGTAAACCAAACGTTTGCTTCCAACTAGAAACGAGAAATAAAACTACGTTGTGGGTATGAAGAGGATAACTTTGCATGAAATCGGAGAGCTAAAATATAAAAGTAGGTGTTGTTATCATAGAGTTAGAATATATTACTTAAGTATTATAAATAGCGAGTGTGGAATAATGATGGGTCGGTGTGCGGAATTGTTCTAGGCAATTGTTAACAAGACCAGTAATCACTATTGCAATTTCATATGAGGGAGAGGCATAAGCTAACATACTTTCTCTTATTGGATCATATGCACTTATGATTGGAACTCTAGCAAGCATCCACAACTACTAAAGATCATTAAGGTAAAATCCAACCATAGCATTAACATATCAAGTCCCCTTTATCCCATACGCAACAACCCCCTTAATCGGGTTTATGCTTCTGTCACTCAAGCAACCCACTATAAGCGAATCATGAACGTATTGCAACACCGTACAACGAGAATCCCTCACGCTTGCGCGACACGGAGGGCACAATAGGACAGCACCAAAATAAAACATACAACTCATACCAATCTAGATCATCAATCAACCCAAAGACAAAGGATATCTACTCAAAACATCATAGGATGGCAACACATCATTGGATCATAATATGTGGCATAAAGCACCATGTTCAAGTAGGGATTACAGCGGGGTGCGGGAGAGTGGACCGCGTAAAAGAGATGAGGGTCGTGATGATGATGGTGATGTTGATGAAGATGATCACCGCGGTGATGATTCCTCACCCGATTGCACTCCAGCGCTACCGAGAGAGAGAAGGAGAGGTTCTCCCCCTTGTGCTTCCTCCTCCATGGCCTCCCCGTGGATGGGGAGAGGTTCCCCCTCTGGTCCTTGGCCTTCATGGCGATGATGGCCCCTCCGAGATCCTCCCCCATGGCCTTCGGTGATGATGGCCCCCTCCAGCAGGGTGCTAGATAGGGCCTAGATTTATTTCTCGTGGCTACAGAGGCTTGCGGTGGCGGAACTTCCGACCTCTCTTCTGTTCTGGGGTTTTCTTGATTTATAGGAGGAGTTGGCATTGATTTCACGTCAAGGGGGCCCACGGAAAGTCCACGAGGCAGGGGGCGCGCCATATGGGGGTTGGGCGCCCTACACCCTCGTGGTGCCCCTGGGACTCCCCTTCGGTAGATTTTCCTTCCAGTATTTTTTATATTTCCAAAAAAATCTCTGTTGATTTTCAGCGCATTCCGAGAACTTTTATTTCTGCACAAAAACAACACCACAGTAGTTTTGCTGAAAACAGCGTCAGTCCGGGTTAGTTCTAATCAAATCATACCAAAATCATATAAAACTATTGTAAACATGGCATGAATACTTCATAAATTATAGATACATTGGAGACGTATCAGCATCCCCAAGCTTAATTCCTGCTCGTCATCGAGTAGGTAAATGATAAATGAAGTAATTTATGAAAGCAAGTGCTTAAGTGTGATAAATGATAGTTTCAATCACTTTTTCTAGCATCATTATATATCATAACAGTAGCTCAACTCATAAAACTTCTCATGATCAAGTAACAAGCTATTCACATGTTAAAGTATAGATCATAAACTTTCTTGAAAACTAACAAACCATGTTCTTAGTCATTAAACAATTGCAATTCATCTTATTTTCGGGAAGGGTCTATGTAAGAGCTTTGATTCAGCAAACTCCACATACTCAACTATCATTTAATCTTTCACAATTGCTAACACTCATGTGATATTTATGGGTCCAATGTTTCAATCGTGCACAGTGAAAGATAGGGGCATATAGTTTCGCATCCCAACCTTTTACCTCAAGGGTAATGTCAACAATAATAATTTATGAAAACCTACATACAAGTGGATATATATATCCGGATCTCTCCAACACAAAGTGCTTGCCAAAGGAAAAAGTGTAAAAAGGAAAGACGATGATCACCATGACTCTTGTATAAGGGTAGAAGATAAAAGTAAAAGACAGGCCCTTCGCAGAGGTAAGAAGAGGTTGTCATGCGCTTTTATGGTTGGATGCACAAAATCTTAATGCAAAAGAACATCACTTTATATTGCCACTTGTGATAAAGACCTTTATTATGCAGTCCATCGCTTTTATTTCTTCCCTATCACAAGTTCGTATAAAGCTTATTTTCTTCACACTAATAGATCATACATATTTAGATAGCAATTTTTATTGCATGCACAGATAACAACTTACTTGAAAGATCTTACTCAATCCATAGGTACGTATGGTGGACTCTCATGGAAAAACTAGTTTAAGGGATGTTTGGAAGCACAAGTAGTATTTCTACTTGGTGCAAAGAATTTGGCTAGCATGAGAGGGAAATGCAAGCTCAACATGTTGGATGATCCAAGACAATATAACGTCTATTCGGGTATAGGAAAACATAACCCATTAAGTTGTCTTCCTTGTCCAACATCAACTTTTTAGCATGTTACATTTTAATCAGTGCTCACAATTATGAAAGATGTCCAAGATAGTATATTTATATGTGAAATCTCTCTTCCTTCAATGTTCTTTCATGAATTGTTCCGGTGACCAATTTTGCGTTTGCTAACTTTCAACAAGTTTACTACATATACTTATTATGTGTGAAGTCATTACTCCGCATATTATAAGCATATGGAACATATATATAAATTCAGATTCATGATATTCAATTCATTCAACCATTTACTCATAGGATATATGTGAAGCACGTGATTAAATGACAAACTACTCCAAAAAGATATAAGTGAAGAACACTGAGTAGTCAAATAATTAACTAGCCATGGGAGGATTCTTTTTCATTCAAGATTTCATATCAAAACATTTTATTCGAACAACAAGTAAAATTGAAAATACGCTCCAAGCAAAACACATATCATGTGACGAATAAAAATATAGCTTCGAGTAAGGTATACCGATAGTTTTGAAGACGTAAGAGGGGATGCCTTCCGGGGCATCCCCAAGCTTAGGCGCTTGAGTGATCCTTGAATATTACCTTGGGGGTGCCTTGGGCATCCCCAAGCTTAGGGTCTTTGCACTCCTTATTCTCCTCATATCAATATCTCACCCAAAGCTTGAAAACTTCAATCACACAAAACTTAACGGAACTTCGTGAGATGGGTTAGTATGATAAAGAGTAAACCATTCAGTTTGGTACTGTCAAAGACCAGTTTCATAATTGTTATTACACAATGCCTACTGTACCATATATTTCTACAATTTATATTGAGAAATATAAGCCATAGAAACTAGAAAAAAAGCAAACTATGCAATGAAAACAGAATCTGTCAGAAACAGAAAAATCTGTAATGATCTGAACAACAACGATACTTACTCTACTCTGAAAACTATGAAATTAATTGGTCGACATGAGGAATTTTTCTATTAATCTTCCGCAAAAAGAATCAACTCAAAATCACTCTTCTGTAAAAAAGGACAGCTAATCTCGTGAGAGCAAAGTTTCTGTTTTTTTCAGCAAGATCACATTAACATTCACCCAAGTCTTCCCAAAGTCTTACTTGGCACTTTATTGAAACAAAAGCTATAAAACAGTACTAGTGTAGTAGCTTAATCATGTGAACACACAAAAACAGTAAGGGTAAATACTGGGTTGTCTCCCAACAAGCGCTTTTCTTTAATGCCTTTTAGCTAGGCATGATGATTTCAATGATGCTCACATAAAAGATAAGAAATGAAACATAAATAGAGCATCATGAAGAATGTGACTAGCACATCTAAACCTAACCCACTTCCTATGCCTAGCGATTCTGTGAGCACACAATTTATAGGAACAAGAATCAACTAGCATCGGAAGGCAAAACAAGTGTAACTTCAAAACTTTAAGCACATAGAGAGGAAACTTAATATTATTGCAACTCCTACAAGCATCTATTCCTCCCTCATAATAATTTCCAGTACCATCATGAATGAGTTTAACAGTACAACCATCACATAAAGCATTCTTTTCATGATCTACAAGCATAGAAATTTTTCTACTCTCCACATAAGCAAAAATTCTACTCATTTGGAATAGTGGGAGCAAACTCAACAAAATAACTGTCATGTGAGGCATAATACAATTGAAAATTAAAATGATGATGACAAGTTTAATGGTTAACATATTCTGTTATAGCTTACATGTCATCACAATGACAATCATAGGTAGCAACTTTGTTCTCATAATCAAGTGGAACCTCTTCCAAAATAATGGAATCATTACTAACTATAGTCAAGACCTCTCCAAAATAGTGGGACCGTTACATCCTAAAGTTGACACTCTTCCAAACCCACTTTCGATGATAGTATTATTCATACTCCAAAAGATATAAGCGAAGTTCATGGAGCACTCTACAATTAATATAGACTAACCAATATCCAAGCTCAAAATATATAAGTGCACACACGAAGCATTCTATAAAACCATACTCAAAAGATTTAAGTGAAGCATTCTATAAGATCATACTCAAAAGATATAAGTGAAACACATGAAGCAGTCTATACATCAAGGATGGGCTATCTCATACTAGCATGGTTCTTAAAGAAAAATAAAAACACAAAGGACACAAATCATGTGAACAAAACAAAAACTGAGGTATATCGACAATTGTTGAAGAAGAAAGATGGGATGCCAACCGGGGCATCCCCAAGCTTAGATGCTTGTTTATACTTGAAATATTTACTTGTGGTGCCTTGGGAATCCCCAAGCTTGAACTCTTGCCTATGTTTATTCTTCTCACATCGGTAACTCCTCGTTCTTCTAACACTTCATCCACACAAAACTTAACAAAAACTTTGTGAGATCCGTTAGTATAATAAAGCAAATCACTACCTTTAGGTACTGTTGCAAACTCATCGCAATTTTATGTTAACACTTTATCTACTGTATTTCAACTTCACCATGGTTCATACCCCCCGATAATACCCATAGATTCATCAAAATAAGCGAACAACACATAGAAAACAGAATCGGTCAAAACCAAGATAGTTTGTAGTAATCTGGAAATTCGTATACTTCTGTAACTCCAAAAATTCTGAAAAACATATGAAAATTTAAAAAATTGTGCAGAAGTAGTGTGAAAAGAATTTCATACCCATTTGACTTTCCAGTAAAAAATGTAAATTCACGCGCTACAGCCAAAGTTTCTGTTTTTGTACTGCACATAGTAAACAAGCAATCTAATCATCCTAGAACCAAGGCATGGCACATAATTTTTATAATACAATGGATATATACAAGGGGATAAATATTTTCAAAGGAACTTCCATGAATTTTGTTTAAATTGTTTCCATGAGCATGAACACAAGTGTTCAAGGTCAACCCTCACTTCTCCAATGCATAACTTTCCAATCACTTCTCTTTTTGAAAAACCTTTTAGGTATATGAGGCAAGCGAATCTTTTTTTAATTTATTTTTTTAGTTGTTTTGCATGTATCACCCACAACTAAACAAAAGGAAAAGGGAAAGCAAAATGTACTTAGTGAAGAAAGAAAACAAGCATACACGAAAGTATCAACCCCACGCTATTGCTCCCCGGCAACAGCACCAGAAAAGAGGTTGATAATCCCCAAGTGTAGTGAATCATTGTAGCAATTCCCAAAGGTGGAAGTGATAAGTTGTGGGGACCCTGACTCATAAGTCATGATCATCGAATGCACGTGTACAATGATCCCAGAGATCAATGCTCACTGAACACACAAAAGCTAAATAATAAGAGTCTTACATCCATACATATCGTCTTACACAAATTATGACCATTATGGTCAAGTATTGAGTATATCATCGCAGCGGAAATCTTCGCTGACACATGGACCCATGCCATCTGCCTTAACCCTACATGCATTCTGACTAGGAAAGCCTCCTAGCTCGCACGATGGTCACCAAAGAACTCTTCTTCACATCATGTTCTTTCATACCTGGCCAATTAAATAACCAGGGGCAAGCCAATGAGTACTTTGAATGTACTCGCAAGCAACCCATGATTTGGTTCAAAGCAACAATTCAATTGTACAACAAGTAAGCAAGCTAGCTTCAAGCTAGTTGAAATGTCCTATCAACTTTTGAGATATGCATCAATGAACATAGGTAACCTTGAGAACAGGTTACAGATATCAACATAAATAGAGTTTGGACCAATGCCATTTCATTCAACATGTCAAGTCACCACCTTGACTCAAATAGTTCTCTTCCTCACACACATGCATCGAGATTGTAAAATTTCTGGACATAGTTTAAGTAGCACCTCCCAACTGTCCATGACCGTGGACACGGCTATTCGAATAGTTTGAATTTCTGTAGAGGTTGCACACTTTACCCACAAGAACCGGAAAGCTTTCGTGTCATCCACGATCCTGCAGTACCTCAAGTACTCGGGGAAAGCACCCGATCATTACCTTTCCCTAGATGACACTAACATAGGGTCCACACATTGATACACGACCCTTGTGTATAAGCAAAAGATCGTGGGACTCTGCCCTTTTTACATTATCACGCATACACGAAGGGACCAACGGTGTGTCCGGTGCCCTATGAAAACAGTCATGGCCACCTATCCAAGCACGACCCCGTCCCGAGAGTGACCTCAAGTCACCCCTGTCACTAGTAATGTGGGCACCATGCTAGTATCAGCCTAAGTAATCAATAATGCCCCGTCCTATAAAGGTGTAGAGTGGTTGCACATGTTTGGTTGGGACGGTAATCACAAATAAATCTAATCCATTATTTTACACACACACCAAAAGCTTCTTAGGTACACCACTTCTTCGTCAAGTGGTGACCTTAGTTCAACATCTCCCAAGGGCATTAGGGGCACCCGATGTGGTTTTCAGAAGAATGTAACCATGAAGAGTTCATGGTACACATGCATCATTATGCATCAACTAGTCTCTTGACATTGCATTCATGAACAAGGTAAATTCATGAGTGGGGGTATGCATCATGTGGTGGTTCACAACAAGTTTACCTCCGTCATATTTCATCATCATGCAATGGAAAAGGGTACCGAAGAACAAGAGGGGTGTCATGGTCAAAGGGCTGCTTGCCTGGTTCATCAGAGTCTTCAAATATCTCGGTCCTTCTCCAAGTACTCCGTCTACTTCGTCAACTAACGACAGAAACAAACACAATAAGCAACACAACAAGGCAAAAATAAAAGTTCTCTAAAAATAGGAGTTGGACTTTTCTAGGATACCTCTGGTCATATGAAAAATGACCAAGGTGGTTTCATCGGGAGTGGATCAATGGGTTCTTTTCAACATTTCAGTATGATGGAATTAAGGGATTTGTGGATTTGCAAGAAGTGTACAGAAATATTATTTTGAAAAATGAGCAAAGACACCCAATTAACAAGTCATGATTTTAGAAGAATCTAGGAGTTGGTTTCACTGGACTTGGAGTTGTAATGATTTTCCTAGGGATTTGCAAGTTGGCTACACATGAACAAGTAGACCATTATTTGATATGGCACGAAAAGTATTAGGAAAAATGTTCAAAAACTAAGTTATGAACTTAGAAGTATCTAGGAATTTGAATCATGGAATTTGGATCAAAAATGAGCTCTCTGTGATTTTCTAAAGTTCATTACAGAAATGGAAAAACAAGATTTGATAAATGTTTGTGAAGAAAAAGTTTCTAGAAAAATGTGCAAATTGCACCATGAGATAGATCATGATTTTTGGAGCTACTAGAAATTTGAATTATAAAATTTGGAGTCCATTTGAATTATCTAGAGATTTACAATATTTATGAAAAAAGAAAAAAAGGAAGAAAAGAAGTCAACCTTATAAAGCGCACTAGACGAATCCCAGCTAAACAGCGCCTACTGGGCTCAGCCCAGTGGTTCAACTGCACGAGGGAGGAGGTGACGCCGAAGGTGCACTATGGGAGGGCGCCACCCATCGGGGCAAGTGGATCGGCCCGTAGCGGTTTCCACTTAACACGACTGCTGGGCCAGCTCGGTCGCTTCAACCGCTGATGGGCGGGCCCCCAGCCAGCTGGCGGGGCAGTCGTCCTCTACCTCCCACTCGAGGCAGAGCAGGGGTTGCCGAGCGCATGTCGACACTCGTCCGGCGGTAGTAGGCGCCTCCGGTCGTCTCCCACGGTGCTCTACCTATGGGCGAGCTCAGCGTGGAGCACATCCGCTGGTGCAGGTCACGACCACCGGAGGGGGCCGAGGTGACCGCAGCTTTGATGGTGGTGGGGGAGGTCGTCAGCTACTCATGTCTCTCAGTGTTCGTGCATCCCCACGACGGTTTGAGGCGGTGGCGAGGGTCACCGGACTACGGGGAGTCTTTGGGTGGAGGAAAGGGAGAGAGGTGAGTGTCGGTATCAAAACTGGCGGATCTTGGGTAGGGGGTCCCGAACTGTGCGTCTAAGGCTAATAGTAACAGGAGGCAGGGAACACGATGTTTTACCCACTTTCGGGCCCTCTCGATGGAGGTAATACCCTACTTCCTGCTTGATTGAACTTGATGATGTGAGTATTACAAGAGTTGATCTACCACGAGATCATAGAGGCTAAACCCTAGAAGCTAGCCTATGATTATGATTGTACTTTTTCCTACGGACCAAACCCTCCGGTTTATATAGACACCGGAGGGGGCTAGGGTTACACAGAGTCGGTTACAGAGAAGGAACTCTACATATCCGAATATCCAAGCTTGCCTTCCACGCAAAGGAGAGTCCCATCCGGACATGGGACGAAGTCTTTAATCTTGTATCTTCATAGTCCAACAATCCGGCCAAAGTATATAGTCCGGCTGTCTAAGGACCCCTTAATCCAGGAATCCCTCAGTAGCCCCTGAACCAAGCTTAAATAACTATGAGTCCGGTGTGCAGATTATCTTCGGCATTGCAAGGCGGGTTCTTCTCCGAATACTCCATAGAAGATTTCGAACACAAGGATCGTGTCCGGATCTGCAAAACAAATTCCACACACCACCGTAGAGAGCACAATATTCCACAAATCTAATCTACCGACAGATTTTTATAGCATGACATCACGCCACGGTCCAGTCATTATTCGAACCGTTTTTCACAACCAGCTACCGCACGTAATGCGAGGCGGTTTCCTTGACACCTCTTGTCGAAGCAGAGATTGTGTCCCCTTATCACGGGATTCTCATCAATACGGGTATGGGTAACCTAACCACGCCATCAATCGTGGCGCTTGGGAAATAAGCGATTCTAACGGGCAAGTGGGGAGGCGCACAGTTTCTACAGCCTTTATAAAGAGATAAGGATTCTCCTCTTTCACCCACGCCTCCTTCCTTCTTCTCTCATCCATTCTCGCACGCTCGTGCTCCAGCGCCCCAGTTCTCACCTTCTCCACATAGCCAAACATGTCCGGAGCGGGAGGCAAGTGGATGGCCTCCTCCATCAAGGAGGAGGACATTACGAAGCTCCGGGCAGCCGGATACTTGGCCGCAGACATCGCGCACTGGCTCTCGGACGCAGGGCAGATCATTCCGACTCCGGGACCCCATGAGAGGGTCGTGTTCCTCGCCCACTTTGTCCGTGGACTGGGATCCCCCTCCACCCATTTGTCCGCGGGCTCATGTTCAATTACACGCTGGATTTTCATGATCTGGCCCCGAATTTCATCCTCAATATCTCGGCGTTTATCGTCATGTGTGAGGCTTTTCTCCGCATCAGGCCCCACTTCGGCCTGTGGCTAAAGATCTTCAACGTGAAGCCGAAGATAGTGGTCGGCCAGCAGGCAGAGTGTGGAGGCGCCACGGTGGGTAAGATGCCCAGCGTCACCTGGCTCGAAGGCTCCTTCGTGGAGATCGTGAAGGGGTGGCAATCGGGGTGGTTCTACATCACCGAGCCGCGCGACTCCAACTGGGTAGCGGCCCCCGAATTCCGATCTGGCATCCCCGTGCGGCTCACCTCCTAGAAGGAGAAGGTCCTAACCTAGGGTGCATCTGCGGAGCTGACCAGACTCCAGAACTGCGTCAAAAACATGACAACCAAGAAGATCAAGCTTGTCAACATGGTCCAGGTCATGCTATTTCATCGGATTCTCCTGTGTCAAATACGGGCATTCAACCTGTGGGAGTTCGACGTGGCCCAACACTAGACACTGCAAGAGCTCTTCGACACGACGCACAAAGACGTTTGGAAGGTGTTGTTCAAGGCGAGCGAAGTTCATCCTCCCACCATTGAGGACTGCAGACTCAGGCCAAGTGCCATGCCAATGCAGTAAGCATTCTACATTTCGCAAGATGTGCCTTTCCTCAGTATGTTCATGGGAGGAACATAAGCCATCATACTGATCTAACAGGATTATGTGGCGATGGCGGAGTGGGTCGACTATCCGGCTCCGTTGCCTGAAGATCCAGCAACCGCTCTCCTGACGGAGATGCTGGTTCCGGCGCCCTATGAGGTGTCGGAGAAGAAGGCCAAGAAGAAGGCCACGGGGACCAGGAAATGTCTCCGGCGCAAGGTGGTGTCGGACTCATCGTCCGAAGACACTGAGGCGCACTCCTCCAACGACAATGAGGAGGAGGAAGAGGAAAACACTCTCCCCCAAACCGAGGGGGAGAAGAAAAAAGAAGTCCGCCCCTTCCGGGGAGGCCGAAGGGTCCAAGAAGGGAAGGACACTCCCTCCGGACCACTCCACAACCGCCGCCTACAGCGAGCAGGAGTGGCTACCTAGGGCCAAGCCCCTGGCGAAGTCGTAAGTATTCGGGCGCCATAATACCTCTTGCATGTTTTTAGCTTTACTTAATATGTTAAGATTTGCTTGTGCAATCCGTCCAAAGCCCACATCGACTTTTCCTCCTCGGATGTGTCCTTGAGCTCGTCAGAGATGAACAACTATTCGCTCCCGATGGCTTCTACTCCCCGACCCGCAGATTACACCGAGGTGTTATCTCAGAGCATACTGGGCCAGGAGGAGGTAGTCCCGGAGACGCCTCGAGGCGAGACTCCCGATGCCGGGCTCATGGGGGGGGGGAAGATCCCCATGGATTCGGATGAGGGGGCCGCAGCAGGCTTGGCCCCCAGCCGGATACTATGCCGGGACCTCTAGTGGTTCTGGATTCAGGCAGGCAGCCACCCGCAAAGGGGGGCGAGCCGTCTGTGCTGATGACCTCTGTCCATCCAGAGGCATCAGATAACTTGGTGGATGCGCTTCAGAGGGCTTCCCTTGATGAAGGACACCATACTCTTATGAGTACGGTGATTGCGAATGTTCAGTCCGCCAAAAGCGGATTGACCGAAGCCTGCGCCAGCCTCCTGACAGGCTTTGAGGTAAGTATTTTAAATTATGAGAAAGTATCACAGTGTAGACAGTAGCCCTTGATGATCTTTTTGGTGTTCGGGAAGAGAAGCCGAACAGAGGATCAAATATTATTCCCAGGAGTCTAATCATATTATGTCTATGTGAATAAGCAGGCGTTGCTGCTGGCCACCGCCGCTGCCATTGTGAAGGTCTCCAGACTGAGGCAGAGCCTGGGGCGGGCCAAAGAAGAGCTCGGCCTCATGAAGAGGCAGCTCGAGGAGAACAAAGGTAAGTAATACCCTGCCTGACTGTTATATAAAGGAAAAAAATTGTTGGTGCTAATAGAGGAACGATGAATTTTACTAGGGGCCACGACCGAAGTGGCGGCCCTTAAGAAGGCTTTGTCCGAGGCCGAAAACAAAGCGGCCAAGCAGCGCACCGAGCGTGAAAAACAAGAGGCTCAGGTTTATGAGTCCCAGCAAGAGCTCCAGGATTTCATCAAAAAATTCATGTCCTTAGAGCGTGACTCCAAGACGCAAGAGTCGAAGCTTGCGATGGCCCGTCAGAGTGCACTACAGGCCAAGGCCGAAGCCCACAAGGCCCTCCAGGAAATTGAGGCGACCAAGAAGATAGTTGCGGGTAAGGCTTTCGTTATGCAAAGCAAGCATGTGAAGGAGACTTGCATTTTACTTACCCGAGCTCGGAGCTCTCCAGGAGCATTCGCAGATTTGCCGCGTAGCATGATGCCGCAGAGTTCTACGGGCTGAGGAGGGGAGGCTTGACGGATAAGCTGTTTTGGTCCCAATATATTAGGGCCGAACATCAGATGCCCTTGAGCGACCAGCTAAAGCAATTGGTTGAAATTCACAAGGCGGCTGAATTGGCCATTAAGGACTTCATAGTCCGTCTGTGGCCTGGCGAGCCCCAGCCCAGCAGGTACTTCGGCTTTGTCAAGCGGATGGTGAGTGCCCGTCCGCGGCTCAAAGTCGTTAAGTGGTCCGTCTACATTGAGGGTTCACGCAGGGCCTTGGCCCGTGCGAAGGTGCACTAGGGGAAGATGGACGCCGAGAAGCTGGTGATAGAGGGGCCGCCGAAGGGCAAGGAGCATCGCCACCCCGAACAGTACTATGACAATGTCATTAAGGGTGCCCGCCTTCTGGCGGATGAATGTACTAAGGATGTTATATTTGAATGAATGTACTGATGTCATCCTGTATTATGAAAACCTGTTCATGTGCGCCATGTAGCGCTTGTTAATTTAAAATATTACCTTCTGTGCGGCCGTTTAAAAAATCTTGAGAGTTGGCCAGTCGTCAGCTTCCGCACCCATGTAACTAGTACTGGGGTGTTCGGGATGAATATAAACAATTTTTATCCAAGTTTTTGGTCCTTTTAAGGAGGTGCTTAGCGCCACGAACGAGGCAATCAGACTATACGGCTTTATCGCCCTCACTTAGCCATAGAAGTCTGCAATTTTAAATATTGGCGAAGCCCATAGTATCCGGAAAGCCGGACTCGGGGTGCTATACACGCCGAAATCGGACGAGGCCGATTCCTCGCCTGAAGCGGAAACAGTCTTTAAGGATTTGAGACCTCTCAAACAGCGACCAGCTCTCGCCTTATCATGACAGTCAGTTTTCGGCTTTCTCTACTGAGGTGCTCGTCCGGAAGAACCGAGACACAATCGCAGTAGTTCTCCCTACGCTACCTTAGCCGATATAGCGGAACATAAGGTACCAAAACATGGGAGCCTGGCAAACCCAACTATTGACCCAAGACATGATTCGGAGCTGATGCATATAGTGCTATAAGTTTGGGGTGCCGCAGTGTCGAAAGTGTTCGGACTTGTCATGCCAGGTTATGGGGTACTGAAGCCCCTGGCAAATTGGTCGTGCCAAAATGCATGGGTATAATAAATAAGCAGTAAAGAAAAAGGGGTAAATAAACACAATAGCAAGCTGACGCTGTATACTATTTTCCCTTGTTATTCAAACGATACGTCAAAGCGTACATATACAAGTAGTGCGATAAGCAGAATAGGACTGTTTGACACATCCTGACCAGGAGCGGGCGGTATGCGGGTATGTAAAACAGGTATAACGATTGTTATCAGAGACCACCTGAGGATTCCTTCATACGCCAAAGCTTCTTGTCCTCCTTGTGTGTTCGTCCCGCTGTGTGTCCGATAGCCGGCCTTCAGAAGAGCCTCCTGAAGATAGGGACCTGAAAGAAAAAGGGGTGCAAAAATGCGTCTGTCCTGGGGCTGTCGAACCGCATTGTGGGCCGTGTCATGGACGTGCCTCCTCCTATGCCCAGGGTATTTTAAGTGCGTAGTTGTGTACGTGCGGCACAATTTTTGCCATTTGACTGGGACTAGGGGGTCCCGAACTGTGCGTCTAGGCGGATGGTAACAGGAGACAAGGGTCACGATGTTTTTACCCAGGTTCAGGCCCTCTCGGTGGAGGTAAAACCCTACTCCTGCTTGATTAATATTGATGATATGGGTAGTAGAAGAGTAGATCTACCACAAGATCAAGGAGGCTAAACCCTAGAAGCTAGCCTATGGTATGATTGTTATTCGTCCTACGGACTAAGCCCCTCCGGTTTGTATAGACACCGAAGAGGGCTAGTGTTACACAGAGTCGGTTACAATGGTAGGTAATCTACATATCCGTAT
Source organism: Aegilops speltoides (assembly GCA_021437245.1). Taxonomy (NCBI): domain Eukaryota; kingdom Viridiplantae; phylum Streptophyta; class Magnoliopsida; order Poales; family Poaceae; genus Aegilops; species Aegilops speltoides. The sequence goes on along the minus strand of CM038146.1, from coordinate 209,250,045 downwards.
CGCCAAGCTTGCCTTCCACGTCAAGGAAAGTCCCATCCGGACAAGGGATGAAGTCTTCAATCTGGTATCTTCATAGTCTTGGAGTCCGGCCAAAGATGATAGTTCGGCTATCCGGACACCCCCTAGTCCAGGACTCCCTCAGTAGCCCCTGAACCAGGCTTCAATGACGACGAGTCCGGCGCGCATATTGTCTTCAGCATTGCAAGGCGGGTTCCTCCTCCGAATAATTCATAGAAGATTTTGAACACCAGGATAGTGTTTGGCTCTGCAAAATAAGTTCCACATACCACCGTAGAGAGAATAATATTTACACAAGTTCAATCTGCCGACGTATTTCGTGGCATGACCTCACACCACGGCCAAGCCTTTACTCGAATTGTTTTTATTGTTCCACCTCAACGCGTTTAGCGAAGCGGTTTCCTTGGCATGTCTTGTCAAAGCAGAGATCACGTCCCCCTATTCCGGGATTCTCATCAATACGGGCGTGCGTAACCCAACCGCGCCATTGATTGCGGCACTTGGGAGATAAGCGAGTTTTACCGGGCTGGTGGGGACGCATAGTTTCGTCCGCTCATATATAAGGGGATAAGGATCCACCTTTCTACCTACGCCTTCTTCCTCCTCTGCTTATCCATCTCCATGCACTCGAGCTCCAGCGCCCAATTCCGCACATCTCACCTCAACCTTCTCCAACCATGTCCGGAGCGGGAGGCAAGTGGATGGCCTCCTCCGTCACGGAGGGGCACAAAAAAAGGCTGCGCAAAGCCGGATATTTGTCCAGCGATATCGCGCACCGACTCCCTGACGAGGGGCAGCTCATCCCCACCCCCAGGCCCCATTAGAGGGTGGTGTTCCTTCCCCATTTCCTCTGCGGACTGGGCTACCCACTCCACCCATTTGTCCGGGGGCTCATGTTCTACTATGGCCTGGATTTCCATGATGTGGCCCCAAATTTTATCCTCAACATCTCGGTGTTCATCGTCGTGTGCGAGGCCTTCCTCTGCATCCAGCCCCACTTCGGCTTATGGCTAAAGACTTTTAATGCCAAGCCGAAGGTAGTGGGCGGCCGCCAAGCGGAATGCGGAGGCGCCATGGTGGGCAAGATGCCCAATGTCACCTGGCTCAAGGGCGCCTTCGTGGAAACCATCAAAGGGTGGCAATCGGGGTGGTTCTACGTCACCGAGCCGCGTGACCCTGAATGGGCAGCGGCCCCCGAATTCAGATATGGCATCCCCACACGACTCACCTCCTGGAAAGAGAAGGGCCTGACATGGGGCGATTCGGAGGAGCTGACCGGACTCCAATCCTGTGTCCAAAACCTGGTGAACAGGAAGCTCAAGCTTGTCAACGTAGTCCAGGTCATGCTCATCCGCCGGATTCTCCGGTGCCAACAGCGGGCTTTCAACTTGTGGGAGTTCGATCCGGCACAGCACCAGACCTTGAGCAGGCTCTTCGATACTACGTACGAAGAGGCCTGGAGGGTGCTGTTCAAGGGCGCCGAGGCTCCCGCATCCGCTACCGAAGATCGTGGATTCAGCTCGCAACGTCAAGCCGACAAGGTAAGCTATTTTACCCTTTACGGGACACTTGTTTTCCATAGTTTGACTCTATGCGGGATCTAAACTCCCATTACCTTTAACAGGCCTGGCAGAAGACGTCCGGACAAGTTAACAGTCCGGCTCCCCTTCCAGAAGACCCAGCGGATGCCCGTTTGACGGGGCTGCTGGTCCCGGCACCTTACGTGGTGCCGGAGAAGAAGGCCAAGAAGAAGGCCACGGGAACCCGGAGGAGTTCCTGACGCCAGGTGTTATCGGACTCATCGTCCGATGACTCCAAGGCGGACTCCTCCCACGAAGACGAGGAGGAGAAAAAAGAGGCCTCTCCCCCAGCGGGGGGAGAGAAGAAGAGGAAGGCTTCCCCAACGGGGGAGGCCCAAGGGTCCAAGAAGGGAAGGACCCTTCCTCCGGACTGTTCCACCAACGCCGACGACGACGAAGAGGAGTGGGCCTTGAGGGCCAAGCCCCTGGCAAGATCGTAAGTGTCCGGATTCCAGAATAGCTTATGATATTCCTTTCGTCGCATAGTGTCTTCTAATGCCGAACACAACCATGTAGCCCGCCCAAGGATGACCTTCCCGCTTCATTGAGCGGGTCCCTGGGTTCGTCGGATGTGAATAGCGCTTCACTTCTGACCGCCTCCTCCCCCCGTGACGCAGATGACGCCGAGGTGGGGTCTCAGAAAGGGACCAGCCAGGAGGAGGCCCCGGAGGTGCCGCAGGGCAACCTCCCGGACTTTGGGCCGGACTCCGCACCGAAACCTTTGGTGGTTCCGGAGTCCGGCGGGCGGCCCCTTCGTAAGAAGGGCGAGACAGCGACGCTGGTGACCTCCGTCCAACCGAAGGCGCTGGATAATTTACTGGAGGCGCTCAACGGCGCTTCCATCGACGAGGAGAACCGCACTGTTATGAGTGCGGTGATTCAGAAAGTTCAGTCCGCCAAGAGCGGGCTGACCGAAGCCTGCACCGGCCTTCTAACAGGCTTTGAGGTAAGGATTTTAAGATATGTGAAAATAGTACCGCATAGACAGTAGCCCCTGATGGTCAGTTTGGTGCTCGGAAAGAAAATCTGAACTGAGGATCTAAAAAGATATACGCAAGAGTCTAACACAAATATGTCAATATGGGAATGCAGGCTACAATGCTGACCTCTGCCGCACTGACTGCGGAGGTCAATGCCTTGAAGCAGAGCCTCGAGCGGTCCAAGAGCAAGCTCGGCCGTGCCAAGAAGCAGCTCGAAGAGAAGGAAGGTAAATAATACCTTATTAAAGTGATACCTTATAGAAAAGGATTTGGTTGCAAAAAACGACAGGGATAATGTGAGTATTGCAGGGGCCACGAACGAGGTGGCGACCCTGAAGGAAGCGGTGTCCGAGGCCGAACGCAATGCAGCAGCGGAACACACCGAGCGAGAGAAGCAGGAGGCCCGGGTGGCGGAGATGCGGCAAGAGCTCTAGGCTCTCATGGAAAAACACGAGAGTTTGGAGCGTGACTCGAATACACGAGAGTCCGAGCTCGCCTCGGCTCTTGAGAGTGCCAAAGCCGCTAAGGCCGAAGCCTAGAAGGCCCTCCAGGAGATTGAGGAGATAAAGAAGATAGCGGCGGGTAAGGCATTCTTCATGCAAAGCAAGCATGTAAAAGTGAATTACTTGCTACTTACCCGAATTCAGAGCTCTCCAGGATCTCTCCACGTTCTACAGAGCCGAGGAGGGGAGCTCGATGGAAAAGGTGTTCGGTCTCAAGATATCTTTGAGGCTGGACATCCGTGCCCCGAGCCACCGGTTGAAGCAGTGGTCGAGCTCCACAAGGTGGCCGAACAGGCCATGAAGAGCCTCATAGTTTGGTTGTGGCCCAAAGAAGCCATGCACAGGAGCTACTTGATGCATTGCGGCGGCTGGTGGACCTTTGTCCATGGGTTGAAGTCATCAAGCACTCCACTTTGCATTGAAGGTGCCTGTCGGGACCTTGCCCGTGCTAAAGTGCACTGGGGCAGCATGGACGCCGAGAAGCTTGTGACGGACGCGCCACCGCCGGGCAAGGAGTATCGCACGCCCGAGATGTATTATAAGGGTGTCCTGAAGGGTGCCCGCCTTATTGCGGGTGAATTCTCCAAAGATGTAATTTTTGAGTAGACTCGCATTTTGTTATCTGTCGCTGAAAACTTTGTTCATATCGCTAAGCAACGCTTGTTAATTTAAAATATTACCTTCATGCGGACATTTATCGAATCGAGAGATGGCAAGTCGTTGGCTTCGCCCCATGCCATGAGTCTTTGGGGTGTTAGGGGTAAACTTGAGCGCTCTTGTTCCCATTTTTGGGTCCTTCTAGGGAGGCGCTCAACACAACGAACGAGGCAACCGGACTTATAATGCTTGAACACTCCCACTTGGCCATAGAATTCTATAATTTTAAATTTCGGCGAAGACCCTAGTGTTCGGAAGACCAAATTCGGGGCGCTATTCATGCCTGGGGCCGGAAAAAGCCGGCTCCTCGCTCTAAGCGGCATAAGTCTTTAGGGACTCGAAAAGACCTCTCGAACAGCGACCAGCTCTCGCCTTATCATGACGGTCCGTTTTAGCTTTCTCCACTGAGGTTCTCGACCCAGCTCAACTGGGGCACAATCGCGGTGGTTCCCCCAGCGCTACCTTAGCCGATATAACGGAACGTAAGGTACCAAAATATGGGAGCCGGTTAAACCCAACTATTGACCCAAGACATGATTCGGAGCCGATGCATATAATGCTATAAGTTCGGAATGCCGCACTTGTGAAAGTGTTCGGACTTACCAAAGCGTACGGGTGCAACATGTCATAAGTGAACATATATAAAAAGGAATGCAATGATAGGCAAAAAGCGATGCATTGCTTATTCAAAAAAATACTGCAATGAGGACAGAACGATACAAATAGTGCGATAAGCAAGGGGTGGGACTATTTAACATGTCCCCCTCCAGGGGTAGGCTGCGGAATGGTATGTAAAACAGGTATAATGCTCGTAATGGAGACCACCTGGATACTCGTCGTAGCTTTTCTGCTTCCCTGGCTGTTGCATCGTGGGTTCGGCAGGTCTACTGCCGGACAGGGCTTCTGGAAAACGGGGTCCTGATAATAAAAATAAAAAAAGAATGACAAATTTGGGAGCCCCTGGTGTGGTTGATCCCCACTCTAGGCATGCCGTGGTCGTGCCCCTCCCCCTATGCCCATGGTATCTCCAGAGCGTAGTGATGTACGCGTGGTACTGGTCTCGCGATTTCGCGAGGGCTAGGGTTGGGGCCACATTGCTACGCGTGCTCGGAACGTGCCAGGTGGTCTTGTTGTAGGTTACTCCAGGCGCACTTGATGGTGTCCGGTCGCTTAACAGCCGGACTCGAGAATTGCCTTAAGAGGCTACTCTGTACTTCCGCCGCGAGAGCCGTTGTATGCTCCTCCGTTCGGAGAGAGCATTCGGTGTTTTCGTTGACCGTGATGACTCCTCGAGGGCCTGGCATCTTGAGCTTGAGGTATGCGTAATGCGACACCGCATTGAAATTTGCAAATGAGGTTCATCCGAGTAGTGCATGATAGCCGATGCAGAACGGGACTATGTCGAAGATTAACTCCTCGCTTCGAAAGTTATCCGGGGATCCGTAGACCACTTCAATTGTAACTGAGCTTGTACAATTGGCCTCAACACCTGGTATGATGCCTTTGAAGGTCGTCTTTGTGGGTTTAATGCTTGAGGGGTCGATGCCCATCTTGCGCACTGTATCCTGATAAAGCAGGTTCAGGCTGCTGCCGCCGTCCATCAGGACTCTTGTGAGGTGAAATCCGTCGACGATTGGGTCTAAAACCAATGCGGCGAATCCGCCATGGCGGATGCTGGTGGGGTGGTCCCTTCGATCAAAGGTGATCGGGCAGGAGGACCACAGATTGAACTTTGGGGCGACTGGCTCCATCGCGTATACGTCCCTAAGCGCACGCTTCCGCTCTCTTTTGGGTATGTGGGTTGCGTATATCATGTTCAACGTCCGCACTTGTGGGGGGAAACCCTTCTGTCCTCTATTGTTCGGCGGCGGTGTCTCCTCCTTGTCATCGCTATGCAGCCCCTTGTTGTTGCCTTCGGTGATTAACTTGCCTGCCTGCTTGAACACCCAACAATCTCTGTTGGTGTGATTAGCTGGCTTTTCGGGGGTGCTGAGGGAGTCCTGGACTAGGGGGTGTCCGGATATCCGGACTACCATCATCGGCCGGACTCCAAGACTATGAAGGTACAAGATTGAAGACTTCGTCCCGTGTCCGGATGGGACTTTCCTGGGCGTGGAAGGCAAGCTTGGCAATACGGATATGTAGATCTCCTACCATTGTAACCGACTCTGTGTAACCCTAGCCCTCTCCGGTGTCCATATAAACCGGAAGGTTTTAGTCCGTAGGACGAACAACCATTACAACAATCATACCATAGGCTAGCTTCTAGGGTTTAGCCTCCTTGATCTCGTGGTAGATCCACTCTTGTACTACCCATATCATCAATATTAATCAAGAAGGAGTAGGGTTTTACCTCCATCGAGAGGGCCCGAACCTGGGTAAAAACATCGTGTCCCTCGTCTCATGTTACCATCCGCCCAGACGCACAGTTCGGGACCCCCTACCCAAGATCCGCCGGTTTTGACACTGACATTGGTGCTTTCATTGAGAGTTCCTCTGTGTCGTCACTGATAGGCTTGACGGCTCTTTCGATCATCAACAACGACGCAGTCCAGGGTGAGACCTTTCTCCCCGGACAGATCTTCGTATTCGGCGGCTTTGCACTGCGGGCCAATTCACTTGACCATCTAGAGCAGATCAAAAGTTACGCCCCTGGCCATCAGGTCAGATTTGGAAGTCTAAACTTCACGGCTGACATCCGCGGATGGATCCGAGCCACAGCCAAGCGCGCCGCACTGTCACGATGGGCATGATTTAGTTCTGCTGCCGGACAGTTCCCTGGAGGCCGCACATGAGTCCGCTCCGACACATAATTCGAGCCGATCGCAAGATATCGAGGATGGGTGGCTAGACACCGCCTCGGGGCTGCAACTCCCACGGCGATGGAGCGAATACCTACCCATCCCTTGTGGAGCTCGTGACTCGAGGCGCCGACTCCTTGCGGACTCAACCTCGGCGCCCTACCAATCGAATCCGATGGCGCCGATCATGGAGTTCACCGCCGCGGACATCTTTTCAAAGACTCGCCTTTCGACGATATTCTGAATTCGCTAAAGTATCTCTCGTTGTCGAGAGCCTGCCGAATCTGCGGTCGGGGCGATTGGGATGCGGACGACGAAGAAATTCAAAGCCCACCCACCACCCACTTTGTAGCCACTGTCGACGATCTAACCGACATGCTAGACTACGACTCCGAAGACATTGACGGTATGGACAACGATGCCGGGGATGACCAAGAACCAGTGCCTACGGGGCACTGGAAGACCACCTCAACTCATGACATATACATGGTGGACGCACCAAAAGGAAGCGATAACAAGAAACAACGGGACCCGGCGAAGGATAATTCCCCCGAAAAACAACCAAAACGGCGACGTAAGCGCCGCCCGAAGTCCCGCCTGGACAACAACAACTCCCATAATGACCCAGCCGTAGAGCAGGGCAAACCAGTGGACGACGAACATGCAACGAAGCAACCATCCGAACAAGACAAATCGGACAATCAACCCATCCTCAGCGAAAACAACAGTCGAGACGATCTCAGGCCGGACACATCACCGGAGCATAAGAACCTTCACAAAAGGCTCGTCGCCACTGCAAGAAGTTTGAAGAAGCAGAAACGGAGCAAAGTACTCAAAACCGCAGACAAATATGGCAATAGTCACCAAGCAAAGAGCTACCCGAAGTGCAAGCTGCTGCCCGAATTCGACGAGGAGGCCGTAGAGCCACCACAATCAAAAAGCAAAGAGGCCGCCTGGCCGGATAGACGACCAGATGACAGGCCAAGAGCGGCAAGCGGCGCCGCACACAAGCCGACACATGACACACATAAAGATGCTCGCCAAAAGGATGGCCCGGTCAGGTCCATTTACGCGCCAAAAAAGAGGGCACCAGGAAGCAACACAACACGCCGAGTGCTCGAAGATAACGGCACACCTAAATACCGGGGCGCCGCACACCCAATATGTTTCACCGATGAGGTGCTGGATCATGAATTTCCAGCGGGATTCAAGCCCGTAAACAAAGAGGCATACGACGGAACAACAGACCCTGGAGTCTAGATTGAGGATTACATCCTACACATACATATGGCTAGAGGAGACGATCTCCACGCCATAAAATACCTACCCCTCAAGCTCAAAGGGCCAGCTCGGCATTGGCTCAAAAGCCTCCCAGAAAATACCATTGGAAGTTGGGAAGAGCTCGAGGACGCGTTTAGAGCAAATTTTCAGGGACTTATGTCCGCCCTCCGGATGCAGACGATTTAAGTCATATAACCCAACAGCCCGGAGAGTCAGCGCGCAGATTCTGGAACAGGTTCCTCACCAAAAAGAACCAAATAGTCGACTGTCCGGATGCCGAAGCCTTAGCAGCTTTTAAACATAAGTCCGAGACGAATGGCTCGCCAGACACCTCGGCCAAGAAAAGCCAACAACAATGGCCGCACTAAAGAGCCTCATGACCCGCTTTTGCGTGGGGGAAGATAGCTGGCTGGCAAGATGCAGCACCAGCAACCCGAGTACATCCGAGATCGGAGATGGAAATGGAAAATCACAACACAGAAAAGATCAGCGCCGAAATAAGGAATATGGCCCAAAGAACACGGCGGTCAATGCCGGATTCAAAAGCTCTCAGCCGAACTGCAAAACACTGCCTCTTAAGGACAACAGTGACGATCTATCCAACCAAAACAAAATCTTGGATAGGATATGCCAAATTCACAGTACCCCCGGGAAGCCTGCAAACCACACCCACAGAGATTGTTGGGTCTTCAAGTAGTCCGGCCGACTAAACGCCGAACACAAGGGGCTCGACACACCGAGCGAGGACGATGACAAACCCCACAAGCAGAGCGCCGGACAACAAAAGAACTTCCCACTAGATGTCAAAACAGTGAATTCACTTCAAGTGATAACAAGGAAAAATAGGACGGCACCTTCCAAAGCGCATGCTGCACGGTCCACCCCAGCGGAATCTCGAGATTGGATGTCAAAACCAATCACTTTCGACCGTCTGGATTACTCCAGAAGTATTCGAAACGTAGGATGGACTGCTCTGATATTGGATCCTATAATCGACGGACTACAATTCACACAAGTTCTAATGGATGGCGGCAACGATTTAAACCTGCTATATCCGGACACAATCCGCAAGTTGGGGATAGACCCTACTAAAATTCACCATAGCCGCACTTCCTTCAAAGGAGTGATGCCAGGCCCTCACACCGAGTCCACAGGCTCCTTACTGCTAGAAGTTGTGTTCGGTTCACCCGACAACTTCTGTCGTGAAAAGCTAATCTTCCATGTCGCCCCATTTACAAGTAGGCATCAAGCACTATTGGGACGTGAAGCTTTCACCCGCTTTAACGCAATACCACACTACGCGTCTCTTACACTCAAAATGCCCGGTCCACGCGGCATCATCTCCTTACAAGGTCGCTCAAGACCCCGGACACGGCTAGGCGAGTCCGACACAAATAAACTAGGGGCTTCCTAGACGCATACCCTTCACAAGGGGCTGTGCGTATGAACAATAAGAGCCAATAAAAGCTCAACTCTATTCATTTATTCATACTCTGTTTTAAATACATTTTTCGCACGATTCCTTTTCAAACTAAGTTCCTCTCTTTTACAGATGAACAGCGTGCTACACCCGCCCAGATACAAAGACAACGGAGACACAAAGCAGACGCGTGCAGCAGGGACCCGTTGCAAGGATTCTTTTCAGATTAAGACCCGGCGTAAACCTTTCTTACTGTCTCTTGTTGATACACATCCCCCGGGTTTTTTAGTATAACCGAGGAGGAGGCTGGCGTTTTGGCATCGGCCGCGTCAAAAATTTTCGCCCGTACCTAGACACTAGGGGCTTAGGGCATTGTTCTGCCCGTTATCATAAAGACCGAATACCTTAGGGAGTGTTCGGCGTCTCGAGTTAGGCCTTATATGCATCAGCTCCGAATCATGTCTTTGGTCAAATATTGGGTTTGCCCGGCTCCTGTGTTTTGCTGCCTTATGTTCCATATCATCGTCTAACGCGGCACTAGGAGAACTACTGCGATTGTGCCCCGGTTCGGCCGGGCGAGCACCTCAGTAGAGAAAGCCGAAAACTGACTGTCATGATACAGCGAGAGACTGGTCAACCACTCGATTGACTACTAGAATGTCTAGAATTCCTCCGCTTTGATGAAGGACCATTTCCCGGTCAGGCACATACGCGCCCCGAATGCGGAGAGTGCGGTGCCCCTAGGGGCTATGTCGTAGCCCCACCTTCGAACTCCTATGGCTAAGTGAAAGTGATAAAGCATTATAGTCCGGTTGCCTCGTTTGCTACGCTACCACCTCCTTCAAAGGACCAAGAGGTTGGATTAAGTGTGAAAATGCGCTATTTTGCAAACACCCCCGCACCATGTGCGTGGGGGCTGAAGCCGAAGACTGCCATCTTTCAGGTTATACACAAGTATACATTAACGGCCGCACAGGAGATATTTCAATAAATGAACGCATAAGTATAAAAAGCACTTATATTATGAATGTCGTTTTACAAACCATAAGGATCATTTGAACATGACATTTTTTGAGCACTGCGACTCTATTACACGAGCACCCTGCAGGACTTCCCCAAAATAGTGCTCGGCGGGTAACCGGCTCTCGTCCAAACCCCGGGTTTCAATAGCGGTGGCATCCATCTCCGTCCAATATGTCTTCACACGGGCGAGGGCCATCCGTTCACCCTCTATGCATGCCGACCGCTTCACCGCCTTGATATGCGGCACCGCCCCAAGGAATTGCTGCAATAAGCCAAAATAACTCTTCGGCTTGGGCTTATCCGGCCACAGATGAGTCACTACATCCGTCATGGCCAATCCGGACAATCTATTCAGCTCAGCCCACTCAGCCAACCGATCAGTCAACGGAAGTGAACGATCCGGACTGTGGAATTGAGACCAAAAAAGCTCTTCCGTCCCGTGATCCTTTTGGCTTCAGAAGTGCACAACCGCATCCGCTGCACTTGCCGCCAAATCCAGATAAGGATCCTCTGGACCCCACAGCTGGCCAAGGTGAGCATATGTCAGGACCCCGACTCAATGTCACATCGATCTAGCCTGTAACACCTCATATCACTTTGTGGCCTCACGCACGGTACTCCCACGGGTGTCGCCTTACCTTTGCCCGGGACCGTTTGCGCCTTTTGGCACACGTATATGATAGTGTCGCTAGCATCCATATGATAAGGAGCCCGGCTGACATGGCTAGTCGTAAACCCAAAGTGGCACAAACTTACAGGACAGCATCCATGACCCAAAGATCGAACGTGTCGGTCATCAGCGAGTAAGTTCCGGCTGTAGCACTGGGCTAGCAGACTCGTAAACCGGGCTGTAGCGGCTAACAGACTCCGGTACTCACGCGTGACATTTCCCGAAGGGATGATACAGGATCAAAGAAGGACACATGCCGGCCAGCCTAAGTGTTAGGAGCAAGAGCAAGCTACCATGGCTCGGTGGAAACACTAGGAGACATTTCCTAAGAGAGGCTACTAAAGATAAACAACTAGATAGTCGATCCCACACATACCAAGCATTTCAATAACATACACACAATATGCTCGATATGTGCAAATACAACATGGCATCACAACATGACTCTACGACTCAAGTATTTACTCATTAGGCCCGAGGAGCGAGATATTACAAACAGGGTCTCATGACCCAACATTGTGAGCATACAAATCAATGCACAAGCGAAGCTATCATGTCCGAGTACGACATCTACAAATGAAAAAGGCTTGAAAGCCCGACTATCTACGAGATCTCCGCCGAGGGCACAATATCGTAGCCGAGGTATCAAGCTAAACGTCAAGTCCACGTGGAACTACTAGCGAGACCAAGTCTCTCTCGCAAAAACATAAAATAGGCAAACGTGAGTACAAATGTACCCAGAAGACTTACATCGTAACTAACTACATATGCATCATTATCAATAAAGGGATGGTGGGGTTTAACTGCAGCAAGCCAGCTTTGACTCGGTGGCTATCCTAAACTACGACCGCAAGTAACTCTTTTGAGGTGGCGCACATGAGTCCACATATTCACCATATCAATACACCACTATGGATCCGCTCTGCCTCTCCCACGAGAACGCCATCCATAGCACTCACACTTATCTTGCGATTTTAGAGTATCCACTTTCACTTGTCTATGAACTGTTATAGGCAACCTGAAGTCCTTTACCATGGACACGGCTATTCAATAGATCATATTAACCCTGCAGGGTGTACTTCTTCATACATGTTTCCACCACTTAGCGCCGCAGACACGACATGTGCTCGGCAGACTTCAAGCTTAAAGCCGACGTGGGTGTAGACCACGACCTACCTAGACACTCAAGTCTCTAGTCCGGGTTTATCGCCTATTTGGGTTCCATCTATGAGGAGTTCGGCAAGTTTCGCTCACAGCCCCAAACGATGTGAACAGGGTTCCCGAGATACCAAACGGGCATCCGGTACACCGTACACGTACCTACCGCATCACAGACACACCCCTACGGTCAGCGCTGTCCACGGCCTCCAGTAGGCTACAAACACCAGAAACTACTTGCAACTCCTGGACAGAGGACTAGGGTGAATAAGAAGTCGAGCGGGGTCATATTTCAGGGCCCAATGTATGGTAGTAGCTGAATCATGGATCACAAACACAGAACTCAGTTCCTAAGGACGGCTTCAATGAGACAACCCACCATGTACTCCTACATGGCCTCTCACCGATACCTTTACCAAATCGTGTTCACACACTTAGCTCACACACAGTAGGACATGTTCACACACCTCTGATTCATCCTCGATGAATCAGACCTGACTCAACTCTAAGCAATAGCAGGCATGACAAACAAACATGAATGAGTAGGCACATCAGGGCTCAAACAACTCCTACTCATGCTAGTGGGTTTCATCTATTTACTGTGGAATGACAGGTCATGCAAAGGATAAAGGGGTTCCGCTACCGCAGCAAGTAACAGATGAATCGTTGTTGTCCTAATGCAGTAAAATAGAGCAGGAGCGAGAGAGTGGGATTATGTCGGAATGAACAAGGGGGTTTTGCTTGCCTGGCACTTCTGAAGATAACATTGAGTCTTCATCAGTGTCAACGATCACATCATCGGTACATCGTCTACCGAGGGGAACAACACCGGCAAACACAGAAGATACACGATCAATGCAATGCACAATATGATGCATGCTATGACATGGCAACATGCTGGTGTTTTTGAGCTAATGCAACTAGCAACAGATTAAATGAAGTTGGTTTGAATACAAGATTCAAATTCAAACTCCATATGTGATTATTCAAATGCCATTTAATTGATTTGTGCTAAACAGCAGCTATAAGTTGTTCTAACATGCATGAAAATGGTACAGATGGATTCCTTGAATTTTTCTGATAATTTTTCATATATAAATTATTTCATTCTGGCTTACGGTTGATTTTCTATGATTTATTGAAGTTTAGGGCATTTTCTGAGTATATTAAATCATTTAAGATTTATTTAAATTCCAGAAAGGAATTATTGCGTCAGCATGACCTCATAGTGATGTCATCAGGTCAACGGGCTGGTCCAGGTCAAACTGACCTATGGGTCCCGCGTGTCAGTGGCTAATTAACTAATTTAATTTAGTTTAAACTGATCTGGGTAATTAGCAGAAGGGGGCCCCACCTGTCATTGACTCAACGGAGTCAACCGGGGCCCACCCGTGGTCAAAGTCGACACGGCTGCACCGGCGTTTAGCGCCACGAGCCCGCGCGGCGGCGGAAGTGATTTTAGCTGTTCGGCAACCAAACGAGCCGCGGAGGGCATCGGAGTGGAGCCGAGGACGAGCCGCGGCTCTTGGCGGAGTCCGTTGGGGTCGGGTGGCTGAGTTGGCACCGGCGGCGATTTTATGCCACCGAGTTCGGGTGAGAGCGAACTCGGGCTGGGGTGTGCGGTGAGGTGCGAGGAGTGCACGGTTAGCCTCAGCGCGGCGTGCTGAGTGCGTTGGACAAGGTGAGGTGGCGGTGGTTAGCCGGAGGCACGCCGGCGACGTGGTCCATGGCGGCGCGTCGCGGTCGATCTCGTGGCGGTGGCTACACGGCTCGGGGCGAGGGAGGAAGGGTAGGAGGGTAGCTAGGCTCACTGGCACTCGTAGAGAGGCCACCGCGGGTCGGGACGAGCCGAGGCGGCGGCGGCGTTGAAGGGATCTCCGCGACGGCGAACTCGGCGAGGTCGGTGCGGTGGACTCGGGCCTCGCGAGCACACGGGCTCGGGTATCTCGGCAAGTGGACGGCGGCGGAGCTCTGGACACGACGAGAAGACGACGGCGACGGGAGCACGGCTACGACGTGGCACGGCGGCGGTGGCGTCGGCCATGGCTGGGGAGCGAGGGGAAGGAGCTCGAGAGGAGAGGAGGCGTCTGGGGGGTTCTGGGGAGAGAGGGGGAGTGATTCACGGTGTTAGCCGGGCGAGAGAAGCAGCGAGGTGGCGAGCAGGTGCGTGGCACTCATGCGGTGCTCGCCGTCGAGCACCTGCCTGTCTGCCTGGCCGGCAAGCAGCTCGCTAGCGCGGCGCTGGGCTGGGCCAAGCAGTGGGCAGTTAGGGCGCCTGTAAGTCTTTCTGTTATTTCATTTCGTTATTTTCCTTTTCTATTTTTTTTGCAACTTTGTTGAATTATTAAAAATACCTAAAAGGTTCTAAAATTCACCAAACTACTCCTGGTCCATAGTTGGATTATTTCCAACATGAAACATTTTAGTTTGGAGATTTTTGAGCATTTGAAATATTTTATATAATTTTAAATGCCCAAATTCAAATAATTATGATTTAATTCAAAGACCTTAGGATGACCTAGGAAATTGTGCATCACTTTTGGCAGAGGTTCTGAACCAAGACAAAAATGATGGACATTTTAGAAGGGCATTTCAAGTTCATTGAAAATATTTTTAGTAAACCCTAGTTGATTCAGAGGGGGCTGGGAGTTCTGTCATTCCCATTTCAGGTTTAAATGAAATTTAAACATGATGCAACACTCTAATGCATGCACTAGGCATTGTCAGAACTAGGGATGTGACAACTCACCCCCACTAAACAAGAATCTCGCCCCGAGATTCAAGCGTAGGGTAAGGCGAAGGGGGGGACGCAAACGAACACAACCTTCACGATCCAGGGTGCACTTCAAATGAACGTTGATTCGCTCACCATCATTATCTTGATGTCTTGCTCTAAGAACTCTAATCGACATGACAACAAGAGGAGGAAGAAAACTCTAGAAGGATCGATCTTCTCGAAGATCGAACAACTTAGGATCAGCTCGCGGGATGAGTCAAAAAACATCTCTCAAGCTGAGATACAAAGCATATGTCTAGAGGAATGGAGTGGAACAGATGACGAAGGTTCACTAGGTAGACAACAATTCCACACCTAAGAGGGTGGTGAACGGTTGTCAACGTAGCGAGGAGTTATTTTGACATGACACCATAATGATGCACCTTAGGGAAGGTGACTCGAAGATATATCCCCTTAAGTAGCAAAAAGAATTATATTTGATTTAGAGATCATTGAAACTCTTTATACCAGCCTAAGGCAAAACACAGTCAAACATTTGAAGGAGTCCCAAAGAATGACATTCTCGGGCTAGAATGGATGATGTGGATTACCTTGTTGAAAACAACACAAGGGATGATTTTGCTTATCATCGGAAATGGATGAGACCCAAGATAGGATGGCACGATGATAGTGCAAGCTAGGAACAAAACACAGATGCTGGGAATGATTCTAGTAACTGGGGAGAAACTCGGCAGTAGGGAGTGAATCTACTGTTAGAAGAGTTATAGCATAACCGAGGAAATTGAGAGCAATCCCAGTTAGTAACTACGATAGCACCTAATGCTTGTGCGTGCTTTCAAGAACTTGGGCATTTCCATAATCATCAAGGTTTTACCAACATCCGTGTCAAGGGTGCTGACAACACAACATACCACCATGATGAATAGCGATGGACAATGCAGATGCAAAGGAAGATAACACCTTCTCAGATTTCACCTTAGCGAGTCTAAGGAAACAAAATCTGGATGATCGACCGAGAGACATTTAGCACTCCGCTTCTAATGTTCTCCTTGATGTACTAGCGTATCCCATTCATTGGAATGGTCTGGCATCTAGAACATCAAGTAAAGGTCGGACTTCGGGAGCACAAAAATCATAAGGCACATAAATAGGGAATAATTCCTATGAAGTCCTTATGGAGAGGTGGCCAACTTCTCAATCAAGATACTACAATAACAGGTCTTCCGGTTGGGTGTGTTGACCACGACATCCACTTTACCGATTATCGTGAGACCAATATTATAGTTCTTGGGAAATGTTCCATCCATCATATCTGCCTGAGATTCAGATCTGGTTGGTGTCAGAATAATTCAGACTCATCGAGTCTAGAAAGTAAAATGAAAGTTTGCAACACAGATCGACGAGATAACGCTGCGAGATTCTCGAAAAGAACTACAATAGCAAGCTCCAAAACATGAGCTGGTTTTGCTACAAACATGGGAACACGTTGTCCTGCATAAACATGATTCCATGGTAGTCTTACAATAAAACACTACCGAAGTTCGGTGGGGAACCATCATCGAGGATACCGAAGTCCTTGCAAAGGGTATACTCTTAAGAAGGAGCTTCTTCTCCTTGAACAAATCAATCAGTGGCTTGGTGAGCTAGGGACACAAATAGAATGGAGGTAGCGAGCCTATCAAACCATAGCATACTTCGCACATGCATGACTGACTTGAGATGGTTCTAGAGGAGGCAACATTGACTTTCTCAAATTCATCATGCAACTTGCATCAAATGCACATGAATTAGAGGAAGTCACTTACATCCGAACATATGCTTCATGAGCTAGCATGAACAAATGTTTTCAAAAGTTTCCAACACTAGCTTAATGTTCAACAAAATTATGGAGAAGACAAGGATGTTGTCGATGGGCTCAACAACAATTCATCCAGACTCCCATGGAGATGGAATTCCATAACTATGTGGACAAGGTGGTAGTATTGGTCAGACCCCAAAGATATAATGGTGTATGCTCGAGGAAAATCCACGAGTAGGACAACATTACTTAACATCGTTGGTTACGATTTGATTTGACGATAGCCCACACTCAAATCAAAGTTTTGGCAAGACAATAAGTCCAACAACTGATCACGAGGATCAATCAATGAAGATATTACCTTTCTTCAACACATATTCAAGATATCCCTTAATATAAGCTAAGTCGGACAAGCTTTTATCTTCCAACTCTCCAAGTTGTTGTTTGGCTTAACCAATTAGCTCAGGGGTATCCAACATGGATTCTTGGAGAAAGGGTGGTTTACAAGAACAAACCAACTTGATCACGAACTCAACATAGCGGTCAGGTGACGACCTGGTGATACTTTCGAGAAGATATTCAGAATATCACGAACCACCGATATGTTACTAAGCTCGAGAACAATCTTGCTTTTCAGGGCAAGACGATATGATCAAATGAGCGAGGGATTTGAAATAAACCTAACTCATCGATAGAGGAGTGCACCAGGGAAAATGGACTAGGTGGTACAATCAACCTTAGGGTGACGATCCAATAATCAATACGCTAAGAATGAGGTTATCGTCCATTTAACTACCAAGCAACGGAGTTGCTAGCAGTATTGATTTCACACATCATGGTTCACTTGTCGGCATTCCGTTACGACAACACGGAACCGAGGAATGAGTAATGATGGCGAGAAGTATTATGCGCCAAGAGTTCATGAGGATGGTGTGCAATTCCCATGACATTCTTTATATAAAGATGGTAATATTCCAAGGTAGAAATGTAACAAAAGCTGGATTGGCATTTTGATCTATGGAATACAACTGCTTTGACCTAATCCTGGATATGGATGAGGTACTGGAGTTTGTTTCTCCAAGTCATTCGGGAATAGAATGGCTTGACGGACCACAAGAATAATAAGCATTGATGAGCTCGAGTGCACAACTACTCTTGTCTATCAATTGATAGACGAGGGTCGGTATACAACTAAAGAGGGACAACTCAAAAGAACATATAATTTTCTGAGTTGTGGATGCATGGATTAGTATGTCGAGTCAAATTCAACATATTTCTTCCGGATAACCCATGCAGAAAGGTAGAACTGGCAGAGTCACGATTTATGAATGGAGAACTCCTCAAGAGTACTCTTGTTGTGATCTTTTGATCCAACAAACTTCTATCATAAGCGGTTCATAGTATTTGGAAGAAGGATATACCACGGACCTCGAGGACTAATGCAAAGGTTACTAATAACCTAAAGGAACTAGCAACACTATCAACACGAGGTAAGTGGAGTGAATCTTGGGTCCAAAACCCACGAGTAGAATACCTACTAACTAAATGGCATCACGGGATGCTTTCGAGAATAATGGCCAGAGTCATCACACTGGGATACAAATCATGGCTAGATTACTAGATGATCCCCTAAGACACCTAGGGTCATAATAATAATTCCAACATATATGTCGAGGCAATAGAATACCTCAACTCAGCAATTAGTGTGATTTACCTGGCCCAAAGGAACATCAAGACCAGAGGGAAAGGATTTGCAAGTGCATCAGATTGTTTAGAAACACTGGTGACTCGACAAAGATAACGGCTGTAAATGCTCAAAAGATTGGAGACATGCTACAAAATGGTGGCATAGCCACTCCGAAGCACAATATCAAGGTTTCGAGGTCAACAGTTATGAACATACGGAAGTAGTTTAACTGAGCTGAGATTTGAAACTAACAATTCTATAGGTCTATGGATTAGTAACACGTCATCCAGATAGATAGATGAGAAAGCCTAGTTCTTAAATCCCCGTAGAAGAGAAGTGGTTGACTCAGATTAGAAGGCCATGAGGTATAAGGAGTAAAAAGAGCCTTACGTTCCCTTCCCACAATCAATTCCCTTACATAACTAAAGCATTTCTAGACACAACTTCGATCAGTTTGGCTTGGTAATCCTACAGGCAGTCAGGCTCTGATACCAAAGCTGTCAGGACCCCGACTCAATGTCACATCGATCTAGCCTGTAACACCTCATATCACATTATGCCTCACGCACGGTATTCCCAGGTGTCGCCTTACCTTTGCCCGGGACCGTTTGCGCCTTTTGGCACACGATATGATAGTGTCGCTAGCATCCATATGATAAGGAGCCCGGCTGACATGGCTAGTCGTAAACCCAAAGTGGCACAAACTTACAGGACAGCATCCATGACCAAAGATCGAACGTGTCGGTCATCACGAGTAAGTTCGGGCTGTAGCACTGGGCTAGCAGACTCCGAGAAACCGGCTGTAGCGGCTAACAGACTCCGGTACTCAACGCGTGACATTTCCCGAAGGACGTATACTGAGATCAAAGAAGGACACATGCCGGCCAGCCTAAGTGTTAGGAGCAAGAGCAAGCTACCATGGCTCGGTGGAAACACTAGGAGACATTTCCGTAAGAGAGGCTACTAAAGATAAACAACTAGATAGTCGATCCCACACATACCAAGCATTTCAATAACATACACACAATATGCTCGATATGTGCAAATACAACATGGCATCACAACATGACTCTACGACTCAAGTATTTATTCATTAGGCCCGAGGAGCGAGATATTACAAACAGGGTCTCATGACCCAACATTGAGCATACAAATCAATGCACAAGCGAAGCTATCATGTCCGAGTACTGAGACATCTACAAATGAAAAAGGCTTGAAAGCCCGACTATCTACCGAGATCTGCCGAGGGCACAAGATCGTAGCTGAGGTATCAAGCTAAACGTCAAGTCCACGTGGAACTACTAGCTAGCGAGACCAAGTCTCTGCAAAAACATAAAATAGGCAAACGTGAGTACAAATGTACCCAAAGAAGACTTACATCGTAACTAACTACATATGCATCATTATCAATAAAGGGATGGTGGGGTTTAACTGCAGACAAGCCAGCTTTGACTCGGTGGCTATCCTAAACTACGACCGCAAGTAACTCTTTTGAGGTGGCGCACACGAGTCCACATATTCACCATATCAATACACCACTATGGATCCGCTCCGCCTCCCCACGAGAACGCCATCCATAGCACTCACACTTATCTTGCGTATTTTAGAGTATCCACTTTCACTTGTCTATGAACTGTTATAGGCAACCTGAAGTCCTTTACGCGGACACGGCTATTCAATAGATCATATTAACCTGTAGGGTGTACTTCTTCATACATGTTTCCACCACTTAGCGTCGCACACGACATGTGCTCGGCAGACTTCAAGCTTAAAGCCGACATGGGTGTAGACCACGACCTACCTAGACACTCAAGTCTCTAGTCCGGGTTTATCGCCTATTTGGGTTCCATCTATGAGGAGTTCGGCCAAGTTTCGCTCACAGCCCCAAACGATGTGAACAGGGTTCCCGAGATACCAAACGGGCATCCAGACACCGTGCCACGTACCTACCGTGATCACAGCCCACCCCTACGGTCAGCGCTGTCCACGCCCAAAGAGGCTACAAACACCGAAACTACTTGCAACTCACCGGACAGAGGACTAGGGTGAATAAGAAGTCGGCGGGGTCATATTTCAGGCCCAATGTATGGTAGTAGCTGAATCATGGATCACAAACACGTAACTCAGTTCCTAAGGACGGCTTCAATGAGACAACCCACCATGTACTCCTACATGGCCTCTCACCGATACCTTTTACCAAATCGTGTTCACACACTTAGCTCACACACAAGAGGACATGTTCACACACCTCGATTCATCATCGATGAATCAGACTGACTCAACTCTAAGCAATAGCAGGCATGACAAACAAACATGAATGAGTAGGCACATCAGGGCTCAAACAACTCCTACTCATGCTAGTGGGTTTCATCTATTTACTGTGGAATGACAGGTCATGCAAAGGGTAAAGGGTTCCGCTACCGCAGCAAGTATGAGATGAATCATTGTTGTCCTAATGCATAAAATAGAGCAGGAGCGAGAGAGTGGGATTATGTCGGAATGAACAAGGGGGTTTTGCTTGCCTGGCACTTCTGAAGATAACATTGAGTCTTCATCAGTGTCAATGATCACATCATCGGTACATCGTCTACCGAGGGGAACAACACCGGCAAACACAGAAGATACACGATCAATGCAATGCACAATATGATGCATGCTATGACATGGCAACATGCTGGTGTTTTTGAGCTAATGCAACTAGCAACAGATTAAATGAAGTTGGTTTGAATACAAGATTCAAATTCAAACTCCATATGTGATTATTCAAATGCCATTTAATTGATTTGTGCTAAACAGAAGCTATAAGTTGTTCTAACATGCATGAAAATGGTACAGATGGATTCCTTGAATTTTTCTGATAATTTTTCATATATAAATTATTTCATTCTGGCTTACGGTTGATTTTCTATGATTTATTGAAGTTTAGGGCATTTTCTGAGTATATTAAATCATTTAAGATTTATTTAAATTCCAGAAAGGAATTATTGCGTCAGCATGACCTCATAGTGACGTCATCAGGTCAACGGGCTGGTCCAGTCAAACCGACCTGTGGGTCCCGCGATGTCGCTGGCTAGTTAACTAATTTAATTTAGTTTAAACCGATCCGGTAATTAGCGAAGGGGCCCCACCGTCATTGACTCAACGGAGTCAACCGGGCCCACCCGTGGTCAAAGTCGACACGGCTGCACTGGGCGCTTAGCCTTGGGCGAAGCGACGCGGCGGCGAAGTGATTTTAGCTGCCCGCAACCAAACGAGCCGCGAGGGCATCGAGTGGAGCCGAGGACGAGCCGCGGCTCTTGGCGGAGTCCATTGGGGTCGGGGTGGCGGAGTTGGCGCGGGCGGCGATTTTTATGGCCGCCGGAGTTGTGTGAGCGAACTCGGGCTGGGGTGTCTTGTGAGGTGCGGGAGTGCACGGTTAGCCTCAGGCTGGCGTCTTGAGTCGTTGGACAAGGTGAGTGGCGGTGGTTAGCGGAGGCACGCCGGCGACGTGGTCCGTGGTGGCGCGTGCGGTCGATCTTCGTGGCGGTGGCTACACGGCTCGGGGCGAGGGAGGAAGGGTAGGAGGGTAGCTAGTCTCACTGGCACTCGTAGAGAGGCCACCGGCGGGTCGGGACGAGCTGAGGCGGCGGCAGCGTTGAGGGGATCTCCGCGACGGCGAACCCGGCGAGGTCGGTGCGGTGGACTCGGGCCTCGCGAGCACACGGGCTCGGGTATCTCGGCAAGTGGACGGCGGAGCTCTGGACACGAGAGAAACATGCAGGAATTAACATCAGAAGGCATGTTTAGAGCAACAAACAACATGCTACAGAACTTATAATAGCAAAACAAGGCATGACATGATTCTACTCAAAGCATATATCAATAGTCCCTCTGACCATAAGCCAAAAGGACCTTAAGAAATGATGGCACCCATGTAAACATTGCAAGTTTTATTACAGATTTCAGACTTAGCAGAAAAACTGGGCATGGCAAAAACAGTTAACAGTAGGCATGTTCGTGAGCTCAACACTCACTACAAGCAATACATGGCATGGCAAGGCAACCAAAGTAAGAAGGCATGATTATGAAGCTAAGCATGGCAAGAGCAAGGTCATAGCATACGGATCAACTCACGACCTCGTGAAAATTGAATCTCATGCAAACAATCTGCCGGAAACATTTCAAGCAAAAGTAGAGCACGAAAATGACATGCTAGACTACTCCATAAATACCAACAAAGGCATGGATGGATAGAGCACATCCATATGTTTAAAACACCTACTGATCATGCTCAAAAGGGCATGGATCTCTCTGTAACAACATGAACATATGGCATAAAATTAACAGAGGACAAGACTTAGTGAAAACACTAAGTTCCTGAAATCAACAACATCATCATCCCTACTTTGCATGCTTGTTCTAGCAACACATACTCACAAAATACATGGCAAACACCCTGGAAAGATGGCATGGCAATGTTCAACTCACATGTAGGACTCAAGTTCATAAGGTGCACACATAATTCATGGCAAAAATGACAAAAGAGCTCGAGCTGATAAGATTCAAATCTAACGATCTGATAGCTTTCAAAGCATTTCAGGCATTTCAAGATGAGCTCAAATGTCAAATGATGACAATGGAATGAAATGATGTACTTCGAATTTTCGAACAATTTTGACATATTAATATCCATTAAAACGGTGATTTTCTACTGATTTAGTTGCAGTTTAGGCATGTTACGTATGATTAAATGGCATTTAAGATTTATTTAAATTCGATACAGAATATTGCGCGAATGACCTCATAAGCCATCGGTGGGCTGGTCGGCGACTGCATGGGTCGCGATGCGAGGCTAGTTAACTAATTTATTAGTTTAAACGATCCGGATTAGCAGAAGGGCCCACGCATTGACTCAGCGGTCAGCAGGGCACCTGGTCAAGAGTCGAACTGACGCGGCGGACGTTAGCGACAGCGCGGAGGATTTGCGTCGACAAAGCGAGGCGAGCATCGAAGTGGGCAGAGAGCGAGCCTTGCCGTGAGTCATCTGGGGTCGTGCGGAGTTAGCGCAGGACTTGAGTTGGATGAGCGAACTCGGCTGGGGCAGTGAGTCTGAGACGGTTAGCCTGTGAGCGCTTGATCGTGGACAAGGTGAGTGGCGGTGTTAGCCGAGGCAGTCGGCGGCGTGGTCCGTGGCGCGGCTGGTCGATCTTCGGCCAGTGGCTACGGTCGGCGGGAGGAAGGGTAGGAGGGTAGCTAGTCTCCTTGGGCACTCGTAGGGCCACGTGAGGATCGACGGGCCAGGTGGCCGTGAAGGATCTCGGCTGACGCGAACTCAGGAGTCGTGCGGTGGATCGGCCTCGCGAGACTGCAGGGCTCGGGTATCTCGGAAGTGGGCGGCGAGCTCTGACCGAGAGAACGCCTGAGCGGACGGAGCAGTTGAAGCGGAGCTAGTGGCGTCGGCCATGGTTTGGACCGGAAGAGCTTGAGAGGAGGAGGCTAAGGGTTTATAGGAGAGGAGTGATTCACGCGTAGGCGGAGCAGAGCGGCGACGAGTCTTGAGTGGCAGCCATCCGGTGCTCGCTCGACACTACTGTCTCACGGAAAACTAGCTATTGTGCTGGCCTGGCTGGGCGAGTGGGCAGTCTAAGCGCCGGTAAGTCTTTCTGTTATTTCATTCATTATTTTCCTTTTCTATTTTTCTGCAACTTTGTTGAATTATTAAAAATACCTAAAAGGTTCTAAAATTCACCAAACTACTCTGGTCCATAGTTGGATTATTTCCAACATGAAACATTTTAGTTTGGAGATTTTTGAGCATTTGAAATATTTTATATAATTTTAAATGCCCAAATTCAAATAATTATGATTTAATTCAAAGACCTTAGGATGACCTAGGAAATTGTGCATCACTTTTGGCGGAGGTTGAACCAAGACAAAAATGATGGACATTTTAGAAGGCATTGCAAGTTCATTGAAAATATTTTAGTAAACCCATAGTGATGATGGGAGTTCGCATTCCCATTTAGGTTTAAATGAAATTTAAAATGATAACCCTAATGATGCACTAGGCATTGCGAACTGGATTGAAGCTTAGCCATTGGAAGCTTCGCTGGGAGGATGACCGAATATGCTCGCTGAAGCGCCTCCTTTATAGCCCTCATTGCAGAGATCCTTGGCATGGCGGTGGCTCTTAGCTTTTGCTCGCGGCGTTGCTTTTAAGACTCTAGCGTCGGTAACACTTTAGCTCAGGCCATTCGCCATCTCCGCCGTGAGAGCCCATTAGCTTGGGGCTGCCTTGCAGCAGCACTCCGATTCGGCGTCCTTGGGAGCATCCGCCCAGGCGTGTCCGGCATGCGAGATGCGCTTAGGTTACTGGGTTTGGACGGAAATTGCTACGCTATTATAGTGGAGAAACTAACCGACTTCAAATGGCAGTGTTTTTCACCGTCGTGATCGCACCAGAGCATGGAGTGAGTTTGGTGGGATTGCCACTTTGGAAGGGTGTTGGGCACAACAACAACGGGCTAGGAAGCGAAGTTAACTGAGTATCAACGACCTCCAAATTGGTCGAAACTTGACAGGCGGTCTCAGGGTATACCTAGCGTCTGCAAACCTCGCCATGTGCAAAAGTTTAATACGTGTCATTGAGAACAAACCCGGACAAAGCGTGCGGATTGCAAACGCGACGATGAAAATGCTCGATGCATGAGCACACGATGCAAAATGAAATGCACATGATGACATGATTGAAATGCAGATGATGACATGGCAAGGCACACGGTTGGTGCACATGACATGGCAACAAGGAATAATGGCAGACACTGCAATGGATCCTTGGTGTTACACTCCACCACTATGAAGGATCTGCCGAGATCTAGGATTGCTCTCGCCATCACGGAAGAAGAGGTAAAACTAAGTTGCTTCTTTGACGAGCAGAGTGAAACCACGAACCTTGAGAGGTTGAGCAATTTAAAAGAAAGTACAAAGAGATGAGCGAGATTGCAAACAACCGGTAGAAAAGAGGAACAAGCAGTATTATGAGAATTTGAAGGTTGCAAAGACATGAATCAAGTGTTTCTGACGAAAAGAATATGACCACCTCGGTATAATGAGATAGCCAAGGAACAAGAATGACAGAATTTGGACAGACACTTCGGTGAAAAGAAGAAAACTTGATAAGATGAAAAGAACTTCAAGAGATGACCCAACACTCGGTTAAATGGATAAGCACGAAAAGAACACGATCCTCACAAAACGAGATGATGAGTGAAAAGAGCAACATCACAATGCCTCTGAAACAAAAGAATAGAAGATAGATAATTGAAATAGAAGAATGGAGAAGAAAATGCCAACATCGCCCAGGAAACAAATGATTGGATTGATATCAACAAGGAGCGAAACTTATTTCACGGAGGACAAATGAAGAACTTGGGTCATTTATAAGCACCATAAATAGCAACAATCCTTAGGGAAAAGCTTTAGGTGAAATATAACACAAAATGACTCCAACGGAGAGATAGATTGGTTGAAAAGATCCCTTGACGAAGAAAATGATGGATTTAAATATCTCATTCGCTTTAATGATCAGAATGAACGAATCAGCATAACATGATTTCACCACCACAAGATTAATGCATCTTGAGCGTCTCGGAATGCAGCCTTGCAAATATTGAACGTCCTGAAAACAAACGTAGCCCATGTTGCGACCCATGACATCGGATTGGAGACCAGGTGAAAACATGGGAACAATAGCTAAAAAATCCTTGAGGCGGTAATATAGAACACTCCGATGCACTGGCAAAAAGTGAAAAGAAACCGGCCATGGAGCATCGGACCTATCTGCAATGATTTAGCGCTCCTATAGTTGCGCCTCAATCATCTTGGCCCACGTAGAAGGTTATGAGCCACAAACAAAGTGAAGGGCCTCAGGAAAAGAATTAATCATGACAATAAACGAAAGATATGGAGGATGGACTCCGACCAAGTCATGGAATTCAACCATAGTAAAACATGAGCCCTCTAACAAAGGATCCATCGGAAAGCCTAAACCGAGGAGGTGGGACACTGAACTTCACGACCTCGCCGGTGAACAACAAGGAATGACTTGCCTGAACAAGGCAAGAGATCTATCGAAAATCCCAAGAGTTAGGTAAAGCTTCTCAGGCTTCAGCACGCATTCCGAAAATGAGAAGGCATCCCGGCTTTGATGACGGACGACATGTCGAAGGTCGACGCGAATTTGGATGCCTGAGATTGGAACTTGGGGAGCGTGAATCGATTGAGATGAAAAGAATGAGCCTTGGTCTCATTAAAGGAGGAGAATACCAAGAGCCGTCCCGTGACCGGGTGAAACTCACCTTCGATGGAGGCGAAAACAATGAGGACGGTTGGGTTACTAATCCGTATTGATGAATCCGGAATAAGCAACATGAATCTCTTGACAAGGCGTGCAAAGAGAATGACAACGCTAACACCACCAAGAGGTGGTATATACAAGCGAATAATCAAAAGGTAGGTAGTGGTGTGACGCACACCATAAAAAATCTGAGATTGAACTTGTGTACATATTAATCTCTCTCTTCGGTCAAATGTGGAAATTATTTGGATAGCGGGAAACTATCAGTGTTACAATCTTCTATGAATTATTAGAGAGGAACCTTAGGCCAATCCAAAAGACAAAATTTAAAAGACTGCACTCGCATCATTAAAGGCGTTAATGGATCAACTCGAGAGTCTGACTAGGGGTGTCGGATAACGGACTATCATCATGAGAACTTCAAGACTATGAAGATACAAGATTGAAGACTAAGTACAATGTAAGGATGGGACTGTCCTTGGCGAGAAGGAAAGCAGGAATACTGGATATAAAATCTCTGACCATTGTAACCACTGGTAAACCTAGACTACCAATGTACATATAAACCGGAGGCTTCGTTCCTGGAACGAACAACCATTACAACAATCATACCATAGGCTCACTGGGTTAAGCCTCCTTGAAAATGGTAGGATCCACTGTTGGACTACCCATATCATCAATATTAATCAAGCGGAGTAGGGATAACATCCATCGAGAGGCAACCGGTAAAACATCGGTCCCTGTCTACGTTAGCATCCGCTTAAAAGCGATTACTGGGACCCCCTACCGAGATCCGCTGGTTTTGACATTGGATGAGTACACGTGTATTTGAACGAGCTTGATCAAGTATCGGTCCAAATTGACGCACATAATTCTTTTGAATGGCTTTTCATGACGGGTTTAGAGCCATCGATTCGTGTTGATGCCATATCTTGAGTGTCGGGCTAATGTGGCGCTTCTTATAACGTACGACACTGCCATTGCTGTCTTTGGTATCGAAAACAATTATGAGAGAGGATGGCATTAAGCGAGGAACTGAATCTTAGAGAGAATAGAGCAAGATTAAAGAGAAGAGCATCTTCGGTCTTCTGAAATGATGAGAATGACAACGAGAAACACCACCAAGAAGAATTGAAACTGCCGCACGAAGGAATCAAAAGTAGAGAAGAGATTGAGCCAACTATGAAAAGAATTTGAAAGATCTTGAAGAAGAGCATTCGACTGATGATATAACTCATTCTTACGCCAAACTTGAAAAGAATTTAGGATAGCTGCAGGAGAAAACTTAGAAGAGTCAGGTACAGATCTCTCGGAAAGACCTGCAACAGGTTGGGGCCCACTCAAAAAGAATACCGCTGAAAGGATTTAAAAGAGATGTTGCACGGTTGAATTAAATGGCTTGAATGAGATACCAATCTCGAAAGAGCTTGAACGAATGCAGTGGAAACACCTAATCTTCTAGATATCTTAAGCACTCGAGAATAACAAATGGCTAGAAATAGAATGATAAAGAGGTGCACCGGTATGAAAAGCATTAGAAATGAGGAAAAGGGTGTGATCAACAAAACTTGACTTGAATCCTTTGGAGAGAGAGAAAGGAATGAGGAATGACGGAACTAGAAACTGCTGAGCATCTTCATGAAAAGAATGAAGAGACTTCACATGAATAAATGGATACTTGATTAAGAAATCTGGTCCTTGAGGAAAAAGGGTGGGTGGGTGGCAGAAAACAAAGGCAACTTGGAGACGGATGAAACAAACACCGCTGAGAAAAAATGATAATTAGTCTTGCGATGTTGAAGTGATGTTGGATCCACTTGAAGAGAAACGCGCGCGGTTTAAAAGGATTGACATGACAATCTCGATTGTCAAGAAAGGATTAAATATTCACATTGAATTATAAAGAACACCATTTTGAGGTATTTGATGGCATGAAGATCATCGCCGCGGGCCATGTGGATATGAAGGAGATATTCTTCGATCCAAACCACAGGATCTGTTGTGCTGTCATAGGATTCAATGTTTACGGGTTTGAAACCTTCGGGGATTTGATGATCCATTACTTCATCTGTGAAGCATAGTGGGTGTGCAGCGCCTCTGTATCATGACGCAGCTGAAACGAGCTTTGTCTACTGTGTCCGGCCCGGCCGGAATTGATGTATCCGGCGTGACGGTTGTCCTTGCATATCGTGGGTCGCCCACGCGATCCGTAGATCGATCTTGTTTGTCTTGCCTTATCCTCCAATATGTCTCGCAAGTCCAGCGCATTCCCCCGTGGGTTTGTACTTTTCGGGCGACGCTGGGGTGCGGCTTTAGTGGAGGGCCTAGATGTAACGCCCTCGATGCGGCTATATCTCCCACGTGTCGAAGCACGACTTAGAGGCATAACCGCATTGAAAGCAATGTCGCAAGTGAGGTAATCTTCGCACAATCCATGTTATAGATAAGGGAAAGAGATACATAGTTGGCTTACAATCGCCACTTCACACAATTACATGAATAAAGCATTACATCATCCAGATACAATCAAGGTCCGACTACGGAACCAAAATAAAAGAAGAACCCCAAATGCGACATAAAGGTCCACGATCGACCCTAACCGGGCTCCACTATCGATCAACTAGAATGAAACAACACAAAGGGCAAGATCTTCAACGAGCTCCGCCTTGAGCTTGGTTGCGCCACCCTTTCGGTAACATAGGCACCGCAAACTGGTTTTGAAGTATCCGTGAGCCACGGGACTCAGCAATCTCGCACCGCGAGATCAAGACTATTTAAGCTTAGGGGTAAGGTAAAGGCATGAGGTGGAGCTGCAGCAAGCGACTAGCATATATGGCGGCTAACATACACAAATGAGAGCGAGAAGAGAAGGCAAAGCACGGTCGATAAAAGTATGATCAAGAAGTGATCCTATAGCAACCTACGTCAAGCATAACTCCAACACCGTGTTCACTTCCCGGACTCCGCCGGAAAGAGACCATCACGGTAACACACACGGTTGATGTATTTTAATTAAGGTCAACTTCAGGTTTTCTATAACCGGACATTAACAAATTCCCATCTGCCACATAACCGCGGCACGGCTCTCAAAGTTTATACCCGCAGGGTGTCCCAACTTAGCCCATGACAAGCTCTCGCGATCAACGAAGGAATAGACCTTCACCCAAGACACTCCGATCGACTCGTATCCGGTACATCAAGACATTTCGACAATGGTAAAACAAGACCAGCAAAGCCGCCCGATGTGCCGACAAATCCCGATAGGAGTCGACGCACTCGTTCTCGTGGCACACCGGATGGGTCAGCCCACGAGTAAAACCAGCCCTCGAGTTGCCCCGAGGTGGCCCCATGATCTGCCGCTTCGGACCAACACTCGAAGGAGCACCGCCCGGGGCTAAATAAAGATGACCCCTGCTCCGAAACCCAAGGGAAAAAAAGGGCTAGGTGAGGCAAATGGTAAAAGTCAATGTTGGGCCTTGCTGGACAAGTTTTATTCAAAGCGAACTATCAGGGGGGGTCCCATAAATCACCCGACCGCGTAAGGAACGCAAAATCCGAGAACATAACACGGTATGACGGAAACTAGGGCGGCAAGAGTGGAACAAAACACTGCATAAGGCCGAGCCTTCCACCCTTTACCAAGTATATAGATGCATTAATTAAATAAGATATATTGTGATATCCCAACAAGTAACCATGTTCCAACAAGGAACAACATCTCCATGTTCCAACAAGGAACAAACTTCAATCTTCACCTGCAACTAGCAACGCTATAAGAGGGGCTGAGCAAAGCGGTAACATAGCCAAACAATGGTTTGCTAGGAATAGTGTCAAAGGTTAGAGGTTCATGGCAATTTGGGAGGCTGGCAAGCAAATGGTAGGCATCGTAGCATTGGCATAGCAAAAGAGCGAGCAAACTAGCATAGCAAAGATAGTAGTGATTTCGAGGGTATGATCATCTTGCCTGAAAGGTTCTCAGAGTAGTCGAAGGCTTGATCCTCGTAGGCGTTCACAACAGGTTCCTCGTACACGTACTCGTCTCCCGGCTCTACGCAAAGCAAGAACACAAGCAACGGAACCACAATCAAACAAGGAACAATGCACAAGCAATATGATGCAAAACATGACATGCTATGCGAGATGTGATATGCAATGCATATGTATGCTCCGGAAGGAAAATGATGAACCAGGCATCAACTTGGAAAACCAAGTATGCCGCTGAAAGATGAGATGATTTCGCTGAAATCGATATAAAGATCACCGGAATCGGATGCACGGTTTGCAAATGACAAGCAAAACAAGAATGACGCAAATCTGCGTTTAACAGCCCGATGCTACTTAGCACGCAACAAGAAACTATGCTACAGCACCCCAACATAAAAACAAAGCATATGGCAGCGAACTACAGGATATGCTTAACAAAAGAGGAACACTGAGCTACGGCTGAATCACATCATAACATGTTCAAACAAGCATGGTGAAAGTGCTAAAAATATCAGGTTCACAGACTTGGTGAAAAAAACTAACATGCCAGGAATTAACATCAGGAAGGCATGTTTAGAGCCAGCAAACAACATGCTACAAGAACTTATAATAGCAAAACAAGGCATGACATGATTCTACTCAAAGCATATATCAATAGTCCCTTACTGACCATAAGCCAAAAAGGACCTTAAGAAATGATGGCACCCATGTAAACATTGCAAGTTTTATTACAGATTTCAGACTTAGCAGAAAAACTGGGCATGGCAAAAACAGTTAACGAGTAGGCATGTTCGTGAGCTCGAAACACTCACTACATAGCAATACATGGCATGGCAAGGCAACCAAAAGTAAGAAGGCATGATTATGAAGCTAAGCATGGCAAGAGCAAGGTCATAGCATACACGGATCAACTACAACGACCTCGTGAAAATTGAATCTCATGCAAACAATCTGCCAGGAAACATTTCAAGCAAAAGTAGAGCACGAAAATGACATGCTAGACTACTCCATAAATACCAACAAAGGCATGGATGGATAGAGCACATCCATATGTTTAAAACACCCTTACTGATCATGCTCAAAAAGGGCATGGATCTCTCTGTAACACCATGAACATATGGCATAAAATTAACAGCAGGACAAGACTTAGTGAAAACACTAAGTTCCTGAAATCAGCAACATCATCATCCCTACTTTGCATGCTTGTTCTAGCCAACACATTACTCACAAAAATACATGGCAAACACCCCTGGAAAGATGGCATGGCAATGTTCAACTCACATGTAGGACTCAAGTTCATAAGGTGCACACATAATTCATGGCAAAAATGACAAAAGAGCTCGAGCTGATAAGATTCTGAAACTAACGATCTGAAGCCTTCTTCCAACAGCATTTCGGGCATCAAGATGAGCTCAAATGCAAATGATACAATGGAATGGAATGATGTACTCGTCAAGACGAACAAATTGACATATTATACACGCAAAACGGAGCTACGAGTGCAGAGATGTGACATGATGAAAATGGCATGAAAATATATGCACAAAACGACTTAGCAGAATTTGAGGTGGGGAAAGTCAACCTCGGTGGATCTGGATCGGGATCCCGGCGCGGATGCCGAGGACGGCCGGGGTTCGCCGGAGCAGAGGACGGGGAGGCGGCCGGCGGGCCGGAGAGGAGCTGGACTGCCGGATCCGGCGGGCGGCGGCGCGGAGAGGGTGGCGGACGCGTCCCGCACCAAGGCGGCAGAGGACGGGCGCGCCGGCGTTTCTGGGCGGCGGCTTGCCCGGCGACTTGGTCGCCGGCGGGCGGAGAGGCGGCGGAGCGCTGGTGCGCGGGCGCGCTGGCGCGGCGACCATGAGGCGGGGCGACGGCGGTGAAGCGGGCGCCGCGAAGGGGCGAAGGCCGGCAATGGAGGTAGGCGGCGCTGTGTGAGCGCATATGTCGTGGCGCGCATGGCGGCGGCGGCGAACGGCGGCGGCGGCGTGGGCGGCGGCGGCGCGGGATCGGCTCGCTGGGCCCGGATGGGCCTCGCGGCCGGGCGGCGCTGGGACGGCGGCGTGCCACGTGGCAGCTCAGGATTCGGCGGGCGGGCGGCATGATATGTCCGCTCCGTCCGGACGTGTCGGCGGCGCGAGAGGAGCGGGCTAGGGTTTGAGGGTTTGGACCAAATTTCGGAGGGGGGGGGGCTAATTTATAGGTAGAGGGAGCTAGGAGAGTCCAAATGAGGAGCGGTTTTCGGCCACGCGATCGTGATCGAACGACCGAGAGCATGGAGGGGAGTTTGGTGGGTTTTGGGCCACTTTGGAAGGGGTGTTGGGCTGCAACAAAGGGGCTTTACGGTTATCTTGCTAACTGTTGGAGTATCAAACGACCTCCAAATGGCACGAAACTTGACAGGCGGTCTACCGGTGGTATACCAAGGCCGCTTGGCAAACCTCGGGCCATTCCGAGAAAGTTTAATACCTGCTCACAACGAGAGAGAAAAAGGGGAACGCCGGAGGGCATAGGAGTGCCGGATTGCAAAACGGACAACGGGGAAAATGCTCGGATGCATGAGACGAACACGTATGCAAAATGAAATGCACATGATGACATGATATGAAATGCAGATGATGACATGGCAAAGTGCAACACGCAAGCACATGACATGGCAACAAAGGCGAATAACTGGCGGACACCTGGGGCATCGGATCCGGGGTGTTACAACACTCCACCACTATGAGAGGATCTCGTCCCGAGATCTAGGATGGCACCGGAGGGAAAACGGAAGAGAAGAGGTAAAACTAAGTTGCTTCTTTGACGAACGAGTGAAACCACGAACCTTGAGAGGTTGAGCAATTTAAAAGAAAGGGTACAACAGAGATGAACGAGATTGCAAGCAAACCGGTAGAAAAGAGGAACAAGCAGTATTATGAGAATTTGAAGGTTGCAAAGACATGAATCAAGTGTTTCACGAACGAAAAGAATATGACCACCTCGGTATAATGAGATAGCCAAGGAACAAGAATGACAGAATTTGGACAGCACTTCGGTAGAAAAGAGAAGAAAACTTGATAAGATGAAAAGAACTTCAAGAGATGACCCAACACTCCGGTTAAATGGATAAGCACGAAAAGAACACGATCCTCACAAAACGAGATGATGAGTGAAAAGAGCAACATCACAATGCCTACGTAAACAAAAGAATAGAAGATAGATAATTGAAATAGAAGAATGGAGAAGAAAATGCCAACATCTGCCACCAACGGAAACAAATGATTGGATTGATATCAACAAGGAGACGAGAAACTTATTTCACCGGGAGGACAAATGAAGAACTTGGGTCATTTATAAGCACCATAAATAGCAACAATCCTTAGGGAAAAGCTTTAGGTGAAATATAACACAAAATGACTCCAACGGAGAGATAGATTGGTTGAAAAGATCCCTTGAACGAAGAGAAAATGATGGATTTAAATATCTCATTCTTAACAACATGTGAATCATGATATATGAAGGAAATTGTCAAGAATGATATAATACCACCTCAAAAGATAATGGAGAAGAATTGCCGCTTGGAATGCAAGATGAAGAATATTGAACTCCTCAAAACAAACATGTGTTGAGCACCATGTTTATTTTGAAGTATGGCTTGACGGATCTTAACTTCAAGAGAAATCTTGAGGAACAATTGAAGAATGAAAAGAATCCTTGACGAATCACCATGTAGAGCCTCCATGAAGAACTCCGGTAATAAAAGGATGATGAAAAGAAAAAGAAGTTGAAAACACAAGGTGAATCCTTGCAATGATTTAGATGGATCTCCGTGATAGTTAGAGCTTGGAACTCCGGGAAAAAGAGAAGATGAAACAAATGAAACCGAGAATTTTAAGGGCCTCCGGAATAAAGAATTAATCACTTGGATGAAACAAGAACAAGAATTATGTTATGTGTATCCTTCACCAATTTAAATTGATGACAAGCAACGGATTTGGCATACTACTTATTCTCGAAGAAAGGATTAAAAGAGATATATCGAAACTTGAGAAGGTCTTCAACGAACCATCGGTCGGATTGGAACAACAAATGAATTGATACGATGAACAAGGAAGAGAGATCTTGAAAGAACCACCGTAAGAATTGAAAACGAAAGCAGCAAAGGCACAATTCACCGGGAATAATTGCAAAATGAATGAAGATACTTGAGGGGATTTTGATACATGAGAACGAAGAGATCATGAACTGATTAGAGGATATTTGAGTGATGCACCGGTAAGATAGGAGAACGAGAGCTGAAAGCTGAGAATGAGGAATTATGACATGATGACCTTCGAAGGAAAGAAGTGGAAACAACTCATGAGATGCTCCGAATGGGTGAAAAGAATTTTCACAATCGAAAACAATTATGAGAGGATGGCATTAAGCCAGAACCCTGAATCTTGAAGAGAATAGAGCAAGATTAAAGAGAAACTCTTCTTCGGTCTTCAAATGATGAGAATGACAACGAAACACCACCAAGAATTATTGAGGCACACGGAAGAATCAAAAGTGAAGAGGTTGAGCCAACTATGAAAAGAATTTGAAAGATCTTGGAGAAGAGCATTTGGTGATGATAACTCATTCTTACGTCAAACTTGAAAAGAATTTAGGATAGCTCTGGGAAAACTTAGAAGAGTCAGGTAAGATCCTGGGAAAAGACCTGTGGGTTAGGGCCCACTCAAAAGAATACCGTTGAAAAGATTTAAAAGAGATGTTGCACCGGTTGAATTAAATGGCTTGAATGAGATACCAATCTCGAAAGAGCTTGAACGAATGCAGAGTGGAAACACGAATCTTCGAGATATCTTAAGCACTCCGGAATAACAAATAGCGAGAAGTAGAATGATAAAGAGGTGCACCGGTATGAAAAAGCATTAGAAATGAGGAAAAGGGTGTGATCAACAAAACTTGACTTGAATCCACCGGAGAAGAGAAAGGAATGAGGAATGACGAACTAGAAACTGTTGAGCATCTTCATGAAAAGAATGAAGAGACTTCACATGAATAAATGGATACTTGATTAAGAAATCTGTGTCCTTGAGGAAAAAGGGTGGGTGGGTGGGAAAACAAAGGCAACTTGGAGACGGATGAAACAAACACCGTTGAGAAGAAATGATAATTGGTCTTCTTGATGTTGAAGTGATCGGATCCACTTGAAGAGAAACACGCCGGTTTAAAAGGATTGACATGACAATCTCGATTGTCGAGAAGGATTGGTATTCACATTGGAGTATGAGAACACCATTTCAAAAGGTATGGAATCAACACTTGACATTGAAGCAACTCAATACCACAACTCAAAACAAAACAAAGGACTGGCTTGCGAATAAGCGGAACAAACATATGATAGAGATTTCGTCCAAGTTTTCGTGGTGGGGCCTACACGGGCTCAATCAGACAGCACCATCATGTACAAGGCAGGCACATGACATACGAAGGCCCCCAGTCGGCATAGCCAAGGACTCTTTAAGACACAATGAGACCATCAGAAACCAACCGTGAATAGGCGGACCACTAGACGTCGAACCCCAATTTCATATCATACATCCGTCGGAAAGATATCCTAAGAGCTACTTGAATTCCCACCTATAAAACTCCCAAACTTTCTCGGTTATGCAATCCGTGTTGGGGATACAGGGAGCAATATATCTCACCCAAACTAACAATCCCTACATCCAACTGTATCCATCCGTCAACACATAACCAAGAAACCTTCGGAAATTGTCTACCTCAACCTTCGAAAAGCATCCGTTATACAAGTCATGGCAATACTCCCGTACTCACCTCAATCTTGGGTTAGCGGGGTTATCTCACCAACAACCGCATAAAAGAGATTTTCGATGTCGGCGATTAAACTCGTGTATTCGAATCGCAACGATAAAATTATGACGACAACACCTCGGAGCTCAACTCCCGGGACACTGCCACAACCCCTAAATGTCAGGAGGCAACCAAGACAATGTTGTCATCATAAAACCATCGGAACGATTCTAAGATACCCGCGTGATCCTAAAAATTTTTTTTAGTGAAATTTGAGAAGAGAAGAGTCAAAACTCTACGTCAGGATACCTCACCAGAGGGTCGAAGGGACTGGGGAGTAAAAAGAATTCCTAAACTCTCCGATATATAATTCCTAAAAGACTCAAAACAATTTTTCTAGACACAACTCGGCCGCTAAAAACGATCAAGCAGTGGGGCTCCTAAGGTCGGGAAGGCTCGATTACCAACTTTAGCGCCTCGATGCGGCTATATCTCCCACGTGTCGAAGCACGACTTAGAGGCATAACCGCATTGAAAGCAATGTCGCAAGTGAGGTAATCTTCGCACAATCCATGTTATAGATAAGGGAAAGAGATACATAGTTGGCTTACAATCGCCACTTCACACAATTACATGAATAAAGCATTACATCATCCAGATACAATCAAGGTCCGACTACGGAACCAAAATAAAAGAAGAACCCCAAATGCGACAAAGGTCCACGATCGACCCCAACTGGGCTCCACTACTAATCAACTAGAATGAAACAACACAAAGGGCAAGATCTTCAACGAGCTCCGCCTTGAGCTTGGTTGCGCCACCGCCGGTAACATAGGCACCGCAAACTGGTTTTGAAGTATCCGTGAGCCACGGGACTCAGCAATCTCGCACCGCGAGATCAAGACTATTTAAGCTTAGGGGTAAGGTAAAGGCATGAGGTGGAGCTGCAGCAAGCGACTAGCATATATGGCGGCTAACATACGCAAATGAGAGCGAGAAGAGAAGGCAAAGCACGGTCGATAAAAGTATGATCAAGAAGTGATCCTATAGCAACCCACGCCAAGCATAACTCCAACATCAGAGTTCACTTCCGGACCACGAAAGAGACCATCACGGTAACACACACGGTTGATGTATTTTAATTAAGGTCAACTTCAGGTTTTCTACAACCGACATTAACAAATTCCCATCTGCCACATAACCGCATGGCACGGCTCTCGAAAGTTTATACCTGCAGGGTGTCCCAACTTAGCCCATGACAAGCTCTCGCGATCAACGAAGGAATAGACCTTCACCCAAGACACTCCGATCGACTCGGTATCCCGGACATCAAGACATTTCGACAATGGTAAAACAAGACCAGCAAAGCCGCCGATGTGCCGACAAATCCCGATAGGAGTCGCACGCACTCGTTCTCGTGGCACACCGGATGGGTCAGCCACGAGTAAAACCAGCCCTCGAGTTGCCCGAGGTGGCCCCATGATCTGCCCGCTTCGGACCAACACTCGAAGGAGCACCGCCCGGGGCTAAAATAAAGATGACCCTGCCCGAAACCCAAGGGAAAAAAAGGGCTAGGTGAGGCAAATGGTAAAAGTCAATGTTGGGCCTTGCTGGACAAGTTTTATTCAAAGCGAACTGTCAGGGGGGTCCCATAAATCACCCGACCGCGTAAGGAACGCAAAATCCGGGAACATAACACCGGTATGACGGAAACTAGGGCGGCAAGAGTGGAACAAAACACCAGGCATAAGGCCGAGCCTTCCACCCTTTACCAAGTATATAGATGCATTAATTAAATAAGATATATTGTGATATCCCAACAAGTAACCATGTTCCAACAAGGAACAACATCTCCATGTTCCAACAAGGAACAAACTTCAATCTTCACCTGCAACTAGCAACGCTATAAGAGGGGCTGAGCAAAGCGGTAACATAGCCAAACAACGGTTTGCTAGGAATGGTGTCAAAGGTTAGAGGTTCATGGCAATTTGGGAGGCTGGCAAGCAAATGGTAGGCATCATAGCATTGGCATAGCAAAAGAGCGAGCAAACTAGCATAGCAAAGATAGTAGTGATTTCGAGGGTATGATCATCTTGCCTGAAAGGTTCTCAGAGTAGTCGAAGGCTTGATCCTCGAGAGGCGTTCACAACAGGTTCCTCGACACGCACTCGCCTCCGGCTCTACCCAAAGCAAGAACACAAGCAACGGAACCACAATCAAACAAGGAACAATGCACAAGCAATATGATGCAAAACATGACATGCTATGCGAGATGTGATATGCAATGCATATGTATGCTCGGAAGGAAAATGATGAACCAGGCATCAACTTGGAAAACCAAGTATGCCGCTGAAAGATGAGATGATTTCGGTTGAAATCGATATAAAGATCACCGGAATCGGATGCACGGTTTGCAAATGACAAGCAAAACAAGAATGACGCAAATCTGCGTTTAACAGCCCGATGCTACTTAGCACGCAACAAGAAACTATGCTACATCACCCCAACATAAAAACAAAGCATATGGCAGCGAACTACAGGAGATGCTTAACAAAAGAGGAACACTGAGCTACGGCTGAATAACATCATAACATGTTCAAACAAGCATGGTGAAAGTGCTAAAAATATCAGGTTCACAGACTTAGTGAAAAAAACTAACATGCCAGGAATTAACATCAGGAAGGCATGTTTAGAGCCAGCAAACAACATGCTACAGGAACTTATAATAGCAAAACAAGGCATGACATGATTCTACTCAAAGCATATATCAATAGTCCCTTACTGACCATAAGCCAAAAAGGACATTAAGAAATGATGGCACCCATGTAAACATTGCAAGTTTTATTACAGATTTCAGACTTGGCAGAAAAACTGGGCATGGCAAAAACAGTTAACGAGTAGGCATGTTCGTGAGCTCGAAACACTCACTACAGAGCAATACATGGCATGGCAAGGCAACCAAAAGTAAGAAGGCATGATTATGAAGCTAAGCATGGCGAGAGCAAGGTCATAGCATACACGGATCAACTACAACGACCTCGTGAAAATTGAATCTCATGCAAACAATCTGCCAGGAAACATTTCAAGCAAAAGTAGAGCACGAAAATGACACGCTAGACTACTCCATAAATACCAACAAAGGCATGGATGGATAGAGCACATCCATATGTTTAAAACACCCTTACTGATCATGCTCAAAAAGGGCATGGATCTCTCTGTAACAACATGAACATATGGCATAAAATTAACAGCAGGACAAGACTTAGTGAAAACACTAAGTTCCTGAAATCAGCAACATCATCATCCCTACTTTGCATGCTTGTTCTAGCCAACACATAACTCACAAAAATACATGGCAAACACCCCTGGAAAGATGGCATGGCAATGTTCAACTCACATGTAGGACTCAAGTTCATAAGGTGCACACATAATTCATGGCAAAAATGACAAAAGAGCTCGAGCTGATAAGATTCTGAAACTAACGATCTGAAGCCTTCTTCCAACAGCATTTCGGGCATCAAGATGAGCTCAAATGCAAATGATGCAATGGAATGAAATGATGTACTCGTCGAGGCGAACAAATTGACATATTATACGCGCAAAACGGAGCTACGAGTGCAGAGATGTGACATGATGAAAATGGCATGAAAATATATGCACAAAACGACTTAGCAGAATTTGAGGTGGGGAAAGTCAACCTCGGTGGATCTGGATCGGGATCCCGGCGCGGATGCCGAGGACGGCCGGGGTTCGCCGGAGCAGAGGACGGGGAGGCGGCCGGCGGGCCGGAGAGGAGCTGGACCGCCGATCCGCGCGGGCGGCGGCGGAGAGAGGGTGACGGACGCGTCCGCACCAAGGCGGCAGAGGACGGCGCGCCGGCGTTCTGGGGGCGGGGCTTGCCCGGCGGACTTGGTCGCCGGCGGGCGGAGAGGCGGCGAGCGCTGGTGCGCTGGGCGCTGGCGTATGGGTGACCGCGGAGGCGGGGTGACGGCGGCGAAGGCGTGTGGGAGCGCTGCTGGTCGTGCGCGCGCGCGCATGGCGGCGGCGGCGAACGGCGGCGGCGGCGGCGGGCGGCGGCGCGCGGATCGGGCTCGCGGGCCCCGGATGGGCTCTCGGCCGGGCGGCGCTGGGACGGCGGCGGTGCCCACGTGGCAGCTCGGGATTCGGCGGGGCGGCGGCGGCGGACATGTCCGGCTCCGTCCGGACGTGTCCGGCGGCGCGGAGAGGAGCGGGGCTAGGCTTTGGAGGGTTTGGACCCGAAATTTCGGAGGGGGGGCTAATTTATAGGTAGAGGGAGCTGGGAGAGTCCAAATGAGGAGCGGTTTTCGGCCACGCGATCGTGATCGAACGACCGAGAGCATGGAGGGGAGTTTGGTGGGTTTTGGGCCACTTTGGAAGGGGTGTTGGGCTGCAACAAAAGGGGGCTTTACGGTTACCCGGTTAACCGTTGGAGTATCAAACGACCTCCAAATGGCACGAAACTTGACAGGCGGTCTACCGGTGGTATTCCAAGGCCGCTTGGCAAACCTCGGGCCATTCCGAGAAAGTTTAATACCCGCTCACAACGAGAGAGAAAAAGGGGAACGCCGGAGGGCATAGGAGTGCCGGATTGCAAAACGGACAACGGGGAAAATGCTCGGATGCATGAGACGAACACGTATGCAAAATGAAATGCACATGATGACATGATATGAAATGCAGATGATGACATGGCAAAGTGCAACACGCAAGCACATGACATGGCAACAAAGGCGAATAATGGCGGACACTGGCGCGATCGGATCCGGGTGTTACAACACTCCACCACTATGAGAGGATCTCGCCCCGAGATCTAGGATGGCACCGAGGGAAAACGGAAGAGAAGAGGTAAAACTAAGTTGCTTCTTTGACTAACGAGTGAAACCACGAACCTTGAGAGGTTGAGCAATTTAAAAGAAAGGGTACAACAGAGATGAACGAGATTGCAAGCAAACCGTAGAAAAGAGGAACAAGCAAGATATGAGAATTTGAAGGTTGCAAAGACATGAATCAAGTGTTTCACGAACGAAAAGAATATGACCACCTCGGTATAATGAGATAGCCAAGGAACAAGAATGACAGAATTTGGACAAAGACTTCGTAGAAAAGAGAAGAAAACTTGATAAGATGAAAAGAACTTCAAGAGATGACCCAACACTCCGGTTAAATGGATAAGCACGAAAAGAACACGATCCTCACAAAACGAGATGATGAGTGAAAAGAGCAACATCACAATGCCTACTGAAACAAAAGAATAGAAGATAGATAATTGAAATAGAAGAATGGAGAAGAAAATGCCAACATCTGCCACCAACGGAAACAAATGATTGGATTGATATCAACAAGGAGACGAGAAACTTATTTCACCGGGAGGACAAATGAAGAACTTGGGTCATTTATAAGCACCATAAATAGCAACAATCCTTAGGGAAAAGCTTTAGGTGAAATATAACACAAAATGACTCCAACGGAGAGATAGATTGGTTGAAAAGATCCCTTGAACGAAGAGAAAATGATGGATTTAAATATCTCATTCTTAACAACATGTGAATCATGATATATGAAGGAAATTGTCAAGAATGATATAATACCACCTCAAAAGATAATGGAGAAGAATTGCCGTTTGGAATGCAAGATGAAGAATACTTGAACTCCTCAAAACAAACATGTGTTGAGCACCATGTTTATTTTGAAGTATGGCTTGACGGATCTTAACTTCAAGAGAAATCTTGAGGAACAATTGAAGAATGAAAAGAATCCTTGACGAATCACCATGTAGAGCCTCCATGAAGAACTCCGGTAATAAAAGGATGATGAAAAGAAAAAGAAGTTGAAAACACAAGGTGAATCCTTGCAATGATTTAGATGGATCTCCGTGATAGTTAGAGCTTGGAACTCCGGGAAAAAGAGAAGATGAAACAAATGAAACCGAGAATTTTAAGGGCCTCCGAAATAAAGAATTAATCACTTGGATGAAACAAGAACAAGAATTATGTTATGTGTATCCTTCACCTATTTAAATTGATGACAAGCAACGGATTTGGCATACTACTTATTCTCGAAGAAAGGATTAAAAGAGATATATCGAAACTTGAGAAGGTCTTCAACGAACCATCGGTCGGATTGGAACAACAAATGAATTGATATGATGAACAAGGAAGAGAGATCTTGAAAGAACCACCGTAAGAATTGAAAATGAAAGCAGCAAAGGCACAATTCACCGGGAATAATTGCAAAATGAATGAAGATACTTGAGGGATTTTGATACATGAGAACGAAGAGATCATGAACTGATTAGAGGATATTTGAGTGATGCACGGTAAGATAGGAGAACGAGAGCTGAAAGCTGAGAATGAGGAATTATGACATGATGACCTTCAAGGAAAGAAGTGGAAACAACTCATGAGATGCTCGAATGGGTGAAAAGAATTTTCACAATCGAAAACAATTATGAGAGGATGGCATTAAGCCGTAACCTGAATCTTGAAGAGAATAGAGCAAGATTAAAGAGAAACTCTTCTTCGGTCTTCAAATGATGAGAATGACAACGAGAAACACCACCAAGAATTATTGAGGCACACCGAAGAATCAAAAGTGAAGAGGTTGAGCCAACTATGAAAAGAATTTGAAAGATCTTGGAGAAGAGCATTTGGTGATGATAACTCATTCTTACGCCAAACTTGAAAAGAATTTAGGATAGCTCGGGAAAACTTAGAAGAGTCGTAAGATCCTCGAAAAGACACGTGGGTTAGGGCCCACTCAAAAGAATACCGCTGAAAAGATTTAAAAGAGATGTTGCACGGTTGAATTAAATGGCTTGAATGAGATACCAATCTCAAAGAGCTTGAACGAATGCAGAGTGGAAACACGAATCTTCGAGATATCTTAAGCACTCCGGAATAACAAATAGCGAGAAGTAGAATGATAAAGAGGTGCACCGGTATGAAAAAGCATTAGAAATGAGGAAAATGGTGTGATCAACAAAACTTGACTTGAATCCACCGGAGAAGAGAAAGGAATGAGGAATGACGAACTAGAAACTGTTGAGCATCTTCATGAAAAGAATGAAGAGACTTCACATGAATAAATGGATACTTGATTAAGAAATCTGTGTCCTTGAGGAAAAAGGGTGGGTGGGTGGGAAAACAAAGGCAACTTGGAGACAGATGAAACAAACACCGTTGAGAAGAAATGATAATTGGTCTTGCTGATGTTGAAGTGATCGGATCCACTTGAAGAGAAACACGCCGGTTTAAA
Organism: Aegilops speltoides; assembly: GCA_021437245.1. Lineage (NCBI taxonomy): Eukaryota > Viridiplantae > Streptophyta > Magnoliopsida > Poales > Poaceae > Aegilops > Aegilops speltoides. Next base: position 209,206,357 of record CM038146.1, on the reverse strand, counting down.
AGGATTGACATGACAATCTCGATTGTCGAGAAGGATTGGTATTCACATTGGAGTATGAGAACACCATTTCGAAAAGGTATGGAATCAACACTTGACATTGAAGCAACTCAATACCACAACTCAAAACAAAACAAAGGACTGGCTTGCGAATAAGCGGAACAAACATATGATAGAGATTTCGTCCGAAGTTTTCGTGGTGGGGCCTACACGGGCTCAATCAGACAGCACCATCATGTACAAGGGCAAGGCACATGACATCTGAAGCGCCCCGAGTCGGCATAGCCAAGGACTCTTTAAGACACAATGAGACCATCAGAAACCAACCGTGAATAGGCGGACCACTAGACGTCGAACCCCAATTTCATATCATACATCCGTCGGAAAGATATCCTAAGAGCTACTTGAATTCCCACCTATAAAACTCCCGAAACTTTCTCGGTTATGCAATCCGTGTTGGGGATACAGGGAGCAATATATCTCACCCAAACTAACAATCCCTACATCCATTGTATCCATCCGTCAACACATAACCAAGAAACCTTCGAAATCGTCACCTCAACCTTCAAAAGCATCCGTTATACAAGTCATGGCAATACTCCGCACTCACCTCAAGATTGGGTTAGCGGGGTTATCTCACCAACAACTGCATAAAAGAGATTTTCGATGTCGGCGCATTAAACTCAGGTATTCCGAATCTGCAACGATAAAATTATGACGACAACACCTCGGAGCTCAACTCCCGGGACACCGCCACAACCCCTAAATGTCGAGGCAACCAAGACAATGTTGTCATCATAAAACCATCGAACGATTCTAAGATACCAGCGTGATCCTAAAAATTTTTTAGTGAAATTTGAGAAGAGAAGAGTCAAAACTCTACGTCGGGATACCTCACCGAGGGTCAAGGACTGGGAGTAAAAAGAATTCCTAAACTCTCCGATATATAATTCCTAAAAGACTCAAAACAATTTTTCTAGACACAACTCGGCCGCTAAAAACGATCAAGCAGTGGGGCTCCTAAGGTCGGGGAAGGCTCTGATTACCAACTTGTAGCGCCTCGATGCGGCTATATCTCCCACGTGTCGAAGCACGACTTAGAGGCATAACCGCATTGAAAGCAATGTCGCAAGTGAGGTAATCTTCGCACAATCCATGTTATAGATAAGGGAAAGAGATACATAGTTGGCTTACAATCGCCACTTCACACAATTACATGAATAAAGAATTACATCATCCGGATACAATCAAGGTCCGACTACGGAACCAAAATAAAAGAAGAACCCCAAATGCAACAAAGGTCCACGATCGACCCCAACTGGGCTCCACTACTGATCAACTAGAATGAAACAACACAAAGGGCAAGATCTTCAACGAGCTCCGCCTTGAGCTTGGTTGCGCCACCGCCTTTCGTAACATAGGCACCGCAAACTGGTTTTGAAGTATCCGTGAGCCACGGGACTCAGCAATCTCGCACCGCGAGATCAAGACTATTTAAGCTTAGGGTAAGGTAAAGGCATGAGGTGGAGCTGCAGCAAGCGACTAGCATATATGGCGGCTAACATACGCAAATGAGAGCGAGAAGAGAAGGCAAAGCACGGTCGATAAAAGTATGATCAAGAAGTGATCCTATAGCAACCTACGCCAAGCATAACTCCAACATCAGTGTTCACTTCCGGACCACGGAAAGAGACCATCACGGTAACACACACGGTTGATGTATTTTAATTAAGGTCAACTTCAGGTTTTCTACAACCGACATTAACAAATTCCCATCTGCCACATAACCGCTGGCACGGCTCTCGAAAGTTTATACCCGCAGGAGTGTCCCAACTTAGCCCATGACAAGCTCTCGCGATCAACGAAGGAATAGACCTTCACCCAAGACACTCCGATCGACTCGGTATCCCAGACATCAAGACATTTCGACAATGGTAAAACAAGACCAGCAAAGCCGCCCGATGTGCCGACAAATCCCGATAGGAGTCGACGTACTCGTTCTCGTGGCACACCGGATGGGTCAGCCTACGAGTAAAACCAGCCCTCGAGTTGCCCGAGGTGGCCCATGCATCTGCCGCTTGGACCAACACTCGAAGGAGCACCGCCCGGGGCTAAAATAAAGATGACCCTCGGCTCCGAAACCCAAGGGAAAAAAAGGGCTAGGTGAGGCAAATGGTAAAAGTCAATGTTGGGCCTTGCTGGACAAGTTTTATTCAAAGCGAACTGTCGGGGGTCCCATAAATCACCCGACCGCGTAAGGAACGCAAAATCCGGGAACATAACACGGTATGACGGAAACTAGGCGGCAAGAGTGGAACAAAACACTGCATAAGGCCGAGCCTTCCACCCTTTACCAAGTATATAGATGCATTAATTAAATAAGATATATTGTGATATCCCAACAAGTAACCATGTTCCAACAAGGAACAACATCTCCATGTTCCAACAAGGAACAAACTTCAATCTTCACCTGCAACTAGCAACGCTATAAGAGGGGCTGAGCAAAGCGATAACATAGCCAAACAACGGTTTGCTAGGAATGGTGTCAAAGGTTAGAGGTTCATGGCAATTTGGGAGGCTGGCAAGCAAATGGTAGGCATCGTAGCATTGGCATAGCAAAAGAGCGAGCAAACTAGCATAGCAAAGATAGTAGTGATTTCGAGGGTATGATCATCTTGCCTGAAAGGTTCTCAGAGTAGTCGAAGGCTTGATCCTCGTAGGCGTTCACAACAGGTTCCTCGTACACGTACTCGTCTCCCGGCTCTACCCAAAGCAAGAACACAAGCAACGGAACCACAATCAAACAAGGAACAATGCACAAGCAATATGATGCAAAACATGACATGCTATGCGAGATGTGATATGCAATGCATATGTATGCTCCAGAAGGAAAATGATGAACCAGGCATCAACTTGGAAAACCAAGTATGCCGCTGGAAAGATGAGATGATTTCGGTTGAAATCGATATAAAGATCACCGGAATCGGATGCACGGTTTGCAAATGACAAGCAAAACAAGAATGACGCAAATCTGCGTTTAACAGCCCGATGCTAGTTAGCACGCAACAAGAAACTATGCTACAGCACCCCAACATAAAAACAAAGCATATGGCAGCGAACTACAGGAGATGCTTAACAAAAGAGGAACACTGAGCTACGGCTGAATAACATCATAACATGTTCAAACAAGCATGGTGAAAGTGCTAAAAATATCAGGTTCACAGACTTAGTGAAAAAACTAACATGCCAGGAATTAACATCAGGAAGGCATGTTTAGAGCCAGCAAACAACATGCTACAGGAACTTATAATAGCAAAACAAGGCATGACATGATTCTACTCAAAGCATATATCAATAGTCCCTTACTGACCATAAGCCAAAAAGGACATTAAGAAATGATGGCACCCATGTAAACATTGCAAGTTTTATTACAGATTTCAGACTTGGCAGAAAAACTGGGCATGGCAAAAACAGTTAACGAGTAGGCATGTTCGTGAGCTCGAAACACTCACTACAGAGCAATACATGGCATGGCAAGGCAACCAAAAGTAAGAAGGCATGATTATGAAGCTAAGCATGGCAAGAGCAAGGTCATAGCATACACGGATCAACTACAACGACCTCGTGAAAATTGAATCTCATGCAAACAATCTGCCAGGAAACATTTCAAGCAAAAGTAGAGCACGAAAATGACATGCTAGACTACTCCATAAATACCAACAAAGGCATGGATGGATAGAGCACATCCATATGTTTAAAACACCCTTACTGATCATGCTCAAAAAGGGCATGGATCTCTCTGTAACAACATGAACATATGGCATAAAATTAACAGCAGGACAAGACTTAGTGAAAACACTAAGTTCCTGAAATCAGCAACATCATCATCCCTACTTTGCATGCTTGTTCTAGCCAACACATAACTCACAAAAATACATGGCAAACACCCCTGGAAAGATGGCATGGCAATGTTCAACTCACATGTAGGACTCAAGTTCATAAGGTGCACACATAATTCATGGCAAAAATGACAAAAGAGCTCGAGCTGATAAGATTCTGAAACTAACGATCTGAAGCCTTCTTCCAACAGCATTTCGGGCATCAAGATGAGCTCAAATGCAAATGATGCAATGGAATGAAATGATGTACTCGTCGAGGCGAACAAATTGACATATTATACGCGCAAAACGGAGCTACGAGTGCAGAGATGTGACATGATGAAAATGGCATGAAAATATATGCACAAAACGACTTAGTAGAATTTGAGGTGGGGAAAGTCAACCTCGGTGGATCTGGATCGGGATCCCGGCGCGGATGCCGAGGACGGCCGAGGTTCGCCGGAGCAGAGGACGGGGAGGCGGCCGGCGGGCCGGAGAGGAGCTGGACCGGCCGGATCCGGCGCGGCGGCGGGAGAGAGGTGGGCGGACGCGTCCGCACCAAGGGCAGAGAGGACGGCGCGCGGCGGTTCTCGGGCGGCGGGCTTGCCCGGCGGACTTGGTCGCCGGGCGGGCGGAGAGGCGGCGGAGCGCTGGCGCGTGGGCGCGCTGGCGCGCGTGACCGCGAGGCGGGCGACGGCGGCGGCGAAGTGGCTGGGCGGCGAAGGCAGCGGCGCGGCGGAGGTAGGCGGCGCGGCGGGAGCGCTGCTGGTCGGGCGCGCGCATGGCGGCGGCGGCGAACGGCGGCGGCGCTGCGCGGCGGCGGGCGCGGATCGGGTTCGCTGGCCCCGGATGGGCCTCATGGCGGGGCGGCGCGGGACGGCGGCGGTGCCCACGTGGCAGCTCGGGATTCGGCGGGCGGCGGCGGCGGACATGTCCGCTCCGTCCGGACGTGTCCGCGGCGCGGAGAGGAGCGGGCTAGGCTTTGAGGGTTTGGACCAAATTTGAGGGGGGCTAATTTATAGGTAGAGGGAGCTGGGAGAGTCCAAATGAGGAGCGAGCTGCCACGCGATCGTGATCGAACGACCGAGAGCATGGAGGGAGTTTGGTGGGTTTTGGGCCACTTTGGAAGGGTGTTGGGCTGCAACAAAAGGGGCTTTACTGGTTACTTGTTAACCGCTGGAGTATCAAACGACCTCCAAATGGCACGAAACTTGACAGGCGGTCTACCGGTGGTATTCCAAGGCCGCTTGGCAAACCTCGGGCCATTCCGAGAAAGTTTAATACCCGCTCACAACGAGAGAGAAAAAGGGGAACGCCGGAGGGCATAGGAGTGCCGGATTGCAAAACGGACAACGGGGAAAATGCTCGGATGCATGAGACGAACACGTATGCAAAATGAAATGCACATGATGACATGATATAAAATGCAGATGATGACATGGCAAAGTGCAACACGCAAGCACATGACATGGCAACAAAGGCGAATAACTGGCGGACACCTGGCGCATCGGATCCGGGGTGTTACAACACTCCACCACTATGAGAGGATCTCGTCCCGAGATCTAGGATGGCACCGGAGGGAAAACGGAAGAGAAGAGGTAAAACTAAGTTGCTTCTTTGACGAACGAGTGAAACCACGAACCTTGAGAGGTTGAGCAATTTAAAAGAAAGGGTACAACAGAGATGAACGAGATTGCAAGCAAACCGGTAGAAAAGAGGAACAAGCAGTATTATGAGAATTTGAAGGTTGCAAAGACATGAATCAAGTGTTTCACGAACGAAAAGAATATGACCACCTCGGTATAATGAGATAGCCAAGGAACAAGAATGACAGAATTTGGACAGCACTTCGGTAGAAAAGAGAAGAAAACTTGATAAGATGAAAAGAACTTCAAGAGATGACCCAACACTCCGGTTAAATGGATAAGCACGAAAAGAACACGATCCTCACAAAACGAGATGATGAGTGAAAAGAGCAACATCACAATGCCTACGAAACAAAAGAATAGAAGATAGATAATTGAAATAGAAGAATGGAGAAGAAAATGCCAACATCTGCCACCAACGGAAACAAATGATTGGATTGATATCAACAAGGAGACGAGAAACTTATTTCACCGGGAGGACAAATGAAGAACTTGGGTCATTTATAAGCACCATAAATAGCAACAATCCTTAGGGAAAAGCTTTAGGTGAAATATAACACAAAATGACTCCAACGGAGAGATAGATTGGTTGAAAAGATCCCTTGAACGAAGAGAAAATGATGGATTTAAATATCTCATTCTTAACAACATGTGAATCATGATATATGAAGGAAATTGTCAAGAATGATATAATACCACCTCAAAAGATAATGGAGAAGAATTGCCGTTTGGAATGCAAGATGAAGAATACTTGAACTCCTCAAAACAAACATGTGTTGAGCACCATGTTTATTTTGAAGTATGGCTTGACGGATCTTAACTTCAAGAGAAATCTTGAGGAACAATTGAAGAATGAAAAGAATCCTTGACGAATCACCATGTAGAGCCTCCATGAAGAACTCCGGTAATAAAAGGATGATGAAAAGAAAAGAAGTTGAAAACACAAGGTGAATCCTTGCAATGATTTAGATGGATCTCCGTGATAGTTAGAGCTTGGAACTCCGGGAAAAAGAGAAGATGAAACAAATGAAACCGAGAATTTTAAGGGCCTCCGGAATAAAGAATTAATCACTTGGATGAAACAAGAACTAGAATTATGTTATGTGTATCCTTCACCAATTTAAATTGATGACAAGCAACGGATTTGGCATACTACTTATTCTCGAAGAAAGGATTAAAAGAGATATATCGAAACTTGAGAAGGTCTTCAACGAACCATCGGTCGGATTGGAACAACAAATGAATTGATATGATGAACAAGGAAGAGAGATCTTGAAAGAACCACCGTAAGAATTGAAAATGAAAGCAGCAAAGGCACAATTCACCGGGAATAATTGCAAAATGAATGAAGATACTTGAGGGGATTTTGATACATGAGAACGAAGAGATCATGAACTGATTAGAGGATATTTGAGTGATGCACCGGTAAGATAGGAGAACGAGAGCTGAAAGCTGAGAATGAGGAATTATGACATGATGACCTTCGAAGGAAAGAAGTGGAAACAACTCATGAGATGCTCCGAATGGGTGAAAAGAATTTTCACAATCGAAAACAATTATGAGAGGATGGCATTAAGCCAGAACCCTGAATCTTGAAGAGAATAGAGCAAGATTAAAGAGAAACTCTTCTTCGGTCTTCAAATGATGAGAATGACAACGAGAAACACCACCAAGAATTATTGAGGCACACCGGAAGAATCAAAAGTGAAGAGGTTGAGCCAACTATGAAAAGAATTTGAAAGATCTTGGAGAAGAGCATTTGACTGATGATAACTCATTCTTACGTCAAACTTGAAAAGAATTTAGGATAGCTCTGGGAAAAATTAGAAGAGTCAGGTAAGATCCTGGGAAAAGACCTGTGGGTTAGGGCCCACTCAAAAGAATACCGTTGAAAAGATTTAAAAGAGATGTTGCACCGGTTGAATTAAATGGCTTGAATGAGATACCAATCTCGAAAGAGCTTGAACGAATGCAGAGTGGAAACACGAATCTTCGAGATATCTTAAGCACTCCGGAATAACAAATAGCGAGAAGTAGAATGATAAAGAGGTGCACCGGTATGAAAAAGCATTAGAAATGAGGAAAAGGGTGTGATCAACAAAACTTGACTTGAATCCACCGGAGAAGAGAAAGGAATGAGGAATGACGAACTAGAAACTGTTGAGCATCTTCATGAAAAGAATGAAGAGACTTCACATGAATAAATGGATACTTGATTAAGAAATCTGTGTCCTTGAGGAAAAAGGGTGGGTGGGTGGGAAAACAAAGGCAACTTGGAGACGGATGAAACAAACACCGTTGAGAAGAAATGATAATTGGTCTTGCTGATGTTGAAGTGATCGGATCCACTTGAAGAGAAACACGCCGGTTTAAAAGGATTGACATGACAATCTCGATTGTCGAGAAGGATTGGTATTCACATTGGAGTATGAGAACACCATTTCGAAAAGGTATGGAATCAACACTTGACATTGAAGCAACTCGAATACCACAACTCAAAACAAAAACAAAGGACTGGCTTGCAGAATAAGCCGGAACAAACATATGATAGAGATTTCGTCCGAAGTTTTCGTGGTGGGGCCTACACGGGCTCAATCAGACAAACACCATCATGTACAAGGCAGGCACATGACATACGAAGCGCCCCCAGTCGGCATAGCCAAGGACTCTTTAAGACACAATGAGACCATCAGAAACCAACCGTGAATAGGCGGACCACTAGACGTCGAACCCCAATTTCATATCATACATCCGCTGGAAAGATATCCTAAGAGCTACTTGAATTCCCACCTATAAAACTCCCAAACTTTCTCGGTTATGCAATCCGTGTTGGGGATACAGGGAGCAATATATCTCACCCAAACTAACAATCCCTACATCCACCTGTATCCATCCGTCAACACATAACCAAGAAACCTTCGAAATCGTCTACCTCAACCTTCAAAAGCATCCGTTATACAAGTCATGGCAATACTCCCGTACTCACCTCAAGATCGGGTTAGCGGGGTTATCTCACCAACAACTGCATAAAAGAGATTTTCGATGTCGGCGCATTAAACTCGTGTATTCCGAATCTGCAACGATAAAATTATGACGACAACACCTCGGAGCTCAACTCCCGGGACACCGCCACAACCCCTAAATGTCGAGGCAACCAAGACAATGTTGTCATCATAAAACCATCGAACGATTCTAAGATACCCGCGTGATCCTAAAAAATTTTTTTAGTGAAATTTGAGAAGAGAAGAGTCAAAACTCTACGTCAGGATACCTCACCAGAGGGTCGAAGGGACTGGGGAGTAAAAAGAATTCCTAAACTCTCCGATATATAATTCCTAAAAGACTCAAAACAATTTTTCTAGACACAACTCGGCCGCTAAAAACGATCAAGCAGTGGGGCTCCTAAGGTCGGGGAAGGCTCTGATTACCAACTTGTAACGCCCTCGATGCGGCTATATCTCCCACGTGTCGAAGCACGACTTAGAGGCATAACCGCATTGAAAGCAATGTCGCAAGTGAGGTAATCTTCGCACAATCCATGTTATAGATAAGGGAAAGAGATACATAGTTGGCTTACAATCGCCACTTCACACAATTACATGAATAAAGCATTACATCATCCAGATACAATCAAGGTCCGACTACGGAACCAAAATAAAAGAAGAACCCCAAATGCGACAAAGGTCCACGATCGACCCCAACTGGGCTCCACTACTGATCAACTAGAATGAAACAACACAAAGGGCAAGATCTTCAACGAGCTCCGCCTTGAGCTTGGTTGCGGCCACCGCCGGTAACATAGGCACCGCAAACTGGTTTTGAAGTATCCGTGAGCCACGGGACTCAGCAATCTCGCACCATGAGATCAAGACTATTTAAGCTTAGGGGTAAGGTAAAGGCATGAGGTGGAGCTGCAGCAAGCGACTCAGCATATATGGCGGCTAACATACGCAAATGAGAGCGAGAAGAGAAGGCAAAGCACGGTCGATAAAAGTATGATCAAGAAGTGATCCTATAGCAACCTACGCCAAGCATAACTCCAACATCAGTTCACTTCCGGACTCCCGGAAAGAGACCATCACGGTAACACACACGGTTGATGTATTTTAATTAAGGTCAACTTCAGGTTTTCTACAACCGGACATTAACAAATTCCCATCTGCCACATAACCATGGGCACGGCTCTCGAAAGTTTATACCCTGCAGGGGTGTCCCAACTTAGCCCATGACAAGCTCTCGCGATCAACGAAGGAATAGACCTTCACCCAAGACACTCCGATCAGACTCGGTATCCCGGTACATCAAGACATTTCGACAATGGTAAAACAAGACCAGCCAAGCCGCCCGATGTGCCGACAAACCCGATAGGAGTCGACGCACTCGTTCTCGTGGCACACCGGATGGGTCACCCCACGAGTAAAACCAGCCTCGAGTTGCCCCGAGGTGGCCCTGAGTCTGCCTGCTTTGACCAACACTGGCGAGCACCGCCCGGCGATAGGCTATATATCTCACGTGTGAAGCACGACTTAGAGGCATAACATTGAAAGCAATGTGCATAAAGTGAGGTAATCTTCGCACAATCATGTTATAGATAAGGAAGAGATACATAGTTGGCACAATAGCCACTTCACACAATTACATGAATAAAGCATTACATCATCGAGATACAATCAAGGTCGATAGAACCAAAATAAAAGACCCTTACCGGTTGATATATTTAACTTGAAAAAATTAAACTTGAGTTTTACTGCAACCGGACATTAACAAATTCCCATCATACATAACGTAGATGCGACAAAGTTTATACCCTGGGGGTGTCCCAACTTAATATGACAAGCTCTCGATCAGCGAAGGAATAGACCTTCACCAAGACACTCCGTCGGACTTCATTATCCAGTACATCAAGACATTTCGACAATGGTAAAACAAGACCAATAAGCCGCCGATGTGAGCAAATCCCGATAGAATTATGCGATACCTCGTTCTCGGGGGCACACGGATGGGTCAGCCTACAGTAAAACCAGCCCTCGAGTTGCCCGAGGTGGCCCATGATCTGCCCGTTCGGACCAACACTCGAAGGAGCCTTGGCCGGGGCTAAAATAAAGATGACCCTCGGGCTCAAGAGCAAGGGAAAAAAAAGGCTGAGTGAGGCAAATGGTAAAAGTCAATGTTGGGCCTTGCTGGACAAGTTTTATTCAAAGCGGTGTGGGGGTCCCATAAATCACGACAAGCGTAAGAGAGCATAAAATCCGGGAACATAACACGGTATGGCCGGAAACTAGAGCGACAAGAGTGGAACAAAACACCGGGCATAAGGCCGAGCCTTCCACCCTTACCAAGTATATAGATGCATTAATTAAATAAGATATATTGTGATATCCCAACAAGTAACCATGTTCCAACAAGCAACATCTCCATGTTCCAACAAGGAACAAACTTCATCTTCACTCAGCACTAACGCTATAAGAGGGTGAGCAAAGCGGTAACATAGCCAAACAACGGTTTGCTAGGAATGGTGTCAAAGGTTAGAGGTTCATGGCAATTTGGGGCTGGCAAGAAGCAAATGGTGGCATCATAGCATTGGCATAGCAAAAGCGAGCAAACTAGCATAGCAAAGATAGTAGTGATTTGAGGTATGATCATCTTGCTGAAAGGTTCTCGAGTAGTCGAAGGCTTGATCCTCGTAGGCGTTCAACAGGTTCCTCGTGCGTACTCGTCTCGGCTCTACCCAAAGCAAGAACACAAGCAACGGAACCACAATCAAACAAGGAACAATGCACAAGCAATATGATCAAAACATGACATGCTATGCGAGATGTGATATGCAATGCATATGTATGCTCGGAAGGAAAATGATGAACCAGGCATCAACTTGGAAAACCAAGTATGCCGCTGGAAAGATGAGATGATTTCGGTTGAAATCGATATAAAGATCACCGGAATCGGATGCACGGTTTGCAAATGACAAGCAAAACAAGAATGGCGCAAATCTGCGTTTAACAGCCGATGCTACTTAGCACGCAACAAGAAACTATGCTACATCACCCCAACATAAAAACAAAGCATATGGCAGCGAACTACAGGAGATGCTTAACAAAAGAGGAACACTGAGCTACGGCTGAATAACATCATAACATGTTCAAACAAGCATGGTGAAAGTGCTAAAAATATCAGGTTCACAGACTTAGTGAAAAAAACTAACATGCCAGGAATTAACATCAGGAAGGCATGTTTAGAGCCAGCAAACAACATGCTACAGGAACTTATAATAGCAAAACAAGGCATGACATGATTCTACTCAAAGCATATATCAATAGTCCCTTACTGACCATAAGCCAAAAAGGACATTAAGAAATGATGGCACCCATGTAAACATTGCAAGTTTTATTACAGATTTCAGACTTGGCAGAAAAACTGGGCATGGCAAAAACAGTTAACGAGTAGGCATGTTCGTGAGCTCAAACACTCACTACAGAGCAATACATGGCATGGCAAAGTAAGAAAGCATGATTATGAAGCTAAGCATGGCGAGAGCAAGGTCATAGCATACGGATCAACTAACGACCTCGTGAAAATTGAATCTCATGCAAACAATCTGCCAGGAAACATTTCAAGCAAAAGTAGAGCACGAAAATGACACGCTAGACTACTCCATAAATACCAACAAAGGCATGGATGGATAGAGCACATCCATATGTTTAAAACACCCTTACTGATCATGCTCAAAAGGGCATGGATCTCTCTGTAACAACATGAACATATGGCATAAAATTAACAGCAGGACAAGACTTAGTGAAAACACTAAGTTCTGAAATCAACAACATCATCATCCCTACTTTGCATGCTTGTTCTAGCCAACACATAACTCACAAAAATACATGGCAAACACCCTGGAAAGATGGCATGGCAATGTTCAACTCACATGGACTCAAGTTCATAAGGTGCACACATAATTCATGGCAAAAATGACAAAAGAGCTCGAGCTGATAAGATTCTGAAACTAACGATCTGAAGCCTTCTTCCAACAGCATTTCGGGCATCAAGATGAGCTCAAATGCAAATGATGCAATGGAATGAAATGATGTACTCTCGTAGGCGAACAAATTGACATATTATACGCGCAAAACGGAGCTACGAGTGCAGAGATGTGACATGATGAAAATGGCATGAAAATATACACAAAACGACTTAGCGAAATTTGAGGTGGGAAAATCAACCTCGGTGGATCTGATCGGGATCAGCCGCGCGGATGCGAGGGCAGCCGAGATTCGGAGCAGAAGAAGGAGGCGGCAGCGGGCGAAGAGACTGGACCGGCGGATCAATGGCCGAAGGTTGGTCCGGCATAAAATGACGAAGGGCAAATGGCCAGTTCTGGTAGCAGGCTTGCCCCGTGGACTTAATCGCCAGCGGAAAAGCAGGCCGTAGTCTGTGAAAGCGCGCTAGTATGAGTAGCCATGAAGCGAAATGACAATGGCCCAATGAGGCCTTGAGTGGTATGGCGCATGGCGGCAATGACAATGGCCGTGGTGTGTGGTGAGATCAGGCCTTGTAGGCCCCGGATGGGCCTCAGCATGGCGTGGTGTGGCGTGCTGCCAGTAACCTTCGAGTTCGTGAGGCTGGCGGACATGTCGGCTCCGTCGGACGTGTCCGTATGTGGAGAGGGCAGAGGCTAGGCTGGAGGTTTGGACCCGAAATTTCGGAGGGCTAATTTATAGGTAGAGGGCTGGGAGAGTCAAATGAGGCGGTTTTGCCACGTGATCGTGATCGAACGACCGAGAGCATGGAGGGAGTTTGGTGGGTTTTGGGCCACTTTGGAAGGGTGTTGGGCTGCAACAAAGGGGCTACGGTTGCAGTTAACGTTGGGTATCAAACGACCTCCAAATAGCGCAGCCTCAGACCATTCGAAAAGTTTAATACCCGCTCTGCAGAGAGAAAAAGGGAGCAGGGAGGCATAGGAGTGCGGATTGCAAGCGGACAGGGGAAAATGCTGGATGCATGAGGCGAACACGTATGCAAAATGAAATGCACATGATGACATGATATGAAATGCGATGATGACATGGCAAAGTGCAACACGCACACATGACATGGCAACAAAGGCGAATAATGGCGGACACTGGCGCATCGGATCCGGGTGTTACAACCTCCACCACTATGAGAGGATCTCGTCCGAGATCTAGGATGGCACCGGAGGAAAGCGGAAGAGAAGGTAAAACTAAGTTGCTTCTTTGTGAGCAGGTGAAACCACAACCTTGAGAGGTTGAGCAATTTAAAAGAAAGGTACAACAAGAGAGATGAGATTGCAAGCAAACCGGTAGAAAGAGGAACAAGCGATATTATGAGAATTTGAAGGTTGCAAAGACATGAATCAAGTGTTTCACGAACGAAAAGAATATGACCACCTCGGTATAATGAGATAGCCAAGGAACAAGAATGCGAATTTGGACGACGCCGGTGAAGAAAAGAAAACTTGATAAGATGAAAAGAACTTCAAGATGACCCAACACTCCGGTTAAATGGATAAGCACGAAAGAACGATCCTCACAAAAGCGAGATGATGAGTGAAAAGAGCAACATCACAATGCCTCTGAAACAAAAGAATAGAAGATAGATAATTGAAATAGAAGAATGGAGAAGAAAATGCCAACATACTTACCAGCAAAACAAATGATTGGATTGATATCAACAAGGAGCGAAACTTATTTCACGGAGGACAAATGAAGAACTTGGGTCATTTATAAGCACCATAAATAGCAACAATCCTTAGGGAAAAGCTTTAGGTGAAATATAACACAAAATGACTCTCAACGGAGAGATAGATTAGTTGAAAAGATCCCTTGAGCGAAGAAAATGATGGATTTAAATATCTCATTCTTAACAACATGTGAATCATGATATATGAAGGAAATTGTCAAGAATGATATAATACCACCTCAAAAGATAATGGAGAAGAATTGCCGTTTGGAATGCAAGATGAAGAATACTTGAACTCCTCAAAACAAAACATGTGTTGAGCACCATGTTTATTTTGAAGTATGAAGCAATGGATCTTAACTTCAAGAGAAATCTTGAGGAACAATTGAAGAATGAAAAGAATCCTTGAATCACCATGTAGAGCCTCCATGAAGAACTCCGGTAATAAAAGGATGATGAAAAGAAAGAAGTTGAAAACACAAGGTGAATCCTTGCAATGATTTAGATGGATCTCCGTGATAGTTAGAGCTTGGAACTCCGGGAAAAGAAGATGAAACAAATGAAACCGAGAATTTTAAGGGCCTCGAAATAAAGAATTAATCACTTGGATGAAACAAGAACAAGAATTATGTTATGTATCCTTCACCTATTTAAATTGATGACAAGCAACGGATTTGGCATACTACTTATTCTCGAAGAAAGGATTAAAGAGATATATCAAACTTGAGAAGGTCTTCAACGAACCATCGGTCGGATTGGAACAACAAATGAATTGATATGATGAACAAGGAAGAGATCTTGAAAGAACCACCGTAAGAATTGAAAATGAAAGCAAAAGCACAATTCACGGGAATAATTGCAAAATGAATGAAGAGGTTTTGATACATGAGAAGAGAGATCATTGATTAGAGGATATTTGAGATGATGCAGGTAAGATAGGAGAGCGAGAGCTGAAAGCTGAGAATGAGGAATTATGACATGATGACCTTGAAGAAAGAAGTGGAAACAACTCATGAGATGCTCGAATGGGTGAAAAGAATTTTCACAATCGAAAACAATTATGAGAGGATGGCATTAAGCGGAACCACGAATCTTGAAGAGAATAGAGCAAGATTAAAGAGAAACTCTTCTTCGGTCTTCAAATGATGAGAATGACAACGAAACACCACCAAGAATTATTGAGGCACCGGAAGAATCAAAAGTGAAGAGGTTGAGCCAACTATGAAAAGAATTTGAAAGATCTTGGAGAAGAGCATTTGATGATAACTCATTCTTCGTCAAACTTGAAAAGAATTTAGGATAGCTCAGGAAAACTTAGAAGAGTCGGGTAAATCCAGGAAAAGACACTGTAGGTTAGGGCCACTCAAAAGAATACCGTTGAAAAGATTTAAAAGAGATGTTGCACGGTTGAATTAAATGGCTTGAATGAGATACCAATCTCGAAAGAGCTTGAACGAATGCAGAGTGGAAACACGAATCTTGAGATATCTTAAGCACTCGGAATAACAAATAGCGAGAAGTAGAATGATAAAGAGGTGCACGGTATGAAAAGCATTAGAAATGAGGAAAATGGTGTGATCAACAAAACTTGACTTGAATCCACGGAGAAGAGAAAGGAATGAGGAATGACGAACTAGAAACTGTTGAGCATCTTCATGAAAAGAATGAAGAGACTTCACATGAATAAATGGATACTTGATTAAGAAATCTGGTCTTGAGGAAAAGGGTGGGTGGGTGGGAAAACAAAGGCAACTTGGAGACAGATGAAACAAACACCGTTGAGAAGAAATGATAATTGGTCTTCTTGATGTTGAAGTGATCGGATCCACTTGAAGAAACACGCCGGTTTAAAAGGATTGACATGACAATCTCGATTGTCGAGAAGGATTAGTATTCACATTGGAGTATGAGAACACCATTTCGAAAAGGTATGGAATCAACACTTGACATTGAAGCAACTCGAATACCACAACTCAAAACAAAACAAAGGTGGCTTGAGAATAAGCGGAACAAACATATGATAGAATTTAGTCCGAAGTTTTTAGGTGGGGCCTACGGGCTCAATCGTACAACACCATCATGTACAAGGCGATGCACATGACATCTGAGCGTCCCAGTCGGCATAGCCAAGGACTCTTTAAGACACAATGAGACCAACATAAAACCAACCGTGAATAGGGACCACTAGGCGTCGAACCCCAATTTCATATCATACATCCGTCGGAAAGATATCCTAGAAACTTGAATTCCCACCTATAAAACTCCGAAACTTTCTGGTTATGCAATCCGGTGTTGGGGATCTGAGGAGCAATATATCTCACCCAAACTAACAATCCCTACATCCAGTATCCATCCGTCCGACACATAACCAAGAAACCTTAAATCGTCTACCTCAACCTTGAAAAGCATCCGTTATACAAGTCATGGCAATACTCCGTACTCACCTCAATCTTTGGTTGGGGTTATCTCACCAACAACTGCATAAAAGAGATTTTCGATGTCGGTACTAAACTCGAGGTATTCGAGGCTAGACGATAAAATTATGGCGACAACACCTCGGGCTCAACTCCGGGACACTTACAACCCTAAATGTCGGGAGGCAACCAAGACAATGTTGTCATCATAAAACCATCGAACGATTCTAAGATACCAGCGTGATCCTAAAATTTTTTTAGTGAAATTTGAGAAGAGAAGAGTCAAAACTCTCGTGGGATACCTCACGGTCGAAGGGGCGGGGAGTAAAGAATTCCTAAACTCTCCGATATATAATTCCTAAAAGACTCAAAACAATTTTCTAGACACAACTCGCGCTAAAAGCGATCAAGCGTTGGGGCTCCTAAGGTGGGAAGGCTCGATTACCAACTTAGCATCCGATCATTATATCTCCCGTGTCGAAGCCGACTTAGAGGCATAACCGCATTGAAAGCAATGTCAAAGTGAGGTAATCTTACACAATCCATGTTATAGATAAGGGAAGAGATACATAGTTGGCTTACAATCGCCACTTCACACAATTACATGAATAAAGAATTACATCATCGGATACAATCAAGGTCCGACTACGGAACCAAAATAAAAGAAGAACCCCAAATGACAAAAGGTCCACGATCATTAACTGGGCTCCACTATCAACTAGAATGAAACAACACAAAGGGCAAGATCTTCAACGAGCTCCGCCTTGAGCTTGGTTGCGTCACACCTTTCGGTAACATAGGCACCGCAAACTGGTTTTGGAAGTATCTGGTGAGCCACGGGGACTCAGCAATCTCGCACTTGAGATCAAGACTATTTAAGCTTAGGGTAAGGTAAAGGCATGAGGTGGAGCTGCGACAGCGACTAGCATATATGCGGCTAACATACATAAATGAGGCGAGAAGAGAAGGCAAAGCACGGTCGATAAAAGTATGATCAAGAAGTGATCCTATAGCAACCTCGTCAAGCATAACTCCAACACCGTGTTCACTTCGGACTCATGGAAAGAGACCATCACGGTAACACACCGGTTGATGTATTTTAATTAAGGTCAACTTCAGTTTTCTACCGGACATTAACAAATTCCCATCTGCCACATAACCATGGCGGCTCTCGAAAGTTTATACCCTGGGGTGTCCCAACTTAGCCCATGACAAGCTCTCGCGATCAGAGAATAGACCTTCACCCAAGACACTCGATCGGACTCGGTATCCGGTACATCAAGACATTTCGACAATGGTAAAACAAGACCAGCAAAGCCGCCCGATGTGCCGACAAATCCCGATAGGATCGCACGCTACCTCGTTCTCGGGCACACCGGATGGGTCAGGCGGGCGAAGAGGATATACACAGCATGGCTCCACAACCCGAGAATCCGGAACGATCCCTCGATCCGGCCTCCGAAGAGGATCCAGACATAAAGGTGGAGCTGATTGATGGGGTGTTCCACCAACTTAGCATCGACAATGCTTTGGTCGTCATTATGGCCGACTATCCCGGAATATCTCCGGTTTCCCAGGTAACTGTGACCGGAGTCCCGATACCATTACTCATCCATGCTTATCTGACCACCGTATACCAATGGTGTTCCGCAGAGGTGCCTTGGCGGAAGTCGAACATGGCGGCTGGCCAACAAGGCAGCTTCGCCCAAAGAAAGCGGAAGAAGTGCGGCGCGGATCGAGACGTCGCCGCACCGGTATTGCCACCATGTTTCCAGGAAATATTCCTGGAAGGCATATTAACATTCGTGGTTCTTTTGAGGAGAAAGAGCGCTCGCCGGACTATGTCCGGAGAGATTGCCAATCGAGCCTCCGCCAGCCAGGCTCCAACGCCAGGTCCGGAGGGGGAGGAGAATGCAAGGCGCATGTCGGGTGCTCCTCCAGCGGAGGACGCCGACCGGTTGTCCGCCACCAGATCTGAGGTGGAGAGCGCCATGAATCACAGGTGCCGCCGGACAGTTCTTCGGGACGCATGCTTCTCCCCGGAGGCGTTAAATGCCTTTAATTCGGGAGATGCGCACCTCCGTGCCGCTCAAGATGGTCTAGCCAGAGCCACAGAGCAGTATGTGAAAGACATACTGGTGAGGAATTTTGACGATTATATATGCAAGAGTGGCCGAGACTTAAAATAGTTAGAATAACTGATTTAAGGATCATTTGTTATGCAGGATCTTACGGAGAAGAATACCCACCCGTTCCAGGAGCTTCAAGAGTGCAAGGCCCAACTTGAGGCCGCACTAGCTGCCACGGAAGGAGCCACAGAGACCCCCCGGTAATATATACTTTCAAAAGAGCAGTAGTTTGTGAAGTGCGGCGTGTGTATGGGTCGACAATAATGTTGCGAGATGGTGCGGACTAGATCCGGACAGGCAGTACTACTACATGACTAAAGGCGGCGAAGGTGCTTACAAGGGTGCCGCAGGAGAAAAATAACCTCCAAGATGCCAACACTCGGCTGGGCGAGGAACTAAAAGATGTTCGGGTCCAGCTGTCTTACTCCGTGAAGGAGAATCAACGACTTCATCGCGGCATTTATAGTAAGTGCTTGAACGAACTTTTGAAAAGAAGAGTTCAGCAAGGAAATCGATTAGCAGGAATATGTCTGTAGGTATGCTCACAGGCCGTCCTGCAGAGGAAATGCCCGGTTCAGCGGGTGACCTACTTCCTGAGCTGCTGCAGCTGCACGAACAATTCGGCAGGTGATGAGTGGCGTCGCCCAGGCCTTATGGCTGTCCATCTCCCTACCCAAGGGTCTTGGAGGGCTTGTGGAGAAGCTTCAGGGAGCACGGCGGCGCTTCCGTCTATGGAAGATATCGGCCTGCCGTCAAGGCGCCAGGGAGGCCTGGGCCATGGTGAAGATGAGGTACACGAAGGCCGACCCAAACCACATGGCCGAGGTCGGACCTGTGGGGCCCGATGGGAAGGAGATCCCTGTGAGCTTAATGTACGGCCAAGTAGAGTTGGCTGCAAAGTATTCCCAGCGGGACTGTAAACTAGACAACCTATTAGATGGTATTGAGGAGGAGTACAATCAGTCAATTTGACTGTGTAATTTGAAATGACATGTAAAATGCCTTCTAGCCGGATTGTAGATCGTTTTCATTGCGGACCTTTTCGCTTCAACCTCGGGACCCGACAGTCCGGAGTGTGTCCGAATACCCTCGCGGTTATAAAAAAACCGGGGCATGCTTGGAGACCAGGCGTAGGGGTCATTAGTGCTTTATTAGACAAGTGCCCAACTAGTTATGTTATATTACATGGTTAGTAAGAAACATGTTCCAGGGAGAATAGTTCCGTTAGGGGTTCCTTTCCCTGGGAGGCATGCCCTAAAGTGCATGTCCAGGACAGCGAAAAAAAGGTGAAAGCATCCGGGGCAGATAAATAAATAAGTAATGATCATCTTTTAGTTCACCGAATCAATATTCTCTTAAGAACGCTTAGCTTCGGCTTCACCAGTCGAGGTACACATCCGGTGACCAGCGGCAAGAATAATCGCAGAGGTGCTCCTTTACCTCCTAGCCGAACAATGGGGAACGTAGGGGTAAGCACAGGAGCCAGGCAAGCCAGCTTGGCCAAAACTTAAGTCATATCGATGCATATGATGGTGAATAAAAGGTACATGCTGAAGTGTGACACATGTGTTGGCTTCTGTTAAAGAAGCCCCCAGGTATAATGAGTGCGAGAAGCACGTCAAGTGTGTGCGAACAATGCGCAGAGGAACCTCCAAAGGCTTTTTAAGAAAAAAGGAGGGAGAAAGAGAGAAATAAAAGACAGCTAAAGTATAAAATGTAGACGGAGGAAGGAGACGAACTCAGAGTCCGGCGCTAGGCCTAGAATCTTCGGAGACGGGCTGCGTTCCATGGGTTTGGCTCGAGTTGGTTGTCTGATGCGTTTCACAGACGGTATGCTCCGCCGGTCAGGACTTGGTCGATGATGAAGGGACCTTCCCATTTGGGCTTGAGTTTGTCCTTTTTCTTGTCCGGCAGGCGTAGAACTAGTTCGCCAACATTGTAAGTTTTGGCCCGTACTTCTCTGCTTCGATATCTTTGAGCCTGCTATTGATAGAATGCGGAACGAGCTTTTGCCACGTCGCGCTCCTCCTCTAAGGCGTCCAAACTGTCCTGCGGATCCAGCTCGGCTTCTCTTTCTTTGTACATGCACACGCGAGGTGAGTCATGAATTATGTTGCAGGGCAAAACTGCCTCTGCGCCGTACACCATAAAAATGGTGTGAATCCGGTAGTGCAATTCGGCGTGGTCCGCAGCCCCCAGAGTACGGAGTCGAGCTCCTCTACCCAGTGCGTGTTAGATTCCTTGAGGGACCACACTAGTCTGGGTTTAATGCCGCTCATGATTAGACCATTTGCATGCTCGACTTGACCGTTAGTTTGAGGGTGATAGACTGAAGCATAGTCGAGCTTGATGCCCATGTTTTTGCACCAGAGTTTAACCTCGTCGGCCGTGAAGTTTGTGCCGTTATCAGTGATGATGATATGGGGGACACGGTAACGGTGTACTACCCCTGATATGAAGTCTATCATGGGTCCGGATTCGGCCGTCTGAACTGGCTTGACCTCTATCCATTTGGTGAATTTATCCACCATGACCAATAGGTAATTTTGCTTGTGGGTTCCTCCTTTAAGGGGTCCAACCATGTCAAGCCCCCAGACCGCGAACGGCCAGGTGATGGGTATAGTTTTCAGGGCGGTGGGTGGCATGTGGCTTCGATTAGCAAAGAGCTGGCAACCGACGCATCGTTGGACTAAGTCCTGAGCATCTGCCGGGCCGTTGGCCAATAAAATCTGTCTGGAAGGCCTTGCCTACGGGGCCCGGCTGCGGCGTGGTGCCCACCGAGTCCGGCGTGAATTTCAGCCAGAAGATTTCGCCCTTCCTCTTTGGAGATGCACCTTTGAAGGACTCCGGTTGTGCTTTTCTTATAAAGCTCTCCCTCATGGACCTTATAGGCTTTAGATCGCCGTACTATGCAGCGGGCCTTGTTTTGGTCCTCGAGAAGTTCCTGCCTAGTTAAGTAGGCTAGGAATGGTTCCATCCACGGGGCAATGACTGCCATTATTTCGTGGGCTGAAGGTGTTATTTCATTGGCAGAACTACCGATAGTGTCAGAATGTTCGGTGTCGGGCGGTGCGGTTGGGTCCGGATTATTGTTTCCGGGCTCCCCTTCCCATAGTACGGATGGCTTGAAAAGCTGTTCCAGGAAGATGTTGGGAGGGACGGCATCGCGCTTTGCGCCGATGCGTGCCAATGCGTCCGCCGCCTGGTTATTATCCCGGGCTATATGGTGAAATTCGAGCCGTTCAAACCGAGCTGACATTTTTAGGACGGCGTTACGGTAAGCTGCCATTTTAGGATCCTTGGCGTCGAAGTCTCCATTTTTTTGGGATATTACGAGGTTCGAATCCCCGCGCACCTCTAGGCGTTTAATACCCATGGAGACCGCCATCCGGAGGCCATGTAGAAGGGCCTCGTATTCGGCTGCGTTGTTGGAGTTCGTGTACATTATCTGGAGTACGTATTGGACTGTGTCTCCGGTTGGGGATGTCAGGACGACGCCAGCCTCCAGGCCGGCCAACATTTTGGAGCCGTCGAAGTGCATGATCCAATTGGAATATGCGCCGTACTCTTTAGGGAGTTCGGCTTTAGTCCATTCGGCGACGAAGTCAGCCAAAACTTGCGACTTGATAGCTCGCCGTGGCTTATAGGTTATGTCAAATGGGAGGAGCTCAATGGCCCATTTTGCAATCCGGCCAGTTGCGTCGCGGTTGTTTATAATATCATTAAGAGGTACTTCGGAGGCTACTGTTATCGAACACTCTTGGAAGTAGTGTCGTAGCTTCCGGGATGCCATGAACACCGCGTATGCTATCTTTTGATAATGTGGATACCTGGACTTGCATGGAGTTAGGACAGTGGACACGTAGTAAACTGGTTTTTGAAGGGGGAACTTGTGTCCGTCCATTTCTCGTTCGACGACGAGCACCGTGCTTACAACTTGATGTGTTGCCGCGATATATAATAACATTGGTTCGCCCATATTGGGCGCGGCCAGGACCGGATTTGTTGCAAATATGGCTTTTATTTCTTCGAGTCCGGCCATGGCGGCATCCGTCCACTCGAAGTGTTCGGTGCGCTGGAGGATTCGATAAAGGGGTAATGCCTTTTCACCCAAACAGGAGATAAAGCGGCTTAGAGCCGCCACACATCCTGTCAATTTTTGAATTTGTTTGAGGTCTTTTGGGATATCTAATTGTGACAGAGCTCGGATCTTGGCTGGGTTTGCTTCAATTCCTCTACCGGATACAATGAAGCCCAAGAGCTTTCCGGCTGGTACGCCAAAAACGCATTTTCCGGTTGAGCTTAATGTAAATGACGCCGGAGATTGTCGAATGTGAGCCTCAAGTAAATGCGCTAGAGTTTCGACGTGTTTGGACTTGACGACCACATCGTCTATGTATGCCTCCACTGTTTTGCCGATCTGGTTTGCCAGACATGTCTGGATCATGCGCTGATATGTTGCACCGGTGTTTTTGAGCCCGAAGGGCATTGTGTTGAAGCAGAATGGTCCGTATGGTGTAACGAATGCTGTTGCGGCTTGGTCAGGCTCCGCCATCTTGATTTGATGGTAGCCGGAGAATGCATTGAGGAAGCACAATGAATCGTGCCCTGCAGTAGCGTCGATAATTTGATCGATGCGGGGAAGGGGGAAGGGATCCTTTGGACAAGCCTTGTTAAGGTCCTTGAAATCGACACACACGCGCCAAGATTTGTCCTTCTTTGGTACCATTACCAGGTTTGCTAGCCAGTCCGGATGTTTTATATCCCTTATGAATCCGGCTTCTAATAGTTTGGCTAGCTCCTCTCCCATTGCCTGTCTTTTGGGTTCGGAAAATCGCCGAAGGGCCTGTTTGACTGGCTTGAATCCTTTTAGGATATTTAGGCTGTGCTCTGCCAGCCGGCGTGGGATTCCTGGCATGTCTGAAGGGTGCCAGGCAAAAATGTCCCAATTTTCCCGTAGGAATTCCCGTAGTGCGGCGTCTACATCCGGATTTAATTGTGCCCCAATGGAGGCCATCTTTGTCCGTTGGATGGACTTGGAATTTGACTATTTCGTCCGATGGCTTAAAAGAGGTGGACTTGGATCTTTTGTCAAGTATCACGTCGTCCCTGTTCACCATGGAGCGCAGCGCTGTGAGTTCTTCGGTCGCTAGCGCTTTAGATAACGCCTCTAGGGCTAGTGCGGCTGTCTTATTTTCGGCGTGGAGCGCTATGTCCGGATCACTGGCAAGGGTGATGATTCCGCTGGGCCTGGGCATTTTGGGCTTCATGTACCCGTAATGTGGTATAGCTTGAAAAATGGTGAATGCCTCTCGTCCTAATAAAGCGTGATATCCACTGCTGAACGGGGCCACATGGAACGTGATTTCCTTAGACCTGTTGTTGTCTGGCGATCCGAATACTACATCCAGTGTAATTTTTCCTGTGCAGCATGCTTCCCGACTAGGGATTATTCCTCTGAAGGTTGTGTTGCTTCGCTCAAAGCGGCTCCAGTCTACTTCCATTTTTCGAAGGGTTTCCTCGTAGATGAGGTTTAGTCGCTGCCTCCATCCATGAGTACCTTAGTAGCGAAGCCGCCCACTATTGAATGAGGACCAATGCGGTGGTGCTCGGGCTGTTTGGAATTTAGGTTAAATCCTTTGGCGTTAAAGGTAATAGCCGTGTCGCTCCATGGATTTATTGTTGCTACTTGGTAGACTTCAGCGATGCTGCGGAGTGTTCGTTTCCGCATATTATTTGATGTAGAAGTCTCGAAGACTGTTAATCCCGTACTGGTACTGCTGGGCTGGTTATCTTGGGCTAGAAGCTCTTTGCCACTTTTGGCCACCTGCCATAGTATCGAACATGCTCAAAGGCTATGTGTTGGAGTGGTGCCCTCTGTACTGTGGATTTTGTAGGGTCCATTGAGCCATCCCTCCCGTACGGTTCCTTGCCCTTTAGGTTTTTTTTTTGCTTTTTGGTTTTTAACCCAGGTGCCTGAATATGATGCACCCTTTTATTTCGGACTATGGTTGTGTTCGGAGCCGGATTGTCCCAAAATTTGGTTTCGGTTTTCCGGGCACTCTCCATCGCACAGTACTTTCATACTATGGATGCCAGGTCAGGAAGCGTGTAATTTCATGACGACTTATGGCGTTCATGATTCCCTTGTCCGTGCAATTATTGCAGAAAATTGAGATTGCGCTTTCCTCGCGGCAGTCCTTTATCCTTTCCATAACCAGGAGGAATCTGGCCCAGTAATGGTGTACTGTTTCAGCGGGCTCTTGCCGGATTTGGGATAAATCGCTTGTTTTTGGGTGGGCGGGTGGAATTAAATTCGGAACCTCGTCCAATCTGATACTCAAGGGCCGAAAAGTTTACGGACTTGGAAGCTTTGATTGTTGGATGTTGTCCAACGAATCTGGCCTGCTGCCTCACTTTAGGTTCAGTGCTTGATTGACGTCCATCCCTCCGAGGGAATCCGGCATGGAGGGGTCGGGAATTCGGACATGACTCGTCCTTAATGTAGAAGAAGATTCGCCGTGCTGTTCATCCACCACCGCAACGTGGTGGGTAGCCTGGGGAGAGTTGATCTCTCTCAGATCGGTTTTAGGCCCGATCTGATCGTAGTCTGTAGAAACTCCCAGGGCGGCGATGCGATCCAAGAGCTCGTTTACGGAAGAGAGCTCCATCAGATCTAGCTACTCGGCGAGTTCCGAGTTGACGTGAAGATCGCTTTTGATGACCCGAGAGGTCATCATCGGCGTGGTGGCCGAACATGCGGTCATAAGAAAACCACCTAGCCGGATAGTTTGGCCGATGGCCAAAGCTCCTTTGGCAACGGGACCGTCTTTAAAGATGGGACGAGGCATCCTTCCTGGTTGCGATGGCACAGAGGAACTCTCAATGAAAGCACCAATGTCGGTGTGAAAACCGGCGGATCTCGGGTAGGGGGTCCCGAAGTGTGCGTCTAGGCGGATGGTAACATGAGACAAGGGACACGATGTTTTTACCCAGGTTCGGGCCCTCTCGGTGGAGGTAAAACCCTACTCCTGCTTGATTAATATTGATGATATGGGTAGTAAAAGAGTAGATTTACCACGAGATCAAGGAGGCTAAACCCTAGAAGCTAGCCTATGGTATGATTGTTGTTCGTCCTACGGACTAAAACCCTCTGGTTTATATAGACATCGGAGAGGGCTAGGGTTACACAGAGTCGGTTACAATGGTAGGAGATCTACATATCCGTATCGCCAAGCCTGCCTTCCACGCCAAGGAAAGTCCCATCCGGACATGGGACGAAGTCGTCAATCTTGTATCTTCATAGTCTTGGAGTCCGGCCGGCGGTGATAGTTCGGCTATTCGGACACCCCCTAGTCCAGGACTCCCTCACCGACCTCCTCCTGGCATCAATCTGAGGCACGGCTCCAAGGAATTGTTGCACCAAACCAAAGTAACTGTCCGGCTTAGGCCCCTTCGGCCAAAGATGGTCTATTACAGACCGCATTGCAAGCCTGGACAACCTGTGAAGCTCCGCTACAACAGCCATCTTCTCACTTAACGGCAGCGGGCGCGCGGGAGCATTGAATTGCGACCAGAAAAGCTTCTCCACTTCTTTATAATCTTGATCCTCAAAAAACTTGGCTGCAGCAGCTGTACTCTTTGCCAAGTCCGCATACGCGTCCGCAGGACTCCAGCGACCATCCAGGGGAGCATACTTCAGATCCAAAAACTTCGTCCGCAGTAGGTAGGAGCCTCCAGCCGTGATTTTACTGGCCTGTTGAAGCTCCTCCCGCACTCCCCTGACCTCGGTCCGCATCTCCTTGGTGGCATTAAGTGCCTTGTTCAGGTCGGCCGAACTAGCCTTATTCTCCTTTTCAAGGAGTTCATACCAGTCAGCGGCATTTTTCAACTCCACAGCCATTTTAGCTATCTTTTCCTTGCTTCGGCGATGAGCAGCCTGTCCAGCTCTCAATTCTTCGGCCGCCTTTAGGGCAGCCGCACTGCTAACCCGAGCTTGTTCGTTGGCCTGGGAAGTTCCGCCCTCAGGGCTTCCACGGGAGCAGCACCATCTGCAGTCCAAGCATATTGCACTAATATTATGCTCCTCTCATATTTTCCTTTACAAAATAATAAGGAAAGAAGAGCACATACCTTGTGACTCGTCCAGCCGCTCGTTCACCAGCGTGATATCGACATCAATAGATCCGATCTTCCTCCTTAGCTCGGCAACTTCAACGAGCTGGTCGGCTGTCGGACCCTTAGATACCTGCGCATATTTACAGCGCAATCATTACTATATGATCCCCCGTTTGCCGCCAAGGGGGGGCACCAGAGTCTCAGGGGCTACTATCCATATGGAGCACACCTAGCGCGTGCCTCACAGTCAAAAAAATAGTGTATTTTTCACTACATATCTCAAAGCCTCTGAGCAGGCTCGTAAATGCTTCATTCAAACTGCTTGTGGCGGATGAAATCTTCTTATGTACCACGCTCATTAATGAGCGGTGCTCCTCCGAGAGTGCAGCTCGCTCCAGAAGGCCTATCAGTATGTCTGGCCGGACATCGAACTGTGCCGGACCCTTCTCATCGCCCCCCGTGGGAGCCAAACGCTCCGGGCTCAGGGCGGTCGACGTATTAGCTTCCGGCTTCGACAGATCCGGACTCCTCCGTGACGACAACTTGGTGTCTCCCGCTTCATGAGGCGAAGAGGTGGGTGGGGTCTCGCTCTCCATCATCTCCGGAGGAAGGTCTCTCGAAGACGAACTCTGTTGAGAAGAGCTGCTAGCCGAACTACAAAAGACGAATCCTGGTTATTGATCTCGGAGTAAAGCAGTACCTTCGAATTAACGATTAACTTACATCTCGGTGGAGGGCTGGCCCGTTGGAAGGCCTGACGCGGTGAGGGTGCCCATCGGGGCAGAGCCCCCTAGTGCTACCGTTTTCCCTAGTTTGGGCATCTTCGTCTCCAAGTCTTTGGAGGCGGCCCTTTTCTTCCCGCGCAGGGAGGAGGCTTTAGCCTCCCCTTCCCGACTATCCTCCTCAAGGGAGGTAACAATTCCCCCGGTTTGGATGCGTAGCGCGTGAAGTTCGGTTTCTTTTTTCTTCCCCTTGTCTCTCCCTGAGGGCATTTTGCTGAGCACCCGATCAAGCATCTTGGCAATAGTAGGACTAGGCGAGCCTTTGGGAAGTGGCGCCGGACACCTGATTCTCTCCGCCTTGTTGAGCCATTCCTGGCCACGGATGATTTTCAGAATAACAACTATGACAAATATAAAACATAGTGTCCAGTATCAAGGTTACTTACTTGGGTATCTAGGCGATTGCAGCTTAGGCCCGCATCCTCTATGGTGTCCGAACACTCTACTTGTGGTCCGAAGAATAATTTACACATCCCTTCAAGCTTCAGGCCGAAGAGGTGCTTAACAGTCCGCAGACCCTCTGGATTGAACTCCCACATCCGGAGAGGCCAGCGTTGGCATGGCAACATCCGTCAGATTAACATCACTTGAATTATGCTGACAAGGTTAATGTCCCTCTCAAGAAGCTCCCGGATGCGGCTTTGCATTACTGGTACATTGCCAGCGGGCCCCCAATTCCGTCCTACGTTAGTCCAAGATGCCAATTGTGCTGGAGGGCCCGAGCAGAACTCGGGGGCGGCCACCCACTTTGTGCCTCTGGGAGCCGTAACGTAAAACCACCTCCGTTGCCATACACCGGATACTTCTTGGAAAGAACCCTCTGGCCATGTGGCATCGGTGTTCCTGCTTATTATGGCACCTCCGCACTCCGCAAGTCGCCCCTCGATCATCTTCGGCTTCACATTATAGTTCTTAAGCCACAAGCTGAAGTGGGGAGTGACATGGAGAAAAGCCTCACACACAATGATGAACGACGAGATATGGAGGATAGCGTCCGGAGCTAGATCATGAAAATCCAACCCGTAATAGAACATGAGCCCCCTCACAAAGGGATCGAGGGTGAGGCCCAAGCCGCGGAGGAAGTGAGGAACAAACACGACGCTCTCGTTGGGCTCCGGTGAAGGGATGACCTGCCCTAGAGCAGGAAGCCTGTGCTGGATGTCGGCGGTCAGATATTCGACCTCCCTAAGCCTTGCAATGTCCTCCTCTTGGATCGAGGAGGCCACCCACCGGCCTTGAGGGTTGGATCCGAACATATTGGAGGATCTGGGGTGTCGGAGCTTAGGTCTCGGGTGTTAGAACTCGAGGTGCGAGAAGGCGCGAGGGAGGTGGAAAAGAGGCATAGGCCTCGGCCCCTTTATAAAGAGGGTGAATATCAAGAGTCCTCAGCGTGACCGCTTGAGGCTTATCTAAAAACACACGGAGTCATGCCAACGGTCGTCGTGGGGTTACGCGCGCCCATATTGATGGAAGATCCCGTAATAAGACGAACACGATCACTGCTTCGGCAGGGCGTGCCAATAAAACCGCCTCGCAATGCGAGTTAGGGTGGGGAGAGGAACGCCGATTCGTGTTGGACCAGGCCGCGATGCAAGGGCACGACGTACGAATATTGCCAGTAGATTTATGCTATGTTCCCTACAATGGTATGTGAGGATCATCTCACAGATCCGGACACGGTCTAAGTGTTCGATAAGTACTTTGGAGTATTCGGAGATGGAACCCGCCTTGCAATGCCGAAGACAAGACTGCGCGCCGGACTCATCGTCATTGAAGCCTAGTTCAGCGGCTACTGAGGGAGTCCTGGATTAGGGGGTATCCGGACAGCCGGACTATATACATCGTCTGCACTATTGAAGCGTGAAGATACAAGACTCAAGACTCCGTCCCGTGTCCGGATGGGACTCTCCTTTGTGTGGAAAGCAAGCTTGGCGATCCGGATATTGTATTTCCTTCCTTGTAACCGACTCTGTGTAAACCCTAGCCCTCTCCGGTGTCTCTATAAACCGAAGGGGTTGGTCCTTAGAAGGCCGATCACATTTACAATCATAATCATCATAGGCTAGCTTCTAGGGCTTAGCCTCTACGATCTCGTGGTAGATCTACTCTTGTACTACTCATATCGTCAATATTCATCAAGCATGAAGTATGGTTTTACATCCATCGAGAGGGCCGGAAGCTGGGTAAACATTGTGTCCCTTGCTTCCTGTTACCATCAGCCTAAGACGCACAGATCGGGACCCCCTACCCGAGATCCGCCGGTTTTGACACCGACAGTAAGGCTTAAGGGTTTCAAGGATTCTAGTCTTCCAAACAAATCACATCATATTTCCGAAAGAAACATCTCGTATAGGTCAAATCCAATCATCACTCATGCTATTTATATCGTCATGGCTCCTGAGAGGAGGTATTAACAAAATCATACATGTCTACTATCCCCAAACTCATGTGTATGGCTATCCTCATGTAAAAATCCATGGGTAGAACATACAACTGCGAAACTTGAATTAAACATGACAATCCAAGTGCTCATCCTATTCTTCCAAGGTCCAAGATATTGCATCTATATCGTAAGGAAACATTTCGTATGCCACTCAATGATCTTGTTTCCTTCCTATGAATCAACTCCAACAACCCATTAACTCCCATCAATTACTACATAATGCATTAATTCTACAAATCCAACGTCTATGGTGTACCACACGATCTTCTAATGTCCTATGATCTCCAAATACTTGAAAGGATGTACTTACTATAGTCAGTCCACCAATCCCCATCATCGTGATCCGATAGACTCCAATGTCAGCTTATATGGATCCCTAAATCAACTCTGGCAATTAATCCAATCTCCTAGTTTATGGTCCACCGAGAAACATGGTATAAAGATCAAGATCAATAGTCTAAATCCGGTTTACTCCGAACCTTGTAGACTTACTCAGCATCTATACTCCACTAGGATCACCTACTTAAATCCAATTTACTCAGGGGCAATGAAAGTTACGCTACTTTATTAACATGATCCCACCAAGTTCACCTACCAACATGAATGCCTCGTAATCCACCAAAGTCTCAGATAATTCCTCAAGGTCACTGATATAATCTCATCAAGTTATTAATCCTACTAATCATGGATCCTCGAAACAATCTTCCCTATGGCGTCGTCAGTTCTGGTGATATCTTAGGATGATAATGTGCTAGTTCACTATGTCCACTAGTTCCAGAATGAACCCTGTGCTGAGCAAGGTTACGGAGGCTTAAACTGGTTATCTTGCAATTTTGTGGGCTAAGCACATGGTTAAGGATTCGAGCTGGGGTATCTTGCGAAGTCTCAAAGGGTCTAGGGATGGGTTTCTAATCTTGAGGAGTAAACATATCTCTACGGGGTTGCACTTGATCGAGGAGGCTGTAGCAAAAGTCTTCAGTGCTGGTTGGTTGTCGAAGTAGAATCCTTGGTGTATCTTGTCCTGTCGGCCTTCAGTTGAGGAGAGAGATGAGAGGGAAAAGTAACATAGAGGAGGATGCCTAAAGGGGGTTCTATAGTGCAGGTGTAAACAAATAAGTGCCAAAAGAGCCAAGCACAAGCATCAAGATAAGGAAGGCGATATTTTCGCGTACTTGTTGCCTAGGGCAAAAAGGGTGGCTGATATCAAAACACAAACAAATAAAAACAAGCAACACTCAATCATGGTTCAATTCGAACCATATTACGAACTCGACTGCGCATAAGGGGGTACATGACTCATCCTACCCTAGGGGTTCTCGGACTCAGTAGTCGTGCTTGCTTCGTGCCTCGTGCAGTCTTCTAAGGTTTTCCTCAGGTGTCGCTATGTTTCTTGTAGTTGTTTGATGAAACGATCTGGGTTGAGCCTGAAAAGTCTTCAATAACTTCTCACATTTTGAAGTAATGGGGTGAAGGTGGCTCCTCATAGCTGGCATTTACTTGGTCTTCTCTTGTGTTCTTAATCATGACGATCCCTTTTGCCTTTTAAGGCGTCAAGGGTTCCGGCTAAGCAATCATTTATGCAATGACATTGGCAAAGCATATTACAGGTCCAACCTATCGGTTACATTGATAACAACATCGACACCAAGAGCGGGGGATGAAGAGAACCGTTTTCCTCCTCACTATAGTGAGGCGGACCAAATGGCGAGGTTCTCATCCACCGGTGGTTGCCGAAACAACAACGGTAAAGACAGGGTTGCTCTATTACCGATGTATATCACGATCTTGCATATCCTATGCCCTGATCATCGTAGGCGGAGGTTACATCATTTTGGGGCAATGTCGAAGGTGTCACCATCCTCTGGGTCTTCATGTCCTCATTCCTCGAGACGATCTCTCTTAATGGTATTGTCTTGCCGTGGTGTCGCCAAACTTGTGTTCCGAAGATGTGGGCGATCGTCTGGCAAGGTGTATTCCTTCTAGGGTATCCACGAAGATTTCAAGGAATCCAGTGTCCAGGGGCATAAGGATTCTAGCGACCATTTAAAATTTTAAGGCGAAGAGATTAAAAAGGAAAGTATATCTTAGTTTTCAAACAACTGAGAAGGGAAGGGAAGTATAGATAGTTTTGAAAATTAGTAATAGTTTTGAAAATAACTTTTACCCTAACTAACGACCAAGCTAACTAAGGCTTCCTACAGTCAGGATGGCTCTGATACCAGCTCTGTGGGGACCCCGACTCATAAGTCGTGATCACCGAATGCACATGTACAGTGATCCTAGAGATCAATGCTCACTGAAAACACAAAAGCTGAATAATAAGAGTCTTACATCCATACATATCGTCTTATACAAATTATGACCATTATGGTGAAGTCTTGAGTATATCATTGCAGCGGAAATCTTCGTTGACACTTGGACCCATGCCATCTGCCTTAACCCTACATGCATTCTGACTGGGAGAGCGTCCTAGCTCGCAGGATCATAACCAAAGAACTCTTCTTCACATCATGTTCTTTCATACCTGGCCAATTAAATAACCAGTGGCAAGCCAATGAGTACTTTGAATGTACTTGCAAGCAACCCATGATTTGGTTCAAAGCAACAATGCAATTGTACAACAAGTAAGCAACCTAGCTTCAAGCTAGTTGAAATGTCCTATCAACTTGTGAGATATGAATCAATGAACATAGGTAACCTTGAGAACAGGTAGAGTTTGGATCAATGCCATTTCATTCAACATGTCAAGTCACCACCTTGACACAAATAGTTCTATTCCTCACACACATGCACCGAGATTGTAAAATTTCTGGACATAGTTTAAGTAGCACCTCCCAAATGTCCATGACCGTGGAGACAGCTATTCGAATAGTTTGACACTCTGTAGAGGTTGCGCACATTAGAACCTGGAAGCTTTCGTGTCATCCACGATCCCGCACTACCTCAAGCACTCGGGGAAAGCACCAGATCATTACCTTTCCCTAGACGACAATAACATAGGGTCCACTCATTGATACACGGCCCTCGTGTATAAGCAAAAGATCATGGGACTCTACCCTTTTTACATTATCACGCATACACTAAGGGGCCAATGGTGTGTCCGGTGCCCTGTGAAAACAGTCATGGCCGCCTATACAAGCACGACCCCATCCCGAGAGTGACCTCAAGTCACCCCCGTCACTAGTAATGTGGGCACCATGCTAGTATCAGTCTAAGTAATCAATAATGCCCCGTCCCATAAAGGGGTAGAGTGGTTGCACATGTTTGGTTGTGACGGTAATCACACATAAATCTAATCCATTATTTTACACACAGACCAAAGGCTCTCTTCGGTACACCACTTCTTCCTCTAGTGGTGACCTTAGTTCAACATCTCCCAAGGGCATTAGGGCCACCCGATGGGTTTTTTGAAAGAATGTAACCATGAAGAGTTCATGGTACACATGCATCATTATGCATCAACTAGTCTCTTGACAATGTATTCATGAACAAGGTAAAGTCATGAGTAGGGGTATGGATCATGTGGTGGTTCACAACAAGTTTACCACCGTCATATTTCATCATCATGCAATCAGAAAAGGGTACCGATGAACAAGAGGGGTGTCATGGTCAAAGGGCTATTTGCCTGGTTCATCAGAATCTTAAAATCTTCCGGTCCTTCTCCAAGTACTCTGTCTACTTCGTCAACTAACACCGGAAACAAACACAATAAGCAACACAACAAGGCAAAAATAAAAGTGCTCTAAAAATAGGAGTTGGAATTTTCTAGGATACCTCTGGTCATAGGAGAAATCACCAAGGTGGTTTCATTGGGAGTGGATCAATGGGTTCTTTTCAACATTTCAATATGATGGAATTAAGGGATTTGTGGACTTGCAAGAAGTGTACAGAAATATTATTTTGAAAAATTAGCAAAGACACCCATTTAACAAGTCATGATTTTAGAAGAATATTTGAGTTGGTTTCACTGGACTTGGAGTTGTAATGATTTTCCTAGGGATTTGCAAGTTGGCTACACATGAACAAATAGACCATTATTTGATGTGGCACGTAAAGTATTAGGGAAAATGTTCAAAAATTAAGTTATGAACTTAGAAGTATCTAGGAATTTGAGTCCTGGAATTTGGATCAAAAATGGTCGCTCTGTTATTTTCTAAAGTTCATCACAGAAATGGAAAAACAAGATTTGATAAATGTTTGTGAAGAAAAAGTTTCTGGAAAAATATTGCACCATGGGATAGATCATGATTTTATGATCTACTAGAAATTTGAATCATCAAATTTGGAGTCCATTTGAATTCTATAGAGATTTTACAATATTTATGAAAAAAGAAAAAAGGAAGAAAAGAAGCCAACCTTATAAAGCACACTGGGCGAAGCCCAGCTAAACAGCGCCTACTGGGCTCAGCCCATTGGCTCAGCTGCATGAGGGAGAATGTGACGCCGAAGGCGCACTGCCGGAGGGCGCCACTCAGCAGGGCAAGCAGATCGGCCCGAAGCCGTTTCCACTTAACCCGACTGGTGGGCCGGCTCGGTCGCTTCTACCACTGACGGGCAGGCCCCTGCCATCATGCGGGGCGGTTGTCCTCTACCACCCACTTGAGGCAGAGCAGGGGAGGCTGAGTGCACGCGGACGCTCGTCCGGTGATAGTCGGCGCCTCCGGCCGTCTCCCGCGGTGCTCCGCCTATGGGCGAGCTCAGCGCGGAGTGGTGCATCCGCTGGTGCAGGTCACGGCCGCCGAAGGGGGCTGGGGTGACCACAGCTTTGATGGTGGTGGGGGAGGTCGTTGGCTACCCGTGTCTCTCGGCGTTCGTGCATCCCCGCGACGGTTCGAGGAGGTGCGGAGGGTCACCGGACCATGGGTAGTCTTTGGGTGGAAGAAAGGGAGAGAGATGAGCTCGGTGTTGCTCGAATTCGAGCGAGCCAAAGCGGTGGCCGTGCGGTGGTAGGAGGAGAAGGTAGGCGCGGCAGGAGGCTCATGCTGCTCAAGGAGGTCGCTGGGGGGAATAGGAGGCAACCGAGAGGGGAGAGGTACCTGGGGTGGCTGTATAAGGCGAGGCCATGGCGCACCGTGGGCGGCATCCACGGTCGCGGCCTTGGTGAAGCCAGGGGTAAAATTGGCACCCTAGGCCATGTATGGGGCGTTCGTGGGCATGGACTAGGTCGAGGGAAAGGAAGAGGGGAAGCAGGGTGAGCTGAAGGTGGTCCCGCGCGAGTGCAGTGACTGGCGGGCTCGTGCGACGCGTTGTCCATGCGTGGGACGGGCAGGGGAGAGAGAGGAAGGAGGGGGCCTGCAGTGTGGCGTGTCATGGACGGGAGCATTCAGCAGAGGGCAGCTATAGTGCCCTGGTGCACTGTAGCGTGCTCTAGAGCATGCATATGGCCATCATGGCCATTTTAAAAGTTCAGGGGCATGTCCACTTGTGTCCTGGAGCTTCCTTGGGTGCTCTGGAGTGGTCAGGAGCTAGGTGGGTTGCTTCATATAGAGATGGGAGAGAGAGGGGGTGTTGAAGTGGGTGAACAGAGAGAGAAATAGATGGGTTTTACCCCTAAATAATTGATCTATGAGCTTGCCATTGTTAGTGGGGGTAGAAGGGGACTAGGAAGAGCTGTGGTAAAGAGTTGAGCTCAAGGAGAATAGTAGAAGGGGTCAAAATGATGATTTTGGTAAAATGTTAGAAGGTGTTTGTTGCTGATTTGGACAATAAGATGAACTCCTCTTGTCATGAGGCCTGACAGGGTCAAATGGCATGAGAAAATAAGAGGTTCCACCAAGATTGAGTTCATTTGGGCAAAGTTGCCAATGCAACTTTTGTAAACCCTACAAATCAGCAGAAATGAGTATTCCAAGATCTAGCCATGCAAAACTATTCTCCTTGATGCACCACTTGGTGTAGTGTCATCATATAGGGTTTATAGCATGCCCAAAAAGGTTGAGAGGGTTTTGAGGCACTTTGATCAAGATATCATTCTCTCCAACTTGTGCCATTTGGTCTAGCTGCATAATTAGACCATTGCGGAATGTGCACCAAGTTTGAGAACATTTGGACATGTTTGGCAATGTAAAGTTGCTCAAACTGCAAAATGGACAGAAATGGTTTTGAGGGGATTTGATGATATTATATTGTTCTCCAAGACATGAGACTTGGCAATATCACCAAATAGGGCATTTGTGACATGCTAGAATTTTCTTGGAATTTTTAGAGAACATTTCCTTTATAAATATTTCAAAAGCTTGAAATATCTAGAAATTGTCTTTGAGGGATTTGACCAATATTTTGAACATGACCATGTGTTGAAACTCTTATATATGGAAAATATATGTCCACTGAGTTTCCCTAAATTTTCACAAATATTTTTAAAGCATTAAAATAATTTTAACTTATTAAAGACCATTTTTGGCCTAAGGAAAAAGCCTTTAAATAAAATAGCAGAATAACTTTTAAAATTATATTTTTGTGGTTTATCTGAGTCCTATACCTAATAGGAGTCAAACATACTCTTTGAAATATTTTTCATACCCCAAATCAAGTACTTGCAATGCAAACCTCAATTCAGGGGTTTTTGGAAATCTAATTTTTGAAAATACTATTTGGCCAATTTATTTTTGTAAGAAAATACTATATTGCACTATACACATGGCATGATCATTGGGCAGAAGTTTGGGGAAAGGAGGTGAAGTATAGAAGGTGGAGTTGTGTTGACTCTAAAGAGACTTTAAAATCACAGAGAGTAAACCAGCTCAAATAAAAATCCAAATAATGCGAAAGTCTTTTTCTCGAACCACACTTTCTCATGATTTATTAGCTTAAGTGTTGTGGCATGAAAATCAGGGTGTGATAGACCCCCCCTTACAAGAATCTCGTCCCCGAGATTTCTAAACTAGGCACGGAAGGGAATACGGAGACTTAGGTTTGGGGTAGTCTTTATGTGCTCATACTATTTCTGCTTCCGAGCGGTGCTCCATTGAACCCTTAAGTACTTGATGGCGTGGCTTCGTGTATGACATCCTGCTTGATCTAAATTGCAATTGGGGTTTCTCAAGTACTCCCTCCGTAAACTAATATAAGAGCGTTTAGATCACTATTTTAGTGATCTAAACACTCTTATATTAGTTTACAGAGGGAGTAAGTCATATTGGGCTGGAGCTCGATGGCTCGGTGATCCATGGCCTTGTTAGTGATCGGGCTAGTTGGGAAGTCAGAAACACTTCCAGAGTGGTGTCATGGGGAAAATGATGCGCACAGTGGGGAACTCAGGTGGTGACTCCAGCTAGTAGCTGTCTACTCTTCGTCTTGAAGTGATCTCGGAGGGGCCGGTAAATCCTGGTGTGAGCTTCCTTTTGGAGATGCTTGGTTCCTGCGAGAGAAGTGGTTTGCAGATACGTACGGTCTTCGACGAGGAAGTTCACTTCTTGAGGGTGGTGGTTGTATAGTTCTTCTTCCTTGACATGGCGGTCTTCAGATGTTCCCTAACTAGCTGAACGGTCCTTCTTCCGTCTTCGGGTTGTCAAGTAGGCCACCAAATATAGATGACAATCGACCCGTCCAAGTACTCCATGAAGACTTGTTCATGGGGTACATAAAGTAGGCTGGGGTATTGGTGGTGGTCTCGGTTGAGTATGGGTCAAGGTGCTCTTGACCTAGAGCCAAAGCATGTGGTCATGATCTGACCATGTTGTGGCTTGGTAAGGCTTAAGGGTTTCAAGGATTCTAGGGTGCGAGTGAACCTATGTCATCTTATACTTGAGCACAGTTTCTGAGATGCCAATTGTTCTATCTAGTCTTCCAAACAAATCACATCATATTTCCGAAAGGAACATCCCATGTAGGTCAACTCCAATCATCGTTCATGCTATTTCTATCCTCATGGCTCCCGGGAGGAGGTATTAGCAAAATCATACATGTCTACTATCCCCAAACTCATGTGTATGGCTATCCTCATGTAAAAATCCATGGGTAGAACATACAACTCCGAAACTTGAATTAAACATGACAATCCAAGTGCTCAGCCTATTATTCCAAGGTCCAAGATATTGCATCTATATCCTAAGGAAACATGTCTTATGCCACTCCAAGATCTTGTTTCCTTCCTATGAATCAACTCCGACAGCCCATTAACTCCCATCAATCACTACATAATTCATTAATTCTACAAATCCAACGTCTATGGTGTACCAGACGATCTTCTAATGTCCTATGATCCCCAAATACTTGAAAGGATGTCCTTAACGTAGTAAGTCCACCAATCCCCATCATCGTGATCTGATAGGCTCCAATGTCAGCTTATAAGGATCCCTAAATCAACTCTGACAATTAATCAAATCTCCTATTTTATGGTCCACCGAGAAACATGGTACGAAGATCAAGATCAATAGTCTAAATCCGTTTACTCCGAACCATGTAGACTTACTCTACATCTATACTTGTCACACCCTGATTTTCATGGCACAACACTTAAGTCAATAATCATGCTAAAATGTGGTTTGACAAAAAAAACTTTTGAGTGTTTTGTCTTTGCTTTGATTGAATGTTTGACTGTTGTTTGCAAGTGCTCTAAAAATCGAGTAAATGATCATGCCATGTGTATAGGATATAAAAATAATTTCTTGCAAAAATAATTTGGCCAAAAAATATTTTCTAAAATTAGTTTTTCAAAAACCCCTAAATTGAGGTTTGCACTGCAAGTACTTAATTAAGGGCATTAAAAATCTTTCCAAAAATATATTTGACTCCTATTAGATATAGGATACCCAGAAACCACAAAAATATAATTTTAAAAGTTATTTTCCTATTTTATTTAAAAGCTTTTTGTCGGTGTACTAAAGTAGGGGGTACCTTAGTACCCCGAACTTGTGCACGAGCAATCACAGCGCCCCCGCGGCAAGGCCTGCCAGGCGCCCGGCAAGGCCCTCCTCCACTCCTTAGTACTGCCATTCAAGAACAAAGTACCAACCAAGAAAACGAAGGCCCCGGCAAGAAGAGCTTGCCGGGAAGGCCAACCGAAGCATCACCAGAAGACTTGCCGCGATGCCCCGCGCGTCCCGGCAAGGCCCGACGGCCGGCAAGCTTGCCGGCACAACAAAGAGAAGGGCCGCGGCAAGGCACTTGCCGCGACAAGAATGCCACCCACATTCCAGCGCACCCAGTGACTTGTCGTCACAAGGCCATCCCAAGGGCACGTGGCGAGGCGATACGCAACCATGCGGAGCGAGGTGGCAAACAGAGCTGACAGAGGCGCCATCGTGGCAACCGGTGGCTCACTTAACGGTCACTCCTCCTGCACTGTTGGGGCGACCGGACGGGCATTTAATGCCCTTGTCCCCTGCCGTCAGAGTTAGGTAGGGGCACTGTTGCATCGCTGTACCAAACCGCATTTTACCTTTCTACCCCTCTTCCCTCGCTGCCACACTGTGGATCCCCCCTTTAGAGTATAAAAGGGAGGCCCATGCGCACGTAGAAAGGGTTCGATCCATTCGATACCCAGGACACCACCATACGCTCACACGCTCGAGCAAGATCAAATAACAAGCAAAAAGGCAGCAGTAGGGGTTTTATCTCTCGGAGAGCCCCGGCCGGGTAAAATCGCCTGTCTCCCAGCGCCGACCTCGATCTGCTCTCACGACCCCGCTCCTTGCCGAACCAGAAGGGGCCCCCAGTGCCCCATAGGTGTTCGAGGCCACAGAGATACGCCCCAACATCTTTGGCGTGCCAGGTAGGGGTGCGTCGAGGTCGTGAGCATCTGATCCGGTCTCCACGCGCTCTACTTCAAGATCTTCATCAACATGCCACCGAAGAAGAAGCCTTGGTGGCTGCTCCGCTCACGCCGATTTTGCCACCACCGCCGAGCAAAAGGGCGGTGGAGTGGGACGCCGGCGGAGGAACGGTGCCGCCGGTGGATCTCGCGTCGTCACGAGATCCAAGAATAAGGCCCCGCAAGCGTCAGCGACCGAGCAGACGCCGCACCCTTCCTAGGAGGTGCAAGGTCGACAACGCCCGGTGCTCCTAGCACCGTGCTCGCGATGGAACAAGGCTGCTGGTGGGTCGCGGACGCCGAGGTCGCATGCACTGCGCAAGATCTTCGGCGCGAGCGAGGTACGGTCGCCCGGACGGGGTGTTGCACCTCCCAATCCAGTTGGGAGTCCGAGCACATCCCGCTCCTCGCGTCGTTCGTCACCACCACCACCCAAGACAGCAGAGGAAGCGCAGGCCCGAGCCCAGCTGCTTCTAGACTACCCTCCGGCGCCGCACAAGATCGACGATTGGAGGATGACCATTTACAAACCTCATCAGCCGCTTAACGGCGCATAAGCCCCGGCGACCGAAGCGTGTCGAGGCCCGGCAAGACGCCCGGCGCGAGCCGCACCGACAGACCATGAGTGCCGCCTCCGTGCTTTCCCAGCCCCGAAGGCCAAGATCGCCAGCTCACCGGACCAACCCCGACGGCGACTCCACCGCGTCGTCGGACCCACGAACTCGCCGCGATCAACGCCATGTCCTTCAAGAACGGCAACACGAAGACTTCGCTTTTCGATCGAGTGCGGAGAGAAAGCGGCGTCAATCGACCAAATGGGCTGGGCCTTGTCGCACGCGCCAGACGCACCGGAGAACCAGCGACTTGCGACGCGGCAGGTTGCCTGCGTTCACCGCGAGCTGCGGCAAGTCCAAATGGCCCAAAACCAAGAACTTCAAGCGACGCGTGCGAGAAGTATGATGGCAGGATACACCGTCGGAGTTCCTCGGCATCTACACCATCGCGGTGCGAGCTGCCGAGGGCGCGACGAGAAGATCTCGCCAATTACTTCCGCTGGTTCTCAAGCCTAACGTCGGATCGTGGCTCATGCACTTGCCGGACGGCTCCATCTCTTCATGGGCGGACTGTGTCATCGGTTTGTCGGCGCCTTCACGGGTGGCCACAAGCCTCATGGCGGAGAGTGACCTTCACTTGCTCGCCCGTATGAGGGGAGCCTCGCTAAGTACATACAAAGATTCAGCAGGTGCGCCGCAACATCCCGGATGTCCACCCTGCCGCGGTTATCGGTAGCGTTTCATCGAACGTCGCGTAACCGCAGGATGATGGAGGAGATGGCGATGTGCAAGATCGAGACGCCGTGAGCTCTCACGCCTAGCCGACAAGTGTGCACGGGCTTAGGAGGAGGAAAATCCCGAGAGGCTGCCGGAGCGAAGGATCTCGCGGTGAGGATGCCGCCCGGCAAGGAAGAACCGGAGGCGGAACAATAGGAAGAGAAAAGCTAAGGATGTGCTAGCTGTTGAGCATTCCGGCAACGGAGGCGGCTCCGACAAGGCCAAAACCGACGACTCCGGCGAGGCTGTAGCAGTCGCCGACAAGCAGGATGGCTCCGGCAAGCGTTATTGCAAGATCCACCGCACCAAAGGCCATGACCTCCAAACCTGCAAAAAAGTAGAGCAGATGGCGGAGCTGCAAAAAGCTGAGTATGAGCGCCGCGATAAGGAGAAAGCCCAGGGAGGTGGCGGAGGATCCGGCAAGAAGCTTCCCGCTCGGGGAGGGCCCCGCGGCAAGGCTAAGCCGCGGCAAGGAGACAGGCCTCCCCGCGGCCGCGACAAGGACGAAGATGAAGATGAGGATGATGAGATGGAGGAGGATGAGGCTGATGACCAGGAGTTTCAGAAGGCGACAGAAGTGTTGTGCATCGACGGCGGCGCCTCCCTGCGCACCTCGCACCGCCAACTCAAACAAAGGTGCGAAGTGAATGCAGTGAGCCGTCCGTCGAGGCACGCAGGCCTGAAGTGGTCCAGCACGCCCATCGTCTTCGACGTTGAGGACCACCCTGATCGCATCACTGCGGTCGGGTGCTTGCCAATGTTGGTTTCACCAACAATTCGCAACCTCAAGGTCACGAAGATGCTGGTTGACGGCGGGGCTGGCCTGAACTTGATCTCCTCCGCAGTGCTCAAGAAGCTCCAGATCCCCGACAGCGAGCTCGAAGAAACCGGTGCCTTTCAAGGAATAAATCCGGGAAGGAGCAAGCCAAAGGGGAAGATCACATTGCCAGTGACGTTCGGCAGCGAACTGAACTTCAGGACTGAGAGGGTCACGTTCGATGTGGCTGATATCCCCTTACCCTACAACGGGATACTCGGCCGACCTGCACTCGCCAAGTTCATGGCGGCCTCTCACTACGCATACAATGTGCTCAAGATGCCCGGTCCGATGAGTGTTATCTCTGTCCAAGGCGACAAGAGGGATGCGCTCATCTGCGCCGACAAGATCTACCGGGAAGCAGCAGCCGCGGCAGAGCGCGAGCCACTTGCCGCTGAAGCTCCCCGGGGGAAGAAGAAAACCAAGTCCGGCAAGGATAGCTCTGATGCTCACTCCGGCAAGCGCACCTCCCCGGAGTGCTGCGCTGCCGTCGAGGACGCACCATTGAGCTCCACCGGCAAGTGCAAGAAGGCAAAAATAGGTTCACCAAAGACCAAGAAAGTGGCCGCCAAGGAGGACGGCACTGGTGGTACCTTCACCATCAGTGCCACGCTTGATCCTAAATAGGAAAGCGCGCTCGTTGCTTTCCTGCGGGCGAATGTCAATGTGTTTGCATGGCAACCATCTGATATCCCCGGTGTTCCCAGGGAAGTAATTGAGCACCACCTTGCCGTCTGCCCTCACGCGCGGCCCATTAAGCAAAGAGTCAGAAAACAAGCGGTGGAACGTCAAGAGTTCATTGCAGAAGAGATCAAGAAGTTGGAAGCAGCAGGCCTGGTCCGAGGAGTACTCCATCCAACATGGTTAGCCAATCCAGTAGTCGTGCGCAAAGCAAACGGGAAGTGGAGGCTTTGTATTGACTTCACTGATGTTAATAAAGCTTGTCCCAAGGATCCATTTCCCTTGCCGCGCATTGACCAGATTGTTGACTCCACGGCAGGATGTGATTTGCTTTCATTCCTTGATGCATACTCAGGATATCATCAGATCTTCATGGCTGAAGAAGATGAAGAGAAGACCGCATTCATTACTCCATGTGGCACGTACTGCTTTGTACGGATGCCTTTCGGACTAAAGAATGCTGGTTCAACATTTGCGAGAGTGGTTAGTCATGCTTTTGAGCCACAACTACACAGAAATGTAGAAGCTTACATGGATGATATAGTGGTCAAAAGCAAGGACAAAGAGACTTTGATCCAAGATTTGGACGAGACCTTCAAAAATATGCGCAAGATCAACCTCAAGTTGAATCCCGAGAAGTGCGTGTTCGGAGTTCCTTCCGGCAAGCTTCTCGGATTCTTTGTGTCACAGAGGAGGATCGAAGCCAATCCCGACAAAATCAAGGCCATCGAGCAAATCGAAGCACCGAAGGAAGTCAAGGACGTACGAATGCTTGCCGGCTGCGTTGCTGCCCTCAGCAGATTCATTTCCAAGTCTGCTGAACGCGCCCTGCCGTTT
Organism: Aegilops speltoides; assembly: GCA_021437245.1. Classification (NCBI taxonomy): domain Eukaryota; kingdom Viridiplantae; phylum Streptophyta; class Magnoliopsida; order Poales; family Poaceae; genus Aegilops; species Aegilops speltoides. Next base: position 209,162,836 of record CM038146.1, on the reverse strand, counting down.
TTCAAAATCTTGAAAAAGGCAGGCCCGATGAAATGGACTCCGGAAGCAGAGGCTGCGCTGCAGGACTTGAAGAAATATCTGTCCTCCACTCCAACACTTGTCGCGCCTAAGCCACAAGAGAAGTTGCTGCTATATCTGGCGGCAACCAATCAAGTGGTTAGTGCTGCGTTGGTGGCGGAGAGAGAGGCAGATGACGAGCCAGCGGCCGCGGCAAGCAAATCCAGCGACAAGCAGGGGGCCTCCCCGACAAGCTCAAGCCCGACAAGCCCTGATTCGGCAAGTTCTGGTTCCGGCAAGGATGGGTCTGTGCAGCCACGAGAAGAGAAACAGAAGAAGATGGTGCAGCGCCCAGTTTACTTTGTCAGTTCCCTTCTGCAGGGGGCTAGATCAAGGTACTCTGGTGTGCAGAAGTTGCTTTTCGGCCTCCTCATGGCCTCAAGGAAGCTGCGCCATTACTTTCAAGCGCATGAGATCACAATGGTCACTCGCTTTCCGTTGAAGAGGATATTGCGTAATCCGTAGCAACAGCGGGATTGTCGAGTGGGCTTTGGAATTGTCAAGCTTTGGCCTCAAGTTTGAAAGTACTTCAACAATTGAGCCGAGCATTGGCGGAATTTATAGCAGAATGGACGCCAACACCGATGAAGAAACTCCGAGGGGAGCACCCCGTCAAGGAAGCGGAACAAAAATGGATCATGTACTTTGATGGTGCCTTCGCTGCAAGGCGCCGGTCTTGCGTACTACTTGCCGCACCCACCGGAGAGCACCTCGGTACATGGTCCAAATGCATTTTCCCAAGGAGCAAGCAACAAACAATACCGCAGAGTATGAAGGCTTGCTTGCCGGACTCAGATCGCGCGTAACTTGGGATCGTGAAGCTTATTGTCGGGGTGACTCACAGCTTGTCATCCGCCAAGTTAACAAAGATTATCGAGTCCGTTGATGGAAGCATACGTTGATGAAGTAAGAAAGCTAGAGGAACATTTTGACGGCTCGCAAATGGAACATGTTCCAAGAGCTCGAGAATGACATTGCGGATGGCTGTCAAAATCGCCCGACTCAAGTTGCACAATGGAACTGTGGATTTTGTGCTCAATCTAACTCAGCCGTCTGTGACACCATCAACTGGACAAAGCAAGAAAAGAAAGTTGGTTACTAGCGACTACTTTCCGGCAGAGCTTCCCAAAGCCGCCGCCAAGAAAGTCCCCAGACTCAACACAGAAAGTGCTGAGGAGCGATCTGCTCCGACAAGCCCCAAGGCCTGTTTCGTTGAAGCAAGCATTCCCGACAAGCTGTGTCCTGACACGCTTTCCGGGGAGCATCACGCTCCGGCAGGATCCCATATCCTTGCCATGGAAGCGGATGTTCCCGCAGCAGCATATGCGCCTTTAGTCCTTGTCGTCGAGCCTCAGGCTCCGGCATGGGCACAGCAGATCGTCCATTTCCTTCAAACAGGGGAACTTCCTGAGGAACAAGAAGAAGCGGAGAAAGTAGCCCGACAATCAAGTATGTACCAGTTTGTCGATGACATCTTGCATGTGAAGAAGATTCAACGGAGTGAAATTGAAGTGCATTTCCGGGAAGATGGTCGGCACTGTTGGCGAGAGATACATGGAGGCATATGTGGTCACCACATTGGCGCAAGAGCACTTGCCGGCAAGGCTTTCCGGCAAGGATTCTTCTGGCCAACAGCCCTCCAAGATGCAACTGCGCAAGTAACCAAGTGTGAAGCGTGCCAGTTCCACTCCAAACAGATTCACCAACCAGCTCAAGCTCTCCAAACAATCCCTTTATCCTGGCCATTTTCGGTCTGGGGGCTCGACATCCTCGGCCCTTTTCCCCGAGCTGTCGGGGGCTTTGAGTACTTGTACATTGCAATCGACAAGTTCACAAAGTGGCACGAAGTGGAACCATGAGGAAGGTGACAAGACGATCAAGATCAAGTTCTTCAGTCAATTGTTTGCCGTTTGGAATCCCCAACAGGATCATCACCGACAATGGAACACAATTCACGAGCCACACCTTCACGCTAAAGACGCCCAAGATCTTGGCGCCAAGATTTGCTTTACATTGCTCACCCGAGAAGCAATGGTCAAGCGGAGAAGGCGAACGCAAAGTGCTTCGCTGGCTCAAGACCAGAACTTTCGATAGGCTGCACAAGTGCGGAAGAAAATGGATCGAGGCAACGCCGGTGGTTCTTTGGTCGATCAGACGACGCCAATTGAGCCATCGGCGGACACCCTTTGCTCTCGTCTACGGAGCAGAAGAAGTTCTCCCCACGGAACTCGTATACGGGTCACCACGAGTGCTCGCTTATGATGAGCTTGAGCAAGAGCGGCTGCGACAAGATGACGCGCTGCTCCTCGAGGAGGATCATCTTCAGGCTGCTATACGAGCTGCTCGTTACCAGCAAGCTTTGCGCCGCTACCATAGCCGCAAGGTTAACGCCAGAAGCTTCGAGGAAGGCGACCTTGTTCTTCGGCGAGTTCCATCCGCCAAGAATTCAAACAAGTTGACGCCGAAGTGGGAGGGCCCTTACCAGGTGAAACGAGTCACTAGGCCCGGCGCTGTCCGCCTTGAGAGCGAAGATGGCCTTCCGGTGAGAAACTCCTGGAACATAGAGCATCTTCGCAAGTTTTACCCATAAGGTGCGGTTGCCGGACCCATTACGGCAACCACCCTCTTTTGTACAAGCATTGCCGCTGTCGCATGTAACCCTTTGTACAAAGCCGGGCGCAGCCCCCGTGTGTAAATAAAGTTTGTGTGCTTTGCACATCTTGTCAAATTTAATGCACTTTCTTCTTTTGCATCTGTATCTGACACTCTGTGCAGCACCCACCCCCGGTAAGCAACAATGAACCTTAAGGTTCCATACCATTATTTTCTCTTCTTTCTTCTCATAGACAGGAGTTTCCATCGCCCACAAGTTCACCAAAGGGGGGGAGAGAAGGTAAAGGTATGGACCAGGCGTCGTTCAAAGGAATCTAGCCTTGCCGGGGTGCAGAAGACGTTAAAGCTAAGTTTTGAAATTTTCAAGTTATATCCTGTCGCGGCCGATGGGTGGCGCGGCACCTATGGGGCCGGGGCCCCTTTGTGTGTTGATGCACGGGGCGGAGGCTGCGGCGGAGAGCAGATCGGCGATGCATGCACGGGATTTTACCCAGCTTGGCCGCGATGGTCGCAGAAACCCTACTGCTGCATTGTGTTGTATTAGATCTTGCTCAAGAATGCGAGCAAACGGTGGAGTGGTGTGTGAAACCGGCCGAATCCCAGGCGCTAGAGTTGCCAGGGGTTCGAACCTTCACGCGAGAGTGGCGAATGATCCCTCGCGAGAGTAGCTAGTCGTGGAACCCCTCACGCTGTGCATGGGCCTCCTTTTATAGGGCAAGGGGTCACCGACAGGTGTCAACGTGAGGTAGAGGGGTAAAAACGTAAAAGAGGTGGTAGTTGGAACAGTGCGGGAACAGTGCAGCTACAGTGCTTTCTACCTACTTTTGACAGAGGGGGACAAGAGCATTAAATGCCCGTCGCCCCAAAAGCTCCCGCCATTGCGTCTCCTTTCGCCACGGGCGCGGTTACCACCGTGGAGTGCCACCGCATTCCTCATGCAGCACAGCCCACCCGCCACGCGCCTCTGGAGAAGGCTGGAGGCGACGTGGGCAGATGAGCTGGAGTGCGGGCACACGTAGCATAGCTCTCCCGGCAAGTACCTTGCCGGGCCTTGATCTTGCCGGCCCGGGGCTTGTCGGCTCTGTGACTTGCCGCTCCGGGGCCCCGCCGGGAAGCTGGCGCCGAGGCGTGTCTTCTGCGATATGATATTCTAGTCCTCCCGACGCAGCTCCTCTCGCCGGGATCTGCAGGAGTAATGTAGCCTTGAGCTGTAATGGCCTTCCGGCAAGCTCCTCTTCTTTGGGGTCTTGATCTTCTGCCTTGTACACTTTGTTCTTGAATGGCTTGGTGTGGAGCGGAGATGGTCTCCGCAAGCATTTGATGGATCTAGCTGTGGGGAGCTGGGGCTGCCTGCACAAGTTGGGGTCTTGAGGTACCCCTACCTTAGTACACCGACAGAGCCCCGGCCGGGCCATACACTTGCCGAAGCGCTGTTGGGCCAGGCCCAAGACAGGCTGCAGGCGCCACGAAGCCCACGGCCCGTCGAATCTGCTGCTGCATCTCGTCTCCCCCATAGCACGGCTGCGTCGATTCGGCGCGTGGGAGATGTGGGCGGCGCATGCAGCCTTTAAGGCACCCACCCGTGATCGTGGCGCGGGAGCGGGTCGCTTCACTGCCGCTCTGGCTCCGCCGCCACGCGAGCCCTCATGCATGGGGGTCGGGCGGCGGTGGGAGACCGAGCCGTCACGGGGCGGAGAGGGCGAGTCGGCCCCGCTCCTCTGGCCTCCTCGCTTCCTGATTGGTTGAGCGGGGCGGTTGAGTCCCCACCTCGCCCCTTTAAATAGGGCGGAAGGGGTGCACAACGGCCACACTCATCCATTTCTCCCTTCGCCTTCATCTTCGGTTCTTCTTGCCGCCATGGAAGGAGGGAATCCCGGCTCTTCGACAGTGGCGGCGCGGGTTGCTTCTAGGCAGCGCACCATTCCCCATCCTACTCCCGTGGCGGCGGAGCCGGCCACGAGAGGGAGAGGGAGGGGGCGTGGCCGCGGTCGAGGCCGAGGGCGTGGCCGAGGCGGTCGAGGGAGAGGCGGTCGAGGTGAGGAGCCTCCCCCGTCTCCTCCGGCGTCTCCTGACCACGGCGCGGTCCACACCGGAGATGACCCCTGGGAGTTCTTCATCAAGCTTCGCCGGGCGCCTCGTCGTCACCTTCGGTTGCCGGCCCCGTTCGCGGACGCAATGGGGCCGGATCCGCCCGACGTGATGGAGTTACGCATGAGGGGCTGCGGGATCAGCGGCACTCGGGTGAGTGTCGTGTCCCCAGCCCCCGGCGTGATGTTCTTCGACCGAGGGTGGAAGACGTTCGCCCGGATCCATAGCTTGACGGCGGGGTTCACCCTCCATTTCAAATTACTGGATGGGTGACCTCCTCGCCGTCAAGGTCTTCGGCGACTATGGAACCCGGTGCGCTGCTATGTGGACAGCTCCTCGGATAGCGAAGGCTCCTCCTCGGCGAAAGTGACGAGGAGGAGAGCGGCAGCGGCGGCGAGGGGATGGCGGGCCCGACTAGGCGTCGGACACCGCTGCCTCATGGGCCACCGCAACCCCATCTTCTCGGGTTGCGGTCTCCTGAACTCCGGGCCGCCTCCTTGGGCGGTTGGCGTGAGGCAGCAGAAGAGGAAGAGGGGAGGGCGGCAATGCCGTTACGTCGCAGCACGAGAGCGAGTAGCCCTCGAGAGCGTCTTGACGCCCCACTACCCGTCTTCAAGCTCGCCTCCGACGCCTTCGTCTCCGCCAAGCTCCCGCCGGCCCGGGGTGTTCTCTTGGGGTCTTCGCGCCGTGGCTCTCCGTGGCCTTCAGGGACTTGTCGCTGGCTCCCGGCATGCGTTCCCCATGCCCGCCACCTGCGCAGCTCCTGCGGCACGGCGGCGGCCACCGCCACGCCTCCTAGCGCTCCTTGCTTCCTTCCCGACAAGCTCCTCTTGCTGGGTCTCCTCTCCGGCAAGCTTATCTTGCTGGGGCTCTTGACCTACCTCCTGAACTCCTGAACAGAGAAACAGGAGAGGGATCACGGGCACCTTATCTTTTCAAATTGTAAGCCCTCGGGCATTTAGCTGCATTTAAGAACTTGTAATCCTCTCCATCATGTTTTTCATCCTCTATGGACTTGTACTAAATTGGATGCTTTTAATGAAAAGAGGGGAATGCTTGCCGGACCGAGTCTTTTACTTGACTGTGTGCCTTGTGTGTTCTTACGCTATCGGGGAGCTTGCCGGGGCGAACACGCTTAGCGCATCATGGGACAGCCCGCTGGTGGTGTCACTTCCGGCAAGCAACCTTGTCGGGCCAGTTGCGACGTCTACCTTGCTGAGCAGGCTCGGAAGCAGGATAGAGGTGCAGCGGCACACTTGGGTTTGTTGAGCGGACTCGGAAACAAACCAAGTACGCAACTGGGTCACGACTCGGTTCCTCCACGTACGGGTTTTTACAAGACACGATCGTTCAAAGACGCGGTCCCGCATCTCCCGGTCCATGAGAGGATGCATGATGGGGGATGAAAAACTTATCTGAACTCGCAGCCCCCAGCAACACTAGCTTGCCGGAGACGAATCTCGATGCTCGCAGCCCCCAGCGAGGCTGGCTCGCCGAAGAAGAACTTTGGCATCAGCAGCCCCCCGGCGACCCTGACTCGCCGGGCCCCAGGCGCGGGTGCGATCTTTTGGTTCCTTCTTGTTGCTGCAATTTTAGTCGTGAAAATAGCTGAGGTAGATATGCAATTGCTCAACGTACATGTAGGTGCATGTGTATATAAATCTTGACTAGGCAATACGATGCCGGGTTTTGTCCTTCGTATGTTTGTACTCTACGCTCTTGGGGAGCTTGCCGGGGCGAACACGCTTGCCGCGGGACAGCCCGCTGGTGGTGTCGCTTCCGGCAAGCAACCTTGTCGGGCCAGTTGCGACGCTTAACTTGCTGAGCGTGGCTCGGAAGCAAGATAAGGGTGCTGCAGCACACTTGTGTTTGTTGAGCGGACTCGAAACAAAACAAGCACGCAATCGGGCCACGACTTGGCTCCTCTTGCGCCCAAGTCTCTCATACAGACGACATTTCACGGCATGACTCGCCACGTTATACCCTCCGCCCTACATCCTTTGTGTGCTTTCACCCCACGCTTCTAGGTAACTTGCCGGTGCTCAACACGCTTGCTGAGTGCGGAACGCCGCCGACCCGCTTGGCTGGTGTCGCCCGCAAGCAACCTTGCCGTGTCCGCCGCGACGCGACTTAACTTGCTCGGCAGGCTCAAACGAAACGAGAGGCGAAGTTGGTCGCGGCTTACTCTTAACTCGTTGGCGTGTTGAAGCGAAGTAAGGGTGCGACCATCCACAAGCAGGCCCCTCCGCACAGAGTTTCGCGTACAAAGGACGAATGCGCGAGGGGTATAACATATAAAAGTATGAAATTAAAAAGTGCTCTGCCACGAAGGCTCGAGCGACTTAGCTTTTCTTTTTCTTTGCTTCGCTGGTGGAGCTCAATGGTGTGTCCATGGCGGCGGCGCGGCACTCGGGAGGCGCGCTTGCGGGACGAACACCAAAGCTGTCCTCAAGGCTTCTGCGCCCGAGGAGGTACGCTTGTCGGATGGAGCACGAGCCGTCCTTGCGGACTTAGAGCTCGATGGGCGTCTTTCGGCGACATCGTAGCACTCGAGGATAGGCGCTTGCGGGCCGAGGGAGCGGGAGCGAAGCGGTGCGAGGGGCGGATATACTCGGGTCCCTAACAATGTTAGGGGGAGCAGAACCCTGCCTCGACCTCTTTCGCTTTACTCATGCATGGACAGCAGTCCGGAGCGTCCCGCGAGCCCCCTGCTTGCTCTTGCCCCAGCTGGCGGATACCACCTTCTCGTGGTGTGGCGCTGCTGGGCTGCTATATGCTGGAGGGGACGCGGATCTACGGAGGCCGAGGCGCGGTCCTCCGCCCTGCCCTCGATCTCGTGGCACCATGGCGCCCTCGCCGGTGTCCACCCTTCCACCGGCGTCTCCTCCTTTGCCGCTGGCTCCGTGGAGGCGGGAAGACGGAGATGGGTCGCGACCCTCGAAGCTCTAAATCTTGAGGCCATGGCGTAGTTGTCGGCGAAACTGCTGGCGAAGCCGGAGAGGTTGATGAAGAGTCTTTGTGAACGCCGGATCAGGTTCGCGACAACCTCGACGCCTTCTACCGGGCGCGCCGAGAGATGTCATGACGATGGGTGGCGCGGCACCTATGGGGCCGGGCCCTTTGTGTGTTTGCACGGGGCGGAGGCTGCGGAGAGCAGATCGAGGCGATGCTCGCGAGGATTTTACCCAGCCGGGCGCGATGGTCGCGTAAACCCTCTTGCTGCATTGTGTTGTATTAGATCTTGCTCAAGAATGCGAGCAAACGGTGGAGTGGTGTGTGAAACCGGCGAATCCCAGCGCTAGAGTTGCTGGGGTTGAACCTTCACGCGAGAGTGGCGAATGATCCTCGCGAGAGTAGCGGTCGTGGAACCCCCTACGTTGTGCATGGGCCTCCTTTTATAGGGCAAGGGTCACCGGCTGTGTCAGCGTGAGGTAGAGGGGTAAAAGCGTAAAAGAGGTGGTAGTTGGAGCAAGGGAACAGTGCAGCTCTGATGCTTTCTACCTACTTTTGACAGAGGGGGACAAGAGCATTAAATGCCCGTCACCGTCGCCCCAAAAGCTCCGCCATTCGTCTCCTTTCGCCATGGCGCGGCTTACCACCGTGGAGTGCCACCGCATTCCTCATGCAGCCAGCCACCCGCCACGTCTCTGGAGAAGGTTGGAGGCGACGTGAGGCGGAATGAGCTGGAGTCGGCACGAGTATAGCTCTCCCGGCAAGTACCTTGCAGGGGCTTGATCTTGCCGGCCCGGGCTTGTCGGGCTCGTGACTTGCCGCTCCGGGCCCCCAGCCCCGTGCTGCCGAGGCGTGTCTTCTGCGATATGATCTTCTAGTCCTCCGGCGAGCTCCTCTCATGGGGATCTGCAGGAGTAATGTAGCCTTGAGCTGGAATGGCCTTCCCGCAAGCTCCTCTTGCCGGGGTCTTGATCTTCGCCTTGTACACTTTGTTCTTGAATGGCTTGGTGTGGAGCGGAGATGGTCTCCGGCAAGCATTTGATGGATCTAGGCGTGGGGAAGTGGGCTGCCCGTGCACAAGTTGAAGTCTTGAGGTACCCCTACCTTAATACACCGACATATCCCTTGAGCGTTCCGTGCCTTGTATGGAGAACACGTGCGGCGGAGGAATCGAATCGCGGATAAGTTAAGCCCATGCGTTGTTTCGAGCCCGCTCAACAACGCGGGTGAGCTACAACTAGTCGATAAGATTTCTTGCGGAAGCAACATCACCATAGGCTGCTGATGTTCCACACTCGACAAGTGTGCTTTCATTAGGCCGGCAAGGTCCCTCAGCAGCGTAGGGTAAGAAGCATACAAGGGATGCAACAAAATAAAGGGAATAGCGGCGGACAGCGTTATCCATAATAAAGTTATATTACAGGAATGACTTATTAGGGCACTAACTGAAATTGTTCCGTAACCAAAATGGCAGCGACAAGAAAAGGGGAGAAGAGGAGCAGCTTAATCACGCGCGCCGCCATCGAGCCTCGACCTCGTTCACTTTGTCCACGATGGGTGCGGCGATGGCCTTGAGCTCCTCAACATCAGCACCCTCCGGAAGCTTCTTGGTGACGGGAGAGGTCGATGCCGGGTTGCGGAAGAGGACCTTCACCAACACCTTCTCGAGGACCCAGGCGCAAGCGGTAGCGACTCGGCAACCAAGCGCCGGGATCCTTTCCCGGAGCTGCCGTAAGGCCGCCACCACATCCTTGAAGAAAAGCGTGAGCTTGGCGCTAGGTTGGAGGTTAAACCGTGGAGTACCGGCCCGTCAAGTCCAGCTCCGTCAACTCCTCGTCAATGAGCGGCGATGTTGGCGAGGCCTTCCGTCGAGCTCCACCGTGGTTATTAGGGTGTTACGGGCCTCGTGACCCTCGGCGGCTCCTCGTTGTCCTTGAGGTCTTTCCTCGGGGTATCTTCTCGTTTCTTGGCGGCGTCGGCGTCTCCGTCAAGGTGGCCAATTTCAGCTCTAGATCAGCCGAGTCCTTGGCGGCGTTCAGCTCTTTGATCTTCTCGGAGAGTTGGGCTTGCAGATCGCCGTGAGCACGCGCATCCTTCTCTGTCAGCTGAGTGCAGCAAGCTCCTCGTTCTTCCTCGTCGCGTCGCCTCGGCTGTGTCACTTTTCCTCCAACTCCTTCTTGGCGGCCTCGGCAGCCTGGCGGCGTCTTTCGCTTCCCTTGAGCGCCCGCCAGTGACTATTCGCGGCAAGCGAGCTCCTCGTCATAGCTATCCAAATCGCCTTCCTTTGTATGGGCTCGCCATCCGCTTGGACAGCTCCTCGGCGGCAAGCCTCTGCTGCTCCTCGGCTTCACCTTCTCTAGGATGAAACGCCTTCGCCGCCTCATCGAGCTGCGCCCTCTCCTCGGCAATGGATCGGAGGGCCTCTTGGTTCGGCTCTTGAGTTCTTGCATGCTTTTCTATGTCAACTCCGCTTGCGACAAAGCGCTTCCGGACTCAAGCCGCTTGCGGGGCCTTGATAAGTGACACCAGCTTGGAGTAGCTGCTCCTCCTCGGACTCGCCTTTGCTCTCGCTGGCTGTCAACCACCGCCAGCCAGCGAGAGGCAAGTATCTCCCGTCAAATTCCTCTCCTTCAAGCTGGTGCCCTGGGCTCGGCGCCTGGGGAGCTTGTCTCTGCGTCCTCGCCCGGCTTTCAAATGCAGCTGGGAGCTCCTCGGCTTCAGCGCCGCATCAGCAAGGCGGAGGATCGTGATCGAGAAGCACCTGCGCCCTGCGTCCTCCGGGTTGTCGGCGCTGTCACCGGACCCCGCGTCCCTGTGCTGGCGGCCCCGGCGGCCCCATCACCGGTGGGCTCCTCGCCGACCCTCCTTCGGCAGCGACATCTCTCGGTGTTGCATTGGCGTCCTCCTCGCCGGCGACCTCAGCCTCCATCGGGTCCCCAAGGGGAGGATCTGAAGGCAGACAAGAAAAGGGATAGTCAAGCAAATACCCAGAAGAAGGAAAAAGGAGATCAGCGAGATCCGAGGGGGAAATCCTCGACAAGGAGGCTCACCTGCGCTGGGCTCTGTGATCACGGGCTCTGCCGCCGGGGGCTCGCCGGTCCCATCCCTTGCCGAGGACCCCTTCCTTGCCGGAGACGGCTCCCACAATGGGGAGTCGGCCCTCGGTGGCGTAGCCGAGGCCGACGACACCTCCGCATCAGCCTCCGGCTGCTCCTGGTGGGCCTGCTCTTCTCCTGTATACAAAAGAGCCAATAATCAAGATATTGGCAGAAGAAGAAGCGACCATGCACGCCCCACGACGGGAGGTGAAATGAGACACTCACGCTGGGCTGTCTTTGAGGAGCTACTCTGAGGAAGGACCGGGTCCGTCAAAGTGGTCTCAGATGTATCTTCCGCCGCCTTAGCCGGATCATCTTCGACCACCGGGACCCTGGCCCTCTTCGCTGCCCTCTCCGCCAAAGTCCTGGGACAGAACAGGAGTTTGGAGAGAGAGACAGATTAGATACAAGACAAACAGCGGCAAGAATCGAAGAAAAAGCGAGTACAAGATAAAAAAGCCTTACTCCTCCTCCTCCTCGTCCTCTTCATCGCCATCGAGCTCGGTGCGGACAGGTCAAACTCGGTGCCCTCCCATGCTGGCGTGGTGGAAGAAGTAGGCTCCTTTGGCGCTTGCCAAGGGCAGCAGCATGGTCAGCGTGGCAGCCCGAGAAGACCCGCCTCGGTTGCGGCGCGTGATTTAGGACCCTCCAGCTGCAACGGGTTTCTTCGCGGTGGAAGCGCGCCCCTGGGCGCTGCGGCTGCCGATCAGGTTGTGCCTCTGCCAGCTCTCCGACTCGACGGAGACGCCTTCTCGGATGAAACTGGGGCTGAGCCGAGGGCTCCGTCGGCGACAAGTTGCTCGAAAACAGCGCGGCCACGCACGCAGCGGGCTGGTTCGCCCGGCGCGGCCTCCCCTTCGCCATCGCCTTCTCCGGCAAGATCTTCATGGCGACAAGGCTTGCCGCCTCGGCCGCTTCGCCTCGCCATGATGAAGCCAAACTTCGCCCATGGCGGCAACGCCGCCGCCTCCTCGGCCTCTAGCAATATACGCCAGCTCACTGGCGGTGGTAAGCGGGTGAGGAGCTTCCCTCGTCGGTTAACGCCGCCTCGACAGGTCATCAAAAAATTGCTGCACGACTCGGCGGCGGGCTCTATCCGATTAGCACTTACCCCGTCGAGTCGTTACAGCATCATCGCACAGATCTTGGTCGCTACCGGAGTTGTTGCACAAGGGGCGACACCTGCGGCAACTGGAACCACTACAGGTAATTGGAGTCGTGTTTGAGCGTCTCCCAAACATCGCATCCAGCTCAGGCTGTGAAGTTGAAGTTGAGGCCCGGCGCAGCCTCATGAAATCCGCCGGGCCGCTGAACAGCCAGCGGGCCTCCCCTTACTGCAAAGGCGTCGCGACAGCGAAGGAAATCGCGCCGACCGCCCCATTGAGTCCGGCGTGCTGGCCGGAGGATTCAGTGGTGGCGATCGTCGGCTTGGCATCATCCGCGACAGGCGCTCCGGTCATTGCGCGGCGCACCACGAGTCTTCGCGCAGCTGGTGAGCAGCGGTGGATCGGCGTCCACAGATCCAACACCACTCCGCCCTCCACTCGCCCCATTTGCTGCGAAGCTCACCCGGCAAGTACGCCTCCTTCATGCCCATCCGGGAGGTCCATGCGATTCCGCCAGCCAGTTGCTCCCCTTTCTCAGCCCGAGGAGAAAAATAATGGCGAAAAGGGGCGACACTAGGAAGGATACCAACAAAGTTCTCGCAAAGGTGCGCGAAAACCGCCATGGTCAGAACGGCGTTGGGGGTGAAATCGAGCAGATGGAACCCATAGGTATTCATAATGTCGCAAAAGAAGTCAGAAAAAGGTGGGCGAGCCGCAATAGAAGAACATAGGAAAGAAGTAGTACCCTCCGGGGCACTTCTTCGATTTGAAACCTCCATGAAAGCACCGGCGTGCGCGGATGCGCCCGCGTCTCCGTCGACCAAAAAAGGTAAAACCCGCCCGCAGCGCATCCGGGGTGAGCTCAGGAGGGAAGAGCACCCGCCTCTTGCGCAGCCTCGAGCTCTTGGGCCTCGGTCGATTTCTCGGCCTTGAGCGCCGTAGCTTTCCGGCCTTGGGGCCATGGCGAGGCAGCGGGAAAGCGAAGTATGGCGGCGGCAGCGGCGATAGGCGGCGGGCGTTGTTTCTTTTTCGGTTCAGGAGACGGAGGAGGGCGCGGAGCTTTGGAGGAAGGAACCGCAAGTGGCGAAAGTGGAACGGCCCCGTTTCCCCGGCTTATAAACGAAGGATGCGAGCGTTACGCATTCTCTGGAGTTCGCCCCACGTCTCCCACGACGCCGCGATCGACGCGTGCGTTGCGCGAGGCCGCGGTGGACCGCGGAGCCCGATTCTGTCGCGGACCCGTGCCACGCTGCGTGCCCGTACCTGTTTTGGGCTGGCCCAACAACGCTCGGACCGTGTATGGCCCAGGCCGGGGCTCTGTCGGTGTACTAAAGTAGGGGTACCTTAGTACCCGAACTTGTCTGCGGACAATCGCGGCGCCCAGCTGCAAGGCCTGCCAGGCGCCCGGCAAGGCCCTCCTCCACTCCTTAGTACTGCCATTCAAGAACAAAGTACCAACCAAGAAAACGAAGGCCCCGGCAAGAAGAGCTTGCTGGGAAGGCCAACCGAAGCATCACCAGAAGACTTGCCACGACGCCCCGCGCGTCCCGGCAAGGCCCGATGGCCGGCAAGCTTGCCGGCACAACAAAGAGAAGGGCCACGGCAAGGCACTTTCCGCGACAAGACTGCCACCCACATTCCAGCGCACCCAGTGACGTGTCGTCACAAGGCCATCCCAAGGGCACGTGGTGAGGCGATACGCAACCATGCGGAGCTAGGTGGCAAACGGAGCTGACAGAGGCGCCATTGTGGCAACCGGTGGCTCACTTAACGGTCACTCCTCCTGCACTGTTGGGGCGATCGGACGGGCATTTAATGCCCTTGTCCCCTGCCGTCAGAGTTAGGTAGGGGCACTGTTGTGCACTGTTGTACCAAACCGCAATTTTACCTTTCTACCCCCTCTTCCTACGCTGCCACCTGTGGATCCCCCCTTTAGAGTATAAAAGGGAGGCCCATGTGCACGTAGAAAGGGTTCGATCCATTCGATACCCAGGACACCACCATACGATCGCACGCTCGAGCAAGATCAAATAACAAGCAAAAAGGCAGCAGTAGGGGTTTTATCTCTCCAGAGAGCCCATTTGAGTAAAATCGCCTCTCCTCTGCGCTCGACCTCGATCCGCTCTGCAAGACGACCCCGCTCCTTGCCGAACCGAAGGGGCCCCGATTGCCCCATAGGTGTTCGAGGCCACAGAGATACGCCCCAACACTTTTTATTAAGGCCAGAAATGGTCTTTAATAGGGAAAAATTATTTTATTGTTTTAAAAATATTTGACAAAATTTAGGGAAACTCAGTGGACATATATTTTCCATATATAAGAGTTTCAACACATGGTCATGTTCAAATATTGGTCAAATCCCTCAAAAACCCTTTCTGGATATTTCAAGCTTTTGAAATATTTACAAAGAAATATTCTACAAAAATTCCAAGAAAATTCTATCATGTCACATATGACATATTAGATGATCTTGCCAAGTCTCATGACTTGGAGAACAAGATAACATCATCAAATCCCCTCAAAACCATTTCTGTATATTTTGAAGTTTGAGCAACTTTACATTGCCAAACATGTCCAAATGTTCTCAAACTTGGTGCACATGCTCCAATGGTCTAATAATGTATCTAGACCAAATGGCATAGGTTGGAGAAAAGGATATCTTGATCAAAGTGCCTCAAAACCCTCTCTGACCAGAATCAAATTTGAACAACTCTACATTACCAACTTTCTCTCCTTGATTCCAACTTTTGTGAGGATGATCACATGACCAAATGAGGCCACTACACCAAATGGTACATCAAGGAGAATAGATTTGCATGGCTAAATCTTGAAAAGTCCATTTCTGCTGATTTCTAGGGTTTACAAAAGTTGCATTGGCAACTTTGCCCAAATGAGCTCAAAATGGGTTGAAGGCCCTAATTATGTGTGCCATTTCACCCTGTGAAGACTCATGAGAAATGGAAATCATCTTCTTCCCCAAACCATTATCAAACACCTTCTGGCATTTTGCAAAAACCACTATTTTGACCCCTTCCACTATTCTTGGAGAGCTCAAATTTTTACCACAGCTCCTCCTAGCCCCCTTTCACCTCCAGTAGCAATGGCAAGTCCATAGCTCAATTATTAGAGGGGTAAAAAACCTCATTTTTCTCTCTCTGGACAGCTGCATTTCTCTCTCTCTCAACCTCCCTCCTCACTCCAGCGGATCCCCAGGGCATCCAATGCCTCTAAACCCTTCTTTACTACCCCCAAGCACTACCAGACATCAGTGGCCGCGCCCACATTGCCAAAAAAATGCCATGCCGGCCATTTGCACGCTCTGAGGCCTTCTGATCTTGCTCCCTTGCTAGCCGCCCCCTAACCGCCTCTCGGCCACCTCGGGCCTCCCCAGCGCGCCCGGCGATGTGCCTCGACGTTCGAAACACGCCACGCCCCTGGCCCCCTCCTCCTTCTCCCTCCTGTAGCCTCCTTTCGCACGCGCGCCGGCCGCCCGAGAGCTCCAATGGACGAGCTCACACGCGTGACGCCCTGACACTTCCCCGCTCCCTCTCTCTCTTCCTCTCGCCATAAACCAACCCCACGAACACCCCAGACACGCTCACACGAGCCCCCGTGGCCTCTAGCGATGGCTACGACCTCGCCGGCGCACGGTCCCGCGGTGCACCTCGCCCCCTCCTATTTAAAGCCTCCTCGAGCCCCCTCTCGACTCCTTTGGCTCTATTTCTCTCCCGTATGCTCCCCAGGGCTACCCATTCATCCCACCGAGCCCTCCTTGCTCCTCCATGGCCGAAGCCGAGCCACCGGCCTCCTCTCAAATTCCCGCGAATGAGGCCTCCTCCTCCCCTCCTTTCTTCATCAGGAAACCCCCAGGCCACGGAGGAACCTTACCCCTCTTCTTCCTCTGCTCCGGTACCCCCGTAGCAATCAAAACCGCCATCGCCATCGGCCTCGCCCGCCGCGGCCGACGCCCTGCTCGACCCGGTGCCTCTGGGCGGCCACCCACAGTTGGGCCAGCGGACCTCTGAGCACACGGTGGCCAGCTCACTGAGGAAGCGGTGGCTTTGTGGCGCGTGGCAGCCCGCCCGCCTTGCGCCCTGCCTCTGCTCTCTTGAGCCGTTTAAGTGGAGGCGGCTTCATGCTCCCCGCCTCCCATGGCGTGTGTTTTTGAGCCGCCGACGTGGCCCCTGCCCTGCGTCTTGGCCGAGCAGCTGGGCCGCCCGATGGCGCTGCAACTAAACCTCGCCGGTGCTTGGCGCCGCGCCAGTCAAAACCTATTTGGGTAAAACCCTTTTTCCCCTTTTTCTTTTTCTGTAGAATTGTAAAATCCATAGATTATTTATTCTAAGTCCAAATTTGATGATTCAAATTTCTAGTGACTCATAAAATCATGCTCTACCTGTTGGTGCAACATGCACATTTTTCCAGAGACTTCTTCTTTGCAAATATTTATCAAATCCCCATTTTCATATTTATGTGATGAACTTTAGAAAATCACAGAAGGCTCAAACTTGCTCCAAATGCCATGATTCCAATTCCTAGATGAATCTAAGCTCATAACCTAGTTTATGAACATTTTTCTTGATACTTTCTGTACCACATAAATTATTGAGCCATTTCTTCATATTTATCAACTTTTCACATTCATAGGAAATTCATTTGAACTCCAAATCCAGTGAAACCAATTCCTAGATGCTTCTAAAATCACCCTTTGTTAAATGGGTGCCTTTGCTCATTTTTCAAAAATATATTTCTGTACACTTCTTGCAAATCCATAAACCCCTTAATTCCATCCTATCGAAATGTTTAGAAATATCCATGGATCCACTTCCATTGAAACCACTTTGGTCAACCCTCATATGACCAGAGGTATCCCAGAAAAGTCCAACTCACATTTTTAGAGCACTTTTACTTTTGCCTTGTTGTGTTGCTTATTGTGTTTGTTTCCGACGTTAGTTGACGAAGTAGACGGAGTACTTGGAGAAGGACCAGAAGATTTCAAGACTCTGATGAACCAGGCAAGCAGCCCTTTGACCATGTCTATGAAACCCCTTTTTATGCATGTCATATATAGCTCTTTATTATCGTTGCATCGGAATCATGCTGAGATGGTGCACCACGTGGGTTGGTTGCCTCCGTTATTTTCTCGTTGCTACTTGCATTGTGCATTGCCCTACCTTCTTATGAGGGTTATGCCGGTGGGAGTAGATAGGATGCAAATGTAGATGCTACGCAAAAGGGATGGGTTTATGCATGGTGAAGGAGGCAAAGTGATTTCAAAAGTCTTTTCGAAAACCCCGTCGGGTGCCACTTATGCCCGAGGGAGATGATGAGATGGGTGACCACTTGATGTGAAGTGGTGTGCCAAGGAAAGTGTGTGTTGTTTTCAAAACGGATTGGTCGGAGTTGCGACCGTTATTCCAACCTTACATGCGCGAACACTCTACCCTTATATGGGAAAGCGCATTATTGAGTACCTAGACGGATACTAGCTTGGAGCCCGCATTACTAGTGACGGGGGAGAGTTGGTGCTCTCTCTTGGGACGGGGTCGTGCTAGGTAGGGCGGCCATGACTGTTTTCACAGGGCACCGGACACACCGTTGGTACCTCGTGCTTGTGGTATGTGATGAATATGGGAGCGAGGCTCCACAACTTTGTGATGTGAAATGTTTGGCACGGGGGTTACTACCAATCGAGTGGACTCCATGTTAGTGTCGTCTAGGGAAAGGTAGTGATCGGGTGCTTACCCGGGTACTTGAGGTATCGCGGGTCGTGGATGACACGAAAGTTCCCCGGATCTAGTGGGTAAAGTGTGCAACCTCTGCAGAGTGTAAAACTATTGAATAGCCGTGTCTCACGGTCATGGACAGTTGGGTAACCGCTCTTGGGCTACGTCCACTTGTTTTCAAATCCAGCGTGAGTGATGATGGAAATGACTTGGGTCAAGTCAAGAGGACTTGGCACGATGAGATGGGTTGGTGCCCACTCTGTTCATGATAAATGGGTTGGTGCCCATTCTATTTATGTTGATATCTGTAACAAGTCCTCATGGTTATTTGAACTCTCTTGATGCATGCTTTATAGGATGTTGAACATGTCATTGCACTCAAAACTAGCTTTATGCAAAATTTACCTATGTCATGCATTGTTGTACCTTGAACCAAACATGGGTTGCTTTGCAGTACATTCAAAGTACTCATTGGCTTGCCCTTGGTTATTTAATTGACGGGCATGGAAGAACAGGATGTGATGAAGAACGATTCGGTTGTGAACATGCGAGCTAGGGCTTCGGTCGAGAATGCTGTAGGGTTAAGGCTGATGGCATGGGTCCAAGTTATTGTGAAGATTTCCGCTGCGATGTTATTCTCAAGACTCGACCATAATGGTCCTACTTGTATAATCTGGTATGTATGGATGTAAGACTCTTGTTATTCAGCTTCGTGTGTTCGGTGAGCATTGATCTGCAGGATAAGCTGACGTGCATTCGGTGATCACGACTTATGAGTCGGGGTCCCCACGGAGCTGGTATCGAGCCATCTGTTGTAGGAAGCCTTATTTAGCATGGTGTTAGTTAGGGTAAAACTATTTCCAAAACTACTACTAGTTTTCAAAACTATCTATACTTCTCTTCCTTCTCGGTTTTTGAAAACTAAGGTATACTTTCATATTAATCTCTTCCCTTCAAAACCTTTGGTCGCTAGAACCCTTATGCCCCCGACCCTTTGGATTCCTTGTAATCCTCGTGGATAATCTAGAAGGAATATGCCTTGCGGACATTCACCCACATCTCCACGAACACAAGATTGGCGACATCACAACAAGGCGATACCAAGATAAGATACATCCTCGAGGAATGAGGACATGAAGACCCAGAGGATGGTGACACCTTTGAATTTGCCCTAGGATGATGCAACCTTGTCCTATGAGGATCGGGTGTAAGATATCTGAGACCATGATGAACATCAGCTAATAGGGCAATCATGTCCTTACCGTTGTTGTATCGGCAACCACCGGTGGATGAGAACCTAGCCATTTGGTCCGCCTCACTATAGTGAGCAGGAAGCAGTTCTCTTCATCCCCGCTCTCGGTGGCGATATTGTCAACAATGTGTCTGACAGATTGGGCCTCTATTATGGCTTGTTAATGTCATTGCATAAAGGATTACCTACCTGGTACCATCGACGGCTTAGAAGGAAAAAGGGACCGTCATGATTAAGAAGACAAGAGAAGACCAAGTCAATGCCAGTTACGAGGAGCCACCCTCACCCCATCACTTCAACAGGCAATAAGTTGTTGAAGAATCTTCAGGCTCAACCCGGATTGTTTCATCGAACAACTAAAAGAGACGTAGCAACACCTGAGGAAAACTCAGAAGACTGCATGAGGCACAAGGCACGACTACTGAGTCCAAGAACCCCTAGGGTAGGATGAGTCGTGTACCCCCTATGCGCAGTCAAGTCCGTATGATAGTTCGAATAGAACGATGATTGTGTGTTACTTGTTTTTATTTGTTTGTGTTTTGATATAGGTCGCACTTTTGCCCTAGGCGACAAGTATGCGACTATATCACCTTCCTTACCTTGCTTTTCTGTTTGGCCCTTTTTGCACCTGTTTGTTTGCACTTGCACTATAGAACCCCCTTTAGGCATTCCCCCTCCTCTATGCTACTTTTCTCTCTCATCTCTCTCCTCAACTGAAGACAATCAAGACGATATGCACCAAGGATTCCACCTCGGCGACCAACAAGCACTGAAGACTTTTGCTACAACCTCCTCGACCAAGTACAACCCCATATATTTACACCTCAAGACCAGAGCCCCATCCCTAGACCCTTGCAGACTTCACAAGATACCCCAGCTCGAAACCTTAACCATGAGCTTAACCTACGGAATTGCAAGAGAACCTGTTAAGCCTCCGTAACCTTGCTTATCACTGGGTTCATTATGGGACTAGTGGACATAGTGAATGAGCACATTATCATCCTAAGATAGCACCGAAGCTGACGATGCCATAGGAAGGACCAATCTGAGGATATAGGAATAGAGGGCAAATGACTTGATGAGTTTACAGCAATGACTTGAGAAATTATATGAGACTATTTGGTGGATTATGAGGCTACCATGTTGGTGATGAACTTGGTGGGATCATGACTATAGAGTAGCATAGCTTTCGTTACCCCTGAGTAAATTGGATTTAGTAGGATAATTGTAAGTATTTGGATTTAACTTAGCCATGGGATATTGATAGGAGACAGTTGATATTACATAAATGACTTGGGGGAAACATGAAGGAATTCTCATGGGACAAGAGATTGGATTTAAGTAGGTGATTCTAGTTGAATATAGATGCTGAGTATGTCTACATGGTTCGGAGTAAATTAGATTTAGGCTGATGATCTTGATCGTGATACCATGTTTCTCGGTGGAAAATAAACTAGGAGATTGGATGTATTGTCAGAGTTTAATTAGGTATCTATATAAGCTTGATCCTGGAGTATTACTTGACCATGATAAAGGGAATTGGTGGACTGACTGTAGTAAATATAGCTCTTTCAAGTATTCGGGGATTATAAGGACTTTAGAAGATCATGTGGAGCACCAGCATAGGCGTTGGATTTGTAGAATTAATGGATTATGATACATAGGAAGGAAACAAGATCTTGGAGTGGCATACGACGTGTTTCCTTAGGATAGAGATGCACTATCTTGGACCTTGGGTCAATAGACTGAGCACTTGGATGGTGGATATTAAATCCAAGCTTGTACGTTCTACCCATGGATTTTTAGGGGTAGACATACATATGAGTTTGGGGATTGTAGACATATATGATGTTGTTAGACCTCCTCTTGGGAGTCATGAGGATATGAATAGCATGAGTGATGATTGGAGTTGGCCTATACGAAATTTTAAAGGACTAGATAGACTATTGACATCTCAGAAACCGTGCTTAAAGATAGGATGATAAATGTTCATTCGCACACTAGAATCCTTGAAACCCTTATGCCCTACCAAGCCACAACACGGTTGGATCATGACCTTGGGCCTTGGCTCTAGATCAATAAGACCTTGACCAATGCTCAACCGTGACCCTCACCAATGCCTCAGCCCACTCTTCGTACCCCAAATACTTCATAGAGTAATTGGGCAAGTAAATCATCATCCTTACTTGAGGACATGAATGTCCACAGGAAGACGGAAGAAGAGTTGATCAGCTGGTTAGGGAACATCCAGAAGACCGCCATGTCAAGGAGGAAGAACTATACCAACCATTGTCGTCAAGGGTGAGCCTGCGTTGAAGACCGTGCATATCTGCGAGCCACTCCTCTCGAAGGCAACTCGGCCTCATGAAGAAAACTATGCTGCTCATGATCTTGAGCTAGCAGAAGTGGTTCATGCCACGAAGGCATGGCGACATTACCCTTAGGAAGCGATGTGAAATATACACGGATCACAAAGTCTGAAGTATATTTTCACTCAAAGGGAATTGAACACGAGGCAAAGAAGATGGCTAGAGCTGATCAAAGATTATGACCTCAGTGTTCAATACCACCCTGGGAAGGCAAATGTGGTAGCAGATGCATTAAGCAGAAAGGCTTGTTCCTTGAATGCTATGCTTAAGGACAAGCTAACCACCTTGTTTGAAGAACTTGAAAGCTTCGGGTTGGAACTGGTTGCACTAGGATTCTTAGCTAACCTTGAAGTCAAGCCGACCCTGATGGATGAGGTTAAAGAAGCTCAGTCGGGACACGAGAGTATTGAAGGCATCAAGAGGAAGATCAAGGCGGGCAAAGCCCCCACTTCATTCTGTCAAGGCGACCTACAAGGGAACCAGTTAGCAGTCTCTACATCAACCAAATCATGAGCATTCATGGCGTTCCCAAGGAAATTGTGTCGAATAGAGAACCCAATTCACCTCAAGGTTACGGAAGAAGTTCGAGGAGGCCATAGGGACCAAGTTGTCCCTCAAGATTGCTTTCCACCCACGATCGGAGGTCGAGCCAGAGCAGTGAATCCGACACTTGAAGGCATGCTCGAGCACGTGTCTTAGCATATGGAGCTAAGTAGGCAGATTGCCTTCCTTTAGCGAGTTCTCTTACAACAACAGTTATCAGTCAAGCCTTGAGATGGCACCATTTGAGGTGTTATCACTGAGACGGAAATGTCGCACACCCTCAATTGGTGAAACCGGAGAAGGACTTGTCTTTGGGCCCGATATCCTCCGTAAAGCGAAGAGCAAGTCCAGCTTGTCGAGAGCGTTTGAAGAGCTGAAGTCAAGACAAAAACTCTGACGACTCACGTCGTCGAGACATGACCTTCGAGTTGGAGACCATGTTAATCTCGGTGTCGAGCACGCAGACGGGAGGCGCTGAGAGAGCCGCCGCCCTTGCGGGACACCTATGGGGCAGGGCCCTTCGTGTGTTGATGCGAGGCGGAGGAGGCCTGAAGAGCAGGTCGAGGCGATGCAGGCGGGTTTTACCCGGCCAGACGCGATGGTCGCGTAAAACCCTCTGCTGCTTTGTGTTGTATTGTGCTCGGGGAGCTTGGAGAGCTACGATAGCAGCTACACCGGCGTGGGAGTTGCAAATGGTTGAACCCTTCTCGTTGTGCATGGGCCTCCTTTTATAGGGCGAGGGTCGCAAGCTGTGTGTCAGCGTGGGAGAGAGGGGTAAAAATGTAAAAGAGGTGGTAGTTGGAGCAGTCGGGGGAACAGTCACTCTGATGCTTGAGCGATGGATTCTACCTACTTTTGGCGAGGGGGACAAGGGCATTTAATGCCCGTCGCCGTCGCCCAAAAGCTCCGCCCGTCGTCTCCGTGCCACGGCGATGGATCCTACCGTGGAGTGCCACCGCACCCCTAAGGCTGCCTGACCATCCGCCCGCTGCGATCTGGAGAAGGTGAAGGCGGCGTGGGCAGATGAGCTGGAGTGCGGGCACGCAGCGCAGCTCTCCCGGCAAGTACCTTGCCGGGGTCTTGATCTTGCCGGACCCGGAAGCTTGTCGGGCTTTGTAACTTGTCGCTCTCCGGGCCCTCGCCGGGACGCGTATAGCGCCGAGGCGTGCCTTCTCTGATGTAGTCTTCTAGTCTCCCCGGCGAGCTCCTCTCGCCAGGGCCTCGCGTGAGTGATGTAATCTTGAGCCTGGGACGGCCTTCCCGGCAAGCTCCTCTTGCCGGGGTCTTGACCTTCTGTCTTGTACACTTTGTTCTTGAATGGCTTGATACGGAGTGGGAATGGTCTCCGGCAAGCATGTGGCAGATCCAGCCGCTGGAGGCTGCAGCTGCCCGTCACACAAGTTGAAGTCTTGGGTACCCCTACCTTAGTACACCGACAGAGCCGGGCCTGGGCCACCTGCAGTGCTGGCGCTGTTGGGCCAGGCCCAAAAAAAGGTGCTGCAGGCACACGAGGCCTGGCGTGCGAATCCGCTTCGCCTCTGCCGCCTCCCGTGCAACAGCCAGCGTCGATTCGGCGTCGTGGGATGGGGCGTGCCACGTTCTTTAATGGGAAGAGCGAACGCCCCACTTCCCCATAAAAACAGAGGAAGCATCGCGCGGTTCCCCTCCTTAAGCTTTCATTGCTTCTTCCTCCTCCTCCAAATCCTCTTTGCGCTCCGCCCCGCATCTCCTCCGCCGTCTCTTGCGTCTGGCGCCGCGAACTCTTCGTCCTCCTTTCCTCGCCGCCTCGCCATGGCCCCGAAAACCGGAAGGGAAGGGAAGGCGGAGAAGACCAAGAGGAGAAATCCGAGCAAGCGGCAAAGCTTGCCCAGATCTTGAAGCGAAGCGTCGTCTTCCGCCGCGGCTCGGCGTGCAGGAACTCTGGGGCAAATATTTCTGTTGCAGGCGAAAGACCACGGCGCATCCGGACCAGGGCCCATCCGCCGCCACCATGGACAACTATCTGGCGGGTACTATTTCTTCATAGCCTTCTTCCACTGCGGTCTTTGCCCCCTTTTTCTGATTTCTTCTCGACATTATGCACACATACGGCTTCCACCTTCTTGATTTCACCCCCAATGCCGTCCTCACAATGGCGGTTTTACTTTTATGTCGAAAACTTCATAAGATATACCCAAGCGTGGCGCTGTTCAGCACTTCTTTACTCCTAGAGCGAGCCGGCGCCCCCCCTCTCGGAGGGATTTCTTGGGTTTTAAATGCGAACTTGAAGGAGTCGTGCTTGCGGGGAGCTCCGCGGCAAGTGGGAGGAGTGGCATGCCGATAGTGCTGGAGTCGTTGAAGGCGAGCCGCAGCCCTTCACCGCCGCCGCGCTGCGCCCATCGTCTTGTGGCCGAGAGGCTGAAGCGAGCTGGACTCGAGATGATATCAAGCTCGGCGCGCCCTCGTCCGGATTCATCGTCTTGAGCAGCAAATCTAACCGTTGCAGAGGTAGGCGCAGACTTCCTCCGCCGCCCGTGCCCCTCTCCAAGGCGGGAAAAGGCCGGCTGGGAGTCTGGCGGCGCGGGGATATAATGAGGCTGCGCCGGGCTGAACTTCAACTTCACGACGCTGGAGCTGAGGGGATGGTCAGGAACTCTTCAAGTCTGACCGGACCATCAGAGTGGTTCAGACCTTCCCGGGAGTGGTGCCCCTCTGCACGAAGCACAGCTCGGGACCGCCTCCTCGCCTTGATGCCCGCGTGCGACTTCGCGACGGGCGTGGAGCGTACATGGATTCCGCCCGAGCCAATAGGCGTCCTCAACTTCTTGACACCCTTGAAGAGGTGGCGAAGAACAAGGAGCAGACCGAGGCTGACACGGGACACCACGGACCGAGAGCTCGCGTACATAGCTTCTCGGGCGAAGAGGCGCTCGCCGCGGCAGAAAGTTCGGCTATCGCCCGAGGAGGCCGAGGCTGCGGAAGAGTCCTACCAAGCGAGGCGGCGGAGATCTGCAGCTGCGACTTCCTCGGCAGCGCTTGGGGTCCTCTCTGAGGCACTCCGGGATCCCGGAATCGCAGCCGAGGCCGCATGGCAGCGTGGCTACCGAGAGTAGAGGCGCCGAAGGAGCCGGAGGCGCCGGAGAGAGCGGAGACGCCAGAAGAGAAAAGGTCGCAGCGCAGGTGCTGGGTCTGGCGAGCCAGCCGGGCGAGGAGGGAAGAAGATGCGCGCCGCCGAGGATGCAGCGCGGTCCACGGACCTTTACACCGGCGACCTCTCCTCGTCGTCGGAGACCTCCCGCCCAGGCGAGCTAAGCGTTCTCCCAAGCGCCTCCGCAAAGCGGTGCGAAGCGAGCACTCAGGCCCCGGCAACTACCGGCTCGCGGCAGCGCCAAGCTTCCGGGAGCGGACCATCGCCGAGGCGGCAGCGCACCAGCCACGGCGGAAAAACCAGCGCGCAGGCCACAGCAAAGGCGCCTCGCAGGCCGGCGCCCGGCGGACGAGGTCTTCTCGGGCGGAGGCGGCGGCTCCGCCCGCTTCTCGGTCCCAGGCGCCCACGAGGCTGAGTCTTCGCAGCCCCAGCCCGAGGACCGCCAAGCGCCGAGAGGGCCTCCGCCCCTGCTCCTCGTGCCGGACAGCGACCCGGTGGAGTATGATCTCTCCGCCTTGGCGGGGCAGCGAGGAGGAACAGGGAGGTACCCAAGATCTTCATCTTCTAAAATTTCGCCTTGATTATTGTTGAGGCTAATCTTGTTCTTTGTGTCGACTTGAGGACCTTGACGGCGGGCGGCGAAAAGCCAAGGTGCCCGAGGTCAAGGTCGCAGACGACTTCGCCAGCCGGGCGACCGGGACGTCTTGGATCCAAGCTTGCGGACCCCAGGCTGTCGAGGAGCAGTTTCAGCGCAGCCCCCCCAGAAGTCTGGGTTACGCACTTCGCTCACGGTCGTGTTTGAAGGTTTTGGTCTTGTGCTAATATCTTGGCGTGTTTGTCTTGACTTGTGCAGAGATGGAGCATGAGCGGCAGGAGCATCCGGAGGTCGCCCTCAAGGGCGGCAATCCCTCCATCCCCGCCAAGGTTGGACTCCCGGCAAGGGAGAGCGTCCGCCAAGGGCGGATACTCCGCCAAGGCGAGTACCCGCCAAGAAGCGAGCAGCCGGGCGCGGCGGCCACTCCGCCAAGGATAGTTCCCGACAAGGAGAGCCACGACGATGCCCGCCAAGGTAAGTTCTGCAACTTTGTCTTCTTGGCGTCGTCTCTTTTGGATATTTGCTTGAACTTCTTTTGCTTTTCTTCTTCTTCTAGATCCTCCTCCCCGGCAGATGGAGCGGAGGTCGTCATTGAGAGGGGAGGGCGGCGTGGTGGCGGCGGCGCCTGTCGTCGAGGGCAGCGAGAGCCGCCGAGCCCATGTGCGAGAGACCGCTCCGATCGCAGACGCAGCGGCAAGAAGGGAATGGCGACCGCACCACCGGCCGAGGCGGCGGGGCGGCGTCAAAGTGCTGCGCCGGTCACCGACCCCTTCGCCGGAAGGCGGTCCGGCTACTACTGAAGCCCCCAGCGGTGTCTATATCCAGTGCCGTGGGGTTCCTCGTCCCGAGCTCCTTGGCGAGGCCTTCGATGGTGAGATCCTCGCCTCCGCTGGGTTTGAAGGTCGTTGAGGGCCCGGCGAGGCGGCGGGCGAGGAGAAGCTGCTTCACTAGCTCCTGGCCCTTTACCGGGCAGACGGTAGCTTCGCTTCGGGAGGCCCTCGCGCGCCAAGGCCGCCGAGGAGATGGAGAAGCGGCGGAGCTCAGCGCCGCCAATCGAGCTGCTCTCCGAGGTGGCGGAGAAGCGGCGACTTCGCCGGAGAGTATGAAGAGTGGTTCTGGAGAAGGCCGAGGCGAAGAGCAGCAACGGCTCGCCGAGGTAAACTGTCCCGGCGAAGGAGAACTCATCCAGCGGAAGGTCGACCTCGGCGCTCACGAGGAAGACCTTGCCGCTCGAGAACAGGCCCTTGGCGGAGGCAAGGAGGCGAAAGGCGCCCGCGGTTGCAGCGGAGACCGCCAAGGAGGAGCTTGCCGCCAAGGTCGCGATGTTGGAGGAGTTCTGAAGGCGAATGCGGAGAAGATCGCCCGCGCTCATCACGGGCGTGAAGGATGCCCACACCAGCTCGGAACTCGGTAGCGTCTTTCCAAGCAAGGTGGCGAGTTGAAGGCCGCCAAGGATTCCGTCGTGGACCTTGAGCTGCAAGTTTCTCTTGTTGAGGACTCGCTCGGCGCTGCCGGGATCGGGAAGCCAAGTTGAAGGAAGAACTCCGCGAGGCGATCCTTAGTGGCGGCCAACAAAGCAGCCGAGGACTTCGCCGTGTCGTCGAGATATGGACCGAGGACTTGGTATCTTCTGCGTCCGCCATTGACCAGGAGCTGCTGGCGGCTGAAGCTGGAGCACCTCATCTACTCCCGGATCAAACCTTGCCTGGCGCCAAGCTCAGCCTCTTCTTTGGGGGTCGCGCGGCCCTTGCAAATCTGCGGAAGAAGATCGCGCAACTTGCCGAGGAGACTTCGCGGCTGTCGCGGGACCTGGGCGTGTCTTGCGAAGATCGTATATCGCAATCTGGCATAAACCTCGTAGCGTTCTTCGCAGCTTGCGGCCGGCGCGAGACATGGAGGCTCTGAAGGAGCAGGTCGCCCACATCATCGCCAAGGTGAATAAGATCTCGAGGATGGAGGCGACCCGCGTGAACTAGGCCTCCTTTATCTTTACCTCTTTTAGTTGCTGCATAGGGTGTTATGAACTCATCGAGTTATCGCGACAAGTTATTCCTTGTAAGATATTACCTTTATTTTGATCGGCGGATCACGGTGTTATCTCCTTGTTTTGATCCTCAACCGCGTGCTTCAACTTTCGCTTCTAGGAGTTTTGCGGCGAGGAGCCCTTGCGCGAAGTCTTTGAGTGTCGAACTCGAAGCAGCCCGCTGGCCAAGGTCTTACCGGCAAGCAACCTTGCCGTGGCTTGTTGCAACGCACCCAGCTTGCTGAGCGGACTCAAAAACGAAACAAGGGCGCAACACTTTGTCGCAGCTCACTTAAATCGTGGGCGTGCTCGAAAACAAGATAAAGTGCGGCTATCCACGGGTAGGTTCCTCCGAGCACAAGTTTTCCATACGAAGCGTGGTTGTTCAAGGAAGGCAACTTAAAATTTAAAATTTTGAGCTGCTCAAATCCCGATAACTTAGCTTTCGTGATCTATGCACTCTCCGGCAAGCTTCTCTTTCTTGAACAGCACTTGGTTCATCCTCCATCTCCTTCCCCCCCGGCAAACTTGTGCACGAGGAACGTTTCTCTTGCTTAAGAGACAAGGAATGAGAAGAAGGAAAAAGCATATGGCCTTTCGGCGTGCTATTGCTTGCCGGATATGCGTGTCGTACGAAAGATGCCAAATAACTCATGCAAATAGCAAAGGAGAGCATGTGAAAAGGCAAATATCGCAAAACACGGAAACTTTACTGCTGCACGGGGTCTGCGCCCGGCTTCGTACAAAGGGTTACATGCAACAGCGGCAAAGCTTTGTACAAAAGGTGGTTGCCGGAGCGGATCACGGCAACCGCGCCTTATGGGTAAAACTTGTGAAGATGCTCTATGTTCCAGGAGTTGCTCACTGGTAAGCCTTCTTCGGTCTCGGAGGACGGGCGCCGGGCCTCGTGACTTGTCTCACCCGATAAGGGCCTTCCCACTTGGCGTCAACTTGTTGGAATTCTTGGCGGACTGAACACGCCGAAGAACAAGGTCGCCTTCCTCGAGACTCTGGCTTTGACCTTGCGGCTATGGTAGCGGCGCAAGGCTTCTTTGGTATCGAGCAGCTCGTCTGACAGCACGAGGCGTCCCTCCTCAAGGAGCAATCGTCATCTTGCGCAATTGCTCTTGCTCAAACTCATCATAGCGAGCACTCGAGGAGATCCGTATCTGAGTTCGTGGGGAGAAGCTGCTTCGCTCCATAGACTAGAGCAAAGGGTGTCATCCGGTGGCTCGATTTGGTGTCGTTCGATTGACCAAAGAGCACGCCCGGCAGCTCCTATATCAATTTCTTCCTTTTCTTGCAGCTGTCGAAAGTTCTTGTCTTGAGTCAGCGCAGCACTTCAGCATTAGCCCTTTACGCTTGACCGTTGCTCCTTGGGTGAGCAGCGAAAACAGACCTTGGCGCCAAGGTCTTGGGCGTCTTGCATGAAGGTGCGGCTAGTGAATGTGTACCGTTATCGGTGATAATCTGTTAGGGATCGAAGCGGCATACAATCGACACAAGAACTTGACCCTGTTTGTCTTTGTCACCTTTCTCCTGGCTCCAC
Organism: Aegilops speltoides; assembly: GCA_021437245.1. Taxonomy (NCBI): domain Eukaryota; kingdom Viridiplantae; phylum Streptophyta; class Magnoliopsida; order Poales; family Poaceae; genus Aegilops; species Aegilops speltoides. The sequence continues at coordinate 209,133,738 of CM038146.1, read as the reverse complement.
TTCGGCCACTTTGTGAACTTGTCGATTACTACGTACAAGTACTCAAAGCCCCGACAACGCAGGGGAAGGGCGAGGATATCGAGCCCCGGACGAAGGGCCAGGATAAAGGGATTGTTTGGAGAGCTTGAGGCTGGCTGATGGATCTGCTTTGCATGGGCAGCACGCTTCACACTTGGTTACTAGTGCAGTTGCATCTTGGAGGGCTTCTTGCCAAAAGAACCCTTGCCGGAAAGCTTTCCCGGCAAGTGCCCTTGCAACAATGTGGTGGCCACATATGCCTCCGTGTATCTCTGCCAACAGCCTCTGTCCATCTTCCCTGGAGATGCACTTCAGTCTGAAACCATTGAGCCTTCTTCTGTACAGCTCGTTATCCACGAACTGATACATACTTGACTGTCTGGTTATCTTTTCCATTTCCTCTGGGTCGTCGGGAAGTTCTCCAGTTTGCAGAAAGCAGACGTCTGCTGTGCCCATCTTGGAGCTTGGGGCTCAGCGGCAAGGACTAAAGGCATGAGGGCCGCTGCGGGAACCTCGGCTTCTCGGCAAGGGTCTCTGCTCTGCCGGAGCTGAAGGTCCCAAGCAAGCTTGCAGGGCAAGGCTTGTCGGGAACATTTGCTTCAACCGCACAAATCCGAGGATCTGCAGGAGCAAACTGTCCCTCAGCGTTCTGGTCGTCGATCTTGGGGACTTTGGCGGCGGCCTCAAGGAGACCCGTCGGCAAGTAGTCGCCGGAGACCAACTTTCTCTTTTTGGACTGCCCAGTTGATGGTGTGACGGATGGTTGAGTCAGCTTGAGCAAAAAGGTCCTGGTTCCCGAGTAACTTCATGAAGCACACTTTGAAAGGCCATCTGCGATTTCATTACGAGCTCTCGATCGTGCTCCATCTGCAAACCTTCAAAGCGCTCCTCAAGCTTCCTCACTTCATCTACATAAGCTTCCATCAAAGGGCTCGATAGCTCTTGTTAACTTGCGGACCACCAACCGAGAATCTCCCGCACAATCAACTTCACGATCCCAAGTTGGCCGCAATCCACAGGGCGCGAGCAAACCTTCATATTCAGCGGTGTTGTTTGTCGCTTGCTCCTTGGGAAGTGCATCTGGATAACATACTTGAGGTGCTCTCCGGTGGGCGCGATGAGTACCACCTTGACACCGGCGCTGCCTTGAAGGCACCATCAAAGTACATTACCCATTCACTTGTTGCTTCTTGTACGGGTGCACTTGTTTCTTGGACTTCTCCATCAGGTGTTGGGGTCCATTCTGCTATGAATTCTACCAAAGCCCGGCTCTGTATGGTGGAAGTACTTTCAAATTTGAGCCCAAAGCTTGACAGCTCCAGTGCCCACTCAACGATCCTGCCTTTTGCTTCTGGGTTGTGCAATATCCTCTTCATGTGGAGGCGAGTGATCCTTGTTATCTCGTGTGCTGGAAGTAATGGCGCAGCTTTCTCGAGGCCATGAGGAGGCCAAAAGTAGCTTTGCACACGGAGTATCTTGATCTAGCCCCACGGAGAAGGAGCTTACAAAATACCTTTGGTATTTGCACCATCTTCTTGCACCTCATCCTGTCCTGCTGAAGTTGCTCTTGTCGGGGTCAGAGCTTGTCGGAGCAACCCCCTGCTTGTCGCTGAACTCGCTTGCCGGTGGCGCAGCCTCCTCGTCGGGCTCCCTCTCCGCTACTAGCGCAGCACTAACCACTTGGTTGGTTGCCGCTAGGTCTGCAGACAACTTCTCCTGTGGTCTAGGTGCGACAAGTATTGGGGTGGAGGGCAGTATCGTTTCAAATCTTGCAGCGCTGCCTCCGCTTAGGAGTCCACTTCATGGGGCCTACCTTCTTCAAGATTTGGAAGAAAGGTAGAGGCGCTCTGAACTTTGAAATGAACCTCTGAGGCAGCCACACAACCTGCGAGCCTTCCGACATCCTTGACTCGCCCGGGGCTTCGATCTGCTCGATGGCTTTAATTTTGTCGGGGTTGGCTTCAATCCCCTCTGTGACACAAAGAACCGAGAAGCTTGCGGAGGAACTCCAAAACGCACTTCTCGGGGTTCAACTTAATTTGTATCTTGAGGTTACGAAATGTTTCTTCCAAATCTTGAATCGGTGTATCCTTGCTCTTGCTCTTTACCACAATATCATCCATGTAAGCCTCTACATTTACGTGGATCTGTGGCTCAAAAGCGTATACACTACCCTTGCAAATGTTGATCCTGCATTCTTCAGCCCAAATGGCATGCGTATGAAGCAATAAGTGCCACATGGAGTGATAAATGCAGTCTTCTCTTCATCCTCTTTGGCCATAAAGATCGGTGATAGCTTGAGTATGCATCAAGAAAGCGAGTAGCTCACATCCGGCGATGGAGTCAACAATCTGGTCGATCTTGCGGCATGGGAATGGATCCTTGGGACATGCTTTATTTACATCGGTGAAGTCTATACAGTCTCCATTTCCGTTGGCCTTGCGCCTGACGGTGGGTTTGCTAACCACGTCGGATGGATCACACCTCTAACTAGGCCTGCTGCCTCTAGCTTCTTGATTTCTTCGTTGATGAATTCTTGGCGCTCACGGCTTGCTTCCTCACTTTTTGCTTGGCGGGCGCGCATGAGGGCAAGCGGCAAGCTTGTGCTCAATTACCTTCACTGGGAACACGGGATGTCGGATGGTTGCCATGCAAACACATCGACATTCGCCCGCGAAAACAACAGCGGCGCTTTCCTATTTCTTTGTCAAGCGTGGCGATGGTGAAGGTACCACCGGTGCCGTCCTCCTTGGCGGACACCTTCTTGGTTGCGGCGGGCGGCCATTCCTTTTCCTCTTGCGGTGGAGCTCGGCGGGCGTCCTCGATAGCGATCAGCACTCCAAAGAGTGCGGTTGCGGAGGGCCCGGAGCACTTGCGGACTTGTCTTCGCCTTCTTTCCCCGGGAGCTTCAGCGGCAAGTGTATTCTTGTCGACGCGGTTGCCGCATCCGTAAATTTTGTCGGTGCAGATAAGCGCATCCTTCTTGTCGCCGTGAATAGTGATGACGCTTATCGGCCCCGGCATCTTGAGCACGTTGTAAACATAGTGGGAAGCTGCCATGAACTTGGCGAGGGCAGGACGGCCGAGTATTCCGTTGTATGGTAACGGAATATCGGCGACGTCGAAAGTGATGCGCTTCGATCCTGAAATTGAGCTCCCGCCAAAGGTCCTTTGGCGAGTGATCTTTCCCTTGGGCTTGCTCCGTCCCGGGTTGATTCCTTGGAAAGGTCCGGTCTCTTCGAGCTCGCCATCTGGGATTTGGAGTTTCTTGATCACAGCAGAGGAGATCAAGTTCAGCCCGGCCCCGCCGTCAACCAACATTTTGGTGACCTTGAGGTTGCGGATGGTGGGCGAGACCAGCATCGGCAAGCACCCGACCGGTGGTGCGGTCAGGGTGATCCTCAAGATCAAAAATGATGGGCGTGCTGGACCATTTGAGAACTGCTTGGCGACTCTATGGGCGGCTCCGCTGCATTCACTTCACGCGCCCAACGCTTTAGGCTGGCGGTGGGAGGTGTCTGATGGCGCCACCGTCGTCTGCACGGACCTCCGTGGCCTTGGAACTCCCTTTCGCTGTCATCCTCATCCTCCATGTCTTAAATCGTCGTCTTCATCTTTGTCGCGGCTCCGGGGAAGTCGATCACCTTGCCGCCGCTTGGCCTTGCCGAAGCGCCCTCCCTGGCCGTTGAACGGCCGCTTCTTGCTCGGCTCTCCTCCGCCACCTTGGGCCCTCTCCTTGTCGCGCCTCTCGTACTCAGCTTTTTGCTGCTCGGCCGAGATAGTCGCGCAGCTTGCGATTATAGAGATCGTGGCCCTTAGTGCGGTGGATTTTGCGATATTGCTTGGGGGCCGTCCGCTTATCGGCGCCGCCTTCTGAGGCAGGCTCCTTGCGGAGTCGCCGACTGCTGTGCTTGGCGGGAACCTCCTTGCGGACTTTTCGGCGGCAAGCACCTCTTCCATGTTCTTTTTGATTGCTCCGCCGCAGCTCTTCTTTTGCAGGCGGCGGCATCGTCGAGTCGCTTCCTCCTGCGCTGACATCCTCCCGAGGCCTCCTCCCTCTTACGCTCGTCGCATTTATCAGCGAGCATAGAGCTCGTGACATCCCGAATCTTGGTCGCCGCCATCTCTTCACGCATCTGCGGTGTTACGCGCCGTTACGGTGGAGCAACGCGATAACCGCGGCAGGGGTGGACATCGAGGATGTTGTCTTTGCGGTGAAGCGTTGGATGTACTGCGTGAGGGATTCTCCTTCCCTCACGGGCCAAAATGTGGAGGTCGCTCTCACGGCGTGAGGTTTGTGGTCGCCGATGAAGGCGCCAACAAACTGATGGCATAAGTCCGCCAAGAAGAGATGGAGCCTTCCGGCAAGTGCATAAGCCAGAAGCGAGCGTTCGGCCTAAGCACTGGCGGAAGTAGTTGCGAAATCTTCTCGTCGCGCCCGGCAGCCGCAGACGGCGATGGTGTGAAGCTGAGGAATTCGAGGGTGCGTCTTGCCGTCGTGCTTCTCCGGTCGTCGGGCTTGAAATTCTTCATCTTGGAGCCTTTGGGCAGCGCCGCAGCTCACGGGTGAGCGCGGGGCAGCTGCGCGTCTGACAAAGTCGCTGGCTCGCGCGTAGCCTTGTAGCGTCGGCAGTCTTCTAGCTCTCGTCCGATTGTCGCCGAGTCTCTCGGCGGCGTTCGTCGTGGTCGGCGTCCTCTTGTCGCCGATCGTCGAGACTGGCGTTGATCTCGGCGAGCCAGCGGATCCGGCGATCCGTGGAGCCGTCGTCGGCGTTATTCCGTGGGCGGCGTCTTCGCTTCGCGGGGAAAGTACGGTGGGTGCACCCCGCGGTCTTATCGCCGCCGGCGCCGTCTTTCGGCTTACCCGCGGCCGTGAGCGCCGGATGCCGTGGAAAGTCGTTGGCGGCGGCAGGCTCGGATGGTAGCCCTCCGATCTGACCTTGTCATGGTGGAGGGAAGTTGAAACATTGCGCTCTTATGGCGCTTTGCGCGAAGTGGAGGGAGCGGGGCGGCGGATGCGAGGCGGGACACGCTCGGACTCTAACAGTGTTAGAAGGCGAGTCTGCCCGGTGCTTCGCTTTGCACGTGTGCGGGCGGTGGTCCGGAACATCCGCGAGCCTGGCGCGCCGCTGCTCCAGCGGCGGATACCACCTCCGTGGTATGGCGCTGCTGGGTAAATGCGTGTCGCTGAGATGGGCGTGGATCCACGGAGGCGGCGCGGTCATCCGCCATCATCCTGGATGCGGTGGCGCCGCGAGTGCCCGCCGGTGTCCACCCTTCGTGGCGTCTCCTCCGCCTACCGTTGGTTCGGTGGCGCGCGTGAGGCGCCGAGCGGTCTGCGACCCTCGGCTCTCGTCTTGAGGCCATGGCGCGATTGTCGATGAAATTCTTGTGAAGCTGGAGAGGTTGATGAAGAACGCGTCGCGCGAGCGCGGATCAGGTCGCACAACCTCCGCCCTTCTACCGGGCGCGCCAAAAGATGTCGAGCGCGGACGGGGCGGCTGGAGGAGCCGCCCGCGCGGGACACCTATGGGGCAGGGCCCTTCGTGTGTTGATGCGAGGCGGAGGAGCCGAAGAGAGCGGTCGGCGATGCAGGCGGGCGGGGTTTTACCCAGCCGAGACGCGATGGTCGCGTAAACCCCTCGCTGCTTTGTGTTGTATTGTGCTCGGGGCTTGAGAGCTACAAAGATGGCAGCTACACCGGCGTGGGAGTTGCAAATGGTTGAACCCCTTCTCGTTGTGCATGGGCCTCCTTTTTATAGGGCAAGGGTCACCGCGGTGTCAGCGTGGGAGAGGGGTAAAAATGTAAAGAGGTGGTAGTTGGAGCAGGGCGAGGAGCGGTCAGCTCGATTAGCGAGCGATTGGATTCTACCTACTTTTGTGAGAGGGGGACAAGGGCATTTAATGCCGTCGCCGTCGCCCAAAAAGCTCCGCCCGTGCGTCTCCGCTCGCCACGGCGATGGATCCACCACCGTGGAGTGCCACCGCACCCCTAGGTTGCCAGACCATCGCCACGCGTCTCGAGAAGGTGAAGGCGACAGCGTGGGCGGATGAGCTGGAGTGCGCGAACGCATAGCGCAGCTCTCCGGCAAGTACCTTGCGGGGTCTTGATCTTGCCGGACCCGGAAGCTTGTCGGGCTTTGTAACTTGTCGCTCTCCGGGCCCTCGCCGGGACGTGTCGCGGCCGGATGGGTGGCGGCACCTATGGGGCCGGGCCCTTCGTGTGTTGATGCAGGCGGAGGCCGCGGAGAAGCAGATCGAGGCGTCTTGGCGCGGATTTTACCCAGGCCGGACGCGATGGTCGCGTAAACCCTCTTGCTGCATTGTGTTGTATTTGATCTTGCTCAAGAATGCGAGCGAGAATGGTGGAGTGTTGTGTGAAACCCTCGTGAGAGTAGCTAGTCGCAGAACCCTCTCGCGAAGCGTCAATGGTTGGAACCCCTCTCGTTGTGCATGGGCCTCCTTTTATAGGGCAAGGGTCACCGACAGGTGTCAGCGTGAGGTAGAGGGGTAAAAGCGTAAAAGGGGTGGTAGTTGGAGCAGTCGCGGGAGCAGTCACTCTGATGCTTTCTACCTACTTTTGTGAGAGGGGACAAGGGCATTAAATGCCGTCGCCGTCGCCCAAAAGCTCCGCCATTGCGTCTTCTTCGCCACGGCGATGGCCACCACCGTGGAGTGCCACCGCATTCTTCATGCGATACAGCCACCCGCCGCGTCTCACGGAGAAGGTGGAGGCGACGCGTGGGCAAACGAGTGGAGTGCGGACCGTAGCACAGCTCTCCCGGCAAGCTCCTTGCGGGGCCTTGATCTTGCCGGGCCGGGGCTTGCTGGCTCTGTGACTTGCCGCCCCGGGTCCTCGCCCGAGGCCTTGGGCGCCAGGCGTGACTTCGTGATGTGGTCTTGGTCCTCCCGACGCAGGCTCCTCTCATGGGGAATCTGAGGAATAACGTAGCCTTGAGCACAGGATGGCCTTCCGGCAAGCTCCTCTTGCAGGGGTCTTGAGTTCTATCTTATATACTTTGTTCTTGAGCGGCTTGGTGTGGAGCGGAGATGATCTCCGGCAAGCATTTGATGGATCTGGTTGCGAGGGAGCTGGGCTGCCCGTGCACAAGTTAGAAGTCTTGAGGTACCCCTACCTTAGTACACCGACAGAGCCCCGGGCCTGGGCCATGCAGTGCCGAAGCGCTGTTGGGCCAGGCCCAAGGCAAGGTCTGCAGTGGCCTTGAAGCCTCACGGCGTCGAATCCATGCCGCCTCTGCCGCCTCCCCTCCATAACGGCACGCGTTGATTGCGGTGTCGTGGGAGGTGGGCAGCGCATGCAGCCTTTAAAGCATCCACCCCGTGATCGTGGCGCAGGGCGGGTCGCTTCACTGTCGCTCTGGCTCCGCGCCGCCGCTGCCCTCATGCACGGGGTCGGGGGGCGGAAGGTGGGAGACCGAGCCGTCACGGGCGGAGAGGGCGAGCCGGCCCGCTCCTCCGCCTCCTCGCTTCTGATTGGTCGGCCAGGCGGTTGAGTCCCCACCCGCCCCTTTTAAATAGGGCGGAAGGGTGCATAACGGCCACACTCACCCACTTCTCCCTTCGTCTTCATCTTCTGTTCTTCTTGCCGTCATGGAAGGAGGAATCCTGGTTCCTCGGCGGTGGCGGCGCTGAGTTGCCTCGTGCAGCGCACCGCTCCCCAACCCGCTCCCGTGGTGGTGGAGCCGCCCACGAGAGGGAGAGGAAGGCGTGGCCGCGGGACGAGGTCGAGGGCGTGCCGAGGCGGTCGGGGGAGGCGGCCGTGGCGGCGTGCCTCCCTGTCTCCGGGCGTCTCCCGACCACGGCGCGGTCCCACCGAGATGACCCCTGGGAGTTCTTCATCAAGCTTCGCGGGCGCCTCGCCGCCGCCTCCGGCTGCCGGTCCCGTTCGGACGCGATGGGACCGGACCCACCCGGCGTGATGGAGCTACGATGAGGGGCTGCGGGATCAGCGGCACTCGGGTGAGTGTCGTGTCCCCAGCCCCGCGTGATGTTCTTCGACCGAGGGTGGAAGACCTTCGCCGGATCCATAGCTTGACGGCGGGTTCACCCTCCATTTCAAGTTATTGGATGGTGATCTCCTCGCCGTCAAGGTCTTCGGCGACTATGGAACCCGGTGCGCTGCTGTGTGGACAGCTCCTCGGATAGCGAAGGCCCTCCTCGGCGAGAGTGACGAGGAGGGAGGCAGCGACAGCGAGGGGATGGCGGGCCCGACTAGGCGTCGGACACCGCTGCCTCAAGGCCACCGCAACCCCTTCTTCAGGTTGCGGGCTCTGGCTCCCCGGGGCCGTCTTCTTGCCGGCGGGCGTAGGGAGGCTGCGGAAGAGGAAGAGGGGGAGTGGCGGCAAGGCCGTTACGTCGCAGCACGAGGGCGAGTAGCCTTCGATAGCGTGCTGACGTCCCACTACCCCATCTTCAAGCTCTGCCTCCTACGCCTCCGACTCCGCCAAGCTCCTGGCGGGCCCCCGGGGTGTTCTCTTGGGGTCTTCTGGCGCCCGTGGCTCTTCGCGGGCTTCAGGGGCTTGCCGCTGGCTCTCCGGGCATGCGTTCCCCATGCCCGTCACCTGCTGCAGCTCTGGGAACGCAGTGGCGCCACCGCCACGCCCCCTTGTCGCTCCTTCGCCCTTCCCGACAAGCTCTTCTTGCAGGGTCTTCTCTCCAGCAAGCCTATCTTGCCGGGGCTCCTGACCTACCTCCTGAACTCTGAACAGAGAAACAGAGAGGATCACAGGCACCTTATCTTTTGGATTGTAAGCCCTCGGGCATTAGCTGCATTTAAGAACTTGTAATCCTCTCTATCATGTTTTTCATCCTCCATGGACTTGTACTAAATTGGATGTTTTTAATGAAAGGAGGAAAGCTTGCGGACTGAGTCTTTTACTTGACTGCGTGCCTTGTATGTGCTTACGCTATCGGGGAGCTTGCCGGGCGAACACGCTTAGCGCATCATGGGACAGCCAGCTGGTGGTGTCACTCGGCAAGCAACCTTGTCGGGCGAGCTATGACGTCTATCTTCCGAAAGCAGGCTCGGAAGCAAGGTAGAGGTGCAGCGCACACTTGGGTTTGTTGAGCGGACTCGGAAACAAACCAAGCACGCGAATCGGGCCACGACTCGGTTCCTCCACGTCTGAGTTTTACAAGACACGATCGCTCAAAGACGCGATCCGCATCTCCCTGTCCATGAGAGGATGCATGGCGAGGATGAAAAACTTATCTGAAATAGCAGCCCCAGCAACTCTAGCTTGCGAGAGGCGAATCTTGGCGCTCGCAGCCCAGTGGGCTGGCTAGCGAGGAGAACCTTATATCGCAGCCCGGCGACCCGGGCTTGCCGGATCTTAGGCGCTGGTGTGGTCTTTTGGTTCTCCCTTGTTGCTGCAATTTTAGCCATGAAAATAGCTGAGGTAGATATGCGATTGCTCAATGCACATGTATGTGTATATAAATCTTGGCTAAGCAAGGCGATGTCGGGCTTTGTCCTTCGTATGTTTGTGCTCTACGCTCTTGGGGAGCTTGCCGGGGGGGAACACGCTTAGCGACCGCGGGACAGCCCGCTGGTGGCGTCGCCTCCGGCAAGCAACCTCGTCGGGCCAGTTACGACGCTTAACTTGCTGAGCGTGGCTCGGAAGCAAGATAAGGGTGCTGCAGCACACTTGTGTTTGTTGAGCGGACTCGGAAACAAAACAAGTACGTAACTGGGCCACGACTTGGCTCCTCTTGCGCCCAAGCCTCCCATACCAAGGGCATCTCACGGCAAGGCTTGCAACGTTACACCCTCTAACCAGCATCCTTTGTGCGCTTTCGCCTTACGCTTCGAGGGAACTTGCCGGCGCTTAACGCGCTTGCTGAGTACGGGACATCAGCAGCCCGCTGGCTGGCGTCGCTTCCGGCAAGCAACCTTGCCGTGTCTAGTTCGCGACGCGCTTAACTTGCTGAGCAGACTCGAAGCTAAGCGAGGGTGCGAAGCTGGTCGCCTTCGCTCTTTTACTCGCGTTGAGTGTGTTGAAGCGAAGTAAGGGTGCGGCTATCCACAAGCGAGCTCCTCGTGCAGGTTTGGGCACAAGCGACAAATGAGAGGGATATAACGAATAAAAGCATGATATTAAGGAGTGCTCTGCACGGCGCGGCGACTTAGCTTTTTCTTTCTCTTGTTTCTTCGCACCACTGGAGGTGCCCAATGGTGCGTTCTCGACGGCGGCGCAGCACTCGAGGCGCGTTTGCGGAACGAACGCTAGAGCTGTCTTCGCCGGGCTTAGAGCGCCCGAGAGCTGCGCTTCGTCGGAGTAAGCACGAAACGCCCTTGCCGGACTTAGAGCTCGATGGCGCGTCCTCGGCGATCTGCGTAGCGCTCGAGGAGACACGCTTGCGGGCGTAGGGGGAGCGGGAGCGAGTGGCGCGAGGAACGGGCGTGCTCGGACTCCTAATAGCGGCAGGAGGAGGCGGTCTTGTCCGGCACTTCGCTTTGCTCATGCTCGGACAGCAGTCCGGAGCATCCATGACCCGGCATGTTCTAGCCCCAACATGCGGGCACCATCTTCGTGGGCACGGCGCGCTGGGATGGACGTGGGTCTACGGAGGCCGAGGCGTGGTCCTCCGCCCTGTCCTTGGATCTGGTGGCACCGCGAGCACCCTCGCCCGTGTCCACCCTTCCACCGGCGTCTCCTCCGCCTGCCGTCGGCTCCGGCGGCGGCGGGGAAGACGGAGATGGGTCTGCGACCCTCGAAACTCTCGTCTTCGGGGCCATGATGCAGTTGTCGATGAAGCTGCAGACGAAGCTGGAGAGGTTGATGAAGAGTGCTGGCGCGCGAACGCCGGATCAGGTTCGCACAACCTCGACGCCCCCTACCTGGCGCGCCAGAGATGTCGCGGCCGGATGGGTGGCGCGGCACCTATGGGGCCGGGGCCCCTTCGTGTGTTCGGTACGGGGCGGAGGCCGCGCGGAGAGCAGATCGAGGCGATGGCAGGATTTTACCCGGCCGGGCGCGATGGTCGCGAAACCCTCTTGCTGCATTGTGTTGTATTTGATCTTGCTCAAGAATGCGAGCAGAACGGTGGAGTGTTGTGTGAAACCCTCGTGAGAGTAGCTAGTCGCAGAACCCTCTCGCGAGAAGCGCCAATGGTTGGAACCCCCTCTACGTTGTGCATGGGCCTCCTTTTATAGGGCAAGGGGTCACCGACAGGTGTCAACGTGAGGTAGAGGGGTAAAAACGTAAAAGGGGTGGTAGTTGGAGCAGTCGCGGGAACAAAGGCAGCTCGGTGCTTTCTACCTACTTTTGAGAGGGGACAAGGGCATTAAATGCCCGTCGCCGTCGCCCCAAAAGCTCCCGCCATTGCGTCTTCTTTCGCCACGGCGGCGAAGCCACCACCGTGGAGTGCCACCGCATTCTTCATGCAGTCTGACCACCCGCAGCGTCTCTGGAGAAATTTGGAGGCGGCGTGGAGCAAGCAGCTGGAGTCGCGGACACGTGCACAGCTCTCCCGGCAAGCTCCTTGCAGGGCCTTGATCTTGCCGGCCCGGGCTTGCGGGCTCTGTGACTTGCCGCCCCGGGTCCTCGCGCCAGAGCGCTGGGCGCCGGGCGTGACTTCGTGATGTGGTCTTCGGTCCTCCCGACGAGCTCCTCTCGCCGGGAATCTGAGGAATAACGTAGCCTTGAGCACAGGGATGGCCTTCGGCAAGCTCCTCTTGCCGGGTCTTGAGTTTCTATCTTATATACTTTGTTCTTGAGCGGCTTGGTGTGGAGCGGAGATGATCTCCGGCAAGCATTTGATGGATCTGGTTGCAGGGAGCTGGGGCTGCCCGTGCACAAGTTGGGGTACTGAGGTACCCCTACCTTAGTACACCGACAGGACGCGTATAGCGCCGAGGCGTGCCTTCTCTGATGTAGTCTTCTAGTCTCCCCGGCGAGCTCCTCTCGCCAGGGCCTCGCGTGAGTGATGTAATCTTGAGCCTGGGACGGCCTTCCCGGCAAGCTCCTCTTGCCGGGGTCTTGACCTTCTGTCTTGTACACTTTGTTCTTGAATGGCTTGATACGGAGTGGGAATGGTCTCCAGCAAGCATGTGGCAGATCCAGCCGCGGGGAGCTGCAACTGCCCGTGCACAAGTTGGGGTACTGAGGTACCCCTACCTTAGTACACCGACATCCGGGTCACCCCTCTCAAAGGAACCCAGCGCTTCCATGTCAAAGGAAAGCTCGCCCCAAGATTCATCGGCCTTCTGCAAGATCACTCCAAGATTTAACAACCTCTTCTGGGATCACTACGAGACGAAGAGAAGACAATTACCAGCTGAAGTTGCCACCTGAGCTACCTGATGTGCACAACGCTTTCCATGCATCCCAACCCCGAAAGTGTTTCCAACTTCCTAGCTAGCCCGAGCACTAATAAGGACATTGACCACCGAGCCATCGACCCCTAGCCCAATCTAACCTACCGCGAGCTACACATTAGCAACCTGGATCAAGAAGAGCGTCATGCACGAAGCCACAACACCAGGTCCTTCAAGATTCAATGGAGCACCACTCAGAAGCAGAAGCAGTATGAGGACGTGAAGACTACCCTAGATCCAAGTTTCCATACCCCTTTCCGCGCCTAGTCTGGGAATCTCGGGGACGAGATTCTTGTAAGGGGGGTAGGTCTGTCACACCCTGATTTTCATGGCACAACACTTAAGTCAATAATCATGCTAAAATGTGGTTTGACAAAAAAAACTTTTGAGTGTTTTGTCTTTGCTTTGATTGAATGTTTGACTGCTGTTTGCAAGTGCTCTAAAAATCGAGTAAATCCTCCAATTCCTATACTTCATCTCCTTGCTCCAAAAACCTTTCCCAATGATCATGCCATGTGTATAGGATATAAAAATAATTTCTTGCAAAAATAATTTGGCCAAAAGTATTTTCTAAAATTAGTTTTCAAAAACCCTAAATTGAGGTTTGCCTTTGCAAGTACTTAATTAAGGGCATTAAAATCTTTCAAAAATATATTTGACTCCTATTAGATATAGGATACCCGAAACCACAAAAATATAATTTTAAAAGTTATTTTCCTATTTTATTTAAAAGCTTTTATTAAGGCGAAATGGTCTTTAATAGGAAAAATTATTTTATTGTTTTAAAATATTTGACAAAAATTAGGGAAACTCAGTGGACATATATTTTCCATATATAAGAGTTTCAACACATGGTCATGTTCAAAATATTGGTCAAATCCCTCAAAAACCCTTTCTGGATATTTCAAGCTTTTGAAATATTTACAAAGGAAATATTCTACAAAAATTCCAAGAAAATTCTATCATGTCACATATGACATATTAGATGATCTTGCCAAGTCTCATGACTTGGAGAACAAGATAACATCATCAAATCCCCTCAAAACCATTTCTGTATATTTTGAAGTTTGAGCAACTTTACATTGCCAAACATGTCCAAATCTCAAACTTGGTGCACATGCTCCAATGGTCTAATAATGCATCTAGACCAAATGGCATAGGTTGGAGAAAAGGATATCTTGATCAAAGTGCCTCAAAACCCTCTCTGACCAGAATCAAATTTGAACAACTCTACATTACCAACTTTCTCTCCTTGATTCCAACATTTGTGAGGATGATCACATGACCAAATGAGGCCACTAAACCAAATGGTACATCAAGGAGAATAGATTTGCATGGCTAAATCTTGAAAAGTCCATTTCTGCTGATTTCTAGGGTTTACAAAAGTTGCATTGGCAACTTTGCCCAAATGAGCTCAAAATGGGTTGAAGGCCCTAATTATGTGTGCCATTTCACCCTGTGGAGTCTCATGACAAATGGAAATCATCTTCTTGCCCAAACCATTATCAAACACCTTCTGGCATTTTGCAAAAACCACTATTTTGACCCCTTCCACTATTCTTGGAGAGCTCAAATTTTTACCACAGCTCCTCCTAGCCCCCGTTCACCTCCAGTAGCAATGGCAAGTCCATAGCTCAATTATTAGAGGGGTAAAACCTCATTTTTCTCTCTCTGGACAGCTGCATTTCTCTCTCTCTCAACCTCCCTCCTCACTCCAGTGGATCCCCAGGGCATCCAATGCATCTACACCCTTCTTTACTACCCCCAAGCACTACCAGACATCAGTGGCCGCGCCCACATTGCCAAAAAAAATGCCATGCCGACCATTTGCATGCTCTGGAGCGCTTCTGATAGCGCCCCGGACTGTAGCCGCCCCCAACCGCGCTCCCGGCCACCTCGGGCCTCCCAGTAGGCCCGACGATGTGCCTCGGCGTCCACGAACACGCCACGCCCCTGGCCCCCTCCTCCTTCTCCCTCCTGCAGCCTCCTTTCGCACGCGCGATCGCCGCCCAAGAGCTCCAATGGACGAGCTCACACGCGCGACGCCCTGACACTTCCCCGCTCCCTCTCTCTCTTCCTCTCGCCCTAGACCAACCCCACGAACACCCCAGACACGCTCACACGAGCCCCCGTGGCCTCTAGCGACGGCTACGGCCTCGCCGGTGCACGGTCCCGTGGTGCACCTCACCCCCCTCCTATTTAAAGCCTCCTCGAGCCCCCTCTCGACTCCTTTGGCTCTATTTCTCTCCCGTATGCTCCCCAGGCCTACCCATTCATCCCCCCGAGCCCTCCTTGCTCCTCCATGGCCGAAGCCGAGCCACCGGCCTCCTCTCAAATTCCCGCGAATGAGGCCTCCTCCTCCCCTCCTTTCTTCATCAGGAAACCCCCAGGCCACGGAGGAACCTTTCCCCTCTTCTTCCTCTGCTCCGGTATCCGGTACCCCCGTAGCAATCAAAACCGCCATCGCCATCGGCTTGCCAGCGGCGCTCCTGCTCGACCGGTGCCTCTGGCGACCGTGCCACCCAGTTTGGCGCAGCCGGACCCCCAGGCGAGCACGGTGGCCAGCTCACCGAAGCGGTGGCTCGTGGCGCGGCAGCGCCGACGGCGCAGCCCTGCCTCTGCTCTGTTCAAGCGGGAGGTTGGAGACGAACCCGACAAGCGGGCCCCGCTCGTCAGCTACCGGTGGGTGGGCCCCGCCGTTTAAGTGGAGACGACTTCCGCCGTTACCGCCTCCCCCGCACGAAGGCGTATTTCCAGGAGCCGCCTTCGACGTGGCCCCTGCACACGTGCGACCGAGCCGCTGGGCTGGCCCAGTGGCGCCTGCAACTAAACCTCGCCCGGTGCACGCCGCCGCCGCCCAGATCCAGCCCATTTGGGTAAAACCCTTGTTCCCCTTTTTCTTTTTCTGTAGAATTGTAAAATCCATAGATTATTTATTCTAAGTCCAAATTTGATGATTCAAATTTCTAGTGACTCATAAAATCATGCTCTACTTGTTGGTGCAACATGCACATTTTTCCAGAGACTTCTTCTTTGCAAATATTTATCAAATCCCCATTTTCATATTTCTGTGATGAACTTTAGAAAATCACAGAAGGCTCAAACTTGCTCCAAATGCCATGATTCCAATTCCTAGATGAATCTAAGCTCATAACCTAGTTTATGAACATTTTTCTTGATACTTTCTGTACCACATAAATTATTGAGCCATTTCTTCATATTTATCAACTTTGCAAATTCATAGGAAATTCATTTGAACTCCAAATCCAGTGAAACCAATTCCTAGATGCTTCTAAAATCACCCTTTGTTAAATGGGTGCCTTTGCTCATTTTTCAAAAATATATTTCTGTACACTTCTTGCAAATCCATAAACCCCTTAATTCCATCCTATCGAAATGTTTAGATATATCCATGGATCCACTTCCATTGAAACCACTTTGGTCAACCCTCATATGACCAGAGGTATCCTAGAAAAGTCCAACTCACATTTTTAGAGCACTTTTACTTTTGCCTTGTTGTGTTGCTTATTGTGTTTGTTTCGGCGTTAGTTGTGAAGTAGACGGAGTACTTGGAGAAGGACCAGAAGATTTCAAGACTCTGATGAACCAGGCAAGCAGCCCTTTGACCATGTCTATGAAACCCCTTTTTATGCATGTCATATATAGCTCTTTATTATCGTTGCATCGGAATCATGGTGAGATGGTGCACCACGTGGGTTGGTTGCCTCCGTTATTTTCTCGTTGATACTTGCATTGTGCATGGCCTTACCTTCTTATGAGGGTTATGCCAGTGGGAGTAGATAGGATGCAAATGTAGATGCTACGCAAAAGGGATGGGTTTATGCATGGTGAAGGAGGCAAAGTGATTTCAAAAGTCTTTTCGAAAACCCCATCGGGTGCCACTTATGCCCGAGGGAGATGATGAGATGGGTGACCACTTGATGACGAAGTGGTGTGCCAAGGAAAGTGTGTGTTGTTTTCAAAACGGATTGGTCGGAGTTGCGACTGTTATTCCAACCTTACATGCGCGACCACTCTACCCTTATATGGGTAAGGGCATTATTGAGTACCTAGACCAATACTAGCATGGAGCCCGCATTACTAGTGACGGGGGAGAGTTGGTGCTCTCTCTTGGGACGGGGTCGTGCCAGGTAGGGCGGCCATGACTGTTTTCATAGGGCACCGGACACACCGTTGGTACCCCGTGCTTGTGGTATGTGATGAATATGGGAGCGAGGCTCCACAACTTTATGATGTGAAATGTTTGGCACGGGGGTTACTACCAATCGAGTGGACTCCATGTTAGTGTTGTCTAGGGAAAGGTAGTGATCGGGTGCTTACCCCGGGTACTTGAGGTATCGCGGGTCATGGATGACACGGAAGTTCCCCGGATCTAGTGGGTAAAGTGTGCAACCTCTGCAGAGTGTAAAACTATTCGAATAGCCGTGTCCACGGTCATGGACAGTTGGGTAACCGCTCTTGGGCTACGTCCACTTGTTTTCAAACCCAGCGTGAGTGATGATGGAAATGACTTGGGTCAAGTCAAGAGGACTTGACACGATTGAGATGGGTTGGTGCCCACTCTGTTCATGATAAATGGGTTGGTGCCCATTCTATTTATGTTGATATCTGTAACCAGTCCTCATGGTTATTTGAACTCTCTTGATGCATGCTTTATAGGATGTTGAACATGTCATTGCACTCAAAACTAGCTTTATGCAAAATTTACCTATGTCATGCATTGTTGTACCTTGAACCAAACATGGGTTGCTTGCGAGTACATTCAAAGTACTCATTGGCTTTCCACTGGTTATTTAATTGACCAGGCATGGAAGAACAGGATGTGATGAAGAACAGTTCGGTGATGAACATGCGAGCTAGGACGCTTCCCAGTCAGAATGCCTGTAGGGTTAAGGCAGATGGCATGGGTCCAAGTTATCGACGAAGATTTCCGCTGCGATGTTATACTCAAGACTCGACCATAATGGTCCTACTTGTGTAATACGGTATGTATGGATGTAAGACTCTTGTTATTCAGCTTCTGTGTGTTCAGTGAGCATTGATCTCTGGGATCACTGTACACGTGCATTCGGTGATCACGACTTATGAGTCGGGGTCCCCACAATACTCCACTAGGATCACCTACATAAATCCTATTTACTCAGGGGCAATGAAAGTTATGCTACTTTATTAACATGATCCCAGCAAGTTCACCTACCAACATGAATGCCTCATAATCCATTGAAGTCTCAGATAATTCCTCAAGGTCACTGATATAATCCCTCCCATCAAGTTATTAATCATACTAATCTTGTATCCTCGAAACAATCTTCCCTCTGGCATCGTCAGTTCTGGTGCTATCTTAGATGATAATGTGCTAGTTCACTATGTCCACTAGTTCCATAATGAACCCTCTGCTGAGCAAGGTTATGGAGGCTTAATTGGTTATCTTGCAATTCTGTGGGTTAAGCACATGGTTAAGGATTCGAGCTGGGGTATCTTGCAACGTCTCGAAGGGTCTAGGGATGGGCTTCTAATCTTGAGGAGTAAACATATCTCTACAGGTTGCACTCTGTCGAGGAGGCTGTCGCAAAAGTCTTCAGTTCTGGTTGGTTGTCGAAGTAGAATCCTTGGTGCATCTTATCCTGCCGGTCTTCAGTTGAGGAGAGACATGAGAGGGAAAAGTAACATAGAGGAG
Organism: Aegilops speltoides; assembly: GCA_021437245.1. Classification (NCBI taxonomy): domain Eukaryota; kingdom Viridiplantae; phylum Streptophyta; class Magnoliopsida; order Poales; family Poaceae; genus Aegilops; species Aegilops speltoides. Next base: position 209,115,682 of record CM038146.1, on the reverse strand, counting down.
GATGCCTAAAGGGGATTCTATAGTGCAGGTGCAAACAAACAAGGGCCAAACGAGCCAAGCACAAGCATCAAGATAAGGAAGGTGATATTGTCGTGTACTTGTTGCCTAGGGCAAAAGGGCGACTGATATGAAAACACAAACAAATAAAAACAAGCAACATTAAATCATGGTTCAATTTGAACCATCTTACAAACTCGAATGCGCATAGGGGGCACACGACTCATCCTACCCTAGGGGTTCTTGGATTCAGTAGTTGTGCTTGCTTTGTGCCTCGTGTAGTCTTTTGGGGTTTTCCTCATGTGCTGCTACGTTTCTTGCAGTTGTTCGATGAGACGATATGGGTTGAGCCTGAAGAGTCTTCAATAACTTCTCGCATGTTGAATTAATGGGGTGAAGGTAGCTCCTCGTAGCTGGCATTGACTTGGTCTTCTATTGTCTTCTTAATCATGACAATCCCGTTTGCCTTTTAAGGCCTCAAGGGTTCCGGGTAAGCAATCATTTATGCAATGACATTCACAAAGCATATTAGAGGTCCAACCTATCGGTTATATTGATGACAACATCGACACCAAGAGCGGGGGATGAAGAGAACCGTTTTCCTGCTCACTATAGTGAGGCGGACCAAATGGCAAGGTTCTCATCCACCGGTGGTTGCCGATACAACAACGGTAAAGACAGGGTTGCTCTATTAGCAATGTATATCACAATCTTGCATATCCTATGAACTGATCATTGTAGGCGGAGGTTACACCATCTTAGGGAAATGTCGAAGGTGTCACCATCCTCTGGGTCTTCATGTCCTCATTGCTCGAGACGATCTCTCTTATTAGTGTTTCTTGTTATGGTGTCGCCAAACTTGTGTTCTGAAGATGTGGGCAAGCGTCTAACAAGGTGTATTCCTTCTAGGCTATCCACGAGGATTTCAAGGAATCCTGTGTCCAGGGGCATAAGGATTCTAGCGACCATTTAAAATTTGAAGGAGAAGAGATTAGTAAGGAAAGTATATCTTAGTTTTCAAACAACTAAGAAGGGAAGGGAAGTATAGATAGTTTTGAAAATTAGTAATAGTTTTGAAAGTATTTTTTACCCTAACAAACGACCAAGATAACTAAGGCTTCCTACAGTCAGGATGGCTCTGATACCAGCTATGTGGGGACACCGACTCATAAGTCGTGATCACCAATGTACGTGTACAGTGATCCCAGAGATCAATGCTCACTGAACACACAAAAGCTGAATAATAAGAGTCTTACGTCCATACATATCGTCTTACAAAAATTATGACCATTATGGTCAAGTCTTGAGTATATCTTCTTAGCGGAAATCTTCGTTGACACTTGGACCCATACCATCTTCCTTAACCGTATAGGTATTCTAACTGGGAAAGCGTCCTAGCTCGCACGATCATCACCAAAGAACTCTTCTTCACATCATGTTCTTTCATACCTGGCCATTTAAATAACCAGTGGCAAGCCAATGAGTATGTTGAATGTACTCGCAACCAACCCATGATTTGGTTCAAAGCAACAATGCAATTGTACAACAAGTAAGCAACCTAGCTTCAAGCTAGTTGAAATGTCCTATCAACTTGTGAGATATGCATCAATGAACATAGGTAACCTTGAGAACAGGTTACAGATATCAACATAAATAGAGTTTGGATCAATGCCATTTCATTCAACATGTCAAGTCACCACCTTGACACAAATAGATCTCTTCCTCACACACATGCACCGAGATTGTAAAATTTCTGGACATAGTTTAAGTAGCACCTCCCAACTGTCCATGACCGTGGACACGACTATTCGAATAGTTTGACACTATGCAGAGGTTGCTCACTTTACCCACAAGAACCGGGAAGCTTTCGTGTCATCCATGATCCCGCAGTACCTCAAGTACCCGGGGGAAGCACCCGATAATTACCTTTCCCTAGACGACACTAACATAGGGTCCACTCGTCGATACACGGCCCTCGTGTATAAGACAAAGATCGTAGGACTCTGCCCTTTTTACATTATCATGCATACACGAAGGACCAAGGGTGTGTCTGGTACCTTGTGAAAATAGTCATGGCCGCCCATCCAAGAACGACCACGTCCCGTGAGTGACCTCAAGTCACCCCTGTCACTAGTAATGTGGGCACCATACTAGTATCATCCTACGTAAGCAATAATGCCCCATCCCATAAAGTGGTAGAGTGGTTGCACATGTTTGGTTGGGACGGTAATCACACATAAATCTAATCCATCATTTTACACACACACACACACACCAAAAGCTCTCTTCGGTACACCACTTCTTCCTCAAGTGGTGACCTTAGTTCAACATCTCCCAAGGGCATTAGGGGCACCCGATGGGGTTTTCGAAAGAATGTCACCATGAAGAGTTCATGGTACACATGCATCATTATGCATCAACTAGTCTCTTGACACTCCATTCATGAACAAGGTAAAGTGATGAGTAGGGGTATGCATCATGTGGTAGTTCACAACAAGTTTACCACTGTCATATTTCATCATCATGCAATCGGAAAAGGGTACCAATGGACAAGAGGGGTGTCATGGTCAAAGGGCTGCTTGCCTGGTTCATCAGAGTCTTCAAATCATTCAATCCTTCTCGAAGTATTCCGTCTAATTCGTAAACTAACACCGGAAACAAACACAATAAGCAACACAACAAGGCAAAAATAAAAGTGCTCTAAAAATAGGAGTTGGACTTTTCTAGGATACCTCTGGTCATATGAGAAATGACCAAGGAATTTCATTTGGAGTGGATCAATGGGGTCTTTTCAACATTTCAATATGATGGAATTAAGGGATTTGTGAATTTGCAAGAAGTGTACAGAAATATTATTTGAAAAATGAGCAAAGAGACCCATTTGACAAGTCATAATTTTAGAAGAATCTAGGAGTTGGTTTCACTGGACTTGGAGTTGTAATGATTTTCCTAGGGATTTGCATGTTGGCTACACATGAACAAATACACCATTATTTGATGTGGCACGGAAAGTATTAGGAAAAATGTTCAAAAACTAAGTTATGAACTTAGAAGTATCTAGGAATTTGAATCATGGAATTTGGATAAAAAATGGGCTCTTTGTGATTTTCTAAAGTTCATAACAGAAATGGAAAAGTAAGATTTGATCAATGTTTGTGAAGAAAAATTTTCTGGAAAAATGAGCAAATTGCACCATGAGATAGATCATGATTTTATGAGCTACTAGAAATTTGAATCATCAAATTTGGAGTCCATTTGAATTCTCTAGAGATTTTACAATATTTATGAAGAAAGAAAAAAGGAAGAAAAGAAGTCAACCTTATAAAGCGCACTGGGCGAAGCCCAGCTAAACAGCACCTACTGGGCTCGGCCCTGTGGCTTAGCTGCACGAGGGAGGAGGTGACGCCAAAGGTGCACCGCGGGAGGGCGCCACCCAGCGGGGCAAGCAGATCGGCCCGAAGCGGTTTCCGCCTAACCCGACTGGTGGGCCGGCTCGGTCGCTTCTACCGCTGACGGGCGGGCCCCCCTGCCAGCTGGCGGGGCGGTCGTCCTCTACCTCCCACTCGACGCAGAGTAGGGGAGGCCGAGCGCACACCGGATCTCGTCCGGCGATAGTCGGCTCTGTCGGTGTCAAAACCGGCGGATCTCGGGTAGGGGGTCCCAAATTGTGCGTCTAAGGCTAATGGTAATAGGAGGCAGGGGACACGATGTTTTACCCAGGTTCGGGCCCTCTCGATGGAGGTAAAACCCTACTTCCTGCTTGATTGATCTTGATGATATGAGTATCACAAGAGTTGATCTACCACGAGATCGTAGAGGCTAAACCCTAGGAGCTAGCCTATGATTCTGATTGTTCTTGTCCGACAGACTAAACCCTCCGGTTTATATAGACACCGGAGGAGGCTAGGGTTACACAAAGTCGGTTACAAAGAAGGAGATCTAACATCCGGATCGCCAAGCTTGTCTTCCACGCAAAGGAGTCTCCCAACCGGACACGAGACGAAGTCCTGAGTCTTGTATCTTCACGGCCCAACAGTCCGGCCAAAGTATATAGTCCGGCTGTCCAGATACCCCCTAATCCAGGACTCCCCCAGTAGCCCCTGAACCAGCCTTCAATGATGATGAGTCAGGAGCGTAGATTGTCTTCGACATTGCAAGGTGTGTTCCATCTCCAAATACTCCAAAGTAGATTAAGGATCATGTCCGGCTCTGTAAGATAACTTCCGCATTACACCGCAGAGAGAACAATGTTCCACAAATATAATCTGCTGACAACTTTAGATAACGTGACATCACACCATGGTCAAGTCATTATTCAAACCGTTTTCCCACAACCAGCCACCGCACATATTGCGAGGCGGTTTCCTCGGCACATCCTGTCGAAGCAGAGATCATGTCCCCTTATCATGGGATCCTCATCAATACGGGTATGGGTAACTGAGGAAGTCCTGGACTAGGGGGTGTCCGGATAGCCGAACTATCATCATTGGCCGGACTCCAAGACTATGAAGATACAAGATTGAAGACTTCTTCACGTGTCCGGATGGGACTTTCCTTGGCGTGGAAGGCAAGCTTGGCGATACGGATATGTAGATCTCCTACCATTCTAACCGACTCTGTGTAACCCTAGCCCTCTCCGGTGTCTGTATAAACCAGAGGGTTTTAGTCCATAGGACATATAACAATCATACCATAGGCTAGCTTCTAGGGTTTAGCCTCCTTGATCTCGTGGTAGATCTACTCTTGTACTACCCATATCATCAATATCAATCAAGCACGAGTAGGGTTTTACCTCCATCGAGACGGCCCGAACCTGGGTAAAAACATCGTGTCCCTTGTCTCCTGTTCGGGACCCCCTACCCGAGATCCGCCGGTTTTGACACCGACATTGGTGCTTTAATTGAGAGTTCCTCTGTGTCGTCACCTATAGGCCCGATGGCTCCTTCGATCATCAACAACAACGCTGCACGGGTGAGATTTTTCTCCCGGACAGATCTTCAGATTCGTGGCTTCCGCCGCGGGCCAATTCACTTGGCCATCTGGAGCAGATCGAAAGCTACGCCCCTGGCCATCAGGTCAGATTTGGAAATTTGAACTATACGACCGACATCTGCGGAGACTTGGTCTTCGACGGATTTGAGCCACATCCAGGCGTGCCGCACTGTCTCGATGGGCACGATTTAGCTCTGCTGCCGGACAGTGCCCTGGAGGCCGCACAAGAGTCCGCTCCGACCCTTGGTTCGGAGCAGACGGCGCCAATCGAGGATGGGTGGTTGGACACCACCTCGGGGGCTGCTACCCCTACGGTGATGGAGCCGAATACCGACTCTGTCCCTCATGAAGCTCGTGACTCCAAGGTACCGGACTCCTATCCGGACTCCGAGCCCTCCGCGCCCCTGCTAATCGAATCTGCTTGGGCGCCGATCATGGAGTTCACCGCTGCGGACATCTTTCAGCACTCGCCTTTTGGTGACATCCTAAGTTTGCTAAAGCACCTCTCCTTATCAGGAAAGCCTTGGCCGGACTACAGTCAAGACGATTGGGATGCGGAGAACGAAGAAATTCAAAGCCCACCCACCACCCACTTTATAGCCACTGTCGATGACTTAACCGATATGCTAAACTTCAACTCCGAAGACATCGACGGTATGGCCGACGATGCCGGAGACGACCAAGAACTTGCACCCACAGGGTACTGGAAGGCCACCTCAACTCACGATTTATACATGGTGGATACACCCAGAGGAAGCGATAACGAGGAACAACGGTACGCTGCGAAGGATAATTCCCGTGAAAAACAGCCGAAACGGCGACGCAAGCGCCGCCAAAAGTCCCGCCTCGACAACGACAGCACCCATGTAGACCCAGCCATAGAGCAGGGCGAGCCAGTGTATGAAGAACATGCCCCCGGGCAACTATTCGAAAAGGATGAATTAAATAAGCAATCGACCCCCGGCGAAAACAACAGTCCGGATGATCTAACACCAGACACATCGTTGGAGCAGAAGAGCCTCCACGAAAGGCTCGTCGCCACTGCACGAAGCCCAAGAAGTATGAAGCTCAAAACAGCGAAGACGACTCAAAATGAGATGGAGCAAAGTACTCAAGACCGCAGACAAACACGGCAATGGCCACCAAGCAAAAGCTACCCAAGCGTAAACTATCGCTCGACTTGACGAGGAGGCCATAGAGCCCCCAGAATCAAAAAACAAAGAGGCCGCCCAGTCGGATGGACGACCACATGTCCAACAAAGAGCGGTAAGCGGCGCCGCACACACGCCGGCACGTGATCCATATAAAGAGGACGACCGGGTCAGGTCCATATATGGGTCCAGAAAGCAAGTTTTAGAAAGCAAAACAACACGTCAAGTATTCGAAAATCACGGCACACCCAAATACAGGGGCGCCGCACACCCCTTATGTTTCACTGATGAGGTGCTGGATCTTGAATTTCCAGCGGGATTCAAACCCGTAAACATAGAGGCATACGACGGAACAACAGACCCTGGAGTCTGGATTGAGGATTACATCCTGCACATACATATGGCTAGAGGAGACGACCTCCACGCCATAAAATACCTACCCCTCAAGCTCAAAGGGCCTGCCCGGCATTGGCTCAAAGGCCTCCTAGAAAATACCATTGGAAGTTGGGAAGAGCTCGAGGATGCGTTTCGTGCAAATTTTCAGGGGACTTATGTCCGCCCTCCGGATGCAGACTATTTAAGTCACATAACTCAATAGCCCAGAGACTCAGCCCGTAAATTCTGGAACAGGTTCCTCACCAAAAAGAACCAAATAGTCGATTGTCCGGACACCGAAGCCTTAGCAGACATAACATCCTAGACGAATGGCTCTCCAGACACCTCGGCCAGGAAAAGCCAAGGACAATGGCAGCACTAACAAACCTCATGACCCGCTTTTGCGCGGGGGAGGATAGCTGGCTGGCAAGATGCAGCACCAGCGACCCAAGTACATCCGAAGTCAGGGATGGAAACGGGAAACCAAGACGCAAAAAGGACCAGCGCCGAACTAAAGGAAACGGCCCAAAGAGCACGGCAGTCAATGCCGGGTTCAAAAGCTCTCGACAGAACAACAAAACACCGCCTCTCAAGGACAACAGCGACGAGCTATCCAACCTAAACAAAATCTTGGACAAGATAAGCCAAATCCACAGCACCTCCGGGAAGCCTGCAAACCATACCCACAGAGATTGTTGGGTCTTCAAACAGTCCGGCCGACTTAATGCCGAACACAAGGGGCTCGAAACACCAAGGGAGGACGATGAAGAACCCACAAGCAGAGCACCGGCAAACAAAGGAACTTCCCACAAGAGGTCAAAACAATAAATTCACTTCATGTGACAACAGGCAAAAATAGAGCGGCACCCACAAAAATGCGCGCCGCACGGTCCACCCCAGCGGAGTCCAGACACTGGATGTCAAAACCAATCACCTTTGACCATCAGGACTACTCCGGAAGCATCCGGAACAAAGGATGGACTGCCCTGATATTAGATCCTATAATCGACGGACAGCAATTTACACAAGTCCTAATGGAGGGCGGCAGTGATCTAAACCTACTATATTAGGACACAATCCACAGAATGGGGATAGACCCAACCAAAGTACGCCATAGCAACACTTCCTTTAAAGGAGCAATGCCAGGCCTATATGCCCATTGTACGGGCTCTCTACCACTAGAAGTTGCGTTCGCCTCAGCCGACAACTACCGTCGTGAAAAGCTAGTCTTCCACATCGCCCCATTTAAAAGTAGCCATCAAGCACTATTGGGACGCGAAGGCTTTGCCCGCTTTAACACAATACTGCATTATGCATCTCTCACACTTAAAATGCCCGGTCCACGCGGCATAATCTCATTAAAGGGAAGCCTTGAGTGTTCCTCGAATAAGGAAGAAAGTGAGACTGCCTTCACAGGCACACATTAATCCGGCTTTTGCCGGTCAAAGCCCCCAAACAGGTCATCCCGACCCCGGACACGGTTTGGCGAGTCTGGCGCAAATAAACAAGGGGCTCACCAGTCGCGTACCCCCTTACAAGGGGCTGCACGCATGTACCATAAGAGACAATAAAGCTCAATCTTATTTGTTTTTTGAATTATACTCTGTTCATACATTTTTCGCACGATACTTTTTCACACTAAGTTCTTCTCTTTTACAGATGAACACCATGCTACGCCTGGCCCGTGATACTGGCACAACGGAGGCACATGCGCAGACGCAAGAGGGACCCGCCACAAGGATTCTTTTGATTAAGACCTGCAGTAAACCTTTCTTCTGTCTCTTGTTGATACACATCCCGGTTGCTTACTATAACCGAGGAGGAGGCTGGCGTTTTGGCATCGGCCACGCCGAAATTTTATGCTGCACTGACACGGGGCTTTGGGCATAGTTCTGCCTGCTTTCATAAAGACCGAATACCTTAGGGAGTGTTCGCGCCTTGAGTTAGGCCTTATATGCATCAGCTCCGAATCATGTCTTTGGTCAAATGTTGGGTTTGCCCGGCTCCTGTGTTTTGCTGCCTTATGTTCCGCTCCATCGGCTAATGCGGCACCAGGAGAACTACTGCGATTGTGCCCCGGTTCGTCCAGGTGAGTACCTCGGTAGAGAAAGCCGAAAACTGGCTGTCATGATATAGCGAGAGACTGGTCAACCACTCGATCGACCACCGGAATGTTTAGAATTCCTCCGCTTTAACGAAGGACCGTTTCCCGGTCAGGCACATATGCGTCCCGAAATTCGGAGAGCACAGTGCCCCTAGGGGCTGTATAGTAGTCCCACCATTGAACTCCTATGGCTAAGTGAAAGTGATAAAGCATTATAGTCCGGTTGCCTAGTTTGCTATGCTATCACCTTCTTCACAGGACCAAGACGTTGATTAGTGTGAAACAGCTTATTTTCAGAACACCCCCGCACTATGTGCGTGGGGGCTGAAGCCGAAGACTGCAATCTTTCAGGTTATATACACATATACGTTAACGGCCGCACAGGAGGAATTTCAACACTTGAATGCACAAGTATAAAAAAGACCATATATTACATTTGAAGCATGGCTTCACAAATCATACATGTCATTTGAACATAACATTTTTTGAGCACTGCGTCTCTATTAAACGAGCGCCCTGCAGGACTTCCCCAAAATAGTGCTCGGCCGGTAATCGGCTCCTGTCCGAGTCCTGGGAAGCAACGTCGGTGGCCTCCATCTCTGCCCAGTATGTTTTGACACGTGCGAGCACCATCCGCGCGCCCTCTATACATGCCGACCGCTTCATCGCCTTGATATGCGGCACCGTGTCAAGGAGCTGCTGCACCAAGCCAAAATAACTCTTCGGCTCGGGCCTTTCCGGCCACAGATGAGCCACGACACCCTTCACGGCAAGCCCGGACAACCTATTCAGCTCAGCCCACTTGGCTAACCGATCGGTCAATGGAAGTGGAAGCTCCGGACTATGGAACTGCGACCAAAAAAGCTCTTCCATTCCGTGATCCTTCTAGCCTCGGAAATGTGCAACCGCGTCTGCGGCACTCGCCGCCAAATTCAGATAGGCATCCTCCGCACCCCACAACCGCCCAACCGAGCATATTTTCGATCCATGAACTTCCCACGCAGCAGTAAAGGGCTTTCAAAGAGCAATATCCCTACCGACGTAGCTCCTTCTTTATAGCTCTCATCGCGAGCGGCATCCTTGGCTTTGGCGGTGGCCTTCTTCAGTCCTCTTGCTCGCCGGCGTTCTCTTTCAAGAAACTCATACCGGTCGGCAGATCCTTCATTTTTATGGCCATTTCGCCATTTCCTCCTTGCTTCGCCGTCAAGACTGTTTGGCTTTTAGCTCTTCGCCGCTTTTAAAGCAGTCAGACATTTTTCTCGCTTGTCCTTGGCTCGGGCAAGCTCTGCCAAGGTCCTCCATAGCAGCGGCACCATCCGCATTAAGCATACATGTAGTAAGGCATGGGCGCCAAGCTCCCTTACTGTGTGTTCGCAGAAAAGCCACGCACTTTGTGACTCGTCAAGTCGCTTATCGACCAGCGCAAGAATGTCCGTGATCCGCGAACGCCCATTGCCGCTTCAGTTCGGCAACTCTATCAGTCCGGCTGGCCACCAAATGCTCCGCCCCCTGAATAGGAAGGGTGACATCTTAACACTAAGACTATGATCCTCAGCGGATGAAATCCTTTCAATCACCGTACCCATTAACGCACGGTGATCTTTTGAGATAGATGCTCGCCCGAGCAGATCCTTCACTCCTCCGACAAGATACCGGTTGGGTGCGGACCTCCGGCCCGCGGACTCGGAAACCCTCCGCGACGACACCTCAGGGTCGTCCGCCCCGCCTGATGGCACGGCAGATGGAGGCGTTTCGCTTTCCATCATCTCCGGACGAAGATCCCCCGAAGATGAGCTCTGCTGAGAAGGGTTGAGATCCGAACTACAAAGTAAAAACTTTGGTAATCCTCAGAAATAAAAACAGGGATGTCTCTTATAACAAAACTCCCATTTCTACTTACGGCTCGCTAGAGGGCTGGTTCCCTCGGGGAAATAGTGCGGCCGGGGCCCCTCCCGGCGCAGGACCCTCTGGTGAAGATTTCTTCCCCTGCTTTGAGGCCTTGACCTCCGGATCTTCAGAAGCGGTCCTCTTCTCCCCTTGGAGGGAGGGATTCTCGATCCCCCCTTCCTTAAAGGCCTCCTTAGCGGAGGCGGTAGCTTTCCTGTTCCCCCCTTCTCCCTCTTCTAAAGGCACTGCCTCCAGCATCTTGGTTAGCACCGGGTCCGGCGCGGTCTTAGGGACGGGGGACGGACACCTTATTAGATTTGCTTTTGCTATCCACCCCTGTTCAAGGGACGGCTTTTTAAAGGGCAAGTATTATGGTAAATGTATGATAGCACGTCCGGGCACAGGAACTACTTACTTGAGTATCCGGGCGATTGCAACTCAGACCTGCGTCCTCGGTCGAGTCCGGACACATCTCTTGTGATCCGAATAACAGTTTATACATCTCCACGGGCGTTGTGCCCATGAAGTGGTGGAGAGCTCACGGTCCCTCCAGATTGAATTCCCACAGGCGGAGGGGGTGACGTTTGCAAGGCAGAAGGCGCCGAATCAGCATAACCTGCACCACTACGACCAGATTGATGTCCCTCGTTTGGAGGTCCTGAATCCGGCCCTGCAATATTGGTACGTGCTTGGACGCCAGCCGTTGTGGAGGGCCCGAGCAAAAGGCTGGTGGCGCCACCTGCCTGGTGCCCCTGGGAGCGGTGATGTCGAACCACTCCTGTTGCCACAAGCCGAGCTCCTGTTGAAAAGAGCCCTCGGGCCATGGAGCCTCGGCCCTCTTACTTATAACTACCCCTCCGCACTCTACCTGTCGCCCCTCGATCATCTTCGGCTCCACGTTGAAGGTCTTGAGCCACAATCCGAAGTGAGGGGTAGTGCGGAGCAAGGCTTCACAGACAACGATGAACGATGAGATGTGGAGGATGGACTCCGGAGCCAAGTCATGGAGTTCCAGCCCATAATAAAACATGAGCCCCCTCACGAAGGGGTCCATCGGGAAGCCTAAACCCCGACGGAAGTGAGACACGAACACGACGATCTGACCAGGCTCGGGAGTGGGAATGACTTGCCCTCGGGCGGGCAGCCTATGCGAAATCTCGCAGGTTAGGTACCTGGCATCTCTCAGCTTTCGCACGTCTTCTTCTGCGACGGAAGAGGGCATCCACCGGCCCTGTAGGTCGGAGCCGAACATTGTCAAAGGTCCGAAGCGCCTGAATCTGGAACCTTAGGTGTTGGAACTCGAAAATGACTACCGAAATTTCATTGTACATCCAGAATAAACCTAAGAAAACATGATCCCACGCGGATACTTGACATGTTCCCCCTCGGCCAGGCCCATCACAAGGAAAGCGAAAACCTAGATTTGCTTTATCGGGTATCAAACGGGAACTCCAAGCAAATAAAACACCTTTCAAAAGTATTAATACAGTCACATGTATGGTAAATGCATGAATGTGATGGACTAAAAGAATCTGCGGTTCCTAATGGAATAGGTAACAAAGCCACTTTGCCACCTACTGCTACTAACTCGCCGCCTCCCCACGTTAAGCTAGTACTTGTTGTTGCACCAGGAGCTATTATGCCAGGCGCAGTAGCATGGATATTTTGTACCCATTGAGCAAAGATAGGTTGTAAGGGGCGGATTCGATTGAGATTGAAGAAAAGGAATGGGCCTTGGTCTCATTATAAAGGGGTAGAATACCAAGAGCCGTCCCCGCGACCGTTTGGGACTCGCCATCGATGGAGGGGGCGTGCCAACGGGCACGGTTGAGTTACCCACGTTCGTATTGATGAGAATCCCGGAATAAGGGGACACGATCTCTGCTTTGACAAGACGTGCCAAGGAAACCGCTTCGCTAAACGCGCTGAGGTGGAACAACAAAATGACTCGAATAAAGGCTTGGCCGTGGCATGATGTCATACCATGAATTACGTCAGCAGATTGAACCCGTGTAAATATTATTCTCTCTACGGTGGTATGTGGAATTTATTTTACAGAGCCGGACACTATCCTGGTGTTCAAAAATCTTCTATGAATTATTTGGAGGAGGAACCCGCCTTGCAATGCCGAAGACAATATGCGCGCCGGACTCGTCGTCATTGAAGCCTGGTTCAGGGGCTACTGAGGGAGTCCTGGACTAGGGGGTGTCCAGATAGCCGAACTATCATCATTGGCCGGACTCCAAGACTATGAAGATACAAGATTGAAGACTTCGTCCCGTGTCCGGATGGGACTTTCCTTGGCGTGGAAGGCAAGCTTGGCAATACGGGTATGTAGATCTCCTACCATTGTAACCGACTCTGTGTAACCCTAGCCCTCTCTGGTGTCTACATAAACCAGAGGGTTTTAGTCCATAGGACATATAACAATCATACCATAGGCTAGCTTCTAGGGTTTAGCCTCCTTGATCTCATGGTAGATCTACTCTTGTATTACCCATATCATCAATATCAATCAAGCAGGAGTAGGGTTTTACCTCCATCGAGAGGGCCCGAACCTGGGTAAAAACATCGTGTCCCTTGTCTCTTGTTACCATCCGTCTAGACGCGCAGTTCGGGACCCCCTACCCGAGATCCGCCAGTTTTGACACCGATAGTAACTCAACTGTGGCGCTTGGAAAATAAGCGATTTCCTCAGGAAAGCGGGGAGGCTCATCGTTTTCACCACCTCTATAAAGGGATGAGGATCTCCATTTTTACGCACGCCTTCTTCCTCCTTTGCTCATCCATTCTCGCACCCTTGAGCTCCAGCGCCCTAGTTCTCGCCTTCTACGCAAAACCAAACATGTCCAGAGCGGGAGGCAAGTGGGTGGCCTCCACCGTCAAGGAGGAGCACATCACGAAGCTCCGGGCGGCCGGATACTTGGCCGCAGATATCGCACACCGGCTTCCGAAATCAGGGCAGATTATCCCGACTCCAGGACCCCACGAGAGGGTAGTGTTCCTCACCCACTTCGTCCACGGACTGGGATGCCCCCTCCACCCCTTCGTCCACGTCCGTGGGCCAGGTTCTATTACGAGTTGGTTTTTCATGATCTAGCCCCTAACTTCATCCTCAACATCTCGGCGTTTTATCGTCGTGTGCGAGGCCTTTCTCCGCATCAGGCCCCACTTTGGCCTGTGGCTAAAGATCTTCTATGTAAAGCCGAAGATAGTGGTTGGCCAGCAGGCGGAGTGTGGTGGAGCGATGGTGGGCAAGATGCCCAACGTCACCTGGCTCGAAGGCTCATTTGCGGAGACCGTGATGGGGTGGCAATTGGGGAGGTTCTACATCACCGAGCCGCGTGACGCCAACTAGGTGGCGGCCCCCGAATTCCGATCCAGCATCCCTGTGCGGCTCACTTCTTGGAAGAGGAAGGGCCTGCCTGGGGCGCATCCGCGGAGCTGACCGGACTCGAAAACCTCGTCAAAAACATGATAACCAAGAGTATCAATCTGGTCAACGTGGTCCAGGTCATGCTATTTCGCCGGATTCTCCCGTGTCAGAGACGGGCATTCAACCTGTGGGAGTTCGATGCGGCCCAACACCAGAAACTGCAAGAGCTCTTTGACACGACGCACAAATACGCCTGGAAGGTGTTGCTCAAGGCCAGCGAGGTTCCTCCCCCACCTCTGAGGACCGCAGACTTAGCGCCAGGCGCCAGGCCAACACGGTAAGCATTCTACATTTCAAGATGTGCCTTTCCCCAGTATATTCGTGGGAGAAACTTAGGCCACTATGCTAATTTTAACAGGAATATGTGGCGACGGCGGAGCGGATCGACTGTCCGGCTCCGCTGCCTGACGACCCAGCAGACGAACTCCTGACGAAGATGCTGGCTCCGGCACCCTATGAGGTGTCGGAGAAGAAGGACAAGAAAAAGGCCACGGGGACCAGAAGAAGTTCCCGGCGCAACGTGGTGCCGGACTCATCGTCCGAAGACACCAGGGCACACTCCTACAACGACAATGAGGAGGAGGAGGAGGAGGAGGAGGAGGAGGAAAACCCTCACTGACGGTGTCCTGGACTAGGGGGTACTCACCATGTCGTCTCCCGTTTAGTTGGATGGGGCCGAGGACCCCCATGGCTGTACGCTCATGGGCCAGTTCGGACAACCCCTGCCGCATACAAGGAAGACTCCACAAGACTTGGCCCCCAAGACAAGGACTCTCCTAAACCCTAGGCCTCCGGTGTCTTATGTAAACCGAGGTCATACTAGTCAATAGCCAATCTCATAATCATTACTACAATCTCGCGGTAGACATATGTACTCTATACTACACCCATATGAATACAATCAAAAGCAGGACGTAGAGTTTTACCTCCATCAAGAGGGCCCGAACCTGTGTAAAATCCCGTGTCCACGTTACCATCGTTCCAAGACGACTAGCTTAGGACCCCTACTACAAGATACGCCAGATATTGAACCGACATTGGTGCTTTCATTGAGAGCCTGTCGGGTGTCGTCGCGGTGCGATGGGATCTCGAAGCAACGTTGTCGGTGTACTAAGGTAGGGGTACCTCAGTACCCCAACTTGTGCACGGGCAGTTGCAGCTTCCCGTGGCTGGATCCACCAAACGCTTGCCGGAGATCATTTCCACTCCACATCAAGCCATTCAAGAACAAAGTGTACAAGACAGAAGATCAGGACCCCGGCAAGAGGAGCTTGCCGGGAAGGCCGTTCCAGGCTCAAGATTATATCACCCATGCAAGGCCCTGGCGAGAGGAGCTCGCCGGGGAGACTAGAAGGCTACATCACAGAAGACACGCCTCGACGCTATACGCGTCCCGGCGAGGGCCCGGGGGGCGGCAAGTTACAGAGCTCGACAAGCTCCCGGGCCCGGCAAGATCAAGACCCTGACAAGGTACTTGCCGGGGAAAGCTGTGTTGCGTGCCTTCACTCCAAGTCATCTGCCCACGCGTCGCCCGCAGCTTTCTCCAGAGACGCGTGGCGGGTGGCTGGGCTGCATGGAGGGTGCGGTGGCACTCCACGGTGGTGGCTTCATTGCCGTGGCAAACGGAGACGCAAGGGCGGGAGCTTTTGGGGCGACGGCGACGGGCATTTAATGCTCGTGTCCCCCTCTGTCAAAAGTAGGTAGAATCCACTGTTCACGACCGTAGTGGCAATCGCTCTCGCGACTGCTCCAACTACCACCTCTTTTACGCTTTTACCCTCTACCCCACGCTGACACTGTCGGTGACCCTTGCCCTATAAAAGGAGGCCCATGCACAACGAGAGGGGTTCAACCATTTGCAACTCCCACGCCGGTGTAGCTGCCATCAGAGTTTCCAAGCTCCCGAGCACAATACAACACAAAGCAGCAGAGGGTTTTACGCGACCATCGCGCCCGGCTGGGTAAAGATCTCGCCGCCCATCGCCTCGATCTGCTCTCCGCGCATCCTCCGCCCTCATCAACACACGGCGGGCCTCCCGCCCCATAGGTGTCGCCCGCATCGCCGGCCCCGCGACATCTTCGCGCGCCGAGATGTCGCGGCCCGACGATGTGGGCGACACCTATGGGGCCGGGAGGCCCTTCGTGTTCGCACGAGGGAGGAGGATGCGCGGAGAGCAGATCGAGGCGTGCGATTAATCCGTTGGGGACCCCAAACGCACACAATCGACCAAGAACTTGAACCGATCAGGTTGTCACCTTTCTCACCGGCTCCACTTCTCGCCACTTTGTGAACTTGTCGATTGCTACGTACAAGTACTCAAAGCCCCCGACAGCACGGGGAAGGGGCCGAGGATATCGAGCCCCCAGACCGAGAAGGGCCAGGATAAAGGGATTGTTTGGAGAGCTTGAGCTGGCTGATGAATTTGCTTTGCATGGAACTGGCACGCTTCACACTTGGTTACTAGTGCAGTTGCATCTTGAGGGCTTTTGTTAAAGAACCCTTGCCGAAAGCTTTCCGCAAGTGCCCTTGCGCCAATGTGGTGGCCGCAGATGCCTCCGTGTATCTTCGCCAACAGCTTTCATCCATCTTCCCCGGAGATGCACTTCAATCGACACCATTGAGTTTTCTTCTGCATACACTCGTTATCCACGAACTGGTACATACTTGACTGTCTCGTTATCTTTTCTATTTCTTCCGGGTCGCGGAAGTTCTCGCTTTGCAAAAACGAACGATCTTCATACCATGCCGGAGCTTGGGGCTCGACGGCAAGGACTAAAGGCATGAAGGCCGCAAGGGAACCTCAGCTTTACGGTAAGGATCTCTGGCTCGCCAGAGTTGAAGGTTCTCGGCAAGCTTGCCGGGCAAGGCTTGTCGGGAACACTTGCTTCGATCGCACAGATCCGAGGATCAGCAGGAGCAGCATCGCTCTCGCTGCTCGTCGTTGATCCCGAGACCTTGGTGGCGGCCTCGGGGAGATCTGCCGCAAGTAGTCGCCGGAGACCAACTTTCTTCTTGACTGCCCAATTGATGGTGCGACGGAGGGTTGAGTCAGCTTGAGCAAGAAGGTCCCCGGTTCCATGTGTAACTTCATCAAGCGCACTTTGAAAGGCCATCCGCGATTTCATTCTCGAGCTCTTGAATGTGCTCCATCCGCAGACCTTCAAAGCGCCTCCAGCTTCCTCACTTCATCTACATAAGCTTCCATCAAAGGGCTCGATAGTTCTTGTTAACTTGCCGACCACCAACCGAGAATCTCCCCGCACAATCAACTTCTTGATCCCAAGTTCGCCGCAATCCCGAGGCCGCAAGCAAACCTTCATATTCGGCAGGTGTTGTTTGTCGCTTGCTCTCTTGGGAAGTGCATCTCGATGACATACTTGAGGTGCTCTCCGGTGGCGCGATGAGTACGACGCCGCACCGGCGCTTTGCAGCGAGAAGGCACCATCAAAGTACATTACCCATTCACTGCCGCTTCTTGTACGGGTGTACTTGTTTCTTGAACTCTTCGTCAGTGTTGGGGTCCACTCTGCTATAAATTCTGCCAAAGCCCGGCTCAGATGGTTGAAGTACTTTCAAACTTGAGTCCAAAGCTCGACAGCTCCAAAGGCCCACTCAACGATCCTGCCTGCTTCGGGTTGTGCAATATCCTCTTCAGCGGGAAGCGAGTGACCACCGTTATCTCGTGTGCCTGGAAGTAATGGCGCAGCTTTCTCGAGGCCATGAGGAGGCCGAAAAGCAGCTTTTGCACACCAGAGTATCTTGATCTAGCCCCCTGGAGAAGGGAGCTTACAAAATACACTGGGCGCTGCACCATCTTTTTCCGCGACTTCATCCTGCTCTCGCTAGAGTTGCCCTTGTCGGGCCGTAGCTTGTCGGAGCAGCCCTCGCTTGTCGCTGGACTCGCTTGTCGGGGTGCAGCCTCCTCGTCGGACTCCTCTCCGCTATTAGCGCAGCACTAACCATTTGGTTGGTTGCCGCTAGGTACAGCAGCAACTTCTCCCGTGGTCTAGGTGCGACAAGTATTGGGGTGGAGGATAGGTATCGCTTTCAAATCTTGCAGCGCTGCCTCCGCTTCGAGTCCATTTCATGGGGCCTGCCTTCTTCAAGATTTTGAAGAAAGGTAGGGCGCGCTCGCAGACTTTGAAATGAACTCATCGAGGGCAGCCACGCAACCCGCGAAGTCTTGTGACGCCCTTGACTCGCTTCGGGCTTCGATCTGCTCAATGGCTCTAATCTTGTCGGGTTAGCTTCAATCCTCTCTGCGATATGAAGAACCCGAGAAGCTTGCCGGAGGGAACTCCAAAGACGACTTCTCGGGTTCAACTTGAGCAGATCTTCTGCGCAGGTTCTGAAATGTCTCTTCCAAATCTTGAATCAACGATCCTTGCTCTTGCTCTTCACCACAATATCATCCATGTAAGCTTCTACATTTCGTGGATCTCGGGCTCAAAAGCAAGATACACTACCCTTGCGAATGTCGACCTGATTCTTCAGTCCAAATGGCATGCGATGAAGCAATAGGTGCCACATGGAGTGATAAATGCATCTTCTCTTCATCCTCTTTGGCCATAAAGATCGGTGGTAGCCTCGAGTACGATCAAGAAAGCAGAGTAGCTCACATCCGCGGTGGAGTCGATAACTGGTCGATGCGCGCAAGGGAACGGATCCTTGGGACATGCTTTATTCACATCGGTGAAGTCAATACACAGCCTCCATTTCCCGCTGGTTTGCGCACGACGATCGGGTTTGCTAACCACGCCGGATGGATCACACCTCTAACTAGGCCTCGCTGCCTCCAGCTTCTTGATTTCTTCGCCGATGAATTCTTGGCGCCCACGGCTTGCTTCCTTACTTTTTGCTTCGACGGGCCGCAAGATGAGGGCAAACGGCAAGCTTGTGCTCAATTACCTTCCCGGGAACATCGGGATGTCGATGGTTGCCATGCAAACACATCGGCATTCGCCTCGCAGAAAGCAACGGCGCCGCTTCCTATTTGTCGTTGCTGGCACCGATGGTGAAGGTACCACCGCTGCCGCCCTCCTTGGCGACACCTTCTTGGTCGCCGTGGAGCAGCCATTCCTTTTTATCCTTGCCGTGGAGCTCGACGGGCGTCCTCGACAAAGAGCGCAACACCAAGGGGTGCTGTTGCGGAGTGGGTCCCGGAACGCTTGCCGGACTTGGTCTTTGTCTTCTTTCCCCGGGAGCTTCAAAGGGCAAGTGCATCCTTGTCGGCCGCCGCTGCTGCATCCCGAGATCTTGTCGGTACAGATAAGCGATCTTTCTTGTCGCCGTGGGACAGTGATGATGCTTATCGCCCCGCATCTTGAGCACGCTATAGCATAATGGGAAGCTGCCATGAACTTGGCGAGAGCAGACGGCCGAGTATCCCATTGTATGGCAACGGAATATCGGCGACGCTTAACGTGACGCGCTTCGGGTCCCGGGTTGAGCTCCCGCCAAAGGTCACCGGCAGAGTGATCTTCCCTTTGGGCTTGCTCCTTCCCGGTTGATTCTTGAAAGAACCGGTCTCTTCGAGCTCGCCATCTGAATTTGGAGTTTCTTGATCACAGCCGAGGAGATCAAGTTCAGCCCGGCGCCGCCGCCAACTAACACCTTGGTGACCTTGAGGTTGCGGATGGTGGGTGAGACCAGCATCGAGAACGCCCGACCGCTGTGGTGCGGTCGGGTGATCCTCAAGATCGAAAATGATGGGCGGTGGACCATTTGAGGAGCCTCGCGACTCTATGGGCGGCTCTGCTGCATTCACCTCACGTGCCCACCGCTTTAGTTGGCGGTGGGAGGTGTGCAACGAGGCACCACCGCCGACGACAGGACCTCCGTGGCCTTCCGAACTCCCCTGCTCACCGTCATCTTCATCCTCCATGTCCTCTTCGCCGTCTTCTTCATCCTTGTCGCGTCCGGAAGGTCGATCACCTTGTCGCCGCTTGGCCTTGCCGGGGTCCTACCTTGGCGGGATGAAGGGACCTTGGCTCCTCAAGGGCGACCTCCGGATGCTCCCGCTGCGGATCCGTCTCGCACAAATCAAGACAAACACGCCAAGATATTGGAACAAGATGAAATCTCCAGACGCTACCGCAAGCGAAGATGCGGACCCAGACTTACGCTGGGGCTGCGCTGGGCTGCTCCTCGACGCCGCCGGGTCCGCAAGCTTGATCCGCGCGATCCTCGGTTGCCTCGGCGGGCGAAGTCGTCGCAACCTCGACCACGGGCACTTTGGCTTTTCGCCGCCTACCAAGGTCCTGAAGTCAGCACAAAACAAGATTAGCCACGACAATAATCAAGGCGAAATTTAAGAAGATGAAGATTTCGGTACTCACCCTGTTCTTCCTCGTCGCCTTCGCCAAGGCGGAGAAGTCATATCGCACCTGGTTGCGCGGTGCGGGAGCAGAGGCGGCGGCCCTCTTCGGCGCTTGGCGGTCCTCGGGCCCGGGCTGCGAAACCCGCCCCTGTGGCGCCGAGACCCGAGAAGCGGGCGGAGCCGCCGCCTCTCGAGAAGACCTGTCCGCTCGGCGCCGACCTGCGGGCGCCTTTGCTGTGGCTCGCTGGTCGCTTCCGCCATGTCCGGCGTCGGGCGCCAGACGGCTCGGCTCCCTCGAAGCTTGCGCTGCCCGGCGAGCCGGAAGTTGCCGGGCCTGCGGCTCGCTTCCAGAGCCTTGCGGAGGCGCCCGGTAGAACGCTTGGGGCTCGCCGGGCGGGATGTTTCCGACGACGAGGAGAGGTCGTTGTCAGAAGGTCTGTGGACCCGCTGCATCCTCGGCGACGCTGCATCCTCCTCCTCCTCGCCCGGCTGGCTCACTCAGACCAGCGCCTGCGCTGCGACCCTTTCTCCGGGCGTCTCCGCCTGCGGGCGCCTCTGCCTCCCTCCGCAGCACCACCACTTGTCGCGACTTCAGCCGCGATTCCGGGATCCCAGAGTGCCTCGAGAGGGACCCGGCAAGCGGCGGGAGGAAGTTGCAGCAGTCTGCAGATCTCCGCCTCCGCTTGGTAGGACTCCTCCGCAGCCTCTCGCCTCGGGAGTACATCCGATCTCCTGCCGCTGGGCTGCAGCCGCCTCTCGCCCGAGAAGCTATGTACGCGAGCTCTGGTCCGTGGTGTCCCGTGTCAGCCCCCGGATCTGTCCTTGTTCTTCGCCACCTCCTCAAGGGTGTCAAGAAGTTGAGGATGTATGATGGCTCGGGCGGAATCCATGAACGCCCACGCCGTGTGAGTCACACGCGGGCATCATGGCGAGGAGGTGATCCCGAGCCGCTTGTTGCAAAGGGGCACCACTCCCGGGAAGCTCGAACCACTCGATGGGCCGGTCATATCTCAAGAGTTCCTTGACCATCCCCTCAGCTCCAGCGCCGTGAAGTTGAAGTTCAGCCCGGCGCAGCCTCATTATATCCCTCGCGCCAGATTCCCAGCCGGCCTTTTCTCGTCTTGGAGAGGGCGATGCGGCGGCGGAGGAAGTCTGCGCCTACCGCTGCAATGGATAGCCCTCGCTTTCAAGACGGAGAATCCGGATGAGGGCAACGCCGAGCTTAATGTCATCCGACCTAGCTCGCTTCCATCTCTGCCCAGCAAGAATGGGCGCCAGGCGCGGGCGCGGTGAAGGGCTGCGGCTCGCCTTCACGATCCAGCACTAATCTGCGCGCCACTCTTCCCACTTGATGCGGAGCTCCCGGCAAGTACGACCTCTTCCAGCCAGACGGAAAACCCAAGAAATCCTCCCGAGAGGGGGAGCCGGCTCGCTCTAGGAGTAAAGAAGTGCCCTGAACAGAGCTACATTTGGGTATATCCTTTATGAAGTTTTCGCACATAAAGCGAAACCGCCATTGTGAGGACGGCGCTGGGGTGAAATTGAGAAGGTGGAAGCCGATGTGTTCATGATGTCACGAAAAATTCAGAAAAAGGAGGACAGAGACCGCAGTGGAAGAAGGCTGCGAAGAAATAGTACCCGCCGGGATAGTTGTCCATGGTGGCGCCGGATGGGCTCTGGTCCGAGGATGCGCCGAGGTCCTCTTGGCCTGTAACAGGAAATACTTGCCCTGAGTTCTTGCACGCCGAGTCACGGAAGACGACGTTCTCCCTCCGAGATCCGGGCGAGCTCTTCCGCCTGCTCGGATTTCTCCTTCAGGTCTTCTCCGCCTTCTCCTTCCCTTTCTAGTTTTGGGGCCATGGCGAGGCGGCGAGGGAAGGAGGACGGCGATCCGACGAAGAAGGGCGCGAGAGGCGGCGGAAGAGATGCGGAGGCGGAGCGCAAAGAGGGTTTTTCGAGGAGGAAGAAGAAGCAATGAAAGCGACGGAGGGAGCCGCGCCGCTTCCTCTCTTTATGGGGAAGTGGGGGCGCTCCGCTCTTCTCATTGAAAGACGGGCACGCCCCATCCCACGACGCCAGAATCGACGCTGCAGCTTGTTGCACGGAAGGCGGCAGAGGCGGAAGTGGATTCGACGCGCCATGGGCTTCGCGTGTCTGCAGACTTGTCTTGGGCCTGCCCAACAGCGCTTCGGCCGCCGTGTATGGCCCAGCCCGGGGCTCTGCCGGTGACTAAGGTAGGGGTACCTCAAGACCCCAACTTGTGCACGGGCAGTTGCAGCTTCCGTGGTCGATCCACCAAACGCTTGCCGGAGATCATTTCCACTCCACATCAAGCCATTCAAGAACAAAGTGTACAAGACAGAAGATCAGACCCGGCAAGAGGAGCTTGCCGGAAGGCCGCTCTGTGCTCAAGATTATATCACCCATGAAGGCCTGGCGAGGAGCTCGCCGGGAGACTAGAAGGCTACATCACAGAAGACACGCCGACGCTATACGCGCCCGGCGAGGGCCCGGGACAAGTTACAGAGCTCGACAAGCTCCGGGCCGGCAAGATCAAGACCCCGCAAGGTACTTGCCGGGAAAGCTGTGCGTGCCTTCACTCCAAGTCATCTGCCCACGCGCCGCCCGCAGCTTTCTCGAGACGCGTGGCGGTGGCTGGGCTGCATGGAGGGTGCGGTGGCACTCCACGGTGGTGGCTTCATCACCGTGGCAAACGGAGACGCAGGGCGGAGCTTTTGGGGCGACGGCGACGGGCATTTAATGCTCTTGTCCCCCTCTCACAAAAGTAGGTAGAATCCACTGTTCACGACCAGAAGCGGCAGCCTTTGTTCCGACTGCTCCAACTACCACCTCTTTACGCTTTTACCCTCTACCCTACGCTGACACCTGCCGGTGACCCCTTGCCCTATAAAAGGAGGCCCATGCACAACGAGAGGGGTTCGAACCATTTGCAACTCCCACGCCGGTGTAGGCGCCATCAGTAGTCTCAAGCCCCGAGCACAATACAACACAAAGCAGCAGAGGGTTTACGCGACCATCGTGGCCCGGCTGGGTAAAGATCCTCGCCGCCACAGATCGCTCGATCTGCTCTCCAAGATCCTCCGCCTCGCATCAACACACACGGGGCCTCCCCCGGCCCCATAGGTGTCGCCCCGCATCGTCGGGCCCCGCGACAAACGTTGAATCAGGTGTTGTCCTATCAGTTTTTTACCCATTCGGCGTAATAAATTCTTTTCGGTTTGTCCCGTCTACTCTTTCATGTTGTTCTATTTGCAGGAGCGAGCAGGTTGAAATCAATCTACCTACTGCTGCATCAAGTTATCAGATTGCGTGTAGGCGCAGGTTGACTATCGCCACCCACAAGCCCTGCAGGCTGCAACCGTACTCAATTTGGCACCGACCAATCACGCATCAGGCGCCACATCAGTCCGGATCAAGCCGGATGCTCCACTTTGATTCAAGAAAAAGTTACGCGCGTGCAGTTCCAGGGAAACATGCTATGTTCGGCAGCCGACAAGGTCATCAAATTTGCTCCACGTGGACAGATTATTTAATGCCTTCCCTCTCTCGAAAATTACTATGGGGAAGATAATCAGGAAAATTCCCTGTCTTTTTTCTCTCTTTCTTCCTTATTTTAAGGCATAGACTACCTTGTTTTCCATGTAGTACGTACCTAAAGGCATGTATGGTACTAATTGTTCACGATTTTGCGAGGTTTGAACACAGTTTGATTTTAGGTGTCTCTCATGATTAAGGAATCTCCTCCGTGCGGCCTCAACTTGACTGTCTTCCCATCAGTCTGGTTTTCTGTGCGCCGACCGACGGACACCTCATGCGCGACGTGGTTGCTCTATGCCGCCAGCTCAGCAATCCGACGCCATCGCCCCAACCGGCTCCAATTCGGATGCATCATGACCTAATTGGTCCAACTACCATGCCAACCTTCTTGTCGCATCAGTCAACTCCGGAGCTTCAATATTCAACTTTCGGTAATCCACTTCGACTGCATCACGCGGTCACTTCGGCAAGCCGACGTCGTCGTCCCAATCGGCATAAATCGACCCGTACAATCATCTTGTTGGTCGAATTGCCACACCAACATGTTCGGTTGCCTCGGGGACTTTGGCATCGCTGAGGGAGCTCTACCTCATCGAGTATTCGGCACACAGGCCATATTTATTTTATTATTCACTTGGCATAAATTATTAATTATGCAACCTTTTTTTAATTTATTATTATTACTATTATCTGTGGCTTGCACTATTTTCCTTGCACAGATTAATGATCCAGGTCCGGCAGCGCTGTCACCTAAGCGTACCGATGTACAACGTCACCAACGCTGGACCAGGGCTTCATCATCACTTCATTAACCCACACTGGGGACTTCGGCGTCATACTGCCGGCCTGCTTCTTCTCCTTGGCTAGACCGAGGGCTTCACCTCTTCGGAGTGCCGAGCTCTTCGCTCGGCCACATCAAGCTGGGGGGCTGAGACCTCCTCCCGCAACAAGCTCGGACCGCGTCATCAATGCCGAACACATTAACCAGCTAAGTCGCTTTCATGCTCAAAAACTTTCAGTTTTAAATTTTGTTCTGTCCGACCAAGCATTATAATTTTTTTAGCAAAAAGTTGTTGGTGAAAAACTTCCTTGTCAAAACCTTGTTTGTGACACACAAATTCAAATACCCCGTTTACTTGGGGGCTCCCTTGTTGGAGCTTTTCCTCTTGCATATGATTATACTTGTACGGATTTGTTCCTTGTTCGTGTATTACGCCACAATATGCACCATATTGACCTAAGTGATTTGCATGCTAGGTTGCTTGCTCTTGTGTTTACCCCTACATTCCCGATTGTTCTGCTAGGGAGTAAAGGGAGCACGTCTGCGATTGTCACAATCGGGTCACCCGAGCCGGACCTCAGACTGGGTGAAGCCGAAAGCTAGCGCTCTTACTATTTTCAATTATGGTTGGCACACAACGGAACTCATGAGTACAAAAAATCTATTGTACAAGTCTCATATTAACAATGAGCACCGAAGAAAGGTATCGGTGGGGGTACTATTTTCTTCGAAGATGCTTCTTACACTTTGTCAGTAATATAGCATAAGTTCCATGAGCGCGCTTTGTCCGTTACAGCCTTATAACCTGATTGCCTGGTTATCGAAAACACCATCGATATTCTCGACAGGTGGAGTACATAACACTTTTCGGTCCTTGACCGAAGAGGGAGAAGCCGATGGTCGGTTAAGACGCGTTTAAAGTTCTGGTGAACATAGATATGATATAAGTACTTCGGTACATACAATCATTATACATAAAATTCTTTTACCCAAGTCACTCGGGGGCTCTTAAATTTATGTTCGCTGTTTTACAGTAAGTGTTCTTCTTCTTAGTCGTTGTAAAGTCTTTTTTCTATTACTCCTTTTTTCGACGCTAGTGTGTGGTCAATAGCCGGGGAGCCTAATTTCTCTCTCAAAGCCGCTAAAGTTTGCTAAACTGGCCTAATGAGAAGTACTCTGCCTTCGGGATAGGAGGTTGAAGCCGTAGGCTGACCCGTTTGAAGTCTTGAGATTGGGTGTGTCATGTCAAGGCACGACAGAAGCACAATTTTTTTAAGACCAATTTTCTGATTGGCACTGAACAATTGATCTAGTTCGGACGTCGAGTTTTAACTGACGTTTTAGTTTTTCCAAGCCTATGGCACTTTTTGAACTATTTTTGTGTTTTTCGCATAAGTCTCGCAGTGCAACGCCCGACACCTTTAGAGATTCGACAAAAATTATCGGATATTGCTATATATGCATCAGTTTCGAATTGTGTCTTTGGTCAGTAGTTGGGTAGCCTGGCTCCTGTGCTTGCCTCCTACGCTCCGCTTTGTTCGGCTAGATGTGCAAAGGGAGAACCACTGCGATTGTGCTTCCAGCTCGCCTGGTTAAGCACCTCAGTGGAGAAAGCCGAGAACTGACTGTCACAATAAGCGTAAAGGTCAGCGATCAGATGACTGTACTAAATGACGGGCCATTCATAACATTGGCCGAACTATTTACGCCTTGACCTCGGCTGTTGCCGAACACTAACCGGGGGGCTACTTGCTGGCCTCCAAACATTAAGCTCCTGTGACTAAGTGAAAGTTATAAAGCCCGCATATCTGATTGCCTCGTTTCCGCTAAACACAACCGCCTTCGGGCACCGAGACGTTGGCTAAGGGTTGTTTTGTTATTGCGGAAACACCCTGCATAGCATCTACAAGGGGGTAGAAGCCGACGATGGGCCACTTCCAGATTATAAACGGTCGCAACAGAGGTAAAAATTTGGGTTCATTTAGACCACAGAGTTTGGAAGCTTTCCCCGAACTAAATCCTCTGTATTTTCCTCCCACATTGATCAGAGCTGAGGTTTCATGATCATGCTTAGCATGACAACCCAAAGAAAGGAACCGATAGCGGGACTATTTTCTTTGGACGATGTTTCTTATGTTAAACAATAATATAACATGTCTCTCTGCGTACCTTTGTTTATAAAACCGTATGGCCGGATTGCCTTGCTTGCCATAAATCTTTGCCCTCATAAAGGCTTTATAAAGTAGGACAAATACTCCTCGGCTGCTAGCCGAGGAGGTTGGAGCCGATGGTCGGTCAACAAAGTTTTGTACAATGCGGATCCGACCATTAATGACGTAAAGTACTTGTGTACATAGAGTCATTTTACTACAGATATCGATCCTTAATTCAGCCTCCTGTGCCTGCATTAAGGCTCGGGGGCTACTGGTCTTCGAGCTTATTATTTACAAATATTAAAGGGGTACATCGATCCCCTCATCTGGTTTTGCCACCCGACCAGAGTCTCGAGGGCTACTGCATTGACAATCCAATGCAGAAAATTTAAAGTGTAATCTAGTTTTTTAGTAGATTATTATCCTTAGGCTGGTCGGCCGCACCCAACCCAAGTCTTGAGGACTTTGCACACCGCATTTCTATCCCTAAGTATGCTGCCAAGCTGGGAATTGATCCTCAGGCTGATTTTATGAATCGGCCTGTGTCTTAGGGGCTACTAGGGTCAGCGGTTTGATTTTTCCCTTCAGGTGCATCCCAGATATTTGGCCAACATGCACCTTGAGGGCATTTTCAGCATTAAGCTCGGCTAAACTCCTTCAACTTTTTTGAACCAAGGTGATCTATGACACCTCGAATATAGTCCGGCGTTGGAGCTTGGACATAGTCCGGCGTTGGAAGTCGGATACAGTCCGCGTTGGAGCTTGGACATAGTCTGGCATTGGAGCCTTGACATAGTCCGGCGTTGGAGCTCGGATACATTCCGGCGTTGGAGCTCGGAAGCGGTCCCGCGTTGGTGCTTGGCTGCAAAGATACCTCGAATGCAGTCCGGCGTTGGAGCTCGGACACAAGAGGACGTTGCCGCTCGGGAACAACTCCAAACCCAAGGTGCGGCATAAATATAACAAGGCAATGATAAAGGCCGAAAACTTAAAGGGGCTCCTCGGATACCCAACGTGTAAACTCTTCGGATGTACTTTGGCAATCCTGAAGATCGAAGATGGGAAGATTTGTTGAAAAAGTTTTCAAGACCGACGACCGAAGATGAAGAACATTTCGAAAGAATCGAGGAGCGTCCCCAACTTGAAGACCAGTTCAGGGGGCTACTGACGGTGTCCTGGACAAGGGGGTACTCACGACATCGTCTCCCGATCAGTTGGATTGGGCCGAGGACCCCCATGGCTGTATGCTCATGTGCCAGTTTGAACAACCCCTGCCGCATACAAGGAAGACTCCACAAGACTTGGCACCCAAGACAAGGACTCTCCTAAACCCTAGGCCCTAGGTGTCTTATATAAACCGAGGCCAGGCTAGTCAATAGCCAATCTCATATTCATTACTACAATCTCGTGGTAGACATATGTACTCTATACTACACCCATATGAATACAATCAAAAGCAGGACGTAGGGTTTTACCTCCATCAAGAGGGCCCGAACTTGGGTAAAATCCCGTGTCCATGTTACCATCGTTCCAAGACGCCTAGCTTAGGACCCCTACTACAAGATACGCCGGATATTGAACCGACACTCTCCCCGAAAACGAAGGCAGGAAGAAGAGGAAGGCCACCCTTTCCGGGAGGCCGAAGGGTCCAAGAAGGGACGGACCCTCCATCCGGACCACTCCACAACCGCCGCCTATAGCGAGGAGGAGTGGCTACCTAGGGGCAAGCCCCTGGTGAGGTCGTAAGTGTCCGCACTCTGTAATACTTTTAGTGCGACTTAGCTTCATAGATTGTTATAACGCCGAGCACGCATATGCAGTCTGGCTAGGTCCCATCTCGAGGTATCCTCTTAGGATGGGTCTCTGAGTGATTCGGCAATAATTCACTCCCGACGGCCACCTCCCCTCGGCCTACGGATGACACGGAGGTGTGGTCCCAAAGGATACCAGAGCAGGGGGAGGTGGCTCTGGAGATGCCCCAAGGTGAAATTCCAGACTCCGGGCACATGGGGAGTAAGATCCCCATGGATCATGCTGACGAGAGCCACAACAAGTTGGGCTCCTAGCCGGATACTGCATCGGAACCTCCAAAGGTTCCGGATTCGGGTAGGGAGCCCCTCGCTAGGGAGGGCGAGGCGGCCGTGCCGATGACCTCTGTTACGCTAGAGGCGTCGGATGGTCTGCTGGAAGTGCTTCGCGGCGCTTCTGTGGATGAAGTGCACCATACTCTTATGAGTACGGTGATTCTAAAGGTTCGGTCCGCCAAAAGCGGATTGACCGAAGCCTGCACCAGCCTCCTGACAGGCTTTGAGGTAAGTAATCAAAAGTGTGAGAAATTATCACCCAATAGACTGTAGCCACTGATACTCTGCTTGGTGTTCGGAAAGAAAAGCCAAACAGAGGGTCAACTCTAAACCGCAGGAGTCTAACAGTATGTGTCTATGTGAATAAGCAGGCAGTGCTGCTTGCCACTGCTGCCCGCACTACAGAGGTCATCGGACTCCAATGGGACCTGAAGCAGGCCGAAGAGGAGCTCAGCCTCACGAAGAGGCAGCTCGAAGAGAACAAAGGTGAGTGATACCCCGTTCATTTGTCATGTAGAGGGGGGAAAATTGGTGACGCTAACAAAAAGCGTCATGTTTTTAATAGGGGCCATGACCGAAGTGGCGGCCCTAAAGAAAGCGCTATCCGAGGATGAAGACAAGGCGGTCACGGAGCGCATCGAACGTGAAAAGCAAGATGCTAGGGTGGGCGAGATAGATCAGAAGCTCCAGGAGCACGGCAAGAAGTTCGAGTCCTTGGAGCGTGACTTCAAGACGAAAGACGCCAAGGACGAAGCCCAAAAGGCCCAGCAGGAAATCCAAGCGGCCAAGAAGATAGCGGCGGGTAAGGAATTCATTATGCAAATCAAGCATGTGGAGGAGACATTCTTTTACTTACCTGAATTCGGATCTCTCCAGGGGCATTCGCAGATCTGCCATGCAGCATATCGGATGCCACGGAGTTCTACCGTGCCGAAGAGGGGAGCTCGACGAAGAAGCTGTTCTGGTCCCAGTATGCTGGAGCCGAACACCCAATGCCTCTGAGTGACTAGCTGAAGCAATTGGTTGAACTCCACAGGGCAGCTGAAGTGGCCATGAAGGACTTCATAGTCCGGATGTGGCCTGGTGAGCCCCTGCCTGACAGCTACTTCGGCCTTATAAAGCGGATGGTAAATGCCTGTCCGCGGCTTGAAGTTATCAAGCGATCCGTTTGTATTGAGGGTGCCCGCCGGGCCTTTGCCCGTGTGAAAATGCATTGGGCCAAGCTGGATGCCGAGAAGCTGGTGAAGGATGGACCACCGGAGGGCAAGGCGCATCGCTACCCCGAGAAATATTATGATGTCGTGATGAAAGGCGCTCGTCTCGTGGCCAATGAATGTACCAAGGACACAATCATTGAGTGAATGTAATCATGTCATCTTTGTAATATGAAAACAAATTTGTTTGTGCTATATGGCGCATTGTTGATTTAAAATATTACCTTCTGTGCGGCTATTTATAAAATTCTGAAAGTAGGCCAGTCGTCGGCTTCTGCCCTCGCGTAACTAGTATTGGGGTGTTCGTGGAAAACCCAAACACTCTTTATCCAAATTATTGGTCCTTGAAGGAGGTGTTTGGCGTAGCAAACAAGGCAATCGGACTATGCGGCTTTATAACTCTCACTTAGCCATAGAAGTCTACAATTTGAAATTACGGCGAAGCTCCTAGGGTTCGGAAAACCAAATTGGGGTGCTATACATGCCTAAATCGGACAAGGCCGATTCCATCCCTGAAGCGGAAAAAATATTTAAGGACTTTAAGACCTCTCGAACAGCGACCAGCTCTCGCCGCATCATGACAGTCAGTTTTCGGCTTTCTCTACTAAGGTGCTCGTCCGGAAGAACCGGGACACAATCGCAGAAGTTCTCCCAGCGCTACCTTAGCCGATATACCGGAACGTAAGGTACCAAGACAAGGGAGCCGGGCAAACCCAACTATTGACCCAAGACATGATTCAGAGCTGATGCATATAATGCTATAAGTTCGGGGTGCTGCACTGTTGAAAGTGTTCGGACTTATCTTGCCGTATTATGGGGCACCATAAGAAGCCCCGTGCAAACTGAACGTACCAAAGTGTACGGATTCAATATTAAATAAACATTTTTAGGGAAAATGTGAAGATAGGAATAATAAGTTGATGCTATATATTATTTACCATTGTTAAATAACACGCCCAAGCGTATGTGTACAATTAATGCATTAAGCAGAAGCAAATAGGACTATTTGACATGTCCTATCCAAGTGTATAATGATTAATGATTAGTCCGCATGCGGGTATGTAAAACAGGTATAACGATTAGTGACAAATACCACCTGGGTATTCCCTGTGTGCGCAAAGCTTTTTGCCTCCTTGGTTTTCTCTCCTATGATAAGCATGATGATCTGGTTCTCTGAGGGGGCTGCCCGAAGGTAGGGTCCTGAAAGAGAAAGAAGGTTATTTAAAGTATGTGGTGGTAGAACCGCAATGTGGACCTCGTCACCGTTGCGCCTCCGCCTATGCCCATGGTATTTTGAGTGCGTAATTGTGTACGCGCGGCAAGAATGCTGCCTGAATGGGGCTAGGGCAGAGACCGGACTGCTAGTTGCGCTCTTGGCGGGCCTAGTGATCCTGTTGCAGGGTACTCCGGACTCGCTTGATGGTGTTCGGGGTCATTGTCACCGGATTGGTGGTTTGCCGGAGAAGGCTGCTTTGTACTTCTGCCGTGAGGGCCGCAGTGTGCTCTTCTGTACGGACAGAGTGGTCTGTGTTTCCATTGACTGTTATAACCCCGCGAGGTCCTGGCATCTTGACCTTGAGGTATGCATAGTGTGGTACCGCATTGAATCGAGCGAATGCGGTTCGCCCAAGCAAAGGCATGATAGCCACTACGTAAAGGGACGATATCAAGATTAACTCCTTGCTTCGAAGTTATCCGGGATTCAAGACCACTTCAAGAGTTATGGAGCCCGCATAACGGGCCTCTACTCCTAGAATTACACCTTGAAGGTGGTTTTGGTGGGCTTGATCCTTGAAGGATCGATGCCCATTTTGCACACCGTGTCCTCGATAAAGCAGGTTCAGCATCGCCATCGCCCATAAGGACTCGCGTGACGTGGAATCCGTCGATGATTGGGTCTAAGACCAATGCGGCTGAACCGCCGTGACGGATGCTGGTAGTGTGATCCCTACGATCAAAAGTGATCGGTCAGGCTGACCATGGGTTGAACTTTGGGGCGACCGGCTCCATCGCATAGACGTCCCTTAGTGCTCGCTTTCGTTCCCGGTTGGGAATGTGGGTGGCATAGATCATATTTACCGTTTTCACCTGGGAGGAAATTTGTTCTGTCCCCCCGTGTTCGGACGCCGGGGCTCCTCATCATCGTCGCTGTGCAGCCCCTTGTCCTTGTTTTCGGCATTTATTTTGCCGGCCTGTTTGAACACCCAGCAATCTCTGTTAGTGTGGTTGGCTGGCTTATCGGGGGTACCGTGAATTTGGCATGAGTGATCAAGTATGCGGTCTAGACTGGACGATCCCTAATTGTTTCTTTTGAACGGCTTTTTCCGATGACCGGATTATGAGCCAATGAACCCGGCGTTGACTGTCGTGTCTTCAGTGTTGTCGCAATTGTTCCGACGCTTGTGTCTGTTGCGCCGTAGCTTGCCTTTACTATCGTGGGCATCTGAAGTGCCAGAGGTTCTAGGCATGGTGGTACTGCAAGCCTACCTGCTGTCCTCGCCCGCGCAGAAGCGGGTCATGATTGTCGTGAGGGCCGCCATGGACTTCGGCTTTTCTTGGCCGAGGTGTCGGGCGAGCCACTCGTCGCGGATATTATGCTTAAAGGCCGCCAAGGCTTCGGCGTCTAGACAGTCGACAATTTGGTTCTTTTTAGTTAGGAACCGGGTCCAGAATTTCCTGGCTGACTCTCCCGGCTGTTGGGTAATGTGACTCATGTCGTCAGCATCCGGTGGTCGCACGTAGGTGCCTTGGAAGTTGTCGAGGAACGTGTCCTCCAGGTTTTCCCAACTCCCGATGGAATTCGCCGGCAGGCTATTCAGCCAGTGTCGGGCCGGTCCTTTGAGTTTAAAGGGAAGATACTTGATGGCATGTAGATCGTCACCGCGGGCCATGTGAATGTGGAGAAGGAAATCTTCGATCCATAGCGCGGGGTCTGTTGTGCCATCGTATGATTCAATGTTTACGGGTTTAAACCCTTCCGGGAATTCGTGATCCATCACCTCATCAGTGAAGCAAAGGGGGTGTGCGGTGCCTCTATGCCGGGCTATGTTGCTACGCAGTTCGAATAAGTCTGGTCGGCTATGTTCGGCCCGGCCGGACTTGTTGATAGTGTATCCGGCATGACGATCATCGTCACGTGTTGGGCCCGCCACCGCGATCCATAGATAGATCTTGGCTGTCCTGCCTTGTTTTCCAGTATGTCTCGCATGTCCTGCCTATTTCCCCAGGTCGTAATGTATTGGCGTGGGGGTGCGGGCTGGTATTCGGGCCGGTACGCCGTTTTATCCTGGCCACGAGATGGTTGGTTAGCCTCGTCCTGTGCTGGTAGTATAGGCTCCTCCTTGAGTTGAGGTAGCAACTTGTGCCTTGGGTAACCTTTGGAGTGGCGCTCGAGTCCATATTCCTTGGCTGCCAGAACTTCAGTCCATCTGTCTGTGAGCAGATCTTGATCAGCTTGGAGCTGCTGCTGCTTCTATTTCAGGCTTCTCGCAGTGGCCATAAGCCGGCGCTTGAAGCGCTCCTTCTCTACGGGGTCCTCAGGCACGCCGAATTCATCGTCGCTGAGGCTCACCTCGTCTTCGGAGGGGGGCATGTAGTTGTCCTTCTCTAGGTATCCGTCCGTCGCCTGTTCTTCTGGGCTGACATGCCCGTCTTCCTATTCGGCCTGCTCGAAGGCAGGCTGATGGGCATTGTATTCATCTTCGACACCATCTGGATTGTTTTTGTCTCCTGTGCTGGCATTGTTGTGGCGGGGCTTGGAGCGGCGCCGATGACACCCATTCTTTGATTTGTTCCTTGAGGGGTTATCCTCCATTGCCTCATCGCCATGGGTTACTTTGGGAGTGTCCACCATATATATATCATACGAGGAGGTGGCTATCCAGCGCCCCCTGGGCGGTGGTTCATGTTCTTCTCCTGCATCGTCATCTACACCATCGATGTCGAAGTTAAGCACGTCGGTCAAGTCATCGACAGTGGCAATGAAGTGGGTGGTGGGTGGGTAACAAACTTCCTCATCGCCTGATTCCCACTCGAGCCGGACATAGTTCGGCCAAGAGTATCCTGACAAAGAGAGAGACTTTAATGAATTCATCATGTCGCCAAAGGGCGAGTGCTGGAAGATATCCGCAGCGGTGAACTCCATTACCGGAGCCCAACCAGATTCGGCAGGCTCAGGGGTGCGCGGTCTGGAACCTACAGCTGGACACAAGTCTTGGGGTCCAGCGAAATAGACTTCCTTGGGGGTGGA
The DNA here is from genome assembly GCA_021437245.1 of Aegilops speltoides. Lineage (NCBI taxonomy): Eukaryota > Viridiplantae > Streptophyta > Magnoliopsida > Poales > Poaceae > Aegilops > Aegilops speltoides. The sequence continues at coordinate 209,081,381 of CM038146.1, read as the reverse complement.
GTCCATGTTCGGCTCTACCATAGATGAGTATGCGGCCTCCGGGGCGGGGTCCATCCACCCGTCCTCGGATGACGCGATCTGCCCCGGATTTAGTTCCGGAGCTCTTGCGGGTGTGATATTCCGAGTATTGTCTGACATCAGGTTTAAGCCGTGCTCGTCGTGACTGTTCGACGCTCCTGGCGTAGGCCCAAATCCGTCAAAGATCAAGTCTACGCGGATATCGGCCATGTAGTTCAAGTTTTCGAATCTGACTGATGGCCAGCGTCGTAGCTGTCGATCTGCTCCAGATGTCCAAGCGAATGGGCCCGCAGTGTGAAGCCGCCGAACACGAAGATTAGTCCGGGGAGAAAAGTCTCACCCTAGACCGCGTTGTTGTTGATGATTGAAGGAGCCATCGAGCCTTGCAGCGACGACACAGAGGAGCTCTCAATGAAAGCACCAATGTCGGTGTCAAAACCGGCGGATCTCGGGTAGGGGGCCCCGAACTGTGCGTCTAAGGCTAATGGTAACAGGAGGTTGGGGACACGATGTTTTACCCAGGTTTGGGTCCTCTCGATGGAGGTAAAACCCTACTTCCAACTTGATTGATCTTGATGATATGAGTATTACAAGAGTTGATGTACCATGAGATCGTAGAGGCTAAACCCTAGGAGCTAGCCTATGATTCTGATTGCTCTTGTCCTACGGACTAAACCCTCCTGTTTATATAGACATCGGAGGGGGCTAGGGTTACACAGAGTTGGTTACAAAGACGGAGATCTAACATCCAGATCGCCGAGGTTGTCTTCCACGCAAAGGAGAGTCCCATCCGAACATGGGACGAAGTCTTGAGTCTTGTATCTTCACGGCCCAACAGTCCGGCCAAAGTATATAGTCCGGCTGTCCGGATACCCCCTAATGCAGGACTCCCTCAGGCACCTCCGGCCGTCTCCCGCAGTGCTCTGCCTATGGGCGAGCTCAGCACAGAGCGGCGCATCCGCTGGTGCAGGTCACGGCCGCCAGAAGGGGCCGAGGTGAACCCAACTTTGATGGTGGCGGGGGAGGTCATCGGCTACCCGTGTCTCTCGGCGTTCGTGCATCCCCGTGACGGTTCGAGGAGGTGGGGAGGGTCACCGGACCACGGGGAGTCTTTAGGTGGAAGAAAGGGAGAGAGGTGAGCTCGGTGTTGTTCGAATTTGAGCGAGCCGAAGATGCGACCGTGCGGTGGTAGGAGGAGAAGGTAGGCGCCAGAGGAGGAGCAGGCTGCTCGAGGAGGTCGCTGGGGGGAATAGGGAGTGAACTGAGAGGGGAGAGGGGCCTGGGGTGGCTGTATAAGGTGAGGCCATGGCGCACCATGGGCGGCGTCCACGGCCGCGGCCTAGGTGAATCCATTGGCCAAATTGGTACCCTAGGCCATGTCTGGGGCATTCGTGGGAGTGGACTAGGTCGAGGGAAAGGAAGAGGGGAAGCAGGGCGAGCTCGAGGCGGTCCCGCGCGAGTGCAGTGACTAGCGGGCTCAGGCGGCGCACTATCCATGCATGGGATGGGCAGGGGAGAGAGAGGAAGGAGGAGACCTCGGGAGAAACGGTGCCGATGCCCAAGGTCGATGGAAGCATCGGGAAGAGGGCAACTACAGTGCCCTGGTGCACTATAGCATGCTCTAGAGCATGCATATGGCTGGCATGGCCATTTTGAAAGATCAGGGGCATGTCCACTTGGGTCCTGGAGCTTCCTTGGGTGCTCTGGAGTGGTCAGGAGCTAGGTGGGGTGCTGCATATAGAGATGAGAGAGAGGGGGTGTTGCAATGGGTGAACAGAGAGAGAAAGAGATGGGTTTTACCCCTAAATATTCATCTATGATCTTGCCATTGTTACTGGAGGTAGAACGGGAGTAGGAAGAGCTGTGGTAAAAAGTTGAGCTCAAGGAGAATAGTAGAAGGGGTCAAAATGATGATTTTGGAAAAATGTCAGAAGGTGTTTGTTGCTGGTTTGGGCAAGAAGATGAACTCCTCTTGTCATGAGGCCAGACAGGGTCAGATGGCATGAGAAAAAAAGAGGTGCCACCAAGATTGAGTTCATTGGGCAAAGTTGCCAATGCAACTTTTGTAAACCCTAGAAATCAACAAAAATGAGTATTCCAAGATCTAGTCATGCAAAACTATTCTCCTTGATGCACCACTTGGTGTAGTGTCATCATTTAGGGTTTAGAGCATGCCCAAAAAGGGTGAGAGCAAAATAAGAAAGTTGACAATGTTTAGTTGTTCAAATTTGATTCTGGAGAGAGAGAGAGGGTTTTGAGGCACTTTGATCAAGATATCATTCTCTCCAACTTGTGCCATTTGGTCTAGATGCATAAGTAGATCATTGGGGAATGTGCACCAAGTTTGAGAACATTTGGACATGTTTGGCAATGTAAGGTTGCTCAAACTTCAAAATGGATAGAAATGTTTTGAGGGGATTTGATGATGTTATATTGTTCTCCAAGACATGAGACTTGGCAATATCACCAAATAGGGCATTTGTGACATGCTAGAATTTTCTTGGAATTTTTAGAGAATATTTCCTTTGTAAATATTTCAAAAGCTTGAAATATCGAGAAAGGGTCTCTGATGGATTTGACCAATATTTTGAACATGATCATGTGTTGAAACTCTTATATATGGAAAATATATGTCCACTGAGTTTCCCTAAATTTTCACAAATATTTTTAAAGCATTATAATAATTTTAACCTATTAAAGACCATTTCTGGCCTAAGGAAAAAGCCTTTAAATAAAATAGCAGAATAACTTTTAAAATTATATTTTTGTGGTTTATGGGAGTCCTATCTCTTTGAAATATTTTTCATACCCCAAATCAAGTACTTGCAGTGCAAACCTCAATCCAGGGGTTTTTAGAAATCTAATTTTCAGAAATACTATTTGGCCAATTTATTTTTGTAAGAAAATACTATATTGCACTATACACATGGCATGATCATTGGGCAGAAGTTTGGGGCAAGGAGGTGAAGTATAGAAGGTGGAGTTGTGTTGACTCTAAAGAGCACTTGAAAATTACAGAGAGAAACCTAGCTCAAATAAAATCCAAATAATGCGAAAGTTTTTTTTTGTCAAACCACACTTTATCATGATTTATTAGCTTAAGTGATGTGGCATGAAAATCATGGTGTGACATAAGTTTGGAGTGTCGAACCCACAAGGAGCTAAAGGCAAGATCAATTTTCTCTCAAGTCCTATCTACCACTGATACGACTCTACGTACACCGAATGTTTGCTTCCAACTAGAAACGAGGAATAAAACTACGTTGTGGGTATGAAGAGGATGACTTTGCATGAAATCGGAGAGCTAAAATATAAAAGTAGGTGCTGTTATTATAGAGTTAGAATATATTACTTAAGTATTAAAAATAGCGAGTGTGGAATAATGATGGGTCGGTGTGCGGAATTGTCCTAGGCAATTGTTAACAAGACTAGTAATCACTATTGCAATTTCATATGAGGGAGAGGCATAAGCTAACATACTTTCTCTTCTTGGATCATATGCACTTATGATTTGAACTCTAGCAAGCATCCGCAACTACTAAAGATCATTAAGGTAAAAGCCAACCATAGCATTAACATATCAAGTCCCCTTTAACCCATATGCAACAACCCCCTTACTCGGGTTTATGCTTTTTTCACTCAAGCAACCCACTATAAGCGAATCATGAACGTATTGCAACACCCTACAACGGGAATCCCTCACGCTTGCACGATACGGAGGGCACAATAGGACAACACCAAAATAAAACATACAACTCATACCAATCTAGATCATCAATCAACCCTAAGACAAAGGATATCTACTCAAAACATCATAGGATGGCAACAGATCATTGGATCATAATATGTGGCATAAAGCACCATGTTCAAGTAGGGATTACAGCAGGGTGCAGGAGAGTGGACCGCATAAAAGGGATGAGGGTGGTGATGATGATGGTGATGTTGATGAAGACGATTACCGTGGCGATGATTCCCCTCCCGATGGCACTCCGGTGCCACCGAGAGAGAGGAGGAGAGGTTCTCCCCCATGTGCTTCCTCCTCCATTGCCTCCCCTAGATGGGGAGAGGTTCCACCCTCTGGTCCTTGGCCTTCATGGAGATGACAACCCCTCCCAGATCCACCCCCATGGCCTCCAGTGATGATGGGCCCCTCCGGCAGGGTGCCAGAGAGGGCCTAGATTGAGTTCTCGTGGCTACAGAGGCTTGCGCCGGTGGAACTTTCGATCTCTCTTCATTCTGGGGTTTTGTGGATTTATAGGAGGGGTTGGTGCTGATTTCACATCAAGGGTGTCGGTGTCAAAACCGGTGGATCAAGGGTAGGGGGTCCCGATCTGTGCGTCAAGGCTGATGGTAACAAGAAGTAAGGGACACAGATGTTTACCTAGGTTCGGGCCCTCTCGATGGAGGTAAAACCCTACTTCCTACTTGATTAATATTGATGATATGGGCAGTACAAGAGTAGATCTACCACGAGATCATAGAGGCTAAACCCTAGGAGCTAGCCTATGATGGTATGAATGTAATTGGGATCGGCCTTCTACGGACCAACCTCTCCGGTTTATATAGACACCAGAGAGGACTAGGGTTTACATGGAGTCGGTTACAAGTAAGGAAATATAATATCCGGATCGCCAAGCTTGCGTTCCACGCCAAGGAAAGTCCCATCCGGACACGGGCCGAAGTCTTGAGTCTTGTATCTTCACGCTTCAATAGTCCAGACGTGGTTCACAGTCCGGCTGTCCGGATACCCCCTAATCCAGGACTCCCTTAGTAGGCCATGAAGCAGGCTTCAATGACAATGATTCCGGCGCGCAGTATTGTCTTCGGCGTTGCAAGGTGGGTTCTTCCTCCGAATACTCCAAAGTACCTGTTATGACGAATAGTGTCCGGTCTCCTATCGATGTTGTGCTCCTCGGCTTCAGCGCCTCAGTAATGACCATCTCCATGTGTCGAGTGAATGCGAGGAGTAAAGATATTTTTGCATTTGCCACCCTCTATCCTCCGGGCCAACCGTCTATTTGAAGGGAAAGGGATTCTCAGATCCAAACCTCACTCTCCTCCCTTGAGCTAGCATCCTAGAGCGCTTCGTGAAAAGCCATTCCAGCATGGCCGGCCGTCGCAGCTCCTTTGCTTTCCCTCCTCGCTCTAAGTCGGGGGATTGGCGAGAGTGCTCGGTTCCTCACAGCCGTTTGGTGAAGTTACAAACTCAAGGGTTTCTTCCACCGGCATTCATGGTCTCCGTCCGAGCTGGAATAGCTACTTACGACGGAGGGGAACAAGCCGAGGGATCTCCCAACCCATCTCCAGAGGAGCGAATATGCCTCATCTTGCATCTTCTGCGGGGCGTCGGGTTCCTATCCACCCATTTCTCTGCGGGCTCCTGGAGTTCTATGGCCTCCAGTTACACAATCTTACCCCAGCCTCCATTTTGCACATAGCCGGGTATGTCGCCCAATGTGAGCTGTTTTTAGGCTAGGAACCACACTTCGGATTGTGGAGGAAGCTGCTCGCTTGTCCCCGCACCTGTGGGGAGTCCTCAGATCAAGTGGGCGGGGCCGAAGTATGGCGCATTGCTGAGACCGGATACCTGTCCGGCACTCCTAAGAATGCACCAGAAAACTGGCCTTTAGAGTGGTTCTATAGAAATGACGTTCCCCTTCCTGATCCAGTCCGGAGGGGTCTCCCCAAGTTCAGCAACGCCCCACCGAGGGCACGCCTAAGCTGGCGTCCCCGGTGCCCTCAAGAAGAGGACACAAGGGAGATATTCCTCCTGATGAACAGGATAAAGTTGCTGGCCAAGTCCGGACTGATGATTGTCGAGGTCATGGCAATATGCATAAAGCGAGGAGTGCATCCACTCCAATATCGGGGGAGGCCCATGTGGCATTACAACAGGAAAGATGACACCACCCGCTGTGGTCGTAAGGGTCCGGACTCCGCTGCCGCTTTGGCAAGGATATTGTCCGATTTGTACAAAGGGGAAGAGGAGGAGTTCCTTCGCATAAAAACGCGGGATGGATTCTCCATGTACAACCCCCTAGAGTGGGTAAGTTGCCATTCTTTTCCCGGCTTGATTTACTCTATCATACTTCTGCTAAGATTACTTGCATCAATGTCTCTGAGCAGGAACTAAGGAGGACCATGGAAGGAATCTTCAACCCCTCCCCGCAACCAGAGGACCCTGGAAGGGCCCTAGATCCGGGACTCAAAGTAGATCCTGATATTACGATGGAGCTTGTCAACGGAGTATTTTATCAGGCGAGCTGGGACGGCGCCCTAGTGGCCATTACGGCCGACTCCCCTGGAATGCTTCCCACGTCGCTTGTAAGTTGAGCTAAAACCCCTATCCTCCGAAGAGGACTTTCCCCAGGTATTATAATTTTACCTTTGAGGCGTCGCTCTATTTGCAGAAACGACTGCCGGAGCGAGGGTCCGAGCCCCTAGGGACTCGTCAACCGTGGGCGTCCGGATCGGGCAGGCTCAAGAGGAAGGCAACGAGGGCTGACACACCGCTGCAGAGGTAAAGTCATAGCATGTCCCGCTGTCATAGAATTTGAAATATGAAACTGCCCTTTGTGTCTGGCAGGAAGAGGAATAATTGGGCTATATCCGGAAATCCCACCAACCACGCCTCCACCAGCCGGGTTCCAGAACCGGCTTCGGGGGTGGAGGCGGATACGGGGCCATCACCGCATGGCTTCCCGATGGAGGGTACGGATATGTGTTCGGCCATGAACTCCGAAGTGGAGAGCGCCATGGACCACCGGCGCCGGAAGGCCGTGCTCCAGCACAATATCTTTTCCGAAGAGGCTTTTAATGCCTTCAATTCGGCGGACGCATATATCCGAGCCGCTCGAGGCGGGCTTGCCCAAGCGACAAGCCAGTATACCAAAGACATACGGGTAAGAGATTTGGATAAGTATGCATAGCAGTAGCCCCTGAGACTTAGAATAGTTGGGACAACTGTTTGAAGGATCAATATATCCGCAGGTCCTTGTGGACAAGAACTAACAATTGGCGCGGGAGCTAGAGGCATGCAAGGCCCAATTATCTAATGTTGTAGCCAAGTTAGAGGGATCCCGAAAGGCCCCTGCCGGTAATATTTGTCTCCATTATACACAGATGTGCTAGTTAGTAGATGGCTAGTGCGGTTAGTCTAATAGTAAGTTCTACAGACAATCCTGGAGTGAATCCGGATGGCGTAGTGGGTGATGACTCGCATCTCCAACGGAAACTAAAGGCCGGCAAGCGCATCCTTACACAGGTGACGCAAGAGAAGAACAAGCTTCATGATGCCAATATTCGTTTGGAAGTGGAATTAAAGGACGTCCGTGCACAACTGGCGGACTCCGTGAAGGAGAACAAAAAACTTCGTCGCGGCATTTATGGTAAGAGCGCAAGCGAACTGTTTGATAGTTCGGCAAGGAAGTTTATTAAAAAGATTTTTCCTTGCAGGAATGTTAACAGGTCGCCCTGAAGAGGAGATGCCCTCATCTGCAGGTGATTTGTTGCAAGAAGTGTCGCAGATGCACGGGCGTGCCCGGCAGGTGATGCACGGCGTTGCTCAGGCCTCATGGCCATCAAGCCTACTGCCGAATGGCATGGGGGAGCTTGCGGACCTGCTCCAAGGAGCCCGGCGGAGCTTCCGTTTGTGGAAGATATCTGCCTGCCAGCAAGGAGCAAGAGAAGCCTGGGCGATGGTGAAAACGCGCTACACCAAGCTGGACCCCAACCATATGGCCGAAGTGGGACCGGCGGGGCCCGATGGGCAAGAAATTCCCGTGAGCCTGGTGTATGACCAGGTAGCATTAGCTGCTAAGTATTCTCAGCACGATTGTAGGTTAGATAACCTGTTAGATGATATAGAGGAGGAATATAGTCATTCTCAGTGACTGTGTAAATTGATTGGCATAAGTAGCCTCTAGCCGGATTGAAATCATTTGTCATGGCGGACCTTTTCGCTTCAGCCCCCGGACCATATATTTTGGGGTGTGTCCGAATACCCGCTCGGTTATGTGAAAACCGGGGCATGCTTGGAGACCAGGCGTAGGGGTCATAGGTGCTTGAACAGACAAGTACCCAACTAGTTATGTTATATTGCATGGATAGCAAGAAACATCTTCTAGGGAGAATAGTTCCGTTAGGGGTTCCTTTCCCTAGGTATCCATGTGTCGATGCAGATGTCCGGACTACGCGCGATGGCGCAGGATACAAAGCTTCTGGGGTTCTTTGTTGTAACCAACGAATACATCCTTTGTTCACCGATCGAATATTCTCTTAAGGAAACTAGCTTTCGGCTTCACCCAGTCTGAGGTACACATCCTGCTCAACCGGCAGTAACAATCGCAGAGGTGCTCCCCTTATGCCCTAGCCGAATTAACGGGAACGTAGGGCATAAACACAAGACCAGGCAACCCAGCTTGGCCACATCTTAAGTCATATCGATGTATATAATGGTGAAGAAAAGGCACATATGGAAAAAGAACGCATATGTGATGGGCAAAAAGCCATTAAAGTAATTATATCGAGCTTCCGAAAGGGAAGCCCCCAGATACAACTTGCACACATGGTACGGCCGAGATAGTCCGGGAATCCGCACTCTATTAAATACTTTGTGTGAATGGAAAGAGGGTCGAGAAAGGAGAGAAACAGTGGTGGAGCATAATTTAAAAAGGAGTGGTGAGGAGATGAACACTACGTTCGGCGTTAGGCGTAGAATCTCCGGAGTCTAGCCGCGTTCCATGGGTTCAGCTCGAGTCTGTTGTCAGATGTATTACATTGGCGGTACGCTCCTCCGGTGAGAACTTTGTCGATGATGAAGGGACCTTCCCATCTGGGTTTGAGTTTGTCCTTCTTCTTCTCCGGTAGGCGTAGAACGAGCTCGCCAATATTGTGAGTTTTGGCCCGCACTTCTCTGCTTTGATATCGCCGAGCCTGCTGTTGATAGAATGCGGAACGGGCTTTTGCAACGTCGCGCTCCTCCTCCAGGGCGTCCAAGTTATCCTTCCGACGTAACTCGGCCTCCTTCTCTTCGTACATGCGTACGCGTGGCGAATCATGTATTATGTCGCAGGGTAGTACTGCTTCCGCACCGTACACCATAAAGAATGGTGTGTCTCCGGTGGTTAGATTCGGTGTGGTCCGCAGTCCCCAGAGTACGTAGTCGAGCTCCTCTACCCAGTGCGTATCTGATTCTGTTAAAGATCGCAATAATCTAGGTTTTATGCCGCTCATGATAAGACCATTTGCCCGTTCGACCTGGCCGTTTGTTTGCGGGTGGTAGATGGAAGCGTAGTCGAGCTTAATGCCCATTTTGCAGCACCAGATTTTCACTTCATCGGCTGTGAAATTTGAGCCATTATCAGTGATGATGCTGTGGGGGACACAATACCGGTGTACAACCCCGGATATGAAGTCTATTAATGGTCCGGATTCTAACGTTTTAACTGGTTTGGCTTCGATCCATTTGGTGAATTTGTCCACCATGACCAATAGGTATTTTTCTTATGGCTTACCCCTTTAAGGGGTCCGACCATATCCAGCCCCCAGACTGCAAAGGGCCAAGTTATGGGGATTGTTTGGAGAGTGGTAGGGGGCATATGACTCTGATTGGCGAAGAGCTGGCAGCCGATGCAATGTTGGACAAGGTCCTGTGTGTCTGCTCGGGCCGTCAGCCAATAGAAGCATGTACGGAAGGCTTTGCTGACTAGCGCTCGAGCTGTGGCGTGGTGTCCGCCCAGTCCGGCGTTAATTTTAGCCAAGATTTGCCGCCCTTCCTCTTCGGAGATGCACCTTTGGAGCACTTCGGTCGTGCTTTCCTTGTAGAGTTCCCCTTCGTGGACCTTGTAAGCTTTGGAACGCCGGACTATGCAGCGTGCTTCATTTTGGTCTTCGGGGAGCTCCTGCCTATTTAGGTAGGCCAAGAACGGCTCGGTCCACGGGGCAATTACGGCCATTATTTCGTGGGCCGAAGGTGTTATTTCGGTGGCAGAGCCTCTGATTGTGTCGGATGGTTCAGAATCTGGGGGTGTATACGGATCCATGCTGGTATTGCCGGACTCCCCTTCCCATACTACAAATGGCTTGAACAGCCTTTCCAGGAATATATTAGGTGGGACAGGGTCTCGTTTGGCGCCGATGCGGGCAAGGACGTCCGCCTCTTGATTGTTTTCTCGAGCCACATGGTGGAATTCGAGCCCCTCGAACCGAGCTGACATTTTGAGGACGATATTATGGTAGGCCGCCATTTTCTGATCCTTGGCATCAAAGTCTCCGTTTATTTGTGATATTGCGAGGTTCGAATCCCCGCGCACTTCTAGGTGTTGGATGCCCATAGAGACTGCCATCCGAATACCATGTAACAAGGCCTCATATTCGGCCGCATTGTTGGCATCTGTGTATAATATTTGTAGGACGTACTGGACCGTGTCCCCGGTGGGAGATGTCAGGACTACCGCTGCTCCCAGTCCGGCCAGCATTTTGGAGTCGTCAAAGTGCATGATCCAGTTGGACTATGCGACGTACTCTTTAGGGAGTTCGGCTTCTGTCCATTCGGCGACAAAGTCAGCCAATACTTGCGACTTAATGGCTCGCCGCGGTTTGTATGTTATGTCGAACAGCACGAGCTGATAGCCCATTTAGCAATTTGGCCCGTAGCATCGTGGTTATTAATTATGTCGTTGAGTGGTACTTCGGAGGTGATGGTAATCGAACACTCTTAAAAGTAGTGTCTTAGCTTCCGAGATGCCATGAAGACTGCGTATGCTATTTTTTGATAGTGCGGGTATCGGGATATACATGGGGTGAGGACCGTTGATACGTAGTAAATCGGCTTTTGAAGCGGGAATTTGTATTCGTCCACCTCTCGTTCAACGACGAGCACTGTGCTTACCACTTGATGTGTTGCAGCTATGTATAGTAGCATAGGTTCGCCGATGTTTGGTGCTGTTAGGACCGGATTACTGGCCAATAAGGTCTTTATCTCATCGAGTGAGGCTGCGGCTGCATCCGTCCATACAAAGTGTTCGGTGCGCCGAAGGAGGCGGTAAAGAGGCAACGCCTTTTCTCCTAGCCTGGATATAAAGCACCTCAAAGCGGCCACGCATCCCGCTAGCTTCTGGATGTGCTTGAGATTTGTTGGTATGGCCAACTGCGACAGGGCTCGGATTTTTGCTGGATTCGCTTCTATTCCTCTATTGGAAACAATGAAGCCCAGGAGCTTCCCCGAAGGGACACCGAAAACACATTTATCCGGATTCAACTTGATGTCGTATGTCCGGAGTTTGTCGAATGTGAGCCTCAAGTCATCTATTAGGGTCTCGACGTGTCTGGTTTTTATGACAACGTCGTCCACATATGCTTCCACTGTTTTGCCAATTTGTTTTTCCAGGCATGTTTGGATCATGCATTGATAGGTTGCGCCGACATTCTTGAGCCCGAACGGCATAGTGTTGAAGCAAAAAGGGCCATATGGCCTTATAAAAGTTGTTGCAGCTTGGTTAGACTCTGCCATCTTTATTTGATGGTATCCAGAGTATGCGTCGAGAAAACACAGCGAGTCGTGTCCAGCTATGGCATCGATGATTTGATAGATGTGAGGGAGGGGAAAGGGATCCTGGGGCAAGCCTTGTTGAGGTCTTTGAAGTCGATGCATAGGCGCCATGATTTGTCCTTTTTTGGCACCATTACCAAATTCGCCAGCCAATTCGGATGTTTAATATCTCTGATGAATCCGGCCTCAAGTAGCTTGGCTAGCTCTTCCCCCATGGCCTGCCGTTTGGGTTCTGAAAACTGCCTTAGGGTCCGTTTGACCGGTTTGTATCCCTTTAGTATGTTGAGGCTGTGTTCGGCCAGCAGGCGTGGGATGCCTGGCATGTCTGAAGGGTTCTGCAAAATGTCCCAATTCTCGCAGAAAAATCTCGTGAAAGCGGCGCCCATCACGGGCTCAATTGTGTTCCGATGGATGCCGCTTCGGGATCCGCTGGTGGACCTCGAATTTGGCTATCTCGCTCGCATGTTTAAATGAGGTGGACTTGGGTCGTTTGTCGAGTATCACGTCGTCCCTGTCCATGGTGGCCTGCAATGTTGTTAACTCTTCGGCTGCCAGGGCTTCAGATAATGCTTCCAGGGCTAGTGCTGCGGTTTTGTTTTCGGCGTGGAGTGCAACGTCCGGATCACTGGCTAGAGTGATGATTCCATTGGGCCCGGGCATTTTAAGCTTCATGTACCGTATTGGGGTACTGCTTGAAAGCTTTTAAACGTGTCCCGCCCTAGAAGGGCGTGGTATCCGCTGTTGAAGGAGCCACTTGGAATGTGATTTCTTCGGACCTATAATTCTCCGAAGTGCCGAATACCACATCGAGTGTGATTTTTCCCGCACACCGTGCTTCCCAAGTAGGGATGATTCCCCTGGAGGTGGTGCCGCTTTGCTCAATGTGGCCTTTATCAATCTCCATTTTGTTGAGCGTTTCTTCATAGATCAAGTTTAACCCGCTTCTGCCGTCCATGAGTACTTTGGTTAGCCCGAAGGCGTCCACGATTGGGCTAAGGACCAGAGCGGCCGGTGCCCGGACAGTCTGGAAACGAGGTTCATCACTGGCATTAAAAGTTATAGCCGTGTCGTTCCAGGAGTTCATCTTTACCACATGGCAAATTTCCGCAGAGCTTCGGTGAGCCCGCTTGCGCCTGTTGTTCGAGGCGAAAGTCTCTTAGACTGTTAGTACTGTATTGTATCTGCGGGCAGGATATTGTTTCGCTTCATGGCTCGCAAGAAGATCCTCGCCACTTTTTGCCACCTGCTGGAGTATCCAACACGACCTAAGGCTATGAGTCGGCATTGTATTCGGCGTACTGTGGAGCTTACATGGCCCGTCGAGCCATTCTTCCAATACGGATCCCCACCCCGGGGTGGGCTTCAGTTTCTTGTGGACTAGATTGGACGTCTTATGAGAGTTCGTCCGTTTAGTTCGGTCAAAGGTCTTGGTGAGAGTGGTACTATCCCAAAATTCTGTCTGGGTCTGCCAAGCACTCTCCATCGCACAATACTTACGTACTATGGTTGCCAAGTCCGCGAAACGTATTATTTCGCGGCGGCTTATAGCATTGAGGAGCCCTTCGTCCGTGCAGTTTTTGCAGAAGAGTGAGACCATGTTCTCCTCGCGCAGTTCTAACCTTGTTGAGCTTAAGGAGGAATCTGCCCAAGAATGATGTACCATCTCCTGGGGCTCTTGCCTGATGCAGGAGAGACCGTTTAAGTCCAAATAAGTGTTGTTAGCAGAATCCGGATTATGATCCGATCTAACGCCCAGGGGCGCGGGCGGTTCCGAGCCCAACAGCTCGGAATCTGGGATTCTACCCGATTACTTCGGCCCAATGCCCGATCCTAAGTCCGGGACCTGTGGCAGGTTGTCCTCTGAGCAGACTTTCGGCTCAAGGAGTTTGGCGATCCGAATGTAATTCGTCCTCAAAGCTGGGGGACGATCCGCGTGTGGTTCTTCCACAATCGCTATCTCATGGGTGGCCGGCGGGGATCTGATGTCCCTTCGGTCGGGTTTAAGCCCAATTGGGTCGTAGTACTTAGTGACTCCCAGAGCGGCGATGCGATCCAAGAGTTCATTAAAGGAGGAGAGCTCCATTGGATCCATCCATTCGGCAAGTTCCGAAATGACCCGAAGGTTATGATTGATGACCCGAGAGGCCATTATCGGCTCTGTCGCCGACGGGGCGACCATGACAAAGCCGCAGAGCCGGAGGGTCTGGCCTACAGCCAGAGCTCCCTCTGAAGTAATGTCGTCCTTGAAGACGAGTCGAGCCATCCAGCCTTGTGGCGACGTCAAAGAGGAACTCTCACTGAAAGCACCAATGTCAGTGTCAAAACCGGCGGATCTCGTGTAGGGGGTCCCGATCTGTGCGTCAAGGCTGATGGTAACAAGAAGTAAGGGACACAGATGTTTACCCAGGTTCGGGCCCTCTCGATGGAGGTAAAACCCTACTTCCTGCTTGATTAATATTGATGATATGGGCAGTACAAGAGTAGTTCTCCCACGAGATCGTAGAGGCTAAACCCTAGGAGCTAGCCTATGATGGTACGAATGTAATTGTGATCGGCCTTCTAAGGACCAACCTCTCTGGTTAATATAGACTCTGGAGAGGGCTAGGGTTTACATGGAGTCGGTTACAAGGAAGGAAACATAATATCCAGATCGCCAAGCTTGCCTTCCACACCAAGGAAAGTCCCATCCGGACACGGGCCGAAGTCTTGAGTCTTGTATCTTCACGCTCAATAGTCCAGGTGTTGTACACAGTCCGGCTGTCCGGATACCCCCTAATCTAGGGCTCCCTCAAAGGGGGCCCATGGGGAGTCCACGAGGCAGGGGGCGCGCCCTAGGGGGGTGGGGGTGCCTTCCACCCTTGTGGTGCCCTTGGAACGCCCCTCTGGAAGATTTTCGTTCCAGTATTTTTTATATTTTCCAAAAAAAATCTCCGTTGATTTTCAGCGCATTCCGAGAACATCTATTTCTGCACAAAAAACACCACCCCAGTAGTTCTGCTGAAAATAGCATCAGTCCAGGATAGCTCTAATCAAATCATACCAAAATCATATAAAACTATGGTAAACATGGCACGAATACTTCATAAATTATAGATAAGTTGGAGACATATCAACTAGCATGCAAGAGACAGATGCAAGCGCACAAAGAAACAACATAGAACTTCATCTAGAATTGGTCGGCGACAAAGTCACCTATGTCAGAGTATATTGGCTTAGGAGTCTAGTGAAGACACTTAATCATAGGCCATACTCATCGTTTAAGCTCAAAATGGGGTTGCCATTTTTCATTTAAGCATTTTGATGTATTCACATCATGTTGTGTTGCTTTGACCCATGTCTTGGGGTAAAGCTTCTCTAAGATGGAATGACATACCTTGGGTGGTGGTGTTGATCTTGATCATGTATTTGAACTTGTATAGGGTGCTCAACTTGATGTGGTTCATCAAGTGTTGGGAGCACCACTTGTAGATGAATTATTCTTGCAAGGAAGAGCACTTGTGTATCCAAAATGACAATCATGAAATTTGATGTAAAGAAATTGTCAAAGGATATATTGAAAGGATTTGTGCTTCCTTGTCTTCAACCACCATTTTGTAGAGTTGGGCTTAGCCAATTACCTACAGGGGTTAGATAGCATGCTAGAGTACAAGTATATCCAAGACATATGATCATCATCATAAGAGAAATATCAAGGATTTGACATAGAAAGGCTCATGCCTTGCATGCATCCACATGGAGTTTCTACTCCAATTTTGAAGCATCAATGATGTTCAATTCACCTCTCAAACGGCAAAACACTTTCTCATCAAGTGGTTTGGTGAATATATCCGCCAATTTCTTATCGGTACGGACATGCTTATGTTTGATATCTTCCTTAGCAACATGATCTCGAATGAAATGATGACGAACTTCAATATGCTTAGTTCAATAATGTTGCACAGGATTATGAGCAATCTTAATAGCACTCTCATTGTCACAAAGGAATGGAACATGTTTCACATATATCCTATAATCTTCAAGAGTTTGGGTCATCTAAAGTAATTGAGCACAACATGAACCGACGGAAATATATTCCGCTTCAGCGGTGGATAAGGATACCGAGTTTTGTTTCATGGAGGACCAAGACACAAGAGATCTACCAAGAAATTGACAAGTACCAGAAGTGGACTTTCTATCAACCTTGTCACCGGCATAGTCCGAATCGGAGTAGCCAACAAGATTGAAAGAAGACCTCTTAGGATACCAAATGCCAAATTTTGGTGTATGAATTAAGTATCTCACTATCCTTTTCACAGCCTTAAGATGACATTCTTTGGGGGCCGCTTGATATCATGCACACATGCACACACTTAGCATAATATCGGGACTGGAGGCACATAGATATAACAATGAACCAATCATAGATCGGTAAACCTTTAGGTCAACCGGTTCGCCATCCTTTGTCAAGTCAAGATGTCCACTAGTAGGCATGGGGATATTCATACCTTTGCATCCTTTCATGTTGAACTTCTTGAATACGTCCTTGTTATACTTTGTTTGAGAGAGAAAGGTTCCCTCCTTAGTTTGCTTGATTTGCAAACCAAGAAAAAACTTGAGTTCACTCATCATAGACATCTCAAACTTCTCCGACATTAGCTTCCCAAATTTTTCACTAAAATGAGGGTTAGTTGAACCAAATATGATATGTAGAATCAATTTTGCCAATTTCAAACCCTTTTTAAAGAAGAAACTTAGTCAAGCATTTATACCAAGCTCTAGGAGCTTGTTTAAGACCAGAAAGTGCTTTCTGAAGTTTATAAACATAATCGGGTTTCTTAGGATTAACAAAGCTGGGAGGTTGTTTAACATAAACTTCCTCCTCAATTTCACCATTAAGAAAAGCATGTTTGTTGTCCATTTGATATAAGGTGATGTCATGATGATTGGCAAAAGCAAGTAAGATGTGAATGGACTCAAGTCTAGCAACAGGGGCATATGTCTCACCATAGTCTATACCTTCGACTTGAGTGTAGCCTTGAGCAACGAGATGAGCCTTGTTACGTACAACTTTTCCATCTTCATCTTGCTTGTTCCGAAACACCCATTTGGTTCCAATGACATTGTGCTTCTCATTGGGCTTTTCAACCAACGTCCACACTTGCTCAAAGTTGTGTAGCTCTTCATGCATGGCATTTATCCAATCCGGATCTTCCAATGCTTCTTCAACATTCATAGATTAAATGCTAGAAATGAATGAGTAATGCTCACAAAAGTTATCCAAATGAATTTTAGAGCAAGTAATTCTCCCGATTTGGATATCATCAAAGATTTGTTAGATGGGATGATCTCTTGAGACTCTTGCTCGAACTCGTGAGAGCTTTTGTTATGGTCGGGGTGCACTACTAGGAAAAACCTTATACACAGAATCTTACCAGCAGCATGCTTTAAAATATAGCGCTACTGCTATTTAGCAGCAGCGCGTGCCACAAGAATGCGTTGCTGAAAGGAGCATAGCAGTAGTGCGTCATTCGTAAACCGCGCTACTGCTATAATTTCCATGACCTTGCCGTCAAGCTAGTTATAGCAGTAGCGCTATATTACATAGCACGCTACTGCTATTGATGTTAGCAGCAGCGCTTTTCGATACAACTCACTACTGCTAAGTTCAGTCCACATGTTTAGTCCCACCTCGCTCCGTGAACAGGGTGTTTACCACCTTAAATATGTTACTTCTCAAGCTATCAAAACCTCTTGGTCTTCATTGAACTCTGTGTGTAGAATTTGTGGCGGCAATATGAGTCTTCTCTAGTTCCTACCGGGAGAGGACTCATATTGACAATTCAGATTGTACACAAAAAGATCATTGATGGCCAGTATATTTTTGCATTGATGGCAATGTATTTTTGCATGCTTACACTTAGTAGTAGTGCTTTTTATAGGAAGGTGCTACTTCTAGGTTGTTTAGCAGCAACGCGTTTCCGTGATACGTGCTACTGCTAAAGCCATCCTATCACTAGGCGGCCCCTCACTCTCCTCTATCTGCTCCAACTCACTCTTCCCCGCACCGCCCTGCTGCTCGCTTTGCCGATTATCGCCCCTCCTCCTCCATCCCTGCCCCGTCACCCATCCCTCCTCCTCCATCCCGCCACGGCCGCCCCCTCCCTCCTCCATCCCACTGTTGTCGCCCCCTCCTCCATCCCACCTGCTGCCGCCCCACCGTCACCGCCACCGAGGTAGTTCCTCCTACCTCCCTCCTCCTCCCTCCCCATCCTTCCCATCCTCTTCCCTCGTTCCTGCCACTCCTCCCTCCCTCCTTCCTACCCCTCCTCCCTCCCTTCTCTCTATTCTAGTAGAATGTAGGTAGCTTAAATGTAGATTTTAGAATGTAGACATTGCAGAATGTAGGTTCTGTAATAGAATGGTTTTTAGCCTATTTTACGTGTTTTGAATAGAATAGGAAATTTCTGGTCTTTTGATTAGAAATTTTAGTAATGGAAATTTTTACTTGGTAGAATTTAAAAAATGTTTTGTACTTGTTATATTATGAACTTAGGGCATATTTTTAGGGTTTAGTAAAAGAAATAGTAATAGTGGATGATGATGTAGATGTTTTAGGTATAGAACATTTTGAATAGATGATGATGTAGATTTTTCAGTACAACTAGTTTATTTAGTGTTGCTCAAGAGTTGCTCATAGGGTGTGATATAAACATGTATCTCTAGTGTTGCTCAAATAGGATATGTGCTTGCCCAGGTGACCATGTTTGCAGGTAACAGCTCCGAGTGGCCTATGTTTTGCTGGAGTGTTGATTAATTTCCGATCCCGCAAATTTCAGGTGCTCGATATGTCCTTTTTTACAAAGGGCTTGCCGGATTTTTCCTCTGAAGTGGATCATTAATCCTTTTCTAATATTGCTTTTGGAAATTGGTGACACCACCACCACCACAACCACCATGTCAACTGTGCAAGTCAAGATGCGCCAGCAGCCTTGCAACTGGCAGGTTTTTCGGCATCTACTTCCAGTCGAGTTTTCTTTTGTGGCGGTAACAAAATATATGAAACTTGTAAGAACTATTTTGTTTTTAGTATTATTGGCATTAATGCATTGTGTATATATCATCGAGTATACATAGATCGTCCCATGCAATGTGAGGTTGGAATTCAACAAGCTGACCCGAGACATTTTGACCTGTGAGGCTCCCGTGGGCCCCTACATTATGAAGGTTGAGAAAGGACAAAATATGTCACAGATCGGAGGAGATGGATGGAACCGTTTCATCTCCCACATGGGTATCACTGGTGGTGAGTTGATTAGCTTCTCCTTCAGAGCAGAAAGACCCAAGCTGGCCATCATTTATCTCAACACCGACTAAGATGATGATGACTCACTTGATGAAGCCATCTATACTCGAAGAATAAGGCTGAGCAAGGACAAGGTGTGCAACCTATGGGACATAATTCCGCCACGTGCTGACTTTGTCGGGGTGCCATTCGTGACCCTCCTGACAAGTACCATGGTTGATCGGCATGTTATGGTATGTTATACTTGGTGTACAATCCAATTACATGCTTACTTAGTAGAATTCAAGCTTAGTAGAAATTTAGTATGGTTTTTGATAGTCTAGAAACCTATACTTAATAGAACTATATTTGCAAGAGTATGTGCGAGGCTACTTATTAATTGATGTGTTTTTCTTATTCAGAAATTGCCAAAGAGCCTATCTGTGAGTTGTGGTATCGAGCTTGATGAACAAGGCTCTGCTGGAATACGCCTTACCGCAAGGGGCTCCATCACCACCGGTGCGTACGGCGTGGACACGGACGGTCGCACACACTTCAGGTCGGTTGGGTGGAAGAACTTCCTCGTTCACAAGAATCTTCGTGTTGGACAGGCCATCCTAATTACTATTAAGAACACCCACCGGCATGGCTTGAGGATGATGGTCGTCGTCGATATCATGTAGAACTACATATGTGTGTGGCTGTATGACTACCCCTAGTAGACTGCTATATGTTGTATGACTACCTAGTACTGCTTATCATATATGCTCCTGTATGAACCATATATGTGTGTGAGGATGCATGTTGACTATATGAGAGTACCTATAATGCTTAATGATATTGTATGACTACTATATGACTATATGGTATTGTGGTTAATGATATTGTTATCTAGTATATGTGAAATTGCAGTTTATTGAAACGGGGTACTGTTCTAGATCAATAGGAAGCAGAGAAAAATGTTTAAAGATACAACAGTAGCGCAGGCAAAGAAAAGCGCTACAACTACTTATTAGTAGCACATGTTTGAAAACCGCTACTGATATAGTTGTCGGTGCCAAAACCGGCGGATCTCGGGTAGGGGGTCCCGAACTGTGCGTCCTAAGATCAAAGGTAACAAGGAGGCAGGGGACATGTTGTTTACCCAGGTTCGGGCCCTCTTAATGGAGGTAATACCCTACTTCCTGCTAGATTGACTATGATGAATATAGGGGTTACAAGAGTTGATCTACCTTGAGATCGTAATGGCTAAACCCTAGATGTCTAGCCTGTATGATTGTGTTCTTGCCCTATGGACTAAACCCTCTGGCTTATATAGACACCGGAGGGATCTAGGGTTGTACAGAGTCGGTTACAGAAGAAGGAAAATACATGATCCGAATGCCAAGCTAGCCATCCACGCAAAGGATAGTCCCATCCGGACACGGGAAAAAGTCTTCTATCTTGTATCTTCACGGCCCATCAGTCCGACCCATATCACATAGACCGAACGCCCGAGGACCCCTTAGTCCAAGACTCCCTCAGTAGCCCCTGAACCAGGCTTCAATGACGTTGTATTCGGCGCGCAGGTTGTCTTCGCAATTGCAGGGTGGGTTCCCCTTCTGTATACACAAGGCAACATTCTTCACACTAGAGCTGTGTCCGGGTTTGAACAACCACAACTTTAAGCTGTAAGGGCAAAAACATTTGAAATGAAACAAGTCATGCTCCTAGGTGATTTTTCAGGCAAGGCGTTATGTCCTGGCCTGGTTAGAATTCTGAACAGTTTTCACAACCTCATTTTGTATTCCGAGACACGGCCATTGACACGTCTTGTCAAAGCTGAGGTCGCGTCCCCTTATCACGGGATTCTCATAATGAGTGTCGGTGTCAAAACCGGCGGATCTTGGGTAGGGGGTCCAGAACTGTGCGTCTAAGGCTAATGGTAACGGGAGGTAGGGGACACGATGTTTTACCCAGGTTCGGGCCTTCTCGATGGAGTTAATACCCTACTTCCTGCTTGATTGATCTTGATGATATGAGTATTACAAGAGTTGATCTACCACGAGATCGTAGAGGCTAAACCCTAGAAGCTAGCCTATGATTATGGTTGTTCTCGTCCTACGGACTAAACCCTCCGGTTTATATAGACACCAGAGGGGGCTAGGGTTACACAGAGTCGGTTACAGAGAAGGAGATCTACATATCCGAATTTCCAAGCTTGCCTTCCACGCAAAGGAGAGTCCCATCCGGACACGGGACAAAGTCTTCAATCTTGTATCTTCATAGTCCAACAGTCCAGCCAAAGTATATAGTTCGGCTGTCCGAGGACCCCTTAATCCAGGACTCCCTCAGTAGCCCCTGAACCAGGCTTCAATGACGATGAGTCCGACACCCAGATTGTCTTCGGCATTGCAAGGCGGGTTCCTTCTCCGAATATTTCATAGAAGATTTTGAACACGAGAATCGTGTCCGGCTCTGCAAAAACAAATTCCACATACCACCGCAGAGAGTACAATACTCCACAAATCTAATCTGCTGACACCTTTTTATGACATCATGCCGCGGTCCGGTCTTTATTAGAACCGTTTTTCACAACCTGCCACCGCACATATCGCGAGGCAGCTTTATCGGCACGTCCCGTTGAAGCAAAGATCGTGTCTCCTTATCACGGGATTCTCATCAATATGGGTGTGGGTAACCCAACTGTGCCATCAATCATGGTGCTTGGGGAATGAGCGATTTTAGCGGGCAAGTGGGGAGGCACAGGATCTCTGCTACCTTTATAAGGGGATAAGAACACCCATTTTCATCCACTCCCTCCTCTACTCATCCATTCCTTTTCGCTCGAGCCCTAGTGCCCAAGCGCTCCTCTTCTCCGCCCAAAAAGGCTTCTCGAAGATGTCCGGATCTGGAGCAGGAGGCAAGTGGATGGCCTCTACCGTTCGGGAGAAGGATATCAAAAAGCTTCGGGGGCCCGGGTATCTGGCCAAGAGAATTGGCCACCGTCTTCCGATGGCGGGACAGATCATCCCCACTCCGGAACCCGATGAGAGGGTGGTATTCCTCCCTCATTTTATCGGCGGGTTAGGGCTTCCCATTCATCCCTTCATCCGCGGCATCATGTATTATTACGGGATTGATTTTCATGATCTATCCCCAAACTCCTTCCTCAACATCTCGACATTCATCGTCATGTGCGAGGCCTTTCTCCGCGTCCTGCCGCACTTCGGCTTATGGCTGAAGGTTTTTAATGTGAAGCCCAAGGTAGAAAGCGGCGAGCATGCCGAATGCAGAGGCGCCATGGTGAGCAAGATGCCCAATGTTACATGGCCGACGGGGACATTCAATGATTCCGTCAAGGAGTGGCAGAGCAGTTGTTTTACATCACCGAGCCGCGTGGCAAGGAATGGGCCACTGTTCCAGAGTTTAGATCGGGTTCCCCCCTGCGACTTACGTCCTGGCAAAAGAAGGGACTGAACTGGGCTTCGTCTGACGAGCTATCGGAGCTCCAGACGCGTGTCCAAGACATGGAAGACAAGAGCATCAAGCTCGTCAATGTAGTCCCGGTGATGTTTGTTCGCCGGATTCTACCATGTCCACACCAGGCTTGCAATCTATGGGAGTTCGACCCTGCCAAGCACCAAACCCTGCTAGAGCTCTTTGGCTCTACACATAAGGACATCTGGAAGGTGCTTTTTAAGTCCGGCAAACCGTGGCCGGACTCCACCGAGGACCGCGGGTACCAAATGTCCCGCCCCGCAAGTTCGGTAAGTAACTGTATGTTTGATAGTTCATGTGTTTTATCTACACACCCTCAGGAAAATACTCAACGTATTTCCCATTAATTTCCTAGGGCTGGGCGAAGAAGGTGGGGCGGATCTACTGTCCAGCCCCGCTGCCAGAAGTACCGGCCGGCCCACTTCTGTTGAAGATGCTGGTCCCGGCGCCTTATAAGGCACCGAAGAAGAAGGCCGAAAAGGAGGCCAAGAAGACCAGGGGCGGCCTCCGTCGCCGTGGAGCCTCGGACACAAAATCCAAAAACTCTGATGCCCATTCTTCCTCCGAAGATGACGGGGAGGAGGAGGAATACGAAACCCCCGCGGGGGGAAAGAAGAAAAGGACGGCCTCCACATCCTTGGAGGCTGATTCACCTAAGAGGAGAAAAACTCCTCTTCAAGAGGAGTCCACCGCTACCACCGATAGCAGCCCGGAGTGGGATCCCAGGGCCGAGCCCCTGGTGAACTCGTAAGTATAAAATCCGAACACGCTCATGTGTCCAGAATTGTCACGGGCGTGATATTTTAATCTGAGTCGTACTTTTTTCAGTCCGGCAAGGTCCCGCTCTGAACAATCCTCGTAAGAGGATTTGCTGGGTTCGGATGCAATGGAGAGCGGGACACCCCCAAAGGCCCCCTCCCCCAAACATATGACTGAAATCGAGGTTTTGTCCCAAAAGGACCCAGGCCACGGAGGGGCGGAAAACATCGCAAAGGTGGCGCCAGGAGGCCAGACTTCAGGGTCCGGACATACGGGAGAGAAGGCTCCCGTGAACGTCGACGGCGGGGGTTATCTTGAATCCGGCCCCCAGCTGGACACGATTCTGGAGACCCATAATGTCGTAGGGTCAGGCAGGCGACCTCCGTCAGCTAGAGGATGTGTGTCTATTCGACCGGCAACCTCTGTCCAACCAAAGGTGCTGGATGCTTTATTGGCGACGCTAAAGGGTACCTCCATTGTTGATGAACACTGTTCCCTTATGGGTGTGGTGACTGAGAAAATTCAGTCTGCTGAGAGTGTACTGAATGAATCCTGTATCAGCCTTATAAGATGCTTTGAGGTGTTCTTTATGAAGTTTGGAAGAGTGTCATGGTATCGATAGCAGCCCCTGATACACTGTTCGGTGAAAGAAAGAACCGGACAGAGGATCGAATTTATGCCCGCAGGAGACTCAATTAATGGCATCTATCACTGTTTTCAATAAGCAGTCGTCTGTAGCGACTGCCGCCTCTGATGCTATGGAAGTATCCGGACTAAGGCATAGTCTGGAGTGGGCCAAAGGAGAACTTGGCCAAGTGAAGAAACAGCTGGAGGGTAACCAAGGTATGCAGAAACCTTGTTTATTTAGCACGAATGAATAAGTGTGCCTCGTGAAAATATTTTGATAATGTGCTCTAGGGCCGACGGCCGGAATTGAGGCTCTGAAGAAGGCGGCCGAAGCTGAAAAGAAGGCAGCCGCAGAGCAGGCTCTCCGTGAGAAGCACGAGGCCAGAGTTAATGAAGCTGAGCGGGAGCTTCAGGCGGCCGTGAAGAAATGTGATTCCTTGGAGAAGAGTTTAGCAGGGAAAGAATTCAAACTTTCCCAGGCTTGCCAAGCCGCCAGTGACGCCCAGGGGGAAGCCCAGGGTGCCCTGAAGGAAATCCAGGAGGCGAGGAAGATTGCGGCTGGTAAGGCTTTTTCTATAGAAAGTGGGTATTTGAGAAGAGAAAATCAAGTTTGATAGCTTGAATTTTGACGTCTATAGGGGTATTCGTGGAGCTGTTGCGCAGCATATCTGATGCCGCCCAATTCTACCGAGCCGAAGATAGGAATACTGCAGATAAGCTCTTCTGGATGTAGTATCTGGCGCCGAATTATCCGGTGCCTTTCTCTGATCAACTGAAGCAGCTGGTCGAACTGCATAAGGCGGCCGAGCTAGCCAAGAAGGATTTAATTATCCGGCTGTGGCCTGCTGAGCTGATTCCGAGCAGTTACTTCCGGCTTGTGAAGCGGCTTGTGAGTGCCTGCCCTCGACTCGAAGTCATCAAGCGGTCGGTCTGCATATAAGGTGCGTGAATGGCCTTCGCCCGCGCAAAGGTGCGTTGGGGAAGATGGATGCAGAAAAGCTGATGACCGAGGGACTGCCGGAGGGGAAGGAGCACCGCAAGCCCGAACTATAATATGAGGGTGTCTTAAAAGGAGACGGGCTTGCGGCGGAGCAATGCACCATGGACATTATATTTCCATGAGTACGGTCATGTTTGTCCTTTGTAATATTTGAATAAGGTCATTTGTTATTATGTATTGCTTGTCATATGAAATTTTTTCCTCCTGTGCGGCCGTTTTATATACTAATCCTAAGGGTCGGCCGGTCGTCGGCTTCCGCCCCCATGTAGTGAGTACGGGGGTGTTCGGGATAAACCTGAGCACTCTTTATCCCAGTTTTGGGTCCCTAAAGGAGGTGCTCAGCACAGTGAACCAGGCAATCAGACTATAGGGCTTTATCGCTCTCACTTAGACATAGGAGTTTTTACAAGGATGGTAGGCGCTACCCCTGGTGTTCGGAATACCGCACGAGGGGCTCTATAGGCGCCTGATCGGAAAAGGCCGATCCTTCATACGCTGCATTGGTTATGGCATTATGCGGAAGAAATCCTTAAAGATTTTAGAACCTCTCGAACAGCTGACGAGCTGTCGCTACATCATGACAGTCAGTTTTCGGCTTTCTCTACTGAAGTGCTCGTCCGGAAG
This sequence comes from Aegilops speltoides, assembly GCA_021437245.1. Taxonomy (NCBI): domain Eukaryota; kingdom Viridiplantae; phylum Streptophyta; class Magnoliopsida; order Poales; family Poaceae; genus Aegilops; species Aegilops speltoides. The sequence continues at coordinate 209,056,061 of CM038146.1, read as the reverse complement.
AACCGGGACACGATCGCAGTAGTTCTCCTAGTGCTACCTTAGCCGATATAGCGGAACGTAATGTACGAAACCATAGGAGCCGGGCAAACCCAACTATTGACCCAAGATATGATTCGGAGCTGATGCATATAATGCTATATGTTCGCGGTGCCGAACTGCCATGAAGGTGTTTGGACTTTTTTGCCGTCGTATGGGCATGATGAAGCCCCTGGCATATTAAGACATATCACGATAAGCAGCAGCCTTTTAACAAAAGAGTTTTAAATAAGAAATAGCAGTTGATGAGCATCACATAAATCCACATGTTGTATTTGAATGATATGTCAATGCGTATGAGTACAGATGATGTGATAAAAAGAAATATGATTGCGGAACCTGCTGATACCAGGCATGAGGAAGTTGTGTTCAGATCCGGGGTGTAGTCGGATGATCATAGAGGATAATATCTAGAGATTCCCTTACGCGCTCGAACTGTTCCCACGCCATCCATCCTGGCCTTCGTAAAGGTGAACCTGCAAAGACAATGCAAGAAATGGTTTTGCACTACAAAGCGGTTGAGGCGCAGTGTGTGTGGCTTGTATTGTCTTTTTCCGGAGTGTTTTTAAATAAGCTCCGGGCGAGCCGGGCTATCCTGCCACACAGTAGTTCGGACTCCTTTGGCGGTGTCCAAGAGCCTGGCCGTTGACTCGAGGTTCGGCTGGAAGGTGCCATCCGTTGGTCTTGCTGTTAAAGCGGTGGTAGAATCTTCGGCAGTGAGGGGGAGTTCGGACCTGCCATTAACCGTGATGACACCGCACGGATGGGGCATCTTCAATTTGTGGTAGGCATAATGTTGCATCGCGTTGAACCGAGCGAACGCGGTTCGACTGAGCAGTGCCTGATGGTCACCGCGAAAGGGGACGATGTAGAAGACTAAATCTTTGGTATGGTGATTGTCCGGAGATCCGAAGACCACTTCCAGTGTGATTGAGCCCATGCAACAGGCCTCTACCCCTTGTATGACACCTTCGAAGGTGGTTTTTGTCCGCTTAATCCTTGAGGGGTTGATGCCCATTTTGCGCACTGTATCCTGGTATAGCAGGTTCAGGCTGCTACCTCCGTCCATAAGGACTCGTGTGAGGTGGAATCCATCAATGATGGGCTCGAGGACCAGTGTGGCCGAACCGCCATGATGGATACTGGTAGGATGGTCCCTGCGATCGAAAGTGATCGGGCAAGAGGGCCATGGGTTAATGTTTGGGTCGATTGAATAGAATTCCCTTAGTGCATGTTTCCACTTGGGAATGTGGCTTGCGCATATCATATTCACCGTTTTCACCTGAGGAGGGAATTTCTTCTGTGCTCCTATATTTGGTGATCGGGGCTCCTCGCCGTCATCGTCGCTTTGAGACCCCTTCCCCTTGTTTTCGGCATCTGACCTGCCAGCTTGTCTGAAGACCCATCATTCTCTATTGGTGTGGTTGGCTGGTGTTCCTGGGGTGCCATGAATTTGGCATGGACGGTCGAGTATGCGGTCCAAACTAGACGGGCCTGGATTCTTTTTGTTGAATGGCTTCTTCTTCTGACCGGACTTGGAGCCACTGAATCTGGCATTGACTGATGTGTCTTCGGTACTATCACCATTTTTGTAGTGCTTGAGTTTGTTGCGCCATGGTTTGTCGTTGCTATCCTTGGCTTTCAATGTGCCAGGATTGCTTGTTGTGTTGTTGCTACGAGCCAACCAGCTATCCTCGCCCGCGCAAAAGTGGGTGATGAGTATTGTGGGGGCTGCCATGGACTTTCGCTTTTCTTTGCCGAGATGTCGGGAAAGCCATTCGTCACGGATGTTATGCTTGAAGGCTGCTAGGGCTTCGGCATCCGGATAGTCGACAATTTGGTTCTTTTTGGTTAGGAACCGGGTCCAAAATTTCCTGGCTGACTCTCCGGGCTGTTGGGTTATGTGACTTAGATCATCAGCATCCAGTGGTCGCACATAAGTGCCCTGGAAGTTATCAAGGAATGCGTCTGCCAGGTTCTCCCAACTCCAGATGGAGTTTGCCGGCAAGCTATTCAGCCAATGCCGAGCCGGTCCCTTGAGTTTTAGTGGGAGGTACTTGATAGCGTGTAGATCATCTCCGCAGGCCATGTGAATATGGAGGAAAAAAATCTTCTATCCATACCGCGGGGTCAGTGGTACCATCTTATGATTTAATGTTCATGCGTTTAAACCCTTCTGGGAATTCATGATCCATTACTTCATCAGTGAAGCATAGGGGATGCGCGGCGCCTCCGTGACGGGCTTCATTGTATTCGGCCCGGCCAGATTTGTTAGTTTGTCCGGCATGACGGTCGTCGTCACGCGTTTGGGCGTGCCCCCGTGAGCCGTAGATCGATCTTGACTGTCCTGCTTTGCTTTTCCATTTGTCTTGCAGGTCATGCGTGGAGCCCCGGGCCTTAGTGTTACTATTTGTTTGGCCCCAGGGTGCGGGCTGGACTTTGGGCTGGTACGCCGCTTTGTCGCGGCCGTGGTGTGGCCGATCAGCCGCATCATGCGCTGGTAGTGTGGGCTTTAACGCCTCCTCCTCGAGTTGAGGTAGCAACCTGCGCTTTGCGTAACTTTTGGTAAGGCGTTCGAGTCTGTATTCCTCGGCAGCCAGGACCTCGGTCCATCTATCAGTTAGCATATGTTGATCCGCTTGGAGCTGTTGTTGCTTTTTCTTCAGGCTTTTTGAAGTGGCTATAAGCCGACGCCTGAAGTGCTCCTGCTCAACGGGATCCTCAGGCACGTTGAATTCTTCGTCGCCAAGGCTCACTTTGGCTCCGGAGAGAGGCATGTAATTATCGTCCTCTGATTCTCCATCTGTCGCCTGTTCCTTAGGGCTAGCTTGCCCATCCTCTTGCTCGGCCTGCTTGAGGCCTGGCTGGGCAGGATTGATTTCGTCTTCGGCACCATCCAGATTGTTATCTCTTGTGCTGGTATCGCTATTTTTGCTATGGCGGGGCTTGGAGCGGCGCTGATGACGCCGGTGCTTATTGCTTCTCCAAGGGGTTATCGTCTGTTGCCTCATTGCCATTGCTTTCTTTGGGGTGTCAACCATATATATATCATATGATGAGGTGGCTATCCAGCGCCCTATAGGCGGTGGTCCTGTTCTTCTCCTGCATCGTCGTCCATACCGTCGATGTCTTCGGAGTTGAAGTCAAGCATGTCGGTTAAGTCATCGACAGTGGCTATTAAGTGGGTGGTGGGTGGGGAACGAATTTCTTCGTCGTCCGCTTCCCACTCGAGCCGGACATAGTTCAGCCAAGAATCTCCCGACATGGAAAGAGCCCTTAATGAGTTTAGCACATCACCCAACGGCAAGTGCTGAAAAATACCCGCGGTGGTGAACTCCCTGACCGGTGCCCAATTAGATTCGATAGGCCCGGATGTACGCGGTTTGGATCCTGTAGCCGGAGACGAGTCCGAGGTCCAATGACACCACCCTCACAGGAGGTGGGATCAGTGTTCAGCTCCAACGCCGATGAGTGCGCGACCTCCATGGCGGGGTCCATCCACCCGTCTTCGGAAGGCACGATCTACTCTGGATTGATTCCCGGCGCCACCGCAGGCGCGATTTCCCGAATACTGTCCGTTGACAGATCAAAGTCATGCCCGGCGTGACCGTTCGACACGCCTGACATGGGCTCGAATCCGTCGAAGATCAAGTCTCCGCGGATGTCGGCAGTATAGTTCAAGATTCCGAACCTGACCTGATGGCCAGGGGCGTAGCTATCGATCTGCTCCAGACGGCCAAGCGAGTTGGCCCGCAGTACAAAGCCGCCAAATACGAAGATCTGTCCGTGAAGGAAAACCTCCTCTTGGACCACATTGTTTAAGATGATAGAAGGGGCCATCAAGCCTTACCGCGACGAAAGAGTGGAACTCTGAATCAAAGCACCAATGTCGGTGTCAAAACCGGCGGATCTCGGGTAGGGAGTCCCGAACTGTGCGTCTAAGGCTAATGGTAACAGGAGGCAGGGGACACGATGTTTTACCCAGGTTCGGGCCCTCTCGATGGAGCTAATACCCTACTTCCTGCTTGATTGATCTTGATGATATGAGTATTACAAGAGTTGATCTACCACGAGATCGTAGAGGCTAAACCCTAGAAGCTAGCCTATGATTATGATTGTTCTCGTCCTACGGAGTAAACCCTCCGGCTTATATAGACACCGGAGGGGGCTAGGGTTACACGGAGTCGGTTACAGAGAAGGATATCTACATATCCGAATTTCCAAGCTTGCCTTCCACGCAAAGGAGAGTCCCATCCGAAAACGGGACGAAGTCTTCAATCTTGTATCTTCATAGTCCAATAGTCTGACCAAAGTATATAGTCCGGCTGTCCAAGGACCCCTTAATCCAGGACTCCCTCAATGAGGGCTTGGGTTATCCAACCATGCCGTTCAAACGCCCCCTAGGGAACAGGCGAGTTTTAAGGCTTGTGAGGGGGTGCTTGACATCCATTGCCTTTATAAGAAGAGAAGGATCCGCCTTTTCCTTCCTCTGCCTATCCTGACACTCAAGCTCCAGCGCCCAAGTCTCAGCCCTTTCCCTTTGCTCCCAAGCACTCATAGCCATGTGCGGATCTGGAGCGCAAGGCAAGTGGATGGCTTCCTCTGTTACAGAGGAGAACATCATGGAGCTTCGGGAGGCTGGGTATCTGGCCATGAAAAAAGTCCATCGTCTCCCTGCTAAAAAGGAGATCGTCCCCACTCCGGAGCCCAACGAAAGGGTACTGTTCATCCCCCATTTCCTTTGCGCACTAGGGTTTACCCTTCATCCTTTTGTCCGCGGTCTTATGGTCTACTACGGGATAGATTTTAATGATCTAGCCCCAAATTCCTTCCTCAGTCTCTCAGTGTTTATCATTATGTGTGAGGCATTCCTCCGCATCCCTCCCCACTTCGGTCTATGGCTCAAGGTCTTCAACATGAAGCCGAAGGTGGTCGAGGGCCAACATGCGGAGTGTGGCAGTGCCATGGTGAGCAAGCTCCCCAACGTCAATTGGCCAACAGGGACCTTCGTGGAGAGCATCAAAGGATGGCAGCAGGGATGGTTCTATATCACGGAGCCCCGCGACACCACATGGGCTGCCGCACCGGAGTTCAAATCTGGGCCTCCGATGCGGCTTACATTATGGCTTAATAAGGTCCTAGATTGGGAGTCACCTGACGAGGTGACGTCACTGGAGAGCTGCATCAAGGGCGTGATAAACAAGGAAACCAGCCTACCCAGCGTCATCATGGTGATGATTTTTCGCCAGATTCTTCCATGTCAGCGCCGGACTCAATATATGTGGGAATTCGACCTGGCTGGTCCTCGAGCTCTGCAGTGGTTCATTGGCACGATGCACAAAGACATATGGAAGCTGCTCTTCAAGACTCAAAAGTCGTGGCCAGAGTCAACTGAAGACCGCGGCTATAACTGCTTGCGTCCAGCTTCTCCCGTAAGATTTATAATAACTTTTATTTGCAATTCCAAGGAGTATATTGAGCCCTCTTACTTCCACAAGGCTATACAAAGAAGGTGGAGCAGATCACCTGTCTGGCTCCACTACCCGAGGACCAGACCACTCCCCTGTTGGACAAGATGCTGGTTCCGGCGCTATATCAAGCGCCGGAGAAGACGTCCAAGAAGAAGGGCAAGGAGACCAGAGGTGGTCTCCGTCGTAAGGGTACTTCGGACGCTATATCCGAAGACTCAGAAGCCTCCTCCTCCCAGGACGAGAGTAACTCTCCCTCCAAGGGGGGAGGGGAAGGAAAAGGGGGGCTCCCTGCTACCTCTTGAGCTTGCGTTGGTTTTCCTTGAAGAGGAAAGGGTAATGCAGCAAAGTAGCGTAAGTATTTCCCTCAGTTTTCGAGAACCAAGGTATCAATCCAGTAGGAGGCTCCTTAAAAGTCCCACTCACCTACACGGACAAACAAGAACCTCGCAACCAATGCAATAAAGGGGTTGTCAATACCTTCACGGCCACTTGCCAATGTGAGATCTGATGGAGATAATATGATAAGATAAATATTTTTGGTATTTTTATGATATAGATTGGAAAAGTAAAGATGCAAATAAAAGTAGATGGTAAACTTATATGATAAAAGATACACCTGGCGGCCATAGGTTTCACTAGTGGCTTCTCTCAAGATAGCATAAGTATTATGGTGGGTGAACAAACTACTGTCGAGCAATTGATAGAAAAGCGCATAGTTATGAGATTATCTAGGCATGATCATGTATATAGGCATCACGTTCGTGACAAGTAGATCGACTCCTGCCTACATCTATTACTATTACTCCACACATCGACCGACTCCTGCCTGCATCTAGAGTATTAAGTTCATAAGAAGAGATAAACGCATTAAGAAAGACGACATGATGTAGAGGGATAAACTCATGCAATATTATATAAACCCCATCTTTTTATCCCCGATGGCAACAATACAATACTTGCCTTGCTGCCCCTACTGTCACTGGGAAAGGACATCGCCAGATTGAACCCAATGCTAAGCACTTGTCCCATTGCAAGAAAGATCAATCTAGTAGGCCAAACCAAACTGATAATTCAAAGAGACTTGCAAAGATAACTTAATCACACATAAAAGAATTCAGAGGAGATTCAAATATTTCTCATTGATAAACTTGATCATAAACCCACAATTCATCGAATCTCGACAGACACACCGCAAAAAGAGTTAGATCGAATAGATCTCCAAGAAGATCGAGGAGAACTTTTTATTGAGATTCAAAGAGAGAGAATAAGGCATCTAGCTAATAACTATGGACCCGAAGGTCTGTGGTAAACTACTCACAACTCATTGGAGAGGCCTTGGAGATGATGTAGAGGCCCTCCATGGTCGATTCCCCCTCCGGCGGAGTGCCGACGAAGGATCCAAGATGAGATCTCGTGGATACAGAAGCTTGCGGCGGTGGAATTAGGTTTTCGTGGTATGTTTTGATGTTCTTGGGGTACGTGGGTATATATAGGAGGAAGAAGTAGGTTGATGGACGCTCAAGGGGCCCATGAGGGTGGAGGGCGCGTCCACCCCAAGGGGACATGCCGGGCACCCTCGTGGCCGCCTCGGATGTTGCTTGACATCCACTCCAAGTCTCTAGGTTTGAATTTGTTCCAAAAAGATCGCTCCCGAAGGTTTTGTCCCGTTTGGACTCCGTTTGATATTCCTTTTCTTCAAAACACTGAAATAGGCAAAAAAAAAACAGCAATTCGGGCTGGGCCTCCAGTTAGTAGGTTAGTGCCAAAAATGATATAAAAGTGTAAAGTAAAGCCCATAAACATCCAAAACATGTAATATAATAGCATGGAACAATCAAATATTATAGATACGTCGAAGACGTATCTGTCACATCCCTAGTTCTGGTATGCTCGAGGCTAGCTAGTCATGTGTGCATCATGTTTAAATTCCATTTAAATTTGAAATGGGGATTTGTAAAACCCTCATAATCATTTCTGGAAATGACCCAGATAAAAATTGCTTCAATTTGGCCCAAGTAAATGTTCCTGTTTTTCTCTAAAAATATTTGTCAGAGGTAAAATTCCAACTAATATTTTTGGGAGCTCAGAAGTATTTATTTTTGGCCATTTGAATTAATGAAGTAAATATTTGCCTTGGATATATATATATATATATGTTATATATATATTATATGTCCAAAAATTGTGCCATTTGTTGAGGAGCTCTGGAATAATACCACTAGCTCCTACAAAAATTGGCATAAGAAAATAAAATGATTTAGTATTTTTGCTAAATCAAAACAAATGTCAGAAAATAGAAAAGAGAAACAAAAACAGAAAATCTTACCTGGCGCTTACCTATAGCCGCCTGGCGCCTCTGGCCGGCCTGTTCCTGTTTTGGCCCAGCCCACCAGGGGCATAACCGTCTTCCTCCTCTTGCCAGTAGGCAGAGGAGAAGCGGTGCCCGACGCCGTGCGCGCCGGCACGCAGCTGCCTGCCTGGCGTCCTCTTCGTCGCCCTGGAATGCCCAGATGATGCCACGCGCCCCCCGGACCCTCTCACTCTCCCCCAGTCCTCTCCTCTCCTCTCCCTCGCTTTCACTCTCGCGTCAGAACACGCCGCCGCCGCCGACAAGCACCACCGCGGCCACCGGCCACCCCTCGCCCTGCCGCTGCGCCCAGAAGCTCCGCCACATCGCCGGCTACCTCTCCGTCAAGCCAAGCGCCTCGGGAGGCCCTAGAGAGTCGCCATTGCCGCCGTCTTCATCTCCGGTCACCGGAGATCGTCTTCGCCTCGGGAGGCCCTGGAGAGTCACCATGGCCGCCGTCTTCAGCGCGTCCCCGAGCTCGCCGACAAGCCCTTAGAGTCCGCTGTGAGCTGCTCCGTCTCCCTCTCCCCGTTCCTCCGTTCTCGCGCCGTAGCCCCCTTTCCCCGCCATGGCCGTAGCTTCTTGCCGACGTCCATGTCGCCGCCGTCGCCCTGGTCACCGCAGCCGGCAACCAAGCGCGTCACCGTGCTCCTGGTGCCACGAGGGTGCCGCAGAGCCCGTCGGGTGGCCTCCCCGTGCCCCGCAGACCGCTCCCGCTCGAAGCCGTGCTCCGGCCGCTGCCGCGAGCTTCGATCCGGTGAGTTCCGCCGCCCCCGTAGCCTCCCGTCTGCTCCCTTAGATGCGGACGTGCCCGGGCTACGCCCCGGTGCCCTTAGCCGCCGCCCCCGTGGCCTGTAACGCAGACACCGCCGCGTCCTGAGGTCGCCGCCGATGACCTCGTGGGCCTGATATGCGGGCCCAGTCGGCCAGGTGATTAGCTTAGCGCTAATCACTATTTAAGCTAACTCTAACACTGACAGTGGGCCCCTGCGCCCTAATCTTTTAATTAGATTAGTAAAACCCCCTTGTTTATGACTGTGTCACTGACATCTGGACCCCACACGTCAGGTTTAACCTGGTCAGCACTGTTAACCTGCTGATGCAGCCATGACGTCAGGCTGACGCAGCTATTCATTTCTGGATTTAAAATTAATCAGGAAATTGCAGAAAATGATTCAAACTTCTAAAAATCATAGAAATTCAACCGTAGCTCAGATTGAAATAATTTATATATGAAAAATTATCAGAAAAAATGCAATCTATCCATCTGTTCTAGTTTCATGCATGACAAACCAACTTATACCTACTGTATAAGTGAAACACTAAAATGGCATATATAAGAGCTTAATTGAGTTGCATTTGAACCCTTGATTCAAATGGACTTCAACCTAATGAATGCTAGTTGCATTAGCTCAAACAACATCACATCGTCATGCCATGTTCATGCATCATATTGTTGCATATGTTTGTGTATTGATTGTTGGCACCACTCCTTCTCGATAGGTCTTGCTCCGAAGACCGTTCCAGAGCACCTGTCTGTGAAGCAGTGCCTCCTCTGTTGATCTACCAGGCAAGCAAACCCCCTTGTTCATTCCTATAAAATCCTACTCTCTCGCTCTTGCTCTCAGTTATTGCATTAGGACAACAACGATTCATCTGCTACTTTGTGCTGCGGTAGTTGAACCCATTCCTCTGCATGACCTGTCATTGCCACAGTAAATAGTTGAAACCCACTAGCATGTGTAAGAGTTGATTGAGCCATGTTGTGTTCCTACCATGCCATGCCTGCTATTGCTTAGAGTTGTGTCAGGTCTGATTCAATTGGAATGAATTGGAGTGTTATGATATGTTCTGGTGCTGAGAGTTAAGTGTATGAACACGATTTGGTAAAGGTAGCGGTGAGAGGCCATGTAGGAGTACATGGTGGGTTGTCTCACTGGAACCGTCCTTAAGCACTGAGTTCTATGTATGTTGTCGAATGACTCGATACTACCACACATTGGGTTCCGGTAACTCGACCCCTCTCGGCTTATTAACCAAATTGATCTCCGTCCAGGAGTCACAACTAGTTTCTGGTGTTTGTAGGTAGTGTTAGTAGTCTACCAAGTGGCACCCGGCCAGGTGGGCTTGGGACAAACTAGGCACAGTGGCACAGTGTACCAAGTGGCACCTGGATGGTGGGCTTGGGAACCCTGCTCACATCGTTTGGGGCCGTGAGAGACACCCCGGCCGGATCTCCTTGTAGATGGAACCCGAATAGGCGATAAACCTGGACTAGAGTCTTGTGTGGTTAGTCAGGTCGTGGCCGACTCCCTCGCCAGGCTTCCGCTTGAAGGTTGCCAAGATACACAACGTGTACATGGTGGTAAGTGGCGAGAGCGTGTGTGAAGAAGTACACCCCTGCAGGGTTAACATGATCTATTCGAATAGCCGAGTCCGCGGATATGGACTTCTTGGATGCTTACGTGGTACATAGACAACTTGAAGTGGATACTCTAAAATGCTCAAGACAAGTGTGAGTGCTATGGATGGCCTTCTCGTAGGGAGACGGAAATGATTCCATAGTAGTGTATTGTGTGGTGATTAGTGGACTCGTGTGCGCCATGTCACCTCAAAGAAGTTCTGGTAGTCGTAGAATAGGATAGCCACAGAGTCAAAGCTGGCTTGCTGCAACTAAACCCCACATTACCCTCTTGATACAAGTGCATGTATGATAGGATCTGATGTAAGTCTTGCTGAGTACCTTTGTACTCATGTTGCTTTATTTATGTTTTTGCAGCGGAGACTTCGGTCTTACTAGTGTTCTCGTGGACTTCAACAAGTAGCTTGTACCTCAGCTACGATCTTGATCGGATGTTGTAGATAGTCAGGCTCTTCAGCCTTTTTCATTTGTAGATGTTTGTACCCAGACATGTAATGCTTCCGCTTGTTGCTTGTATGCTCTGTATGATGGGTCATGTGACCCCTGTTTGCAATAAATGCTATGATGGCTCTTCTGAGCCTTTATCTATATGAGTTGTTGAGATATGCTGTGATGCCATGTTGTACATCACATACTTGCATGTTATGCGTATGAGTAATGTGTATTGCTATGGTGGGATCTGACTATCCAGTTGTTTATCCTTAGTAGCCTCTCTTAGGAAATGTCTCCTAGTGCTTCCATCGAGCCCTGGTAGCTTGCTACCGCTCCTAACACTTAGGTTGGCGGCATGTGTCCTTCTTTATTCTCGTGTCTGTCCTTCGGGAAATGTCACGCGGTGTCTACCGGAGTCCTGTTAGCCTGCTACAGCCCGGTTTAACGGAGTTCTACTGGCCCATCTGCTACAGCCCGGATTCACTCGCTGATGACTGACACGTTCGTTGCTGGGTCATGTATGCCTGTCCCTGTATGTTAGTGCCACTTTGGGTTCACGACTAGCCATGTCAGCCCGGGTTCTTTGTCATATGGATGCTAGCGACACTATCATATATGTGTGCCAAAAGGCACAAACGGTCCCGGGCATGGTAAGGCGACACCCGTGGAATACCATGCGCGAGGCCGCAAAGTGATATGAGGTGTTACATGCTAGATCGGTGTGGCATAGAATCGGGGTCCTGACCACTTTGGTATCAGAGCCTGACTGCCTGTAGGATTACCAAGCCAAACTGGTCGAAGTTGAGTCTAGAAATTCTTTAGTTATGTAAGGGAATTGATTGTGGGAAGGAACGTAAGGCTCTTTTTACTCCTTTACCTCATGGCCTTATGATCTGAGTCATCCTATCTTTCCGACGGGGTTAAGGAACTAGGCTTTCTCTTCTGTCTATCAGGATCACGTGTTACTACTTCGTAGTCCCATAGGATTGGTTGATCAGAGTCTTACCCCAGTTTCGAGTACTTTCGGTGTAGTCTGTTTAGTACTATCTCAGAACCTTGGGTGATGATGTTGAGTTGCTCTACTACCCATTTTAGCAGGATATCTCATTCTGAGCATTTTACTGCCGTTATGCTGCCGGAATTGCTCTAGGAGTTCGAGAGTTACTAATTTCCTTGTCCTACATTCTATAGCCTATAGTTGATGCTGATTCCGTCCTTGGTTTCATTTCTCAGGATGTCATCAGTTAAACGAAGTTCTGTTGCTCGTAGCCAAAACCACGGAGATGGTAGGGATGAGGATCCTCCCGACCAGCCTTCGTTGACAGAGTTCATGTTAGAGATGGAGAGGAACAAGCGTGAGTCTAACCGCTTGTTGGCACGTATCGAGGAGAACACCGCACATCGGTTCAAAGGGTCTGCAACCATTCATGACTTCATTTGCTTGCACCCACCTACCTTTCATCATTCCATCGAGCCGCTCGATGCAAATGATTGGCTCCATAGTATCACACACAAGCTCCGTTCTGCGAACGTAGCTGAAGATAACAAGGTCACCTATGTCACATACCACCTGGAAGGTCCTGCTAGTCTTTGGTGGCAGAACTATGAGGCTATGCTTCCAGCTGGTCAGATTCCTACCTAGAGAGATTTCACTGAGGCTTTTCGCGAGCATCACATTCCTGAAGCCCTCATCAATTGCAAGAGAGAAGAGTTTTGTATTGTCACCCAGGGTAAGATGGCTGTTGATGCTTAGAGTAGAGAGTTTGAGAACCTCGCTCGCTATGCTTCAGAAGAGGTGTCCACGGACGCCAAGAAGCAGTCTAGGTTTCGGAAGGGTCTCAACCCCAAGTTGCGTCGTGATCTCCACCTGCATCATTGTGATACATTCCAAGCTCTGGTGAACAAGGCCATTAATGCAGAGACAGCTCAGCTCACTTACAAGGAGTCTCGTAAGCACACCCGTGATTCGGGATCTTCCTCCGGCTCTAGTTCTCAGAAGCGCCGGATTTGGGTTCCAAACTCCGCTCTTCCTTCCGGATATACACCGAGACCATCCTATGTGGTGCCTTCCCCAGCTCAGTGGTATGTTCCACCCAGGCCTACTGGTAGACCGCTTGTCAATGCGGGTCCACGTCCAACTTCAGGGACTTGCTTCACATGCGGGAAGCCAGGACACTATGCACGTGACTGCTCTCAGACTAGCTATGCTCCACCCCAGCCCGAGAAGTCTGTTGGCTGTGTTAAGCCACCTGGCAAGATGATCAGTGTCAAGTCAGCTCCCACTGAACATGGACGCGTGCATCATGTCTCAGCTAGAAACGCTCATGATGATCCGGATGTCGTTCTTGGTACACTTGTTGTCAACTGTCATCCAGCATCAGTTTTGTTCGACACTGGAGTGTCTCACTCCTTCATTTCCGAAAGCTATGCTAACTTGCACAACATGTCATTTTGTGATATGCCCTCTCCACTAGTCATTCAAGCTCCTGGATCCAAATGGCAAACTTCTAGAGTAAGCCATGGTAACAAAATCCTTGTAGACAGACTTGTATTCCTTGCATCACTTATAGCCCTCAAGTCTACAGATATTAACATCATCTTGGGTATGGACTAGATGGAAACTCATTATGCCAAGATTGATTATTACACCAGGTCCGTTCAGCTTACACACCCATCTGGCAAGATAGTCATTGTCTCCACTAGAGTTGCAAGGCGTCAGCTCTATTCTCTTAATGCCAGCCCTCTTCCAGACCTTGAAGATATCCCGGTAGTCCGTGACTTTCCGGATGTCTTTCCAGAGGAACTGCCATGTGTTCCTCTTGATGGAGATGTAGAGTTCGTCATAGATCTTATCCCAGGAACGTCTCCAATCTCTAGGAGACCTTATAAGATGGCACCCCTAGAACTGGCCGAGCTTAAGAAACAACTTGATGAGTCCTTGCAAAAGGGTTTCATCCGTCCTAGTTCTTCTCCTTGGGCTTGCCCCATCCTCTTCGTCAAGAAGAAGGATGGTACGAACAGGATGGTTGTAGATTGTCGTCCCATTAATTTGGTCACGATAAAGAACAAATATCCACTCCCCAGGATCAACGACCTGTATGATCAGCTCGCTGGATCCTCAGTCTTCTCCAAGATGGATTTGAGGTTAGGCTACCACCAAATCAAAATCAGAAATGGGGACATTCCCAAATCAGCTTTTGTCACTCGTTATGGTCAGTACGAGTACACCGTCATGTCCTTCGGTCTAACCGACGCCCCAGCCACTTTCTCCCGCTTGATGAACTCGATCTTATTATTCTTATGGAGTACTTAGATAAATTCATCGTGGTTTATCTCGATGATATTCTTATTTACTCAAAGAACGAGGAAGGGCATGCCGAACATCTTAGACTTGTGTTAGAAAAACTCAGAGAGCACCGCCTTTATGCCAAGTTCTCCAAGTGTGAATTTTGTTGCCAGAAGTGACCTACCTAGGCCACGTAATCTCTGGTAAGGGCATTGCTGTCAATCCCGAGAGAGTTAAGGCCGTTCTCGATTGGACTCCACCTGAAACCGTTAAACAAGTTAGGAGTTTCCTTGGTCTAGCCAGCTATTGTCGCTGCTTTGTTGAAAACTTCTCTAAAATGGCCAAACCTCTCATGGAACTTCTCAAGAAAGATAAAAAGTTTGAGTGGTCCCCACAGTGTGAGTATAGTTTTCAGGAACTGAAAAGACACCTGACTTCTGCTCCCATACTTGTGCCACCGGATTTCACTAAAGACTTTGTTATCTACTGCAACGCCTCACGAAAGGGACTAGGTTGCATCCTTATGCAGGATCGTCATGTGATTGCCTATGCATCTCGACAGTTGCATCCACATGAGGAGAATTATCCTACACATGATCTAGAGCTTGCACCCGTAGTCTATGCACTCAAGACCTGGCGACATTACCTTATTGGTAAATGTTGCGAGATCTACACCGATCACCAGAGTCTCAAGTATATCTTCACCCAACCAAATTTGAACCTTAGGCAAAGACGTTGGTTGGAGTTGATCTCAGATTATTACCTAGGGATTACTTACACTCTAGGCAAAGCTATTGTCATGGCTGATGCACTAAGTCGTAAATCCTATTGCAACAATCTCATGTTGCAGCAAGGCTAACCACCTCTCCATGAGGAATTTTGTAAGCTTAACCTTCACATTGCTCCTCGGGGATTCCTTTCTACCTTGGTGGCGAAACCTACTCTTGTAGATCATATCATAGAAGCCCAGAAGCATGATACGGGGATTACCCGGATCAAGAGAAACATTGCCAAGGGTGTTGCAGATAGTTTCTCTATAGATGATCGAGGTGTTGTTTTCTTTGGGAACCGCCTGGTGGTCCCCATGAAGCAGCATCTTCGACACCTCATTCTTAAGGAGGCGCATGAATCTCCTCTCACAATTCATCCCGGTAGTACTAAGATGTATCAGGACCTAAGCCAGAGGTTCTGGTGGACTAGGATGAAGAGAGAAATTGCTGAGTTCATTGCTAAATGTGACATTTTTCGTCGCGTTAAGCTAGAGCATCAAAGGCCTGTTGGCACCCTTCAGCCTTTAGCTATTCCTGAATGGAAATGGGATAAAGTTGGTATGGACTTCATCACCGGCTTTCCCAGGACCAAGAGAGGGAATAATGCTATCTTCGTAGTCATTGACCGTCTTTCCAAAGTGGCTCACTTCCTTCCCTGCTCGAGAGAGTATCACGCTAGTCAGCTCGTGACTTATATATTTCTCGAATAGTATCACTTCATGGTGTTCCACTAGAGATCAATTCAGACCGTGGTAGTCTTTTCACTTCTCATTTCTGGGAGAGTTTCCAAACTGCCATGGGAACCCATCTTTCCTTCAGTACCGCTTTCCACCCTCAATCGAGTGCTCAGGTGGAAAGGGTCAACCAAATTCTCGAAGACATGCTTAGAGCTTGCGTTATCTCATTCGGTATGGATTGGGAGAAATGTCTTCCTTTTGCCGAGTGTGCTTATAACAATAGCTATCAAGTCAGTCTCAAGAAAGCTCATTTTGAGATTCTCTATGGACGAAGATGTCGAACACCTTTGAACTGGTCAGAAACCGATGAAATACAATTCTTTGGACCGGACATGATCCAAGAGGCAGAAGAGCAAGTTCGCATCATTCGTGAGAATTTGAAAATAGCCCAGTCTCGTCAAAAGAGCCAGTATGATCGTCATCATAAGGATATGACTTATGAAATTGGCGACAAAGCTTACCTTCGGGTTACCCCGTTGAAGGGTACCCATCGTTTCGATATCATGGGAAAGTTGGCTCCTCATTACATTGGTCCTTTTCGCATTCTCGCTAAACGAGGAGAGGTTGCCTACCAGTTGGAACTACCCCCACATCTTTCCAGAGTGCATGATGTCTTCCACGTCTCCCAACTCAGGCGTTGCTTCTCGGATCCTATCCGCGGAGTGGACCACGAAACGCTTGATCTCCAAGATAACCTCACATACCGAGAGTACCCGGTTCGCATTCTTGATCAAGTAGAGCGTGTCACTCGACGTCATAACATCAAGTTTCTCAAGGTTCGGTGGTCTCATCATTCCGAGAGAGAAGCTACTTGGGAGCGAGAAGATCGTCTTCGACTGGAGTACCCCGCTTTCTTTCCGTCGACCCCTGAATCGGGACGAGATTCTTTCAAGTGGGGGCGAGTTGTCACATCCCTAGTTCTGGTATGATCGAGGCTAGCTAGTCATGTGTGCATCATGTTTAAATTCCATTTAAATTTGAAATGGGGATTTGTGAAACCCTCATAATCATTTCTGGAAATGAGCCAGATAAAAATTGCTTCAATTTGGCCCAAGTAAATGTTCCTGTTTTTCTCTAAAAATATTGGTCAGAGGTAAAATTCCAACCAATATTTTTGGGAGCTCAGAAGTATTTATTTTTGGCCATTTGAATTAATGCAGTAAATATTTGCCTTGGATATATATATATATGTTATATATATATATTATATGTCCAAAAATTGTGCCATTTATTGAGGAGCTCTGGAATAATACCACTAGCTCCTACAAAAATTTGCGTAAGAAAATAAAATGATTTAATATTTTTGCTAAGTCAAAACAAATGTCAGAAAATAGAAAAGAGAAACAAAAACAGAAAAGCTTACCTGGCGCTTACCTACAGCCGCCTGGTGCCTCTAGCCGGCCCGTTCCTATTTTGGCCCAGCCCACCAGGGGCATAGCCGTCTTCCTCCTCTTGCTAGTAAGCAGAGGGGAAGCGGTGCCCGACCCGTACGCACCGGCACGCAGCTGCCTGCCTGGCGTCCTTCTCATCGCCCTGGAATGCCCAGACGACGCCACACGCCCCCCGGACCCTCTCACTCTCCCCCAGTCCTCTCCTCTCCTCTCCCTCGCTTTCTCTCTCGCGTCCGAACGCGCCGCCGCCGCCGACGAGCACCACCGCAGCCACCGGCCACCCCTCGCCCTGCCGATGCCCCCAGAAGCTCCGCCACATCGCCGGCTACCTCTCCGTCAAGCCAAGCGCCTCTGGATGCCCTGGAGAGTCACCATCGCCGCCGTCTTCATCTCCGGTTGCCGGAGATCGTCTTCGCTGCCCCGCCATCTTCAGCGCGTCCCTGAGCTCGCCGACAAGCCCTTAGAGTCCGCTGTGAGCCTCTGCTCCATCTCCCTCTCCCTGTTCCTCCGTTCTCGCGCCGTAGCCCCCTTTCCCCGCCATGGCCGTAGCTTCTCGCCGCCGTCCACGTCGCCGCCGTTGCCCTGGTCACCACAGCCCGCAACTTAGCGCGTCACCGTGCTCCTAGTGCTACGAGGGTGTCGCAGAGCCCCTCGGGTGGCCTCCCCGTGCCCCGCAGCCCACTCCCGCTTGAAGCCGTGCTCCGGCCGCTGCCGCGAGCTTCGCTCCGGCGAGCTCCGCCGCCCCCGCAGCCTCCCATCTGCCCCCTTGGATGCGGACGAGCCCGGGCTACGCCCCGGTGCCCTTAGCCGCCGCCCCCGTAGCCTGTAACACGGACGCCGCCGCGTCCTGAGGTCGCTGCCGACGACCTCACCGGCCTGACATGCGGACCCTGCCGGCCAGGTGATTAGCTTAGCGCTAATCACCATTTAAGCTAACTCTGACACTTACAGTGGGCCCCTGCGCCCTAATCTTTTAATTAGATTAGTAAAAACCCCTTGTTTAATACCGTGTCACTGACGTGTGGACCCCACACGTCAGGTTTGACCTGGTCAGCACCGTTGACCTGCTGACGCAGGCATGACGTCATGCTGACGCAGTTATTCATTTCTAGATTTAAAATTAATAAGGAAATTCCAGAAAATGATTCAAACTTCAAAAAATCATAGAAATTCAACCGTAGCTCAGATTGAAATAATTTATATATAAAAAATTATCAGAAAAAGGCAATGTATCCATCTGTTCTAGTTTCATGCATGACAAACCAACTTGTACCTACTGTATAAGTGAAACACTGAAATGGCATACATAAGAGCTTAATTTGGAGTTGCATTTGAACCCTTGATTCAAATGGACTACAACCTAATGAATGCTAGTTGCATTAGCTCAAACAACATCACGTCTTCATGCCATGTTCATGCATTATATTCACTACAAGAAAGTTGTTAATACATGACAGTCCTAGTCCGTCACAGATGTGCCAAAAACTGTCATGCGTGCCCACGCATGATGGATTTGGAATCCGTCATGTATATCGCGTCATAATTTTACATATAACCTTCCATGACGATCCTTGGCCATCATGGATCTTCCCCAGGCCCGCCCGGCCCATACTAGGATATGACGGAACAAGCCGTCACCGATTTTCATGACGTGGAAGCAACATGGACCTAACATGGCATCTACGTGGATCTGACATGGAACCAAGCATGGCCCCTGTAGTAATGCCCAATTAGTGTTTTGGCCTAATAATTTCATTCCAGTCCATACACCATTAGCCCCTTTTTGCATCACAATTTACAACAAGACAACCTATTATATTCATTCAAAAAATAGCATTTGTTCACAATACTGTACAAGTCTGGTTCAAAAAACAAAATTAATATCAAAACATCACAAGCATATCTAGAAGGCACTAGAAGCATTTAAAAAAATCGAGTAACATGACTTTGTTGAAAATGCACCACTCGGTGATTTTAATCTCCAACACTACACAACCACTTCCACGGAGCTATTTGGACCCAAGTAATCTTGCTGAAAAACTTCAATCTCCAGACTAACTGCAAAACCTGCAAAGAATCCAAAAAACATACAAAATTATACTCCATCCATCCCAAAATAACTGTCTCAAGCTTAGTATAACTTTGTACTAGAGCTAGTACAAAGTTGAGACACTTATTTTGGGACGGAGGGAGTAGTAAGTTATAACAACCAGATCAAAATGAATACAAAGAGCAATATTTAATTGATTTTCCAAGCATTTTTCTGACATCCGACGCACACACCACTACTATACTAAGGTAGCATAAAAAATATGGGCAACACACGCTAATAAAAAGCAAAATAGTAAATATTGGAGGCCTACTTTCTTCATCAATTAAAAGTAATTATGTCAATAAACTTGCCTTTTGCATGCAATGTAAAATAAAACCACTCAAAGGCAAGACCATTTTAGCCAATTAAATGATCCATTAGTATGATAACCTTCACATCTAGATTAACCACACCCGGGAATTGTGAAGAACAATAACATATGTTGGAATAAAAACATGCATTCTCCAATTTACTGATTAGCCTTCATGGCATACAAGGTACATAATTATCTCTGCCCACACTTCAATATAAGATGGCATAAATAATTGAGACAGAACATATGTTGAAATTGTATACATGCCACTTCCTGATTATTATCTTTACAACAAAATGAATACAAGGAAAAGTATTAAGAAAAAGGATTACTAGCTTATTCTCTATTCCTAATTAAGATTTTAGTTGCTTTCTATAAATAGCACTCACATGAAAATGTATGTAGTAAATAATTAAGGGAATATACCTAGATCCCTTTATTTGTATAGTACTGGTTGTATACATAACATTTTAGTTTAAAGTATCACATCATTGATTAATTATTCTTTCCAGTAGGCTTTCACCAATGACGTAGTGTGAATAATACCAAGAATAGAGAATATGCTAGTAATAGCACTGAAATTTCGAGACTGAACAAATGTACAATGTAGCAGATCAAACACTCTTAAATCTGAAGCAAAAAATATCATCTTTTAGATATCTTAAAGAAAAAGCACACAATTAGATTATCTTAAAGAAAAAGCACGCAATTAGATTATCTTAAAGAAAAATACTATGCCATCGAACACTATTAAATCTGAAGCAAAAATAATATACCGTCTATTAGATATCTTAAAGAAAAAGCACGCAACCTTCACTTCCATCGCTCCTTCAGATTGAAATTTGGTGTAAAGGCATTTCCAGAAATACAATAATATAAAATCCATCACCTCTGCTGTAATAAACAAAAAAACTCAGCATCATTTAAACTGTTACTTGCGAACCCAAAAAAGAAGGGAAAACAGAAGGATTATGCAGCCAAGTATATTGAGAAGTTAGGTAATAATTGAATAAGACATCAAGGCAGTAATGAAGAAGTCAGGTAATCAATTCTTCTTTCTTCCATTGTTACTTACAATTTTCCTGGCTTTCTGGAACAAAAGTATGGACAAACAAAGTATACTCCAGAGACAAAAGAAGCTAAACAAACTACAAAAGTTAATTATTGTTTCCAAGTAACCATTGTCAGCACCTTTTTCGCCATTTTGACTTTTGACACGTACGGTATGCAGAGAAGAAAACATCCGTGGACATTAATTAAAGAGGTACAACCAGGTAGTAGTGAAAGTGAATTGTTGCTAAAGAAAGCTTAGCATGGTTTTCTCGCATTTTTTATTGTAGTTCTGAACATATCCTACTCTACTTTTGATGTGATTTCTTTAATTTACTTTTTCTGCGGGATAGTGCCCTTTTTTGTACATGAACTGATTGTTGGGGCTCATTGATCCACAATCTTCTGATGTGTAGTTTCTCCATGAAGCTTTAACTTTCCATATCTTCATTTTCAGCAGGGTTCAGTGAGTACCACCCAACAATGTTCTCATATTGACTGCCTTTTGCCTTGCTACTGCTATGGTTCCAAATTCATGACCACTCTATATTCTATTTGTTTTGTTGAGATGGAATTTACCTAGGTACTAGTACAGCAGCTCACTTGGATGAGATTACTGTTCATGCTTTAGAAGATATGCAACTAACCATCTCTGTATTCTTTCTCCTTGATTAATATCCACATGGTCACCACAGTTCATCCATGTGTCTACCTCAAATCATGTTTTGTTTACCATGTGACACGATCGACATACATTTTCCATTTTTGATAGTTTGTTCTACTTCTGCTGATGTTGTACATTTTACGTTGTACGTAACGAATTACCTCCTTGATTATGATATTATTTACTCATGCATGGGGCAACGTCATGAAAGGAATAGTTCTTCAGAGAATTCAGGGGCCAGCAAAGTGAAGGGCTGATCTACTACATTGAGCCATTCAATCTCATCGAGCATGAAAAGACCTTTAGATTAGTAGTATTTGGTGAGTAAATAGGAATCTTGTAGGCATGCATCAAACTGCCCATGATCTCTACCTGTTAATTGGAGCACACTAGTTGTAACTCAAATATCTAGACATCTCTTCTACCTGCGACCTTTTTGTATCAAATTTAGTATGTTTCAGTCAAAGCAAGCGTATGTTCAGGACCTGCAATACTCATGGTAGTGAGCTATATGTATAATCTCAGCATATGTATACAGCTACATGCTGAACACTTATTATGTGTAGTCAGAGCAATTGATTTCTTATGTAAAAGGATACAGTGTAATTTTTTCAAGAGTAAATGAGTAGTTTGTGACAATACCACTAGACTCCTGTGGAACTATGACTTTGCCATTGATTTATTTCTATTTATAAAAATACCATTGGTATGTTAGTTTATTTCCATTTAGAACTGTTACTGTCATGTCAAAGTACTCCGACTGACTTGGCTATGTTTTGGTCAGAAACAGCTGCGGTCTGAGTCTGTTTTCATATTCTCATGGACCAATGTTTGTACAGGCGCGTAAGCTTATTCCACTTGTCTAGAATTCATGGATGAACTAATGGTCCTGGATATATGGTTTATTCAGATACAGGGTAAACATTGTTCCTGACATCTTTATGTATTGGGTGAAAATTCAATGGCAGAACCTATAACAATTGGGTGAAAATTAGATGTTCAAAAACTTTCAGGAACCTATAAATATTTAGGTTGAATCATTGCCTCTTTATTTATACAGATGAGCACGTTCGGTCAGTCAAAGCTCATCCTAACAAAAAAAATAATATGGCAGGGGTAGAGGAAGATGGGGATTGAGGTGCTCACCTGGGCAAGGGAGGGCCTCCAGTGGTCCAAATGCTCCAGAGGAGAGGAGGTTGGGGTCGCCGTGCAGCCCAACGTAGGCGAACACACTGATCTAGGAGACGCCATCCAGAAGGTGGATAGGGCGTGAGGCTGCGCGGTGCGCAATGGAGCAAGGCCGATGGAGACGTGCCGACGATGGACGCCACACTGCAGTCGAAACCCTAGCCACTGGCTAGGCGTTGTGAGCGAGCGCCGGAGAACAGGAGCGGCGGATCCAGCTGCCTGGAGTATAGAGGGGTCGGAGACCAGCTCATGTGTGAGTTGCGCGGTGGTGGAGTCACCAGAACCGGCGGGCGTTGGCTGCGGCGTGAGGGGTTACTTGTGAGCGAGAGAGATCGTTTGCGACAGGGATGAATGCGTAAGGGATGCGGCGGATCTGGTAGTTGTTTGTGCTGCGATGTGAGACGAGAGAAGGGGGAGTGCCAGCGGCGAGCAATGGCAGGAGGGAGGCGAGGAGATGGTTGGTGGCGGCGATGTGGGGGGGGACGATGGGGAATCAGAAGGGGCTGCGGGGGAGGGAGAGGATGAGGGTTAGGGTTAGAATTTTATATGGGTGAAGTCTAGGCTGTTCATGACAGTTTTTGAAAATGTCACTGGAAATCCGTCATGGATTAACAAGTTTCTTGTAGTGATTGTTGCATATCACTACTAGGGAAAAGCCTATACACCGAATCTTAGCAGCAGCGCGGCTCAAAAATGAGCGCTGCTGCTAACTAGTAGTAGCGCGTGTTCTGTAAACTCACTGTTGCTAAGGATTTAGCAGTAGCGCGGTCGGCTTAAAACGCGCTGCTACAAATATCGACCGGCGGTGTTCACCTAACTCAAAGTAGCAGCGCGGTCGTGCGAACCGCGCTACTGCTAAATATGTGGTAGTAGCGCGCTTTTACCGAGATCGCTGCTGCTAAATTTCAAATTGCCCCACTTTTTTGTCCCAGTTAGCAGTAGCGCCGTACGACATAGCGCGCTGCTGCTAATTCCTTAGCAGCAGCGCGTTTAGATCCCGCGCTACTGCTAACCCGCACCAACCCAACACCTTTCCCCACCCGTCCCTCCCCTCCCCCTCCTCTCTTTTCCTTCCCCCTACCTCCCCCTCCCCCTCCTCTCTTCCCTTCCCCCTATCTCCACCACATGCTCCCACTCTCACTCTTCTTCTTCCTCAATACTTCTCCCCCATTACTCTCTCTCTTCTATCCACCTTTCTCTCTCTTCATTACTCCTACATAACTACACCACCTCCATTAATGCATCTCCTTTCTCTTTTTACTTCCCCCTCCACTAGTTGAAGTTATCTCCTCCCAAATTAGGTAGCTAGGTAGATGTAGGATTTAGTTAAGTGACCTATTTGCCCCCTAACTAGATCTATCTTTGTCAAGAAGAGGTTTGTGCACTTTTGATCTCCGTACAACATCATCTCCATCGTGTGCTCGATCTCGATCGAGATAGAGGTGATTAAAATTTCATGCTTTTGCAAAATGGAAATATGTTTATGTGTGTGTGATATGTTTGTGGAAATTGTGTGTGTGGCATGAGTTGACGCTGCCAAATTGTGCTTTTGAGTTGCCTATGTTTCGCCGAAATGTCGATTTATTTCCGTTTCGGCAAATTCCGGGCAAACTCTAGATCCATATATGTCCTATTTTTAGGGAGGGTCATGCCAAATTTTTTTATGACTTTGATGCATGCATGCATTTTTATAATCAATTTGTTTATTATTATCGTGCAGAGTTGACGATGGTCAGTGGAACGATGGTGGACAGGTGGTTGCGGTCGGTGGTGCAGGACATGAAAGAAAATAACCGGACAGAGGTTTTATGTCCGTGTCGAAAACGCAAAGGAATAGTTTTGCTCGACCCCCATGACGATGGTCGCGTCGAAGCGCACCTGCTCATGACTGGTTTCATGGATGGTTATACTCGGTGGATAATTGAAGATGAGGATGACGATGTTGAGGATGCCGACGGGGCAGGCAATGATGACACGGGGCAAGACGAAGAGATGATCGATAATGGCGGCAGGGAAGAGGCCGGACATGGCGGCGGAGAAGGGGCCGGACATGGTGGAGGAGAAGGGGCCGGACATGGCGGCGGAGAGAACGACATGGACTCCATGCAGCAGAGTTCGTCGGTACTAAGTTCAATTGTGCGGGACCCTCATGTTCAAGCATTGCTTCGCAAGGAGACGAGTTCTGAGAGAGCTGATTCTAGAGAGGAGGCTAAGTTGGAGCAACTGGTGGTAGACTCGAACACTCCATTTTATGATGGTTGCAATCCTGAGGTGACCTGCTTGAGTTTCACGCTCCAACTCCTGAAGACGAAGGCTAAAAACAAATGGACCGACACTAGCCTCGATGAGCATCTCAAGTACCTAAAGGATGTTCTTCCCGGGTAATCTATGTCCTACTAGTGTTGATGAGGCCAAGAAGATCGTGTGCCCTCTTGATCTGCCACACGTTAGATACCATGCATGCATCAACGATTGCATAATTTTTCGGAAGGAGCACGCGGAAAAAACAAGCTGTCCGGTGTGCAATGCTTCTCGATACAAGAAGGCCGGGAAGAAATGTCCCCAGAAAGTTGTATGGAACTTACCAATCACTCCTCGTCTCCAGAGGTACTTTGTAGATCCCAAGGAAGCTAAGCTAATGCGCTAGCATGCGGAGAGGAAGAAGCCCGACAATGGAGATGATCCGAAGCTGAGACACATGAAGGATGGAAGCCAGTGGAGAGCGTTGAACAGCTTCTATCGGTATTTTGAATGTGATGCAAGGAACATCGTGCTCGGCGCGTGTACCGATGGCATGAATCCGTTTGGCAACCAGAACACCAACCATAGCACATGGCCCGTTTTTATATGGATGTACAACCTCCCCTGGTTGTGCATGAAATCAAATACATTCACATGAGCATGCTTATTCAAGGGCGAAACAACCAGGAAATAATATTAATTTGTATCCGGGGCTACTTCAAGAGGAGTTAGACACGTTATGGAAAACACCGCCAAGACATGGGACCTTGACAAAGGTGAGTATTTCAACATGAGAGCCATGCTGATCATGACAGTGCAGGACTATCTCGGTTACGGATATGTAGCAGGCCAGGTGTGCCATGGATATTGCGGATGCACGCGGTGCATGGATGATATGACGTCTTAGCAGCTAACGTCAAGGAAAGATGGCGGGTCTAGGAAAATCGTGTACATGGGGCATCGTAAATGGCTTGAACAGGACAACTCGTGGAGAAACCGTGGAGATCTATTCAATGGTCACGCTGAGCATCGAGGACCTCCGCGTAAGCGGACCGGTGCCGAAATCGATGAGCCGTTGAAAAACTAGAAGGAGTGCCCCGCGCCGGGAAAGACAATGAGAAAGGCGCCGGAGCCGCTGCTGAAGGTATGGAAGACGAGGTCTGTGTTCTGGGACTTGGAGTACTGGCACAAACTCGATACACCTCATTGCCTTGATCAAATGCATATCTGTAAGAATGTCCTTGAGAGCTTGCTCGCAACACTGATGAACATGGCGGATAAGACCAAGGATGGGCCGAAGGCAAGAAAAGACTTGCAAGATTTGAAAATCAGGGAAGATCTGCACGTGCCGCCCCGTAAAATGTCAGATGAGACAGAGACGAAGATAGAGGCACAGGAGAAGAAGGGCAAGAAAATAAAGAAAGAGGATTATTGCCCCCCTTCTTGCTTCACCTAAAGTCAGGCTGAGATCAATCAATTCTTTAACTGCCTTACCGGAGTCAAAGTTAGTTTCGGTTACTGTGGCAAGATAAAAAGATATCTAGACACGGACAAGAAAAGGTTAAGCCGGATGAAGTCTCATGACTGTCATGTGATGATGACACAGATACTACCTGTTGCCCTTAGAGGGATAATGGACAAGCACGTCCGTGACACGCTTATTGGTCTCTGCAACTTTTTCAACGTCATCTCTCAAAAGTCGATCAGTGTGAAGCAGCTCCAAAGGCTACAGGAAGAGATCGTTGTGATACTGAATGAGCTTGAGATGTACTCCTCGCGCCGCGTTCTTGACGTGATGGTGCATCGTGTGTCCATATTGTGGATGACATAATAGACACTGGGGCCGTCATTCCTGCACAACATGATGCCATTTGAGAGGATGAATGGGATCATCAAAGGATTCATTCATAACATGTCCCGTCCGGATGGAAGCATCGCCGAGGGCTATTTGGCACAAGAGTGCATCTCTTTACGTGAGAATTTTCTATATGGCGCAGACCAGCCGCCTGGTGTTAGTGTTGGTTTGCCCGTTAACAAGCACGATGGGAGGCTCAAAGGAGATGGTCACTGCAACGGTCGTAAGGAACTGCACGTGGCATACTTAGATCAACGTAGCGACTTTGTCAGAGCAAACTTGGTAGTGCTACAACACCTAGACGAGGTAGATCCTTTTGTGGCACTGCACACAAAAATTATCGCAAAGAAGTATCATGACCGGGTGGTATGCAGGACGGACGCTGAAGTTACTAGAGAGCACAACTCCACTTTCCTGCATTGGTTCAAAGAGCATATTATTGCTAATCCCCCGGAGGAGGGCTCTAAGGACGGATTGCTCATATACGCCTTAGCACATGGCGCCTCGCCCAACCTCGTAACCTATCAGGCATATTATATCAACAGATACACGTTCTACACGAAGGCCAAAGATATGGACAGTGATGATCAGAACTCAGGGGTGACGATGGAATTCATGACCGGCAGCGACAACGGCACAACTGAACGATTTTATGGAAGGGTCGAGGAGATCTGGGAGCTTGACTACTATGGACTGCACAACACGACGATGTTCCGTGTCAGATGGGCTAAGAATGTCGAAAGAGAAAGCCGGATGTTCACTACCATGACTATACCCGACGCCAAGAGCGCTACCGTGAACGCTATCGCAAAAAACGAGCCATGGGTACACGCTAAGCACGTGACACAATGCTTCTTCATACCGACCGCGCAATCCCAGCCGTGTTGTCGTGAGGAGAGGCAAAGGAACATCATTGGAATGGATGGAGTCGCGAACGAGGAAGACTATGATCGATCGGCAACCCAATGAGGAAGATGGCGATGATGATGAAGTATCGTCAAAAGAAGAATCAATACTACATTACCTAAGAAAAATCGTACTCCATGGAAAAGGCAAAGTCACAATGAGGGGCTCAATTATTCTTGACGAACAAGAAGGGAAAGAAGCTGACTCAAAAGAAAACGTCAAAGACCGAGGAAACGTATGTTATGGGTCCAATGATGTGTAATATATATATATATGTTCCTATTTTGTATACACACTTAGCCATTATTATGCATGGGTCCAATGATGTGTAATATATATGTTTCTATTTTGCATACATATTTAACCGTCAAATGATGCAATATATATCGCCCTCCCTTCGTTCACTGCCCTCGGGAAATAAAAGTGGGATAAAACAAAGGAAAAGAAAAAGGAAAACTGGCAATATTGACGGTAGTAGCAGCGCTTTTTGCATAAACCGTTGCAGCTACTGAATTTAGTAGTAGCGCATTTTTCCTAAACCGCTACAACTACTGATGTTAGTAGTAGCGCATTTTGACATAACGCGCTACTGCTACGTCCACTTAACCCAAAATTCTCACTCGCCCTGCTTCATCCCGCCATTTCCCCCCAAATCCCCACTCTCTCTACTCCATCGCACCGCCGTGCCCGACCCGGCCCCGGCGCTTGCCCCCGACTCTGCCGGCGCCGGCGCTAGCCCCGACCAGCGCTCGCCCGTCGACCCTCGACCCGACCCGGCGCGGCGCTTAGCCCGACCCGCCGCTCGCCCCGACCGGCCGGCCCTCACCCCGACTCCGCGCCGCGCTTCGCCCCGACCCGTCGCGCTCGCCCCCGACCCGTCGGCCCTCGCCTCCCTCCTCTCCCCCGCCGGCCGTCGTCGGGCCTGCCTCCTCGCCCCTGCACTCTCTGTAAAGCCCCCCTCTCTCTGCTAGGGTTCTTCGGTTATGTTAATTAATTAGGTTATCTATTTAGTTATGAATTTAGCTAGGTTTCAAAATTAGCTGAATTTATATGCAAATTTGAACTGGACATGTGATATGTGCATATGTCATGTTTTGGACATGTCATGTTTGGAAAATGATCCGAGTGGCCTATGTTATGCCGGAATGTTGATTCATTTCCGTTCCGGTGAATTTCAGCCGCTCGATATGTCCATTTTTTAGCAAAGGTCATGCCAAAATTTCCCGTGAATAAAGGCATGATTTGTGCTACATAGTTGGCATATCGAGTGCTGGCACATAGATTTCTTTTTATGTCATTCTCATTTATTCATACTTTTAGAAATAAATGAGGCCACTTAATCATAGGAAACACGTCGAACAACGAAGAAACTGGGCCTTCTAACCAAGATGCAGACGAGATGGATTATGAGGGTGAACAAGAGTACCTCGACTATTTGACTGCTAAGCAAGGTTTGCAGGTCGGCCTCGATGTGGTACTGATGCCGACATCGACACCGACGGCACCGGCACCGATGGCGGCACCGAGACCGGTGGGAAAGGTATCAAGGGAAGGTACCGGCCCGATGCCGCTACCAAAAGAGGAAGCATAAGAAGCGAGAGGATACGAAAACCTAACAAACTAGGGATTGGACGACTTGTGATCACAAAGATGGCACCTAGCAAGTTTGAGCCGTTAGAGCGGAAGAACCTCGCAAGTGATATGGGAACCAAGTAGGATGCATCCACGGAATCATGAGCATCAACGACGATGACTTAAGGAGTAAAGAACATTTGACGCAGATTGCTCTAACGAAGTTGCACAAGAAATTCAAGTTCCCCGACCGGGATGATAACATAGAACAACCGTGGGATGATCCGAAGATGAAAAAGATTAACAATCACGCCATGGGCATGTTCAGCAATGATTTGGCCTCCTGGAAAGGGACGGTAAAACAAGCTATTGAGGCTGATGAACCCCTGTCCAAGATTCTGGAGGAAAATCCGACACTTACGGAAGAGGAGTTCGAAAAGTTCAAGGACACTTGCGCTACCGAGGCAGCCAAGGCTAAGGCTGCGAAATTCAAAAGCCTTGACAAAGGAACACGGGGAAGCATCGCCTCGGAAGCCGTGGCTACCTCGGTAAAAGGCCCTTATGGGATAAGGAGGACGCGGAACGTGAAGCCGCGGGTCTCCCAGACCCCTTCGCGAAGTTCACCAACCCCTTGGAGCATGACTTCATCAGGGCCAACTACAAGTGGGACAAGGAGAAAAAGGTTTTTTACACGGACAAGATCACGAGGAAATCGATTAGACTACTGGAGAAGCAACACCGGCTTGCAGCTGAAAGCCCTACTTCTTCGATGAGGCCCAAGTGGGACACCCCTCTCAACCGGGCCTTGAACGAACTTAAGGGACTCCCTTTGGACCAGCGGCCGCAACATGGTCGTGTGCACGGTGCTGGAGACGGCGCCACGTGGAAGGTTTTTTACAACGACGGCCGGAGGCCAAGAAGCAGAAAAAGAAGTTTAGTCAGGCGGACATCGATGCAAAGGTGAAGCTTGCGGTCGAGAAAAAAGCAGCTGAGGACGCGAAAAAAACAGCTGAGGACAAATATGAGTTGCTATAGCAGCGGTCAATGCAGCCAGAATCGCTGCAGAAATGATTTTGCTACTAACTTGGTTCCAATTATCATCAATCGGGCGAAGGAAAATCCAGACAAGACGGTACATGATTTCCCGATGCCCAGTTTTGTCGCGAGCAACTCCATGAACAACAACACCATCGCACCATCACTTGCTCAAGCAACCGGGCCTCCTCTCGCAGCCGCACCCGCTCATAGCAGCCCGTCCTCAGTCTCAGGCGTGCTAGGTGGGCCTTCGTCTTTGGCTGAGCTCGACGCCGTCACAGTAATTACATGTCGCACCAACATATATATATATATAGATAATATTCCATTTTTGTTGCCTTTCGGTTGTTTTACGCCACGGACATATGTGTTTGCGGCGAAAGAAACCCGTGCACCATACTCTACTTGATCAAAGGCGAGAAGGTGGGCGTGGGAAAGGGGATGATAATGGACCCCTCTCAACGACGTTCCACAACCAGCCGATCTCACTGGGCACTTCAGGTTAGCTTGACCGGTGTGAAATCGGGCACGAGGATTTGCCTCCTCTAGTACAGCATGTGGGAGCGGATGGCGAGACCCCGCCATGGATTGAAGCTGCAAGGGTTGGGTGCTGCTATGGCGAAGAATCTTATTAAATGCGAGCGGCCGAGAGCACACCAATAACTACCACACATCAACAAGCATGCGGAGACCACCACCCGCCTATGCAATTACCAGCTCTGTAGTGCCGGGTGAGAGCGGTGGACGACATGATGAAGGGGTGCAATAATCTTGGCTGATGTAATTTCTCTGTAGAACAGAGAATGGATGATGAGGCGGAGGTCGACCCTATGGATTACCTCAATACAAACGCATATGATGTGACATAGATATGATGAGTCAACCATATGATGAATCGGGCTATCAGCTTGCTAATGAGGATATGGATGATATGCCCGGGCAAGGTCGTACCATGGATTGCAAAAGTCTCTCTTCATGAAATCCTCACAGACACGCTCAAGATGCCGCCTCAACACAGGCTCAACTAGCCGGGCGCGAGGGTCGTCTGATGATTTAGCCCGGGAACACCGGGCAGGGGTTAAGGAAGGGTGCGGAAGGTGTGCCCAAGAAAAAGGAGAGGAAGAGATCGGGAAGGTAATCGCCTCCAAACAAGCGAGCACACAGCAGCCAGACGATGCATTCGAAGAGCATGTACCCGTGAAAGGTGCGGTCATGTTCCATCTCACAGGCGAGCCGATGCTACCGCCAAACTGCTGGAGGCACTATCGGTGGATCTCGAGAGATCGCACGACCATGTCGCCGTCGAGAAAAGCCTACTAGCCTCAAAGGATCCGGGATATCCGACATACACGGCTTGTGTGCACGAGGGAAGTGCTACATCGACACACGACCAGCGGAGGTGTTCTTCCTGCGGTTTGACCATATCTTTGAGATGTTTCTAACAAGGCGGCTTGATTTTACTATCGTCCGCCTTTTTGCGCTACATATGAGCTCCGTCATGAAGAGTGAAGAAGTATCGCAAATCTTTGTGGCGGATCCGTACTACATGCACGAAGTCTTTCTTGAGTCTCGGCGACTTTGAGCGTGAAACTGCTAGGAGTACCTCCAAAACTTCATGGTACGAGAATAAGGACCGGAAATTGTCCTCGTGCCTTATCATCCAAAGTAAGTCTGTTCGGACAACCCTTTCGTACATTTCAATCATTCCTTCTCTCTCATATGGGGAATAATTTGAGGTGTCTTTTCCCGCAGCAACGGTAGCGCCGTCCTTATCGTTCTTACCCGCAAGTCTCCCACGCCGTGTATTTTGACCCTTCCAGAGACTACGAGAAAAAGGACTACACCCACATAATGAATATTCTAGATGATGCTCTCCAAGGCTTCAGCTTTAGAGGTGGCCACATGTAGATCAAGAAACAAAGGAACAAGAAGATGGGTTTCGCGCATAAAACTAACTTCTCCTGCATCCATTTTCCAAAACCAAGCAACAAGGATGGATTCTACATCGTCCATCTCATGATTCAGTTCAACATGGATCACCAAAAGCTTCGCATTAACAGCAGAAATGATGATCATATCCACAAGTGGCTAGAATCTCATGGAGAAGCGAATTATAAAGTTAGAGATGACTTCTTTCGCATCCAAAGCGACATTGCGACGATCATCATGAAAGAAGTCGTCGATGAGAAGGGGATGTTCCACCACGGCCCTATATCGCGAGCTGACGTCCGAACTCGCATAGGCATGCAACGTCTAGACCTCACGCCATTCAAGAAGCTAGGTTTCGTCCTCGATGATATGGAAGGATGGAACTTCTAGTGATTTATGATGCAGATGATGATGATATGTGTCGGTTGAACTTGTATACTTTTGTAGCGATGAAACTTTGTGATGTCCACGGTCCCTGCCGAACTTGCGTAACGCTACTTTGTTAGTTTGCGTATGATGACCTGTGTACCTCTAGTTAATTAATTTGCATACTGTATATGTTGCATCTAGTTGCTAACCCTTTCTTCTTCAGTGTTGCTCTAGTATATTTTGCTGCATATATATGATTGTACATCCTCTTCATGAACATGCATCTCTAACAGGTACCTAGTTTCTTGATGGCCAGATGGAAATGCTATGTCGTGTACAAAGGGAAGGTTCCGGGGGTGTACAACGAGTGGCATGAGTGTCAGGCGGAAGTGAATGGGTTCACGGGCGCCAGCCATAAGGCTTCAAAAGAGATAAGAAGGAGAAGCTAGTTACTTGAGGTTCACGCTAGCGAGAGAGGACTCAGAATCGCCACCTCATGTATTTGCATAGTTCGCTTATCACTCATAGTGATAGCACTTCTTGCTTATACCTTTGTTTAGATGGATGACGTTTTTGTAGTTGCAAGTATTCGAGACTTGCATGTATCGCTATTTTCGAGATGATGACAAGATATCACTTTGTGTTGGATGATGATTATGATGAGACTATTTGTATGTACATGCTATGATTACATTTGTGGTCTGCAGCATTTGTATGTGTATCATGATGACATTTCATGTGCTAAAGATTCTTCTACAAAGCCTGTTCAAATACAAAACAAATATGCCAAAAAACTACTTAAATTAGCGATGGCGAGTGTATAAAGTTAGTTAGCGGCGCCTCAATAGCGATGAGCGCGTCCAGCCAAAGAGCGCTTAGCGCTACTAGCGATGTGAGCTTCCTCTAACCGCTGCTTGCTACACTTGTGTAGCGAAGAGCTGGTGAGCACGCTACTACTATGCGTTAGCTGTAGCGCCTTATTAGTAGCGCGTGTACCTGCGCTACTCATACATCTAAAACCCGCGCTGCTGCTAGCCTTTTCCCTAGTAGTGTATGTTTGTGTATTGATTGTTGGCACCGTTCCTTCTCGATAGGTCTTGCTCCGGAGACCGTTCCAGAGCACCTGTCTGTGAAGCAGTGCCTCCTCTGTTGATCTACCAGGCAAGCAAACCCCCTTATTCATTCCTATACAATCCTACTCTCTCGCTCCTGCTCTCAGTTATTGCATTAGGACAACAACGATTCATCTGTTACTTTGTGCTGCGGTAGTTGAACCCATTTCTCTGCATGACCTGTCATTGCCACAGTAAATAGTTGAAACCCACTAGCATG
Organism: Aegilops speltoides; assembly: GCA_021437245.1. Taxonomy (NCBI): domain Eukaryota; kingdom Viridiplantae; phylum Streptophyta; class Magnoliopsida; order Poales; family Poaceae; genus Aegilops; species Aegilops speltoides. Next base: position 209,022,623 of record CM038146.1, on the reverse strand, counting down.
TGTAGGAGTTGATTGAGCCATGTTGTGTTCCTACCATGCCATGCCTGCTATTGCTTAGAGTTGTGTCAGGTCTGATTCATTGGGAATGAATTAGAGTGTTATGATATGTTCTGGTGCTGAGAGTTAAGTGCGTGAACACGATTTGGTAAAGGTAGCGGTGAGAGGCCATGTAGGAGTACATGGTGGGTTGTCTCACTAGAACCGTCCTTAAGCACTGAGTTCTATGTATGTTGTCCAATGACTCGATACTTCCACACATTGGGTTCCGGTAACTCGACCCCTCTCGGCTTATTAACCAACTTGATCTCCGTCCAGGATTCGCAACTAGTTTCTAGTGTTTGTAGGTAGTGTTAGTAGTCTACCAAGTGGCACCCGGCCAGGTGGGCTTGGGACAGACTAGGCACAGTGGCACGGTGTACCAAGTGGCACCCGGATGGTGGGCTTGGGAACCCTGCTCACATCGTTTGGGGCCGTGAGCGACACCCAGGCCGGATCTCCTTGCGGATGGAACCCGAATAGGCGATAAACCTAGACTAGAGTCTTGTGTGGTTAGTCAGGTCGTGGCCGACTCCCTCGCCAGGCTTCCGCTTGAAGGTTGCCGAGATACACGACATGTACATGGTGGTAAGTGGCGAGAGCATGTGTGAAGAAGTACACCCCTGCAGGGTTAACATGATCTATATGAGTTGTTGAGTCATGCTGTGATGCCATGTTGTACAGCACATACTTGCATGTTATGCGTACGAGTAATGTGTATTGCTATGTGTGGGATCTGACTATCCAGTTGTTTATCCTTAGTAGCCTCTCTTACCGGGAAATGTCTCCTAGTGCTTCCACTGAGCCCTGGTAGCTTGCTACTGCTCCGGAACACTTAGGTTGGCCGGCATGTGTCCTTCTTCGTTCCTGTGTCTGTCCCTTCGGGGAAATGTCACTCGGTGTCTACCGGAGTCCGGTTAGCCTGCTACAGCCCGGTTTACCGGAGTCCTGCTAGCCCAGCTGCTACAACTCAGATTCACTCGCTGATGACCGACACGTTCGTTGCTGGGTCATGTATGCCTGTCCCTGTAAGTTAGTGCCACTTTGGGTTCACGACTAGCCATGTCAGCCCGGGTTCTTTGTCATATGGATGCTAGCGACACTGTCATATACGTGTGCCAAAAGGCGCAAACGGTCCCGGGCATGGTAAGGCGACACCCGTGGAATACTGTGCGTGAGGCCGCAAAGTGATATGAGGTGTTACATGCTAGATCAGTGTGGCATAGAATCGGGGTCCTGACAGTATCAAGCATCCCCAAGCTTAATTCCTGTTCGTCCTCGAGTAGGTAAATGATAAAAACATAATTTTTGATGTGGAATGCTACCTAGCATAATTCTCAATATAATTTTCTTTATCGTGGCATGAATGTTCAGATCCAAATGATTCAAAATAAAAGTTCATATTGACATAAGAAATAGTAATACTTCAAGCATACTAATCAAGCAATCATGTCTTCTCAAAATAACGTGGCTGAAGAAAGTTATCCCTACAGAATCATATAGTCTGGCTGCTGCTCTATCTTCATCACACAAAGTATTTAATCATGCACAACCCCGATGACAAGCCAAGCAATTGTCTCATACTTTAGTAATATCAAACTTTGTCAACTTTCACACAATACATGAGCGTGAGCCATGGACATAACACTATATGTGGAATAGAATGGTGGTTGTGGAGAAGACAAAAAAGGAGAAGATAGTCTCACATCAACTAGGCGTATCAACGGGCTGTGGAGATGCCCATCAATTGATGTCAACATGAGGAGTAGGATTGCCATGCAACGGATGCACTAGAGCTATAAATGTATGAAAGCTCAACAAAAGAAACTAAGTGGGTGTGCATCCAACTCGCTTGCTCATGAAGACCTAGGGCATTTTGAGAAAGCCCATCATTGGAATATACAAGCCAAGTTCTTATAATGAAAAATTCCCACTAGTATATGAAAGTGACAACATAGGAGACTCTCTATCATGAAGATCATGGTGCTACTTTGAAGCACAAGTGTGGTAAAAAGGATAGTAGCACTGTCACTTCTCTCTTTTTCTCTCATATTTTTTTTATTTGGCCTTTCTCTTCTTTCTTTTTTGGTCTTTCTTTTTTTATATATAATGTCCGAAGTCTCATCCCGACTTGTGGGGGAATCATAGTCTCCATCATCCTTTCCTCACTGGGACAATGCTCTAATAATGAAGATCATCACACTTTTATTTACTTACAACTGAAGATTACAACTCGATACTTAGAACAAGATATGACTCTATATGAATGCCTCCGGCGGTGTACCGGGATATGTGATGAATCAAGAGTGACATGTATGAAAAATTATGAAGGTGGCCTTGCCACAAATACAATGTCAACTACATGATCATGCAAAGAGCAATATGACAATGATGATGCGTGTCATATAAACAGAACGGTGGAAATTTGCATGGCAATATATCTCGCAATGGCTATGGAAATGCCATAATAGGTAGGTATGGTGGCTATTTTGAGGAAGGTATATGGTGGGTGTATGGTACCGGCGAAAGTTGCGCGGCACAAGAGAGGCTAGCAATGGTAGAATGTGAGAGTGCGTATAATCCATGGACTCAACATTAGTCATAAAGAACTCATATAGTTATCGCAAAAATCTACAAGCCATTGAAAACAATGTACTATGTCCATTCTCCCAGGGGGATAGATTGGTAGGAAAAGACCATCGCTCGTCCCCAACCGCCACCCATAAGGAAGACAATCAATAAATAAAATTGTGCTCCAACTTCATCACAAAGCGGTTCACCATACGTGCAAGCTACGGGAATCACAAACTTCAAAACAAGTATTCTTTTAAATTCATAATCACCCAACTAGCATGACCTTAATATCACCATCCTCATATCTCAAAACAATTATAAAGTATCAAATTGATCATAGCATCCAATTCACTTTGTATGATAGTTTTTATTATACCCAACTTGGATGCCCATCATTCTAGGACCAATTTTATAACCATTGCAAATACCATGTTGTTCTAAGAGACTCTCAAAATAATATAAGTGAAACACTAGAGCAAAAATTATCTAGCTCAAAAGATATAAGTGAAGCACATAGCGTATTCCAATAAATTCTAATCAAGTGGGCTTCTCCCAAAAGGTGTGTACAGCAAGGATGATTGTCGTAATCTAAAAATAAAAGATTAATATCATACAAGACGCTCCAAGCAAAACACATATCATGTGGCGAATAAAAATATAGCTCCAAGTAAAGTTACGGATAGACAAAGACGAAAGAGGGGATGCCTTCCGGGGCATCCACAAGCTTAGGCTCATGCCATTCCTATTCCATAGTCCATCAAATCTTTACCCAAAACTTGAAAACTTCACAACAAAAAACTCAACAGGAAATCTCATAAGCTCTGTTAGTGCAAGAAAGAAAAACCACCACATAAGGTACAGTAATGAACTCATACTTTATTTATATTGGTGTTAAACCTACTGTATTCCAACTTCTCTATGGTTCATACCCCCAATACTAGCCATAGATGCATCAAAATGAGCAAACAACACACGAAAAACAGAATCTGCCAAAAACAGAACAGTCTTTAGCAATCTGTCACTCTTGAATACTTCTGGAACTCTTAAAATCCTACCAAAAGAGGAAGTCCTGGGAAATTTGTCTATTGATCTATAGCTAAAATAATCAACGCAAAAGCACGTTTTTGTGAATTACTAAAATTATATTCGTGCGTGCAAAGTTTCTGTTTTTCAGTAGAAACAAATTAACTATCACCATAGGTTATCCTATAGGTTCTACTTGGCACAATCACTAATTAAAACATGAAAACACATCTAAACAGAAGCTAGATGAAATATTTATTACTAAACAAAAGCAAAAATAAAAAAACTAAAATAAAATTGGGTTGCCTCCCAACAAGCGCTATTGTTTAACGCCCCAAGCTAGGCATAAAAGCGAGGATAGATCTAAGTACTGCCATTTTTGGCACTCAATTCCTCAATAGAGCACTTATAATTCTTAGGAGTTTCTTCTTTTTAGCAATGATTAGCTCCTAGGCAATAAATCAAGAAGTTCGTTTGTAGCAAAAGGTTCCTTAATGATAGCAAGAAAATTGGGATGAACACTTATCGATTTGAGATCGACACTTCCTTTACTAGAAGATTCACCCTTATTTTTAGGAACATACACGACCTTGGCAAATTTTGTAGGAGGAGTTGGGGTATTTTTCACAGATGAAAAGGCAGACCCTAAGTTGGTGATAATATCCTCCAGTTTACCAATTCTTGTAGAATCTAGATCTATTCTTTCATTAACTATAGGTTGTTTTTCTTTAAAAAAATTCAAGGTAACTCAAAAGTGGCAACTTTATTTTCAATAATTTTAAGCCTTTGAATCACATGTTCCAAAGTTAAAATAGTTCCATTAACCAAAAGAGGGGGTGGACCAAACAGATCTAACATGGCATTATAAGCATCAAAAGTATGGCTACCCAAGAAATTTCCTCTGTTAATGGTATCAAGAATATATCTATTCCAAGGAGTAATGCCTACATAAAAATTGCGAAGAAGAACAGAAGTAAATTGCTTCCGAGTGGATCTATTTTGAGCGTTGCAAATTCTATGCCAAGCCTCTTTTATGTTTTCTCCATCCCTTTGTTTAAAATTGAGAACTTCATGATCGGGAGTATTAACGATAATAGGAGGACTAGCCATAGCGACGGGCACACAAAAGGCAAGCGAAATAGAGAGGAGATTGGGAAAGAGAGGGTGAATAAAACGACAAGGGTGAAGTGGGGGAGAGGAAATCGAGAGGCAAATGGCAAATAGTGTAATGCGAGGGAGATGAGTTTGTGATGGGTACTTGATATGTCTTGACTTGAGCGAAGACCACCCCGGCAATGGCGCCAGAAATCCTTCTTGCTATGTCTTGAGGTTGCATTGGTTCTTCTTGAAGAGGAAAGGGTGATGCAGAAAAGTAGCGTAAGTATTTCCCTCAGTTTTTGAGAACCAATGTATCAATCCAGTAGGAGGCTCCTCAAAGGTCCCACGCACCTACACAAACAAACAAGAACCTCGCAACCAACGCAATAAAGGGGTTGTCAGTCCCTTCACGGCCACTTGCGAAAGTGAGATCTGATAGAGATAATATGATAAGATAAATATTTTTGGTATTTTTATGATATAGATTGGAAAAGTAAAGATGCAAATAAAAGTAGATGGTAAACTTATACGATAAAAGATAGACCCGGGGGCCATAGGTTTCACTAGTGGCTTCTCTCAAGATAGCATAAGTATTATGGTGGGTGAACAAATTACTGTCAAGCAATTAATAGAAAAGTGCATAGTTATGAGATTATCTAGGCATGATCATGTATATAGGCATCACATCCGTGACATGTAGATCGACTCCTGCCTGCATCTACTACTATTACTCCACACATCGACCAACTCCTGCCTACATCTAGAGTATTAAGTTCATAAGAACAGAGTAACACATTAAGAAAGATGACATGATGTAGATGGATAAACTCATGCAATATGATATACACCCCATCTTTTTATCCTCGATGACAACAATACCATACTTGCCTTGCTGCCCCTGTTGTCATTGGGAAAGGACACCGCAAGATTGAGCCCAAAGCTAAGCACTTGTCCCATTGCAAGAAAGATCAATCTAGTAGGCCAAACCAAACTGATAATTCGAAGAGACTTGCAAAGATAACTTAATCACACATAAAAGAATTCAAAGGAGATTCAAATATTTCTCATAGATAAACTTGATCATAAACCCACAATTCATTGGATCTCGACAGACACTCTGCAAAAAGAGTTACATCGAATAGATCTCCAAGAAGATCGAGGAGAACTTTGTATTGAGATTCAAAGAGAGAGAAGAAGCCATATAGCTAATAACTATGGACCCGAAGGTCTGTGGTTAAGTACTCACAACTCATCGGAGAGGCCTTGGAGATGATGTAGAGGCCCTCCATGGTCGATTCCCCCTCCGGTGGAGCGCCGACGAAGGCTCCAAGATGGGATCTCGCGGATACATAAGGTTGCGGCGGTGGAATTAGGTTTTCGTGGTCTGTTATGATGTTCTCGGGGTACGTGGGTATATATAGGAGGAAGAGGTAGGTCAGTGGACGCTCGAGGGGCCCACAAGGGTGGGGGGCGCGCCCACCCCAAGGGTGCGTGCCGGGCACCCTCGTGGCCGCCTCGGATGTTGCTTGGCGTCCACTCCAAGTCTCCAGGTTTGCATTTGTTCCAAAAAGATCGCTCCCGATGGTTTCATCCCGTTTGGACTCCATTTGATATTCCTTTTCTTCAAAACACGGAAATTGGCAAAAAAACAGCAATTCGGGCTGGGCCTCTGGTTAGTAGGTTACTCCCAAAAATGATATAAAAGTGTAAAGTAAAGCTCATAAACATCCAAAATGGGTAATATAATAGCATGGAACAATCAAAAATTATAGATACGTTGGAGACGTATCCCTCCTGCGGATCTGGATGCGAAGGCAGAAGAAGGAAAAACCCTCTTTTTCAGATGATTCCGAAGCGGATGCCGATGCCACCCCAAAGCGGCGCCCCAGGTCGAAGCCCTCAGCTGAATCGTAAGTATCCGAAGACACCATATGCATATCTGATTTTATACCTTACTCTTTTATCATACTGAAGTGCGCATTATAGCCCGGCTTGCGATCTCCCCAAATAGTCATCATAATCCGGGAACTCGCTAGGGACGAATGCGATGGAGAGAAAGTCACCTCCGCATATCTCTCCACCTACTGCCCCGGGATAACACCGAAGTGCTATCTCGGGAGACCATGAAGGTGGCAGCAGAGGGTAATATCTCTGTTGCCGAAGAGAGGGGGAAATCCACCCCTACGGAGGCCTATGATGGGAGGAACGCTGAATTTGGCCCCCAACCAAATATTTTTCCGGAGACCAATACGACTCCGGAATCAGAACAGCAACCCTCTTCAAGGGAGGGGGATGTGCGGTCTCCACCGGTGTCCTCTATTAATCCAGAGGTGTCGAACACTCTGATGGAAGCACCGTACCATGATGGGTACGGTGGTTGAAAGGGTTCGGTCTGCGAAAAGCGGATTGAGCCAAGCCTACACCAGCCTCTAACAGGCTTTGAGGTATGTGAAGTAATGTATTTTTGGTTATTTACAAAAGGAATAACTGTTGTATAGAAAATAGCCCCTGAGACTCTGTTCGGCGTTTCCCAAAGAAGGGCCGAACAGAGGATCGAATAATGTATCATAAGAGCTAACATACATATCTACGCTGATGAGCAGGCTGCAAAGTTGGCGGCAGCCTCGCATGCGGCCGAAGTCTCCGAACTAAAGCGGATCCTGGAGGCCAAATAAGGTATGTTATACCAAAGCATACCTGAAGTGATATGAGTTCCAATTTGTTATCTGACTGAGCTTTAAATTTATGCTCATAGCTGACTCGTCTGAGGTCGAAGCCCTCAAGAGTGCGCTAGCCGCAGCCAAGAAGGAGGCGGATGAGGAACGCACTGCTCTCCAAAAGCATGAGGCTAGGTTGGATGAAGTCCAACAAGCGCTCACAGATGCCATAACGAAATGTGAGAATTTGGAGTGCAAGGTGTCGGATCAAGAATCCGATCTTACTGCGGTGCTCCAAAGTGCAAAGGAGGCCCGGGTTGAAGCCCAAGGTGCCTATCAGGAGATCTGCGAGGCCAAAAAGAACGCAGCTGGTAAGACTTTTAATATACAGAGAAAATATGTAAGGAGAAAGTATACCTTCTTCACACGCATTTGGAGTTCTCCAGGAGCATCTGCATATTTGCCCCGAAGTGTTGCAGATGCTACGGATTTCTTCCGTGCCGAGGAGGGGAGCTCAACAGAGAAACTGTTCTGGTCACCATACCATGAACTAGAGCAGCCCTTGCCCCTCAGCGATCAGCTGAAACAGCTGACCGAGTTGCATAGGATGGCCGAGCTGGCCATGAAGGATATCATAATCTGTTTTTGGCCTGCCGAACCTAATAGTTCGGGCTAGTGAAGCGGATGGTCGATGCCTGCCCCAGGCTATATGCTATTAAGCGGCCGGTCCGCATCGAAGGTGCTCGGATGGCCTTCGCCCGTGTCAAGGTACAATGGGTGAAGATGAATGCCACTAGTCTTGCAACCGAAGGACCACCCGCAGGCAAGGAGCATCGTACGCCGGAGAACTACTTCAACGACGTCCTTGAAGGATCCCATATTGTAGGGGGCCTGTGCTTGAAGGACGTGATGTTTGAATGATTGTATCAGCAATGCCCAGACTGTGTAATAAAAACAAAGCATTCGTATAATGTTAGTCTTGTTTTATCTGAATTTATTTATCCTCCATTGCGGCCGTTTATTAAATCTGAGAGTTGGCCAGTCATTGGCTTCGTCCCCTCGCATAGATACTACGAGGGTGTTCGAAACAGCACGGAAACACACTTAATCCCACGACTCGGTCCTTGAAGGAGGTGCTAGTGCGGCGAACCAGGCAATCAGACTATGTGGCTTTATCACTCTCACTTAGCCATAGGAGTTTTACGATAGAATTATAGGTGCAGGTTAAAACTAGTCCTTCGTGTGACACAAAAAAAATCGCAAGAGATTTATATTGAGTCACCGAGTAGCTGACCAGCTCTCACCGCATCATGACTGTCAGTTTTCGGTTTTCTCTACTGAGGTGTTTATTCGGCCAACCAGAAACACAATCGCAGTAGTTATCCCTTTACTTCCTTAGCCGAACAATCAAAACGTAACGTAGTAACCACAGGAGCCAGTGTCACGCCCAATATGCGACACTATCCTAAAGGAAATCGAAGGTCCCACCAAGGATAGAAGCGCATATTGGAGACGCTTTTGCAAGGTGGATATCATTACATCGTACCATTACATAATAGTTGGGGATACATACAAAAGGCATACCATGTCGCATGAATACAACAACATCTTACATCAGAGCATCATCCAACTACGGATGAAACACAAACAGAAATTCAAATGACATCCACCCTGTTAGCCTAGGCTGCCGACCAGGAACCTATCCCCTGAACAAAGAAGAAGTAGAAGAAGAACTCCAAAACAAGTAAACATCACTCTCACGTCATGATCATCGCATTACCTATACCTGCAACTGTTGTTGTAGTAATATGTGAGCCACGAGGACTCAGCAATCCCATTACCATGGGTATCGAGACTAGCAAAGCTTAATGGGTATGGAAAGGATAAGTGGTGAGGTTGCAGCAGTGACTAAGAAATGTATGGTGGCTAACTTACAAATACAAGAGTAAGATGAGAAGCTACGCAATCGGTCGCAATCTAGTAATGATCAAGAAGTGATCCTAAACTACTTACGTTCAATCATAACACCACCATGTTCTCTTCTCAACCCATTCGAAAAGAGACCATCATGGTTACACACGCGGTTGGGTATTTTAATTCGAATATGGTGTCAAGTTCTCTACAACCGGATATTAACAAATTCCCATCTGCCACATAACCGCGGGCACGGCTCTCGATAGTTTAAACCCTGCAGGGGTGTCCCAACTTAGCCCATTATAAGCTCACGATCCGCGGAGACAATCCTCCATCGCGGGACATCCGATTAGACTCGGGGTCCCGGTGCACAAGACATTTCGACAATGGTAAAACAAAACCAGCAAGACCGCCTGAATTTGCCGACAAATCCCGATAGGAGCCGCGCATATCTCGTTCTCAGGGCACACTGGATTGCCCAAACTTCAGGTAGGCCAAATCCAAAGTTGCCCCTGGTGGTCACCGGCGGTTGACGGTTTGGACCAACACTCAGAGGAGCACTGCCATGGGGGTTGATTAAAAATACTAGGGGTCTGGAGAAAATCCCCTATTTCAGTTTTAGTTGTTATTAGGCAAATGGGAAAACCAAGGTTGGGCCTTGCTGGAAGAGTTTTATTCATAGCGAACTGTCAAGAGGGTCCCATACCCCTCACCGTGTTAGGGACACAAAATCAAGGAACATAACACCGGTATGACGGAAACTAGGGCGGCAAGAGTGGAACAAAACACCAGGAAAAAGGCCGAGCCTTCCACCATTTACCAAGTATATAGGTGCATTAATTAAATAAGAGATATTGTGATATCCCAACATAAACATGTTCCAACATTGAGCAATCTTAAACTTCACCTTCAACTAGCAACGCTATAAGAGGGGCCGGTCAAAAGCGGTAACTTAGCCAAACAACGGTTTGCTAGGAAGGGTGTAGAAGGTTAGAGACTGACATGGCAATTTGGGAGGCTTCATAAACAAGTGGTAGTAAGCGCAACATAGCGATAGCATCAAAACAACTAGCATAGCAATATAGTAGTGAGATAAAGGGTAACGGTCATCTTTCCTGAAATCCCACTAGGAAGAAGAACGAGTACATGAAGTAGACGAACGGACGAAGACGAACGAAGCGTAGTCGAACGAATCATCACGGTTGCAACAAAACAGGAACTATCGAGAAGAAGCACAACCAGAAAGAAGCAAACAACATGGTAAACACACAACACATAAGCATGGCATAATGCACAACAAAGCATGATGCATGACAAGGCTATATGATGCTACTCATGGAAATAGATGATGCATACAAGAATAACACAAGCACGCCAGTTTTAATGAGGCCGGAAACAACCTATAACAATTCCGGTAAGTCCCCATATGCAAATTTCGAAATTGGTCCAGATCTGATAAAACCTTATGTTCAAGTAGTTAAATAGCAAGTTAATATGCACCATGATGATCTACACGAAATTCTAGTCAAGTTACATATAAAGTTCATTTAATTCGGAGCTACGGCTTAGAAGATATGAGCAAAACAAGTTAAACATGGCACTGATGCAAAATGCATTCAAACATCAAGCAAACACTCTCAAAACTTGGATGCAACATGATAAGATGAAACTACATGCAACTCCAAGCAAGTTTCATATGGAGCATACTCAAAACGGAGCAACGGTGCAACACATACACATGAAACAAGATTAAAGGACAAGCTGTCCAAAACAGCAAATAGACATTTTTCAAACATCAAAACAACATGCTACAGGAATCATATGAGCACAAACTTGACATGCACTTCATATACAGATAAAATACTTCAAATATCATTAAGGTTCAGGTTAATAGGCATCAAACCAATATGATCAATGCAAAATGCAACTTTATAACACGAGCAGAGTTAATATGATGGCATGTTGGAGGCATGAAACAAAGATGCTAAAACAACTATACATAGAAACCAAGGGCATGGCATGAATTACACATAACAAAGATAAAATAACATCAAGGCATCATCTGCATATGGCTCATGTATTAGTCGGAACCAACAAGACAAGATTGAATGTTGAAACAGTTTCAGCAAGTGTAAAACAGCGACATTATGATAGCATGTTTGAAAGCATGGAACAGAGGCATATCATATAAAAAATTAACAACCATGGAATGTGAGCAGAGTAAACACATCATACATCAAAACATGTGATTGGGGCATCTCCAAAATAGGCATGGACCAATTAATAACAAGCTCACAACAAGGCATCATGAAGTTAACAGAAAACTGGAACAACATATAGGCATGTTCATGGCGATGAAAACATATCCTACAGGACATATATAGGTAATCAAAAGGCATGGTATGATATAGAATAACATAGAAAACAAAAACATGTCCACTAAGCATGTCCAGATTATTCATTTATTAATTGGTAGCATCAAGCAAACATGGCGTCATGATATAATAGTTTCAGCATTGATAGAACATTAACAACGAGTACCCCACTTCACAAGCTTGATGCACTCAGTACAAGGCATATCAAAATACGTGGATTGCTTCCCTTTAAATATGGCATGATTATGCTCCGAAACATGTAGACATGATGCTGAAAAGAAAAACACAAAAAAGATGTAAAAATGAAAAATAGGCAAGTTATAACAGTTTCCAGCAGTTAACAGCAACATGCACTTTTGCAATAGGGATTAACATGCCAAGGTGCACCCTAACATGAATGCAACGGTAGCCAACATGAATAGCATGAAGATCACAACATGTGCATATCAAGATCATCATCATAGGATCAACAGAGACAAAGTTATAGCACTCACAAGATGCATACATGATGTTAACAATCAGCAGATTCCAGTAGTTGATATCACATCACAGTTTTGCAACGAATATGAAGGCATCAAGACTAACAGTAACATGAATGAAAATGCAACCATGATGTAGGACACTGTGAGATGAACATTTTGACATATCATACGCACAAAACGGAGCATCATGCACAAAGTTAACATCACTCAAACATGCACACATAATATGATGATTTTAAGGGACAGACATTTTTTAACAGAACTAGGAAATTGCCCGTGCGTTGCAACGGGGCATATTCTTGTAGTTCAATACCAATCATGTCTAACATATATTGTTAGGATTCTCATGCACATCAGGTGGAATTATCGATTTCTTTTTTCCTGGCAAGTCAATTTTAGTGGTTGGTATCAATGATGACTTACTTATGTCATTAGGATTCTCATGCACATCAGGCAAAATTGTCGATTTCTTTTTTACCGACAAGCCTCCTCCTTGTGCTCCTCCTCCTCTTATACCCACTTACATGTCGCCACTCTCTCCCGACATTCCCTTTCTTCTTCCTCCGACTCCAGTAAGACCATCCCAATCCGAAGTTTTATGCCCATAGTTTTTATTTACATGTTTGCATTACTTCCTTTTTTTGCAATGATTGGCCATCAAAAGTGCAATTAGCATACTACACATGAACATGTGTCATAAAAGTTAGTATAGTCGACACTACAGAGATAAAGTAACTTGAAAAATAGAAGATCACGCTTCAAAAAATGGCGACTAAACTTACCGCCTCCTTGAGCACCTTTCACATCATATCCTTTCTACCATGTTGAGGGGCACTTCAAGGTGCCAATCTTCCCTGGAGCTCCTCCGATCCACAATAGAATTACATTCTCGTATGAAGGATTCCGAGCAAAACCTTAGCCCAACCAAAACCAGTAACTATGAATATATCGCCAACATTGATGAACAACTGAAAAATATATTATGATACACATAGTTCTAGGAAATATAGTAAGCCATAACTCCCAGGAGATATGTAAAATATGCACAAGGATCATGCTTCTCGCTCCCATGCATGAGATTCTCTGAATCAAATTGAGAACTCGAGACAGATCACGCTATATATCTTTTTCATGCCACAACACATATATAGTAACCGCCAATCAAGTGTTGGCTACCTATTATATAGCTTGTTCTTTGTTTCTACCAAGTGATTACTTATCACCTTGAAGTTAAATTCATCAAATGTGTGCATGATTTGTCACTTTCAGTTTTGAGGAATGTCATACATCTTACTAAAAGTTATTACAATCGGAGGAGTGAAAAATCATGAACTGCTGAGACAACGAGCTCTGCCTTGAGGACTATAAATTATGTACTCCGTCAGGTTAACTCATCATAGGCTTTTTGTTCTGTTATCCACTTATGTAATAGTTTTAAATTCTATTACGGGAAATTTTAGTGTGAATAAATTTGTTCTATTATTGTCCCACACTGGTGGCAAACGACTACAGTACTAAAAGCTAAGAGAAAGCTCAAAAAGGTGAAGAAGGAGCAGGCGTTGAAATTGGTATTGCTCTAATTCTTTTACTCACACCAGAATCCAGGGACCGAGCCATATAAGACTTCAGTTGGCAGAAACAACCTGATCATGTATTAATACCGCATGCACAAAATGCCATAGCCTGCCAGAGTCGTAGAATTAGTTTGCCACAAAAGTACAAGGTATGCAGCGTCTAGGGCAACCTATTTGAATAGCATATATCTCGCTGTCCACAAGACACAACAAGTCTCTCTCACATATGTGAAACTCAAAACATGCCACGAGGCCCACGACGAGAACCAGGAAGTCTCTCTCACCTAATGTAATCCACGATACGTTGCTGCTCCTCATTGGTTTTGCCCTGGTTCTACCCTCCCTACCCACCTCCTTCTCCCCGTCATCAGTGACCACGGGCAGCAAGGCAGCGACCTGCAGCGACGCCCAGTAGTGCGGGAGGTGGTGCCCATCAGAGGGGTAGAGGCGGCGGCGGCGGTTGCAGCATGATGGAAAAGGATGGTGATACAAATTAACCTAATTCAGCAGAATCTACGGTGCGGGAGGGAGACCAATGGGCCTAATTTTTTTTTTCTTGTGGGAGTGATAGAAAACCGGAGGGGAGGAAGAGTACGTCGCGGTGGAGCGAGGGGATCCGGACGAAACATACGAGGTGGAGGGGATCTGGACGAAACGTTTGCTAGAAAACCGGGAGATAGAAAACCGGTGGGGGGTGGAGGGAAGAAAATCGCCGGGGTGGAAGGGATCGTACGAGAGGTTGGACGAAGAGGGGCGAACGAAAGAGGGGAAACGGAACACTATGTTTCTTTTAGGTAGTAGAGAAAAGCGAGTGAGCGTTAAATAGCTATAAAGCGCACAGAGCGGGGACTAGGTGCAGCTCACCATGTGCTTCGGCCCAGTTGGTTGATGGGCGGTCTAGGTCTGAGGGAGCTGGGTTGGCTAGGCTCTGCTGGGCCTTGGGCGAGGCTGGGCCCACAAGGCGCTAGAGGCGCCGTGCCCCTCCTAATCCGGCTGGATCGAGGCAGGGACGAGCCCGGCGGCGGCGGCGGATGGCAGCTCCGGCAACGTGAGGAAGACGCCGGGAGTCACGGGACTTGCCGAGGACGGGTGCGGAGGCAGACCTCGGCGGATCTGCTGCTGGGTGCGACGGCGGCTCGGCGAGGAGGAGACATGGCAGCCTTGACGGGCGGTGGAGCGAGACAGGACGGCGGTGCAGCAGCGGACGATGGCGGCGCTGGGCTGGCGGCAATCGAAGCGGTTGAGCGGGTCGACGACGAGGTGGATCGGGGCGGAGGTGAGGTGAGGTCGCCGGCGGAATCCGGCGAGGAGGCGAGGGCTGCGGAGGCGCGTGGGAACCGGGTGCTGGGCGGCGGCGCGCGGGCTGCCCTAGGCCCAGATGGGCTCGGGCGGGCCGCGAATGGGCTCACAGGGCCGCTGGGCGGTAGGAGACCGAGGAGGCGACGTGGTGCCTTGCCAGTGGCCCCAGGCAGCGGCGCATGTGGGATCAGGTGGCGCGGCGCTGCGCTTCGGGGGGCGACAAGTGGCGGGGCTGGATCGGCTGCGCATGGAAAGCGAGGTGTAGGTGGCTGGGAGGTAGGAGAAGATGTAGGTGATGCCAAATTTGGCATGGGTGGTGTTTATATAGGGTAGGGGCTAGGTTTAGGGGATTTTGGGGGCTTACTGGACCCTCCGATCGCAATCAAACGGTTCCGGCCGGAGGGGGGTTTAGGCAGGCCTAGTGGGCTGTGGAGAGGAGGTTGGGCTGAGATGAGAGAGGAGAAGAGAGGCCCGGCGACTGTATCCGAAGACCGAAAACATCTGACATTTAGACCGGCTATATTGTGGTTGTATGTTTAACAGTTGGGCAGTCAAACGGTCTACCTACACTATAATAAGACCGCACGCCAACTTTCACCCAAATCCGCAAACATTTTTATGCCACTTATAAAATAATATTTCAGAGGTGCTGCGGGTGCGTGCGAGTGAGTCTGGGCTTAGAACGGACAACGGAGAGAACCTTGGGAACCCGAACGGATGCAGTTTTTGAAAAACATGTAGATGAAATGGAGATGATGACATGGAAAAGTGCAACATGCAAGCAAATTACATGGCAACGACGGTGAATAACTGGAAGACATCTGGCGCATCGGTCTCGGGAAGTTACAACCGGGCAACCCAACTATTGACCCAAGACATGATTCGGAGCTGATGCATCTAATGCTAAATTCGGGATGCCGAATTGCACTTGTGGAAGTGTTCGGACTTATAACGACTAGATGTACGCAGCTAAATGGAGCCCCTGGCGATTTAGGTCAGGCCGAGGTGTACATGGCAATTATATGATAAAAAAGAATACTGAAGAAGGAATAAGCCAGTACCAAGTAATTTGGGCGAAAAACTGTTTCCAGTATAGTCTGATTGATACGTCAAAGCGTATTTGTACATATAATGATATAAGCATCGACGCTATTTTACATGCCGAGTGCAAGGGAAAGCTATGTACAAGTATTTAAGAACGTTGGGGGAGGTGATCTTGAAAGATCCTTTAGGTACTCCGCCGTACATTTGCGCCTCTTTTTGCCTTGTTGTGTGATCCTTTGAAAGGATTAATGAATAAGTTTTCATAAGGGGCTGGAAAATGGGCCCTTTGACACCATAAAAAGGGCGATGTAGGTTGTAATGGTCCTAAAAAGGAAAACGAAGATAAGAAAAAGATAGATGGGAGTCTGTAAATGGTTGAGCCACATTGGGGACCTCATCCTTGATATGCCTCCATCATCACCCATGGAATTTTTAGTGCGTAATTATGAGCACGCGGTACATACGCCGTTGTTTGGTTGGGGCAAAGACAGAGGCCGGATTGCTAGTCGAGCTCCTGGTGAGCTAGACTATCATCTTGTGGGGTAGTTCAGACTCTTTTGACAGGGTCCGATACCTTTGATGCCGATGTGGAGTTTGGCTTGATAAGGCCGACCTATACTTCCGCTGCGAGGTCCGCGGTGTGTTCCTCAGTATGGAGGGAACGATCCATGTTTCCATGGACTGTTATAACACCATGTGGGCCCCGCATTTTAAGTTTATATAAGCGTAATGCGGAACCGCATTGAAGTGGGCAAATGCGGTTCGTCCGAGCAATGCATGAGAGCCACTGAGGAAAGGGACGATGTTGAAGATCAAGTCTTCGCATCAGAAGTTGTCCGGCGAACCGAATACGACCTCTAATATGATTGAGCCCGTGCAGCGGGCTTCTACACCGGATATTACTCCTTTGAAGGTATTCAGTCCAGGCTAGATGAACCATCTTTGTTTCTTTTGAATGGCCTCTTTCGCTGACCGGGCTTGGAGCCACTGAATCCAGCGTTGACCGACGTGTCTTCGGTATTGTAAGTGTTGCTTCGACGCTTGTTTTTGTTGCGTCGGGGCCTGCCATTTCTGTTCTTTGCTTCGGAAGTGCCAGGATCACTGGTACTGTTGCTGCTGCGTGCAACCCAGCTATCTTCGCCCGCGCAAAAGTGGGTCATGAGTGATGTGATGGCTGCCATAGACTTCGGTTTTTCTTGGCCAAGGTGTCAGGTGAGCCATTCATCACGGATGCTGTGTTTGAAGGATGCTAGGGCCTCAGCGTCTAGACAGTCGACAATTTGGTTCTTTTTGACTAGGAGTCGGGTCCAGAATTTTCTGGCTAACTCTCCGGGCTGCTGGACTATATGACTAAGGTCATCGGCGTCCGGAGGCCGGATATATGTGCCCTGGAAGTTGTCTCTAAAGGCATCCTCCAGGTCTTCCCAACTCCCAATAGAGTTTTTTGGGAGGCTGATTAACCAGTGTCGAGCTGGTCTCTTAAGCTTGAGAGGGAGTTGTTTGATGGCATGTAGATCATCACCGCGAGCCATGTGAATGTGGAGAAGTAAATCTTCGATCCACACTGCAGGATCAGTCGTGCCATAGTACGATTCAATGTTCACGGGTTTAAACCCTTCTGGGAATTGGTGTGTAACATCCCAAATTTCCAATTTGGAATGTTATACATAGATCATCATGCATATCATATTTTTATTGCATTGTTGGCTCGATCCTAGAAATTCTACGCAACTCAAGGACCCACGGAGAGAGTTGGGGATTTCGTTATTTTCATATTTCGGGTTTTTCTCAAATTTTGAAAATAGGATCATTGATTTTATTTATTTTATCTTCAATTATTTCTACTACCAAAAATTCAGAGAGGGAATAAAATGACTTTCCCAAAATAAATAAATAATGAAGATTTAATAAAAATCAAATAAGATTTATTTTGGAGTTTTTCACTTTTTATTTGAATTTAGGAAAAATGCGCGTTTTTCAAAATTTGCATTTAGGTCCCAAATAAATGTTCATCTAGTCCGGCTTGATTTTAGAAGTCGGGGAAAATTTATTTCGGTATTTTTGGAGCCCGCCAGATCGCCCCGCCGCTAGCCCAACCCGCCGCCGCCGGCCCACGCCCAAACCATAACCCTAGCCAGCCGCCGCCCCCGCCGCCGCCGCCGCCATACACCGCCGCCACCGGAGCTGCCGCCCCGCATTCCGAGGTTCGCCACCGCCTCGTATCGCGTGCCGCTGGTTTTTCTTAAATACCGGGTGGTTTTTCTTTACGGTTTTTTTCGGGTTTTTTTAGATTCGTTTTATTTTAGTTTTCGGTTTTTTTCGGTTTAGGTTAATTAGCGGACGTTCGCCCGTTAGATCGTCTTAGCGAACGCTTTTCGTCAGATTCATTAAATGAGCGAACGTTCGTTCGTTAATCTGTTCATCGTTTTCTTTTTTCTCGGATTTTCCGCGGTTATTTTCTGATCGAGATTTCTGATCCGATTTTCGTTTTAGTATAACTTTTTGCTCGTTTATCGGAATCAGGCGATTCAAGCACCTGGAGTTTTGTCTCGAAACCCTCTTTCCGAATAATCTACTTAAACAAGTTTTTGCTTCTGTAAAATTTGACTTAGATCCAGATTAGTAAAACGAAGCTGATTTCTTTCGCCGTTTGACTTTCGTTGCTTCTTTTGATTCGATTCTTTTTGCCAACTGGAGTTCTTAAGTTCAACATTCTGGTTGGATCTTTTGTTCGAGTTTTACCTATGCATTAGATGAGTACTTATTGTATGCTTGTTTGTTTGTCTGCGATAGAATACCCGGAGTGCGCCGCCTGTTACTTCGAGTCTCTAGGTTTCGCGGATCATCAGCAAGGCAAGTAACACTTGATCATACCTTTTCTACTACCCAGTTTTAATGCATTAGTTTCAATCCTCAAACATTGCATGATTAGGATCTAATTAAATTGTGGGTTTTGGGAAGTAGATTGAGGTAGTACCTATTACTTGTTTTATTATCAAACCTTTGGGAGTTACTTCTATGTTTGCTTATTATGCCATGCTATGCTAGTAGACGTGGATTGGGTGAGTGAATATCCATGACAGATGTGAGATTGTTAATTACTGGTTTATTTAAGGTGGCAACTTGAACACACATCTGGGTGGATTGAGGCACCTGTTTTCTAGCAGGACTTGCCTGTATTTCTTCGGACCGCCACCCAGGCTCAAAGGGATCATGAGATTATTCAAACTAGAAACTTACGTGTGCAACCACATGCTATTATGGGCTCTAGCATAGTTGACTAAGTCGTGCGAACTCTTACGGGGTGGACTAGCAGATGTAGGGGATGTAGGTTGGTAAGGTCTACCCCTCTTGTAAGGTGCTAGTGCTTCTGAAAGACTATGTCTCGGTCATCCGTTTCTCAAACATCATGTAGTGCGGGAAACCAAGCGGAGGCGATCGAGTCATGTGGGGAAAGTGCGCAAACCTCTGTAGAGTGTATAAACTAATCATGGTTAGCCGTGTCTCCGGTTATGGACATCTTGAGTATCTAGTACTTGATTATCATGTGAATCTCATCATGTTACTTTAATTAATATTGTTGGGTTTTTAATGAGTACTTTTAATTGGTATTGAGAATGCTGTCAACCATTCTCAATGTTTAACAACCACCATGATAGTTAAATAAATTATTTCCTTTGCATTAGGGAAAAATTGGCTTTATGCAAAAACTGTAACCATAGAGCTTTACTACCAGCCAAATATGCATGTAGTATAGCCAATCTCCATTGTTATTCTCTATGTGTTACATTGCCAGCATATTCCATGTGCTGACCCGTTTTCGGGCTGCAACGTTTCATGTTGCAGACTTTTCAGACGACGAGTAAGGTGCTTTTAGGTCGTGGTTCTATACTCAGTGATGCCGTTGGAGTTGATGGACTCGCTTATCTTCCAAGCCTTCCGCTGTTATCGTTCTAGATGGCCTTAAGCCATATTTATTTCAATAAGTTCTCTTTTGAGACATTCGATGTAATAAGTGTGTGATTCCTACTCTGTTATAAATCCTCCAAGTATTGTGTGGTGTCTGCATTACTGATCCAGGGATGACACTGAGCACAGAGATCAGACTGTTTGAGGTCTGGTCGCTACAAGGTGGTATCAGAGCACATGCTGATTGTAGGACACGGCCACTAAGCTTAAGCCCTAGATCACTACTCTTTCTTCTCATTTCTGACTCGTCATCTTTTCTATTCTTTAGGATGGCGGATGCAAGGATCAAGTTCGCGCAACCAGATGAGAATTCACCTTTTGGATGTCACTTGAAGGAAGCCGCTAGATACTTGAACATAGGAGTACCAAGCTTCACTGGAACGTTCAACGCCACTTTACCCAAAGAGGAGCACTGGAGGATTCAAGTCTACATTCCAGGAAGGACGTTTGCACCAGTCACGGAGCCAATAGAGTTTACCTTTGATGTACCAACATGGAGCCTAGGAAAGAGCATGGCAGCTCACATCACCATGGGACGAATTGGAGAAGTTTATCGCAACGATCTCAAGAATACTATCTACCAGATTTGTGGGCGCCGAGATGAGCATTGGGAGATGATCGCCACCAGGAGGGACAGATCCATCGCAGCTTACATTCAGGAGTTAAACCAACTCATCCGACGCCAGGAGAACCAGATGTGCGCAGATATGGAGGAGCTACAGAAGGCTATGACCAGGATCAAGGAGCTAGAAGCAGAACTCAAGGCTACGCGTAAAGACTATATGGAAGAAATCGTCGCTCTAGTAAGACAGAACGGTGACCTTAAGGAGAAGATTGGAGTATTCATGGGAGGTTTAGCACCCAAAGGAGAAGAGGATGAACCTACATGTCCAGATAATTATATCATCATCGACGACACCGACTCGGATCCCGACGACAGCGATGATGACTATGTTGATGAAGCTGGAGCAGATATCATGGAATCTGCATCGGAGCAGTTTTTCTAGTTGACCACCATAACAGTAGTAGAATTTTCCACCATTTAACTAGTTTTAGTCCAAGCACTTTTGTAACGATAGATAGACCGTTGTATGCCCTTGTTTTAATTGATTGGAATGATATTGTGTGTTTTGTCTCATGTGCATATGGGTAGTGTATTATCACTAGACCTCATTCTATTCTTAACTCTTCCCCTTAAAACCCTCAGATGCCTCTGAGACGCGACCCCGAGTTTGTCTTCCCGCCAGAGATCACTTAGTTGATTCAGCAGCAAAATACCTTGATTCAAACATTGGTACAGAACCAAGGCAACAATAACAACAACCCACCACCACCACCACCTGTTGACCATCTGGCACGTTTCTTAAGTTTGAATCCGCTAGTGTTTTCCAGTAGCACCGAGCCGATAGTAGCAGATGATTGGCTCCGTAAGATAGGGAGGGAGTTGACCACTACAGGATGCACAGATGGAGAGAAGGTGAAGTTTGCCGTGCATCGACAGCGGACCCAGCAAAGCATGGTGGGAGAATTTTACAGCCACTTACCCTGTAGACACTGTCACATGGAATCAGTTTCAGCAAGCTTTTCATACTGCCCATGTTTTCAGCCGGAGCTATGGCCATGAAGAAGCGTGAGTTTCACAACTTACGCCAAGGAGGACGGACAGTTGGCCAGTATGTCGATGATTTTAGTAAACTAGCACGTTATGCCCCAGATGACGTTGCTATGGATGCAGCTAAGCAGGAGAAGTTTCTAGAAGGACTGAATGATGAGCTGAGCATGCAGTTGATGGTAGCCACTTTCAATAACTACCAGGAGTTAGTAGATCGTGCTCTTATGATTGAAGGGAAGAAGCAGCAGATTGATAATCGTAAGAGGAAGTATGCACAGGGGAAGTATGATTCTGGAGCTCATCAGAAGCCACACTTTACCCCAACGTCAGGAGGACATTTTCAGCATACTCATGGAGGAGGCAGCTCGCACAATCACAATGGCACAAAGAATGGGAACGGGAATGGAGGAAGCAATGGACAAAGCCGCACCACCCCGTCAACACCATCCAAAGCAGACCTGAGCCATATCACCTGTTATAAGTGTCGCAAGACGGGGCATTATGCAAATGATTGTCCTGAAGGCCAAAATGGAAATGGCAATGGAAGCTCAGGAAAGAAGCCGAACCCTTTCAATAGGGGGCAAGTGAACCACGTTACCGTGGAGGAGGTTGAAGCTCAGCCAGATGCAGTAATAGGTAAGTTTTTGGTTAAGGCATTTACTGCAGTTGTTCTTTTTGATACTGGTGGATCGCATTCATACATATCAAGGGGATTTGTGGATAAATATAAATTGCCAACCCAAGCACTTAGGTCACCCATGCTAGCAACCTCACCCGGAGCAGAGTATACGGCTAGTAAATGGTGTGATCGACTGCCATTAAGGATTGGACACCATGTATTTCCCTCGGACCTAATAGTTTTGGAATCGCAAGGTTTGGATGTGATATTAGGCATGGATTGGTTATCAAAGTATGGAGGGAACATTGATTGCGCCAGTAAGACAATTTTGCTTACAACACCAGAAGGGATAAGGATCAAGTATGTATCACGGCATGAGCCGAGGAGAGCACATGTAAATTCCTTATCAGGAGTTGTGCAGGAGGAAGTACCAGTGGTAAGGGATTTCCCCGATGTATTTCCAGAAGAGTTGCCAGGCATGCCACCGGATAGAGACATTGAGTTCTTAATTGAGCTCTTGCCAGCACCGGCCTATATCCAAGAGACCGTCTGGGATGCCAGCCCAAGATTTGGAGGAAATTAAGAAGCGATTAAGGAGTTATTGGATAAAGGTTTTATTCGCCCAAGTTCTTCGCCTTGGGGATCGCTTGAGACTTCTAGTGGAGAAGAAGGATGGATCGTTAAGAATGGTTGTTGATTATCGCGGATTGAATGAAGTAACCATTAAGAACAAGTACCCACTACCAATGATTAATGATCTGTTTGATCGGTTGCAAGGAGCTAAGGTGTTTTCCAAGATCGATTTGCGATCCGGGTACCATCAGTTGAAGATTCGGGACCAAGATATACCGAAGACGGCTTTTACCACCAGGTACGGGCTGTATGAGTATACAGTTATGTCATTTGGTTTGACTAACGCCCCAGCCTATTTTATGAACATGATGAACAAGGTGTTTATGGAGTTTTTGGATAAGTTCATCGTGGTGTTCATTGATGATATTTTGGTTTATTCGAAGATGAAGAGGAACACAAGGAGCACTTGCGATTAGTACTCGAGAAGCTTAGGGAACATCTCCTATATGCCAAGTTCAGCAGGTGTGAGTTTTGGTTGAAGGAAGTTGGATTTCTCGGACATGTTATATCCGGAGAAGGTATCGCAGTAGACCCCACTAAAGTCGTCACTGTGACTAACTGGGAAGCACCAACCATAGTTGGAGAGATCAGAAGTTTCCTTGGACTCGCAGGATACTACCGAAGATTCATTGAAAATTTCTCGAAGATTGCGAAGCCTATGACAGAGCTGTTGAAGAAGGATACTAAGTTCATTTGGACTGAGGAGTGTGAGGCTAGCTTCCAAGAGTTGAAGAAACATTTGGTTACCTCACCAGTGTTGATTCTGCCAGATCAAGCTAAGGATTATGAAGTGTATTGCGACGCTTCACGACGAGGACTTGGAGCAGTGCTTATGCAGGAGGGTAGAGTTGTTTCGTATGCTTCACGACAGCTTAAGCCCCATGAGTTGAATTATGCTACTCATCATTTGTTGTTAGCAGCCGTAGTGCATGCACTGAAAACGTGGAGACATTTTCTCATTAGAAATCATTTTGAGGTGTACACGGATCACAAGAGTTTGAAGTACATCTTCACACAGAAGGAATTAAATCTCAGACAGAGGAGATGGTTGGAACTTATTAAGGATTATGATATGAGGTTGCATTATCACCCCGGGAAGCCTAACGTTGTAGCAGACGCGTTGAGCCGCAAGAGCCATGCCAATACTCTAATGCCGGGAGAAATACCCAAGGAGTTAGCCGAGGAACTTCGAGAGCTATGTTTTGAAATAGTTCCAAGAGGCTATGTAGAAGCATTGGAGATTCAGTCTACGTTGATGGATAAAATCAGAGAAGCTCAAAAGGCAGATGCGGAGGTTGCCACTATTAAGGAACAGATGAGCAAAGGAAAGGCTAAGGGATTTCGTGAGGATGAGTACGATACCCTACGATTTGAGGACCGTGTTTATGTGCCCAATAACCCGGAGATCAGGAAGTTGATTCTGCAAGAGGCACATGATTCACCATATTCGATTCACCCCGAGAACACAAGGATGTATTTGGATTTGAAGCAAACATTCTAGTGGACCGGAATGAAGAAGGATATCGCAGAGTATGTAGCAGTTTGTGATGTATGTCAGAGAGTGAAAGCAGAACATCAGAAGCCAGCTGGATTGTTGCAGCCATTGCCTATACCCGAATGGAAGTGGGATAAACTAGGTATGGTTTCATCACGGGATTGCCAGGGACTCGTTCAGGCTATGACTCGATTTGGGTTGTAGTTGATTGTTTGACGAAGGTAGCTCATTTCATCCCAGTAAAGACTACCTACAGCAGTGCCAAATTGGCTAAGATATACATGACGAGGATCATATGTTTGCATGGAGTTCCGAGGAGTATCATATCAGATAGAGGAACCCAATTCACCTCTAAGTTCTGGAAGCAGTTGCACGAAACATTGGGAACCAGGCTGGAGTTTAGCACAGCTTTGTACCCACAGACTGATGGACAGACCGAGAGGGTCAATCAGATATTGGAGGATATGCTTAGAGCTTGTGTTTTGGATTATGGATCAAGTTGGGATGACAACCTACCATACGCGGAGTTTTCTTACAACAACAGTTATCAGTCCAGTTTGAAGATGGCCCCTTTCGAAGCCTTGTACGGAAGGAGGTGCAGAACCCCGTTGTTGTGGGATGAGGTTGGAGACCGCCGATTGTTTGGACCAGATTTGATTAAGGAGTGCGAAGAAAGTAAAGTTGATTCATGACAGGCTCAAGGTAGCTCATCAAGGTAGAAGAGCTATGCAGATTGAAACACAAGGAGGCGAATCTGAAGTCGGAGCGAGTTTATCTTGATATCTCCACTTCGAGGAATTAAGCATTTTGGAGTTAAAGGAAAGTTAGCGCAATGTTTTGTGGGGCCATACAAGGTTTTGGAACGCATGGGAGAAGTAGCATACAAGTTGGAATTACCTGAGGGATTGTCGGGAGTTCTTGATGTGTTCCATGTTTCACAGTTGAAGAAGTGTCACGCAGAGATGGCTGATATACCACTGAGAGATACGGTGCCATTGGAAACGATTCAGTTGAAAGAAGATCTGACCTATGAAGAGAAACCTATTAAGATTTTGGATTATGCCAGCAGAGTTACCCTTGATAAGGTTATCAAGTTTTGCAAAGTTCGATTGGAGCCACCACACCGAGGAGGAAGCCACCTGGGAGAGAGAGGAAGATCTGCTCAAGGACCACCCTCACCTATTTGCTAGCCAACCCGAATCTCGAGGGCGAGATTCATCTTAAGGGGGGTAGGTTTGTAACATCCCAAATTTCCAATTTGGAACGCTATACATAGATCATCATGCATATCATATTTTTATTGCATTGTTGGTTCGATCCTAGAAATTCTACGCAACTCAAGGACCCACGAAGAGAGTTGGGGATTTCGTTATTTTCATATTTGGGATTTTTCTCAAATTTTGAAAATAGGATCATTGATTTTATTTATTTTATCTTCAATTATTTCTACTACCAAAAATTCAGAGAGGGAATAAAATGACTTTCCCAAAATAAAGAAATAATGAAGATTTAATAAAAAAATCAAATAAGATTTATTTTGGAGTTTTTCGCTTTTATTTGAATTTAGGAAAAATGCATGTGTTTCAAAATTTGCATTTAGGTCCCAAATAAATGTTCATCTAGTCCGGCTTGATTTTAGAAGTTGGGGAAAATTTATTTCGGGATTTTTGGAGTCCGTTTAGTATTTCTTTTTATTTTTCTACCGAGCGTAATTTTTTTAAAAAACGCATACCGACTCGAGCCATACAGGCGGGACTCGCTCGGCGCTTATATAAATAGCGCGGAACCCCTTGACCTGCCGCCGCCGCCGCCGCCGCTTGCCGCCGCCGCCCCGCGACGCCGCCATCGAGCTGCCGCCCGCTGCCCGCATCCCGAGGTTTGCCGCCTCGATCGCGTGTCATTGGTTTTCTTAAAAGCAAGGCGGTTTTTCTTCTGTTTTTTCGTTTTTTTAGATTCGTTTTATTTTAGTTTTCGGTTTTTTTTCGGTTTAGGTTAATTAGCGGACGTTCGCCCGTTAGATCGTCTTAGCAAACGCTTTTCGTCAGATTCGTTAAATTAGCGAACGTTCGTTCGTTAATCTGTTCGTCCTTTTCCTTTTTCTCGGATTTTCCGCGGTTATTTTCTGATCGCGATTTCTGATCCGATTTTCGTTTTAGTATAACTTTTCGCTCGTTTATCGGAATCAGGCGATTCAAGCGCCTGGAGTTTCGTATCGAAACCCTCTTTCCGAATAATCTACTTAAACAAGTTTTTGCTTCTGTAAAATTTGACTTAGATCCAGATTAGTAAAACAAAGCTGATTTCTTTCGCCGTTTGACTTTCGTTGCTTCTTTTGATTCGATTCTTTTTGAAACCGGAGTTCATAAGTTGAAAGTTCTGGTTGGATCTTTTGTTCGAGTTTTACCTATGCATTAGATGAGTACTTATTGTATGCTTGTTTGTTTGTCTGCGATAGAATACCCGGAGTGCGCCGCCTGTTACTTCGAGTCTCTAGGTTTCGCGGATCATCAGCAAGGCAAGTAACACTTGATCATACCTTTTCTACTACCCAGTTTTTATGCATTAGTTTCAATCCTCAAAAATTGCATGATTAGGATCTAATTAAATTGTGGGTTTTGAGAAGTAGATTGAGGTAGTACCTATTACCTGTTTTATTATCAAACCTTTGGGAGTTACTTCTACGTTTGCTTATTATGCCATGTTATGCTAGTAGACGTGGATTGGGTGAGTGAATATCCATGACAGATGTGAGATTGTTAATTACTGGTTTATTTAAGGTGGCAACTTGAACACACATCTGGGTGGACTGAGGCACCTGTTTTCTAGCGAGACTTGCTGTATTTCTTTGGACCGCCACCCAGGCTCAAAGGGATCATGAGATTATTCAAACTAGAGACTTACGTGTGCAGCCACATGCTATTATGGGCTCTAGCATAGTTGACTAAGTCGTGCGAACTCTTACGGGGTGGACTAGCAGATGTAGGGGATGTAGGTTGGTAAGGTCTACCCCTCTTGTAAGGTGCTAGTGCTTCTGAAAGACTATGTCTCAGTCATCCGTTTCTCAAACATCATGTAGTGAGGGAAACCAAGCGGAGGCGATCGAGTCATGTGGGGAAAGTGCGCAAACCTTTGCAGAGTGTATAAACTAATCATGGTTAGCCGTGTCTCCGGTTATGGACATCTTGAGTATCTAGTACTTGATTATCATGTGAATCTCATCATGTTACTTTAATTAATATTGTTGGGTTTTTAATGACTACTTTTAATTGGGATTGAGAATGCTGTCAACCATTCTCAATGTTTAACAACCACCATGATAGTTAAATAAATTATTTCCTTTGCAGTAGGGAAGAATTGGCTTTATGCAAAATCTGTAACCATAGAGCTTTACTACCAGCCAAATATGCATGTAGTATAGCCTATCTCCATTGTTATTCTCTATGTGTTACATTGCCAGCATATTCCATGTGCTGACCCGTTTTCGGGCTGCAACGTTTCATGTTGCAGACTTTTCAGACAACGAGTAAGGTGCTTTTAGGTCGTGGTTCTATACTCAGTGATGACATTGGAGTTGATGGACTCGCTTATCTTCCAAGCCTTCCGATGTTGTTGTTCTAGATGGCCTTAAGCCATATTTATTTCAATAAGTTCTCTTTTGAGACATTCGATATAATAAGTGTGTGATTGCTACTCTGTTATAAATCCTCCAAGTACTGTGTGGTGTCAGCATTACTGATCCAGGGATGACACTGAGCACAGAGATCAGACTGTTTGAGGTCTGGTCGCTACATGGTGTTCCATCACCTCATCAGTGAAGCATAGGGGGTGCGCGGCGCCTCTACATTGGGCCATGTCACGGCACAGTTTGGATGGAGCTAGTATGCGGTTTTCAGCCCAGGTGAAGTTATTCTTGTCGCGCCATGGTTGATGACCGCATTCTCGTGTTGGGGCTCGGCCCCTTGACCCATATATTGATCTGGTCTGACCGGCTCTATTATCCAGGTCCTGTCGTAAGTCGTAAGTGTATCATGCAGCTGTTGTCTCTTTACCTTTACGGTGAGGTGGTGCAGGCGGGTGTTTGGCTTGAATTACCGCACTGTCTCGACCACGTGGTGGTCGGTCCGGTCCGTTAGTAGCATTATGCTTGGGCTGTATAGGCTCTGAGCCTTGTCGTCGAATTTGGGTAGCAGCTTGCGCTTTGGGTAACTCTTGGTTGCGCGTCCGAGGCCGTATTCCTCGGCTGCTAGGACATCAGTCCATCCGTCATTGAGCAGATCCTGATCAGCTTGAAGCTGCTGCTGCTTCCTTTTCAAGCTTCTTGCAGTGGCTATTAGCCGGCGGTTAAAGCGCTCTTGTTCGAAGGGTTCCATAGGCATGATGAATTCTTTGTTGCCGAGGCTCTCGTCTTCTACAGAGATTGGTATATAATCATCATCCTTTGAACCGTCATTCCCGATGGGATTGTCGGGGCTGACTTTCCCCTCCTCCCAATCATCATGCTCGGATGTTGATTAAACCAGGGCTTCTTGGTCTTCGGTGTTACCCAGAGTATGGTTTTCTTCGGTGCCGGTATTGTTGTCTTTTTCTTGGCGTGGTTTGGAGCGGCGCCGCTGACGACAATGCTTTGGTAGTGCCTCTAGAGAATTATTCTTGACTGGGTCCTTCCCACCTTCGTCGTCATCCTCTTTGGGTGTATCCACCATATACACGTCATATGTAGAGGTAGCCATCCAGCGTCCGGTAAGCGGCGGGTTCTAGCCTTTTTGTCGCGGCCGGATGGGTGGCGCGGCACCTATGGGGCGGGGCCCGTGTGTTGATGCAGGCGGAGGCAGCGCGGAGAGCAGATCGAGCGTCTGTGGCGAGATTTTACCCAACCGGGCGCGATGGTCGCGTAAAACCCTCTGCTGCATTGTGTTGTATTTGATCTTGCTCAAGAATGCGAAAGCGAGCGGTGGAGTGTTGTGTGAAACCCTCGTGAGAGTAGCTAGTCGCAGAACCCTCTCGCGAGAAGCGCCAATGGTTGGAACCCCTCTCGTTGTGCATGGGCCTCCTTTTATAGGGCAAGGGTCACCGGCAGTGTCAGCGTGAGGTAGAGGGGTAAAAGCGTAAAAGGGGTGGTAGTTGGAGCAGTGCGGGAGCAGTGCAGCTCGGTGCTTTCTACCTACTTTTGTGAGAGGGGACAAGGGCATTAAATGCCCGTCGCCGTCGCCCAAAAGCTCCGCCATTCGTCTTCTTTTCGCCACGGCGAAGCCACCACCGTGGAGTGCCACCGCATTCTTCATGCAAGTCTGACCACCCGCCACGCGTCTCTGGAGAATTTGGAGGCGACGCGTGGGCAAGCGAGCTGGAGTGCGGACACGTGCACAGCTCTCCCGGCAAGCTCCTTGCAGGGGCCTTGATCTTGCCGGGCCGGGGCTTGCAGGCTCTGTGACTTACCGCCCCGGGTCCTCGCCCGAGCCTTGGGCGCCGGGCGTGACTTCGTGATGTGGTCTTGGTCCTCCCGGCAGCTCCTCTCGCGGGAATCTGAGGAATAACGTAGCCTTGAGCACAGGATGGCCTTCGGCAAGCTCCTCTCGCGGGGTCTTGAGTTTCTATCTTATATACTTTGTTCTTGAGCGGCTTGGTGTGGAGCGGAGATGATCTCCGGCAAGCATTTGATGGATCTGGTTGCGGGGGCTGGGGCTGCCCGTGCACAAGTTAAGTCTTGAGGTACCCCTACCTTAGCTACACCGACAGAGCCCCGGCCTGGGCCATACAGTGCCCGGCTGTTGGGCCAGGCCCAAGGCAGTCTGCACGCCTTGAAGCCACGGCGCGTCGAATCCCTGCCGCCTCTGCCGCCTCCCCTCCCATAGCAGCACGCGTTGATTGCGGTGTCGTGGGAGGAGTGGGCAGCGCATGCAGCCTTTAAAGCATCCACCCGTGATCGTGGGCGCAGGCGGGTCGCTTCACTGTCGCTCTGGCTCGCCGCCCG
The DNA here is from genome assembly GCA_021437245.1 of Aegilops speltoides. Classification (NCBI taxonomy): domain Eukaryota; kingdom Viridiplantae; phylum Streptophyta; class Magnoliopsida; order Poales; family Poaceae; genus Aegilops; species Aegilops speltoides. The sequence goes on along the minus strand of CM038146.1, from coordinate 208,992,248 downwards.
CAGCCCTCATGCACGGGGTCGTGGGCGGCGAAGGTGGGAGACCGAGCCGTCACGCAGGCGGAGAGGCGAGCCGGCCCGCTCCTCTGGCCTCCTCGCTTCTGATTGGTCGGCCAGGCGGTTGAGTCCCCACCCGCCCCTTTAAATAGGGCGGAAGGGGTGCCATCGCAGCCACACTCACCCACTTCTCCCTTCGTCTTCATCTTCATTCTTCTTGCCGTCATGGAAGGAGGGAATCCTGGTTCCTCGGCGGTGGCGGCGCTGAGTTGCCTCCGGGCAGCGCACCGCTCCCCAACCCGCTCCCGTAGTGGTGGAGCCGTCCACGAGAGGGAGAGGAAGGGGCGTGGCGCGGGACGAGGTCGGCGTGGCCGAGGCGGTCGGGAGAGGCGGCCGTGGCGGCGTGCCTCCCTGTCTCCCGGCGTCTCGACCACCGGCGCGGTCCACACCGGAGATGACCCACGGGAGTTCTTCATCAAGCTTCGCCGGGCGCCTCGCCGCCGCCTCCGGCTGCCGGTCCCGTTCGCGGACGCGATGGGACGGACCCACCCGACGTGATGGAGCTACGCATGAGGGGCTGCGGGATCAGCGGCACTCGGGTGAGTGTCGTGTCCCCAGCCCCGGCGTGATGTTCTTCGACCGAGGGTGGAAGACCTTCGCCGGATCCATAGCTTGCGGCGGGTTCACCCTCCATTTCAAGTTATTGGATGGTGATCTCCTCGCCGTCAAGGTCTTGGCGACTATGGAACCCGGTGCGCTGCTGTGTGGACAGCTCCTCGGATAGTGAAGGCCCCTCCTCGGCGAGTGGCGAGGAGGGGAGCGGCAGCGACGACGAGGGATGGCGGCCCGACTAGGCGTCGGACACCGCTGCCTCGCGCCACCGCAACCCCTTCTTCGGGTTGCGGGCTCCTGAACTCCGGGGCCGTCTTCTTGCCGGCGCGGGCGAGGGAGGCTGCGGAAGAGGAAGAGGGGAGTGGCGGCAAGGCCGTTCTGTCGCAGCACGAGGCGAGTAGCCTTCGATAGCGTCTTGGCGTCCCACTACCCGTCTTCAAGCTCGCCTCCTCGCCTCCGACTCCGCCGAGCTCTGGCGGGCCCCGGGTGTTCTCTTGGGGTCTTCTGGCGCCCGTGGCTCTTGGCGGGCCGAGGGCTTGCAGCTGGCTCTCCGGGCATCGTTCCCCATGCCCGTCACCTTGCGCAGCTCACAGGGTGCAGTGGCGCCACCGCCACGCCCCCTTGTCGCTCCTTCGCCCTTCCCGACAAGCTCTTCTTGCAGGGTCTTCTCTCCCGGCAAGCCTATCTTGCCGGGGCTCCTGACCTACCTCCTGAACTCTGAGCAGAGAAAGCAGGAGAGGATCACGGGCACCTTATCTTCTCAGATTGTAAGCCCTCGGGCATTAGCTGCATTTAGAACTTGTAATCCTCTCTATCATGTTTTTCATCCTCCATGGACTTGTACTAAATTGGATGTTTTTAATGAAAGGAGGGGAAAGCTTGCCGGACTGAGTCTTTTACTTGACTGCGTGCCTTGTATGTGCTTACGCTATCGGGGAGCTTGCCGGGGCGAACACGCTTAGCGACCGCGGGACAGCCCGCTGGTGGTGTCACTCCCGGCAAGCAACCTTGTCGGGCGATTCTGACGTCTATCTTCTTGAGCAGGCTCGGAAGCAAGGTAGAGGTGCAGCGCACACTTGGGTTTGTTGAGCGGACTCGGAAACAAACCAAGCATAAGCAGGCCACGACTCGGTTCCTCCACGTCTGGGTTTTACAAGACACGATCGTTCAAAGCGCGATCCGCATCTCCCCGTCCATGAGAGGATGCATGACGAGGATGAAAAACTTATCTGAAATAGCAGCCCCAGCAACTCTAGCTTGCGGAGGCGAATCTTGGCGCTCGCAGCCCAGTGAGGCTGGCTAGCCGAGGAGAACCTTAGCAATCGCAGCCCAGCGACCGGGCTTGCGGATCTTAGGCGCTGGTGTGGTCTTTTGGTTCTCCTTGTTGCTGCAATTTTAGCCATGAAAATAGCTGAGGTAGATATCGATTGCTCAATGCACATGTATGTGTATATAAATCTTGGCTAAGCAAGGCGATGTCGGGCTTTGTCCTTCGTATGTTTGTGCTCTACGCTCTTGGGGAGCTTGCGGGGAACACGCTTAGCGACCGCGGGACAGCCCGCTGGTGGCGTCGCCTCCGGCAAGCAACCTCGTCGGGCCAGTTACGACGCTTAACTTGCTGAGCGTGGCTCGGAAGCAAGATAAGGGTGCTGCAGCACACTTGTGTTTGTTGGCGGACTCGGAAACAAAACAAATGCGTGGCTGGGCCATGACTTGGCTCCTCTTGCGCCCAAGCCTCCCATACCAAGGGCATCTCACGGCAAGGCTTGCAGCGTTACACCCTCTAACCAGCATCCTTTGTGCGCTTTAGCCTTGCAGCCGAGGAACTTGCGGCGCTTAACGCGCTTGCTGAGTCTGGGACATCAGCAGCCGCTGGCTGGCGTCGCTTCGGCAAGCAACCTTGCCGTGTCTAGTTCGCGACGCACTTAACTTCTGAGCAGACTCGAGCAAGCGAGGGTGCGAAGCTGGTCGCCGCTTCGCTCTTTTACTCGTTGAGTGTGTTGAAGCGAAGTAAGGTGCGGCTATCCACAAGCAGGCTCCTCGGCGTGCAGGTTTGAGCACAAGCGACAAATCGAGAGGATATAACGAATAAAAGCATGATATTAAGGAGTGCTCTGCGCGAAGCGCGGCGACTTAGCTTTTCTTTCTCTTGTTTCTTCGCACCGCTGGAGGTGCCCAATGGTGCGTTCTGGCGGTGGCGCAGCACTCCGGGAGGCGCGTTTGCGGAGCGAACGCTAGAGCTGTCTTCGCCGGGCTTAGGCGTTCGAGGAGCTGCGCTCGTCGGATAAGCACCGAGCCGCCCTTGCGGACTTAGAGCTCGATGGCGCGTCCTCGGCGGCTGCGTAGCGCTCGAGGAGACACGCTTGCGGGCGTAGGGGGGCGGGAGCGAGTGGCGCGAGCGGGCGTGCTCGGACTCCTAATAGCGGCAGAGAGGCGAGGTCTTGTCCGGCACTTCGCTTTGCTCATGCTCGGACAGCAGTCCGGAGCATCCCGCGAACCCGGCATGTTCTAGCCCCAACATGCGGGCACCATCTTCGTGGCGCGGCGCGCTGGGATGGGCGTGGGTCTACGGAGGCGGCGTGGTCCTCCGCCCTGTCCTTGGATCTGGTGGCACCGCGAGCACCTCGCCCGTGTCCACCCTTCCACGGCGTCTCCTCCGCTGCCGTCGGCTCGGCGGCGGCGGGAAAACGGAGATGGTCTGCGACCCTCGAAACTCTCGTCTTGAGGCCATGATGCGATTGTCGATGAAGCTGCAGACGCAAGCGAGAGAGGTTGATGAAAAGTCTGGTGTGACGCGGATCGGTTCGCACAACCTCGGCGCCCCTACCGCGCGCGCCAGAGATGTCATGACGGATGGGTGGCGCGGCACCTATGGGGCAGGGCCCCTTCGTGTGTTGATGCAGGCGGAGGCGCGCGGAGAAGCGATCGAGGCGATCTGTGCGAGGATTTTACCCAGCCGGACGCGATGGTCGCGTAAAACCCTCTTGCTGCATTGTGTTGTATTTGATCTTGCTCAAGAATGCGGCGAGCGGTGGAGTGTTGTGTGAAACCCTCGTGAGAGTAGCTAGTCGCAGAACCCTCTCGCGAGAAGCGCCAATGGTTGGAACCCCCTCGTTGTGCATGGGCCTCCTTTTATAGGGCAAGGGTCACCGGCAGTGTCAGCGTGAGGTAGAGGGTAAAAGCGTAAAAGGGGTGGTAGTTGGAGCAGTCGCGGGAGCGGTGCAGCTCGATGCTTTCTACCTACTTTTTGAGAGAGGGACAAGGGCATTAAATGCCCGTCGCCGTCGCCCAAAAGCTCCGCCATTCGTCTTCTTTCGCCACGGGCGAAGCCACCACCGTGGAGTGCCACCGCATTCTTCATGCAAGTCTGACCACCCGCCACGCGTCTCTGGAGAAAGGCTGGAGGCGGCGCGTGGGCAAGCGAGCTGGAGTGCGGACACGTGCACAGCTCTCCCGGCAAGCTCCTTGCGGGGCCTTGATCTTGCGGGCCGGGGCTTGCGGGCTCTGTGACTTACCGCCCCGGGTCCTCGCCAGAAGCTGGGCGCCAGGCGTGACCTGTGATGTGGTCTTGGTCCTCCCGGCGAGCTCCTCTCGCGGGAATCTGTAGGAATAACGTAGCCTTGAGCCTGGGATGGCCTTCCCGGCAAGCTCCTCTCGCCGGGGTCTTGAGTTTCTATCTTATATACTTTGTTCTTGAACGGCTTGGTGTGGAGCGGAGATGATCTCCGGCAAGCATTTGATGGATCTGGTTGCGGGGGCTGGGGCTGCCCGTGCACAAGTTAAGTCTTGAGGTACCCCTACCTTAGTACACCGACACTTTTTCTTCTCCGGCATTGTCATCCATGCCGTCGATGTCCTCGGAAGCGTAATCAAGCATGTCGGTTAAGTCCTCAACAGTGGCTATGAAGTGGGTGGTGGGTGGGACGTAAAATTCCTTGCTATCAACCCCTAGTGCGGGCTAGGCATAGTTCGGCAACGGTTCTTCCGTAATGGCGAGAGATCGCATTAGGTCCAGAGCCACGTTTAAGGGTGAGGTATGTACAAGGAAGTGAGAATCCGTGTAGCGGGACGGGACAAGAGTTCCATGACCGAGCTCGTGCAACACAGACCTCGAGAATTTGGAGTTGGTGCTCAGAGGTGAGTCCGGCTCGGTGAGGATAAAGGGGCCCAGGAGTGACTCCGGGCTGGCCGGTGAAGCAATTCCCTCCATATCTCCGGTGTAGGCCTCTTTGGCTGTAAATATCCCGCCGGTTTCTAAACTCCCGTCTTTGGATTCGGCGAGGAGTTCCGGATCTGAGGCCGGAACAGCGGTTGGGACCGCAAGCCCTTGGAAGATCAAGTCTCCTCGGACATCAGCGACGTAGTTTAAGTTTCCAAAACTGATCTGATGACCAGGGGCGTGATAACCCACAAATATAGGGGATCAATTGTAGCCTCTTTCGATAAGTAAGAGTGTCGAACCCAACGAGGAGATAAAGGTAGAACAAATATTCCCTCAAGTTCTATCGACCACCGATACAACTCTACGCACGCTTAACATTCGCTTTACCTAAAACAAGTATGAAACTACAAGGACATTGTAGGTGTTGTTGGATAGATTTGCAAGAATATAAAGAGCACATAAATAGAAACTAGGGGCTGTTTAGATAAAGACACAATAAAGTTAGTATAGCGAGTGTGGAAAAGTGGTGGTAGGAGTTGTGAAATTGTCCCTAAGCAATTGACTACATTACTAGAGCGATAGCAAGTTTTATGTGGGAGAGGCCACTGCTAGCATGTCATCCCTGACTTTGAATTCTATGCACTTATGATTGGAACTATTAGCAAGCATCCGCAACTACTAACGTTCATTAAGGTAAAAACCAGCCATATCATTAAGATATATTGGTCCCCCTTCAATCCCGTATGCATCAATTTCTATGCTAGGTTGAAGCTTCTGTCACTCTTTCCCTCCTATACATATTCCTATCAACATACAACTAACCCTATGGTGTGATCCACGCGCGCACTCATATGATGGGCACCAAAGGATAGCAACATAACCACAAGAAAATTAAACCAATCATAGCAATTCACTAACTACCAAAAGGACAACAAAAATCTACTCAGACATCATAGATGGCAACACATCATTGGATAATAATATGAAGCATAAAGCACCATGTTCAAGTAGAGGGTACATCGGTTTGCGGGAGAGTGGACCACTGTAGATAGATGGGGGAAGGTGATGGAGATGTTGGTGAAGATGACGGAGGTGTTGGTGTAGATCGCGGTGATCATGATGGCCTTGGCGGCGTTCCGGCACCACCGGGAGAGAGGGGGAGAGAGCCCCCCTTCTTCTTCTTCTTCCTTGACCTTCTCCCTAGATGGAAGAAGGGTTTCCCCTCTGGTCCATGGTCTCCATGGCGTGGGAGGGGCGACAGCCCCTCCGAGATTGGATCTGTCTCTTTGTCTCTCTCTGTTTATGCGTTTCTGGTTCTGCCCTTGCACGATTTCTTCTATTCCCGGAGATCCATAACTCTGATTGGATTGAAACTTTGAGCACAATTTGTTTCCGGATATTAGCTTTCCTGTGGCGAAAGAAGGGCAACAACCGCCTTACAGAGTGTCCACGAGGGTCAGGGTCGTGCCCACCCCCTGGGGCGTGCCCCCTGCCTCGTGGGCCCCTTGAGCATCGTCTCGCATTGATTCTTCTTCCCTAAAATCATAAATATTCCAAAAATATTCTCCGTCCATTTTTATCCCATTTGGACTCGGTTTGATATGGATTTTTTGCTAAACAAAAAACATGTAACAAACAGGAACTGGCACTGGGCACTGAATCAATATGTTAGTCCCAAAAATAGTATAAAAAGTTGCCAAAATTATGTAAAAGTTGTAGAATATTGGCATGGAACAATAAAAAATTATAGATACGACAGAGATGTATCAGCATACCCAAGCTTAATTCCTGCTCGTCCTCGAGTAGGTAAATGATAAAAATATAATTTTTGATGTGGAATGCTACTTAGCATAATCTTGATCATCTATCTAATCATGGCATGAATATTAAGACACAAGTGATTAAAAGAAATAGTCTATCATTTGACATAAAATAATTTAATACTCGGGCATCCCAACAAACAATCATGTCTTTCAAAATAGCAATGCTAAAGAACGCTATCCCTACAAAATCATATAGTCTTTTATGCTCCCTTTTCTTAACAAAAAGTACCCCTCATGCCCATTCCGGTGTCAGCCAAGCAATTGGTTCATACTTTTTAACGCGCTTCAGCTTTTTCAACCCTCACGCAATACATGAGCGCAAGCCATGGATATAGCACTACAGGTGGAATACAGTATGATGGTGGAGGTTGTGTGGAGAAGACAAAAAGGAGAATGTCTCGCATTAATACGTCTCCAATGTATATATAATTTTTTATTGCTCCATGCTACTTTATATACTATTTTAGGCAATATTGATCTTTATTATCCACTTTTATATTATTTTTGGGACTAACCTATTAACCGGAGGCCCAACCCAGATTTGCTGTTTTATGCCTATTTCAGTGTTTCGAGGAAAAGGAATATCACACGGAGTCAAAACGGAACGAAATCAACTGGAGAAGTTAATTTTGGAAGGAAACCAACCACATGGGCTTGGAGTGCACGTCAGGGGATCCTCGGGCTGCCCATGAGCGTGGGGGGCGCGCCCCTCCCCCCTGGGCGTGCCCCCCTACCTCGTGAGCCCCCTGGAGGTCCACCGACGTACCGCTTTCACCCATATATACCTTGTACCCTAAAACTTCCAGAACAGAAGATAGATCGGGAGTTCCGCAGCCGCAAGCCTCTGTAGCCACAAAAAACCAATCGGGACCCTGTTCCGGCACCCTGCCGGAGGGGGATCCCATCATCGGAGGCCATCTTCATCATCCCGGCGCTATCCATGATGAGGATGGAGTAGTTCACCCTCGGGGCTGAGGGTATGTACTAGTAGCTATGTGTTTGATCTCTCTCTCTCGTGTTCTCTCTCGTGTTCCTCGATGGCACGATCTTGATGCATCCCGAGCTTTGCTATTGTAGTTGGATCTTATGATGTTTCTCCCCCTCTACTCTCTTGTGATGAATTGAGTTTCCCGTTTGAAGTTTTCTTATCGGATTGAGTGCTTATGAGAACACTTGATGTATGTCTTGCCGTGATTATCTGTGGTGACAATGGGATATCATGTGCCACTTGATGTATGTTTTCGTGATCAACTTGCAGGTTTCGTGACACTTGGGAACCTATGCATAGGGGTTGGCTCACGTTCTTGACTCTCCGATAGAAACTTTGGGGCACTCTTTGAAGTACTTTGTGTTGGTTGGATGAATCTGAGATTGTGTGATGCATATCGTATAATCATGCCCATGGATACTTGAGGTGACAATGGAGTATCTAGGTGACATTAGGGTTTTGGTTGATTTGTATCTTAAGGTGTTATTCTAGTATGAACTCTTTTATAGATTGATCCGAAAGAATAACTTTGAGGTGGTTTCGTACCCAACCATAATCTCTATGTTTGTTGTCCGCTATTAGTTTCTTTGGAGTGACTCTTTGTTGCATGTTGAGGGATTATCATATGTTCTATCTATGTTATTATTGTTGAGAGAACTTACAATAGTGAAAGTATGAACCCTAGGCCTTGTTTCCTATCATTGCAATACCGTTTATGCTCACTTTTATCATTAGTTACCTTGCTGTTTTTATGATTTCAGATTACGAAAACCAATATCTACTATCTATTTTGCACTTGTATCACCATCTCTTCGCCGAACTAGTGCACCTATACAATTTGCCATTGTATTGGGTGTGTTGGGGACACAAGAAACTCTCTGTTATTTGGTTGCAGGGTTGCTTGAGAGAGACCATCTTCATCCTACGTCTCCTACGGATTGATAAACCTTAGGTCATCCACTTGAGGGAAATTTGTTACTGTCCTACAAACCTGTGCACTTGCAGGCCCAACAACGTCTACAAGAAGAAGGTTGTGTAGTAGACATCAAGCTCTTTTCTGGCGCCGTTGCCGGGGAGGCTAGGTAAGTGAAGGTATATCTTTAGATCTTGCAATCGAATCTTTTTGTTTCTTGTTTTAGCACTAGTTAGTCTATAAAAGAAAATTACAAAAAAATGGAGTTGAGTTTGTATCATACGCTTCACCTTTTTAATATCTTTTGTGAGTATGATGGAAAGGATAATTGTGCTCAAGTGCTAGAAGAAGAAATCTCTAAAACGTTTGGCACTAAATATGTGAATGATGAGCATGATTGCAATGTTGTTAGTATGAATTCCTTGAATATCCATGATGCTAAAGATATGCAAACCACAAGCTTGGGGAAGCTATGTTTGATGAAGATGATATTTTTTGTCCCCCAAACTTTGATGAACAAATTTACTATGATGAAAGCATGCCTTCTATCTATGATGATTTATGATGATACGTATGCCATAAAGAAGAATTTTGCTTATGTGGAGAGTAATAAAATTCCTATGCTTGTAGACCATGAAAAGAATGCTTTAGGTGCTGGTTATAGTGTTGAATTCATTCATGATGCTACTGAAAATTATTATGAGGTAGGAACATATGCTTGTAGGAATTGCAATAATGTCAAGTTTCCTCTCTATGTGCTTAAAATCTTGAAGCTATGCTTGTTTTACCTTCCTATGCAAGATGATTCTTGTTCCCATAATTAGTTTTTTCACAAAATCCCTATGCATAGGAAGTGGGTTAGACTTAAATGTGCTAGCCATATTCTTCATGATGCTCCCGTTATGTTTCAATTCTTATCTTTTATGTGAGCATCATTGTCATCATCATGCCTAGCTAAAAGGCATTAAAGAAAAGCGCTTGTTGGGAGACAACCCAATATTTATCCTTACTGTTTTTGTGTGTCCACATGATTATGCTACTGTATTAATCATGTTTTATAGCTTTTGTTTCAATAAAGTGCCAAGTAGAACCTTTGGGAAGACTTGGGTGAAGTTTATATTATCTTGCTGTGAAAAACAGAAACTTTAGCGCTCACAAGATTAGCTGCCATTTTTTACTGGAGAGTGATTTTAGGTTAATTCTTTTTGAAGATGATTAATAGAAAACGTTCTCAGGTCCAGCAATTTATTTCATAATTTTTGGGGTTCCAGAAGTATACGTTTGATACAAATTACTACAGACTGTTCTGTTTTTGACAGATTCTGTTTTCTTTGTGTTGTTTGCTATTTTGATGAATCTATGGCTAGTATTTAGTGGTATGAACCATAGAGATGTTAGAATACAGTAGATATTACACTAATATGAATTTAGAATGAGTTCATTACAGTACCTAAGTGGTGGTTTTATTTTCTTGTACTAACAGAGCTTACGAGTTTTGTTTTGAGTTTTGTGTGGTTGAAGTTTTCAAGTTTTGGGTAAAGATTCGATGGACTATGGAATAAGGAGTGGGAAGAGCCTAAGCTTGGGGATGCCCAAGGCACCCCAAGGTAATATTCAAGGACAACCAAGATCCTAAGCTTGGGGATGCCCCGGAAGGCATCCCCTCTTTCGTCTTCGTTCATCGGTAACTTTACTTGGAGCTATATTTTTATTCACCACATGATATGTGTTTTGCTTGGAGAATCATTTTATTTTGTTAGGTTTTTCTTGATGTTAGTTAGAATAATGTTTTTGCATCTTTAGTTTCAATAAAAAAGTCAAGGATAGCCTTTGCCATGCTTATTTTGCTTGTATGCATGTTGCTGTTTGAAAACAGAAAGTTTACCGCTGTTGCAAATATTCCCTAGAAAAGTCAGAGCATGGTCTAACGTTGAATCCTTTTGCATATTGAGCTATGATAAATTTATTACAGTGGGAAGTTTAGTTCATAATTTTTGGACTCAGGGAAGTATTGATACTCTTGCATTCTTTACAGACTGTACTGTTTTGGCAGATTGCTGTTATGGTTGCATTGTTTGCATATGTTTGCTTGTTTAATGATTCTATTTGAGGATAGGAGTGTTAGATATACAGAGGCATTTAGTATTCAATGTTGAATAATAATGTTAGTGATTTGTTCAGTAGAATATGATAAGGTTTTGCATTGGTTTATACTAACCTATCTCACGAGTTCTTGTTGAGTTTGTTGTGAATGAAGCTTTTGATAAAAAAAAAGAAGAAACCATGGTATGAGAGGAATTAAGGAGACGCAAAAGTTCAAGCTTGGGAATGCCAAAGGCACCCCAAGATAATATTTCAAGAAGTCTCAAGCATCTACGCTTGGGGATGCCCCGGTAGGCATCCCACCTTTCTTCTTCAACAACTATCGGTTAGTGTCGGTTGAGCCTAAGTTTTCGCTTCTTCACATGAGTTGTGCTATCCTTGCATTGTAGTTTTCTTTAGCTTTGCTTGCTGTTTGAGTAAAGTATCAAGATCTGAAATTCTTTAATGAGAGAGAGCATTACACAAATTGGAATTTGCTAGAATACTCTATGTGCTTCACTTATATCTTTTGAGCGTGATAATTTTTGCTCTAGTACTTCACTTATATCTTTTAGAGCACGGTGGTGGATTTGTTTTAAAGAAACTATTGATCTCTCATGCTTCACTTAGATTATTTTGAGAGTCGTTAATAGCATGGTAATTTGCTTAATGTTAATATACTTGGTATTCAAGATATGTGAAACTTTCTTTTGAGTGCGTGAAATACTAAGATAAGTTTGATGCTTGATAATTGTTTTGAGATATGAAGGTGATAATATTAGAGTCGTGCTAGTTGAGTAGTTGTGAATTTAAAGAATACTTGTGTTGAAGTTTGTTATTCCCGTAGCATGCACGTATGGTGAACCGTTATGTGATGAACTCGGAGCATGATTTGTTTATTGATTGTCTTCCTTATGAGTGGCGGTCGGGGACGAGCGATGGTCTTTTCCTACCAATCTATCCCCCAAGGAGCATGCGCGTAATACTTTTCTTTGATAACTTCTAGATTTTTTCAATAAGTATATGAGTTCTTTATGACTAATGTTGAGTCCATGGATTATACGCACTTTTTCCCATCCTTCCACCATTGCTAGCCTCTCTAATACCGCGCACTTTTCGCCGGTATCATACACCCACCATAAACCTTCCTCAAAACAGCCACCATACCTACCTATCATGGCATTTCCATAGCCATTCCGAGATATATTGCCATGCAACTTTCCACCGTTCCGTTTATTATGACACGCTCCATCATTGTCATATTGCTAACATGATCATGTAGTTGACATCGTATTTGTGGCAAAAGCCACCTTTCATAATTCTTTCATACATGTCACTCATGATTCATTGCATATCCCGGTACCCCGCCGGAGGCATTCATATAGAGTCATACTTTGTTCTAAGTATCGAGTTGTAATTGTTGAGTTGTAAGAAAAATAAAAGTGTGATGATTATCATTATTAGAGCATTGTCCCAAGTGAGGAAAGGATGATGGAGACTGTGATTCCCCCACAAGTCGGGATGAGACTCCGGACTAAAAAATAAAATAAAGGAGGCCATAGAAGCCCAAATAAAAAAAGGAGGCCATAAAAAAAGAGAAAAGGCCCAAATAAAAAAATAATATAAAAAAATATAAAAAATGAGAGAAAAAGAGAGAAGGGACAATGCTACTATCCTTTTACCACACTTGTGCTTCAAAGTAGCACCATGATCTTCATGATAGAGAGTCTCTCATTTTGTCACTTTCATATACTAGTGGGAATTTTTCATTATAGAACTTGGCTTGTATATTCCAATGATGGGCTTCCTCAAAATTCCCTAGGTCTTTGTGAGCAAGCAAGTTGGATGCACACCCACTTAGTTTCTTTTGTTGAGCTTTCATATACTTATAGCTCTAGTGCATCCGTTGCATGGCAATCCCTACTCACTCACATTGATATCTATTGATGGGCATCTCCATAGCCCGTTGATACGCCTAGTTGATGTGAGACTATCTTCCCTCTTTTTGTCTTCTCCACAACCACCGCTCTATTCCACATATAGTGCTATATCCATGGCTCACGCTCATGTATTGCGTGAAGATTGACAAAGTTTTGAAAATGTTAAAGTATGAAACAATTGCTTGGCTTGTCATCGGGGTTGTGCATGATTTAAATACTTTGTGTGGGGAAGATGGAGCATAGCCAGACTATATGATTTTGTAGGGATAACTTTCTTTGGCCATGCTATTTTGAGAAGACATAATTGCTTTGTTAGTATGCTTGAAGTATTATTATTTTTATGTCAATATGAACTTTTGTCTTGAATCTTTCGGATCTGAATATGCATACCACAAGTAAGAAGAATTACATTGAAATTATGCCAAAGTATCACTCGCATCAAAATTCTTTTTATCATTTACCTACTCGAGGGCGAGTAGGAATTAAGCTTGGGGATGCTTGATCGTCTCCAATGTATCTATAATTTTGATTGCTCCATGCTACTTTATCTACTGTTTTAGGCAATATTGGGCTTTATTATCCACTTTTATATTATTTTTGGGACTAACCTATTAACGAGGCCCAGCCAGATTCTTTGTTTTATGCCTATTTCGGTGTTTGAGGAAAAGGAATATCAGACGGAGTCAAAATGGAACGAGATCAACTAGAGAAGTTAATTTTGGAAGGAAACCAACCAGATGGGCTTGGAGTGCACGTCAGGGAATCCCCGGGCTGCCCACGAGGGTGGGGGGCACGCCCCTCCCCCCTGGGCGCGCCCCCTACCTCGTGAGCCCCCTCGAGGTCCACCGACACACCCCTTTCACCCTTACATACCTACGTACCCTAAAACTTCCAGAACAGAACATAGATCGGGAGTTCCGCCGCCGCAAGCCTCTGTAGCCACCAAAAACCAATCGGGACCCTATTCCGGCACCCTGCCGGAGGGGATCCCATCACCGGAGGCCATCTTCATCATCCCGGCGTTATCCATGATGAGGAGGGAGTAGTTCACCCTCGGGGTTCAAGGTATGTACCAGTAGCTATGTGTTTGATCTCTCTCTCTCTCATGTTCTCTCTCGTGTTCCTCGATGGCACGATCTTGATGTATCCCGAGCTTTGCTATTGTAGTTGGATCTTATGATCTTTCTCCCCCTCTACTCTCTTGTGATGAATTGAGTTTCCCCTTTGAAGTTTTCTTATCGGATTGAGTCTTTATGAGAACACTTGATGTATGTCTTGTCGTGATTATCTCTGGTGACAATGGAATATCATGTGCCACTTGATGTATGTTTTGGTGATCAACTTGCGGGTTTCGTGACACTTAGGAACCTATGCATAGGGGTTGGCACACGTTCTTGACTCTCCGATAGAAACTTTGGGGCACTCTTTGAAGTACTTTGTGTTGGTTGGATGAATCTGAGATTGTGTGATGCACATCGTATAATCATGCCCACGGATACTTGAGGTGACAATGGAGTATCTAGGTGACATTAGGGTTTTGGTTGATTTGTATCTTAAGGTGTTATTCTAGTACGAACTCTTTTATAGATTGATCCGAAAGAATAACTTTGAGGTGGTTTCGTACCCGACCATAATCTCTATGTTTGTTCTCCGCTATTAGTGTCTTTGGAGTGACAATTTGTTGCATGTTGAGGGATTGTCATATGTTCTATCTATGTTATTATTGTTGAGAGAACTTACACTAGTGAAAGTATGAACCCTAGGCCTTGTTTCCTATCATTGCAATACCATTTACGCTCACTTTTATCATTAGTTACCTTGCTCCTTTTATTATTTTAGATTACAAAAACCTATATCTACTATCTATTTTGCACTTGTATCACCATCTCTTCACCGAACTAGTGCACCTATACAATTTGCCATTGTATTGGGTGTGTTGGGATCACAAGAGACTCTCTGTTATTTGGTTGCAGGGTTGCTTGAGAGACCATCCTCATCCTACGCCTCCTACGGATTGATAAACCTTAAGTCATCCACTTGAGGGAAATTTGCTACTGTCCTACAAACCTGTGCACTTGCAGGCCCAACACGTTTACAAGAAGAAGATTGTGTAGTAGACATCACGCATCAACGCGGCTAATCAACTGGTTATGGAGATGAACATCAATTGATGTCAGTGCGAGTAGGGATTGCCATGCAACGGATGCACTAAGAGCTATAAGTGTATGAAATCTCAAACTAGAAACTTAGTGGGTGTGCATCCAACTTGCTTGCTCATGAAGACCTCAGGCATTTGAGGAAGCCCATCATTGGAATATACAAGCCAAGTTCTATAATGAAAAATTCCCACTAGTATATGAATGTGATAACTCAAGAGACTCTCTATATGAAGAACATGGTGCTATTTTGAAGCACAAGTGTGGTAAAAGGATAGTAACATTGCCACTTCTCTCTTTTTCTCTCATTTTTTATTATTTTCTCTTTTTTTGGTGGGCTTCTTTGGCCTCTTTTTTTATTTGGGCTTCTTTAGCCTCTTTTATTTTTCATAAAGTCCGGAGTCTCATCCCGACTTGTGGGGGAATCATAGTCTCCATCATCCTTTCCTCACTAGGGCAATGCTCTAATAATGATGATCATCACACTTTATTTACTTACAACTCAATATTACAACTCGATATCTAGAACAAAGCTATGACTCTATATGAATGCCTCCAGCGGTGTACCGGGATGTGCAATGATCTAGCATAGCAAAGATATCAAAAAATGGACAAGCCATGAAAACATCATGCTAGCTATCTTATGATCATGCAAAGCAATATGACAATGAATGCTCAAGTCATGTATATGATGATGATGGAAGTTGCATGGCAATATATCTCGGAATGGCTATGGAAATGCCATGATAGGTAGGTATGGTGGTTGTTTTGAGGAAGATATAAGGAGGCTTATGTGTGATAGAGCGTATCATATCACGGGGTTTGGATGTACCGCCGAAGTTTGCACTAACTCTCGAGGTGAGAAAGGGCAATGCACGGTACCGTAGAGGCTAGCAAATTGTGGAAAGGTAAGAGTGCGTATAATCCATGGACTCACATTAGTCATAAAGAACTCATATACTTATTGCAAAATTTTATTAGCCCTTGAAGGAAAGTACTACTATGCATGCTCCTAGAGGGTATGTTGGTGGGAGTTAACCATCGCGCGCCCCCGACCTTCACGCAAAAGTTTAACAATCAAAATACAATGCGCGCCAATTTGGTTACATAGTTAGGAGAACATTCGTGCATGCTTCGGGAATCACAAACCTTAACACCAATATTCTTACTAAACAAAACCATTTACTAGAACCTCCCACATATTATCATCTCTATATCACAAAACTATTTCAAGGAATCAAACATATCATATTCAGTGATCTACAAGTTTATGTAGGATTTTATGACTAACCATGTGAATGACCAATTCCTATCAACTCTCTAAGTAGATATAAGTGAAGCAAGAGAGTTTAGTTCTTTCTACAAAAGATATGCCTATGCTCTGACAAATATAAGTGAATCAAAAGAGCATTCTACAAATGGCGGTTTTCTACGTGAAGAGAAACAGGCAATCCAAACTTGAAATGATATAAGTGAAGCACATGAAGCATTGTATAAGGCCATACTCAAAATATATAAGTGAAGCAATGAGAATTCTATAAATCAACCAAGGACTATATCATACCAGCATGGTGCATAAAATAAAAGTGAAAACTAAATGCAAAAGCCACTCCAAGCTAAGACTTGGTATGATTCTCTTGCTCCTGGTTGTGTGCGTAGTCCCCAGGATATGATTTATTACTTCTCTGCTAAATATTTCCCTGCTCATAAGAAACAAGCTGCCTTGCTGGAAATATATAACTTTGTGCAAATCAAAGAAGAGAGTGTCCCACAAGCTTGGGGGAGGCTTCTCCGGTTACTTAATGCTTTGCCTGATCATCCTCTCAAGAAAAATGAAATACTTGATATCTTTTATAATGAACTAACCAATGCTTCCAAGGACTACTTGGATAGTTGTGTTGGTTGTGTTTTCAGGGAAAGAACAGTTGACGAAGCTGAATTACTATTGAATAATATGTTGACTAATGAAAATAATTGGACTCTTCCTGAGCCAATTCCGAGGCAATACCTGAACCAATTTAGCCAACTCCTGAGCCTATTCCTAAACCCACTCCAAAGAAGAAAGGTGTTTTATTTCTCAGTCCTGAAGATATGCAAGAGGCAAAGAAATCAATGAAAGAAAAATGTATTAAAGCTGAAGATGTTAAGAATTTACCTCCTATTTTAGAAATACATGGTCTTAATATACCGCCTGTCGAAGAACCACATTGTCTTGATAACCCGACACAGGTAGTAAAGGTAAATTCTCTCTATAGATATGATAAAGTTGAAATCCCCTCTACTAAATTTCATAGCCCATGCTTAGATGAATTTGATGATTTTATGGCTAGACAAGAAAGTTTTAATGCTTATGTTAGTAGAGAGTTAAAGAGTAATGCGTGAGCGATAATATGGCTAGAGTTAAAGGTGAACTTAAACTCATTAGCAAATATACTTCTATGGTTGCTACTCAAGCTGAGCAAGTACTTAAAGCTCAAAATGATTTGGTTGATGAATTAAATAATAAAAATGACTTTGCTGTTAGAGTGTCTACTAGAACTGGTAGAGTGACTCAGGAACCTTTGTATCTTGAAGGCCACCCTAAGAGAATCGAGCAAGATTCTCAGAGAAACAATTTAGAGGCACCTAGTTCTTCTAAAAAGAAGAAAAAGAAAAACGATAGAACTTTGCATGCTTCTAGTGAACCTACTATAGACACACCTGAGAATCGCAATGATATTTCTATCTCTGATGCTGAAACTCAATATGGTGATGAACATGAACCTAGTGATAATGTTAATGATAATGTTCATGTTGATGCTCAACCTAGCAAAAACAATGATGTAGGGATTGAACCTGCTGTTGATCTTGATAACCCACAATCAAAGAATCAACGTTATGATAAGAGAGATTTTGTTGCTAGGAAGCACGGTAGAGAAAGAGAACCATGGGTTCAGAAACCCATGCCCTTTCCTCCAAAACCATCCAAGACAAAGGATGATGAGGATTCTGAGCGCTTTGCTGAAATGATTAGACCTATTTTCTTACGTATGCGCTTAACTGATATGCTTAAAGTAAATCCTTATGCTAAGTATACGAAGGATATCATTACAAATAAAAGAAAGATACCGGAAGCTGAAATTTCCACCATGCTTGCTAATTACACTTTTGAGGGTGGAATACCAAAGAAACTTGGAGATCCGGGTGTACCAACTATACCATGCTCCATTAAAAGAAATTATGTTAGAACTACTTTATGTGATCTTGGAGCCGGTGTTAGTGTTATGCCTCTCTCTCTATATCGTAGACTTGAATTGACTAAGTTGACACCTACCAAAATATCTTTGCAAAAGGCTGATAAATCAACTACTATACCTGTCAGTATTTGTGAGGATGTGCCTGTTGTGGTCGCAAATGTCACTATCTTAACGGACTTTGCTATTCTTGATATTCCCGAGGACGATAGTATGTCGATTATCCTTGGTAGACCTTTTCTTAACACTGCAGGGGCTGTTATTGATTGCAACAAAGGCAATGTCACTTTTCATGTTAATGGTAATGAGCATACGGTACACTTTCCGAGGAAACAATCTGAAGTTCACAACATCAATTCCATTGGAAAAGTTCCAACTATTATTATTGGAGGTTTTGAATTCCCTCTCCCTACTGTCAAGAAAAAGTATGATATTCTTATTGTTGGGGATTTTCATATCCCCATTGAGGTAACTTAGTGTTATTCGGAATTTCTCCGGTTCCGTGTTATTCGGAATGAGTTTGTTAACAACACTTGATCAACCTTGTTAGTGGATTCATTTTGATGATCATGAGATGGATGAAACTAGAAGGCACAACCTTCTGTACCCTCTTTTTACTTTCTGTTATTTAGAATAAATAAAGAAAAAATAGTTATATCTGTCTATTTTCTGAACTATCCGTGCATTAAAAAATATCCTGAAAATAAAAGTGCTCCAAATGCCCTGCAAATTTAGTATGATTTTTTATGGAATATTTGATGATTTTAGGCACTGAAAACACCACAGGAGGGGCAAGCACCAGGCCACGAGAGTGGAGGGCGCGCCCACCCCACCTAGGTGCGCCCCCCTATCTCGTGGGCCCCTGGTGGCCCCCCTCCACTTATGCCAGCACCCACACACTACATCTTCTACCCAAAAAATCCCCATCTAGGTCAAGCATGAGTTCTAGCTCATCTTGCTGCAATTTTCGATCTCCTTGCTCAAAGCTCCATTTACAAAACTGCTTTAGGAGATTGTTGCTTGGTATGTGACTCCACCATTGCTCCAATTAGTTTTTGTTCTAGTACTTTATTCATTGCAAATTTTTGCTGCATAGGTGACCATGTTCTTGAGCTTGCATGTTAAATTTATGAGGTCCCAAGCAATTCCAATGCATGATATAGGCTCTAGGCACTTGTAGGTGTAGTTGCTATCCATCTTGTTTAGTTTTATTCACTTTTATTTTGAAGTTACTAAAATTTCAGAAATATTTCAGAAAAAGAATTATGCTTAGAAGAATGTACCAAGGTGGTTCCTCGGTAAAGAAAGGGCCCAGGATTGCTATACGTGAGCAAGATGTTGAATTGCCAAGGGACGCGGATGTACGAGCTTGTGAGTGGCCATCTGATGATTTTACGGTCGAAGCAGGCTTTAAGGAGGAATTTGACGTGTATGTACGTAATGCTGATCTGGAGCACTTCTTACAAGATAAGTGTCCTCAGTACTATCAATTGACTGATTCCTTTGTGCGGAGGTTTACATATAACTGTGTGCGTAATTCTCCTAGTGTCATATTTGATATTTATGATACATCTCATACCATGGACTTAGAGGATTTCACAACTGCTTGCAAACTCCCGCAGTGGGGTAATATTAATGATCCTCACAAATCTGTATTTTGAGATTTCCTTGCTAGTATTACTGTGGGAGAATCTAGGGACTTAACACAAGCTACCATAGGGAGTGCCGGGGGAGACTGCCCGCCACGAACACCTACGGGACCGGAGCCCCTTGTCTGTGCGGTACGAGGGCGGAGGGAGCACGGAGAGTAGATAAATGGCGAGCACGCTGGCGGTTTTACCCGAGTTCGGACGCGATGGACGCGTAAAACCCTACTCCTGCCTTGGTTTGTATTGAGCTCCGGAGCTTGAAGAGCTACAGTAGTAGCTACACCGAGCGCGAGAGTTGCGAAGGTTTCCGACCCCAACCCCCTCCACGTTGTGCATGGGCCTCCTTTTATAGTGCAAGGGGTCACCGAGCAGTGTCAGCGAGGAGAAAGGGGTAAAAATGTAAAAGAGGTGGTAGTTGGAATAGTGCGGGAACGGTGAAGCTACGGTCGTGAGCAGTGGTCGCTACCTACTTTGTGATGGGGACAAGGGCATTTAATGCCGTCGCCGTCGACCCAAAAGCTCCGCCCTTGTGTCTCCGTCGCCCGCGGCGATGGATCCACCACCGTGGAGTGCCACCGTGCCCCAGGCTGCACAGCCATCCGCCACGCGTCCTGGAAAAGCCCGAGGCGTGGTGGGTGATGAGCTGGGCGGGCACTGGCGCAATTCTCCGGCAAGCACCTTGCCGGGTCTTGATTTTGCCGGGCCGGGAGTTTGCGGGCTCTGTAACTGTTGCTCCCGGGCCCTCGCCGACGCATATAGCGCCGAGGCGTGTCTTCTATGATGTAATCTTCTAGTCTTCCTGGCGAGCTCCTCTTGCCAGGGCCTTGCGTGAGTGATATAACCTTGAGCCTGGAACGGCCTTCCCGGCAAGCTCCGCTTGCCGGGGTCTCGATCTTCTGTCTTGTATACTCCATCTTTGAATGGTTTGACATGGAGCAGGAAGGTCTTCGGCGGGCACGTGGTAAACCCTGCAACCGCCCGTGCACAAGTTGGGGTACTGAGGTACCCCTACCTTAGTACACCGACAGGGAGCATCCATTTTCCTGCTATACATTATTTTGCTCTCTTCATTGGTAGATGCATTAATGGTAAAGATGAAGCATGCCACATGTGTGTCCCTGATCTGTGTGTCCTCAAGAGTGCTGTGTTACACTACTAGGGAAAACCCTAGCAGTAGCGTTTTGTGCCTACTAGTAGCGCGGGAAGCCGCGCTACTAATAAGACACTACAGCTATTGCTTAGCAGTAACGCGTGCCATCACGCGCTACTGCTAGTACAAATAGCTGCAGCGCTTGTTCAGTACCGCACTACTGCTAAGTTATCTACTTGCAGCGTGTTTCCTTTCCATTGCTACTAGTATTTTTTTATATTTTTTTTATTTTTAGTGTATTTATGCGCCATCATACAAATATTGGTATGATACCAGCTGTTATGAGGTTTACATCATTATGTCCATAACAGTGTATTAAATGAAGGTGGATTAGGTTCAAGTGGAGGCAATATGTGGTGCATGTCAAAAGTATACTACTAATCCAAACTTGATGTACATTGGATTAGTAGTACTTTCGATGTGCACCACATGTTGCCTCCACTTGAATCTAATCCTTGACTAAATATTTAATCATCATGATGGTCATTACCACCAACATTATTTATTTAATCACCACTAACACTAGCTAATAATAATCATCATAGTCATTACCACCAACACTAGCTATTTTATCATCATAGTAATAGTGTAGCACATCATCATCCCGAAACTCATTTCTAGCCACTACTCACTCCTGCTACTCACTCTCTGCTGCTCTCTCTTAGGTAAAGAACATAAAACATGTGTAGCTCTCCTCCTTGATCAAGTTGGAGCATGCAGATGAACCTGTCTCCTAATCGTGGAAGGCGCCTCTGGTTGCTGCTCCCTAGTACTTCTCTGCGCTCCCCCAACACATATTTGGTCCAGTCTTGCACTATTAAGCATCCGTCGCTAATCTTGAATGCACTAAAGTAAGCTGTAGGATATCTTGGCCGTAAGTTGATAATACTTATGATACCTTTAGTCTCGATCCCATAAGGCACAACATTCATCGAGAGTCCCTGTTGAAGAACATCGTATGGTAAAATACTTAGCAATGAAGTTTAGCTTCAAAAATAATGTATGGAAAAGATGCAATGAGGATAAAAAGTAAAAAATCTTACCATCCTTCCTAAATGGATGTGACCGTAGTTCATTACGAACACTATTGGTCGCACATTTTCAGTACTAAGATTTCTAAATGCAGGAAGAAAATTTGTCTTGACAGTATCAAGATCCTCAAGCCATGAAACATAATGGTGAGCTCCTCACAGTTGAGTTCAGCCCAGGATAGTATACGGTCCTGTCTACCAAGCGCTGGACATGTTTGCTTGCGGAAATAAGTGACAATACAAATTAGTTGTAAACTATTTTTGAATAAACAATATCAAAGACATAAATATGGTTGAGAAACTTACATAATGGTATAGCTGGAGGCATTTGCACATTGACCGGATGTCGGTATTACCTTCAATATCATCTTAGGAAGGAATATCAAAGGTGATAACCATATCAGGCTCAAATGCATAAGTCTTGCATAGTGCTCGCCATGTTTTGCATCCAAAATAGGTGTAGTCATCTGAATTGTATAACCGCATGGAAAATATAACCATGCTCGGTCTTCAAGTAAACTTTCTTTTCCTCCATGCTATGACTGAAACCTATCTTATCCAATACAAAAACTCTTGCATGGCGGGGATACGCTAGTAGAATAGTAAAAATATAAGTTGAAGCAAATGAAGCGGATGTCATGCTTAATTACGAAAAAAGACTTGTCGTTGTGACTTCTTGTATCCACTTGAAGTTCTCGTCCAGCTTGATCTTGAAGCGCCTATCATCATCTAGGAAGATTCCGTCAGATGCAGCAGCGCTTCGTCTTCGCAGTATTTGCAAATACCGAAATCCTTCTCGTCGTCAGACATTTCCTATGTTCATAGTTAAAACATTAATTGAAAATCGATCGAAGACAACTACCAAGATACTCAACACACAAATCCAGGGCACTCGATATTTCCTACATATTCTAGCACAAGTCATGCCAAAATTCACGGAAAAATCCGACATGACCTTTCCTAAAATAGGACATATCGAGCGCCTGAAATTTGCCGGAACGGAAATGAATCAACACTCCGGCAAAACATAGGCCACTCGAAGGTATAACCTGCAAACATGACCGGCCACTTGGATATTGAGCAACACAAGATATACATTTCAAAATATCTTATAGGACTCAAATTAGCATGCATTCAATAAGCAAAAGTAGATCATCTCATGCGTCAGTACATTGTCGAATATTATCACTAATACATCACGAATAGTGTCATACATATAACATCACTAATACAACTAAAACTCTAGCACACGACGGGTATCGGCGCGGGCGGTGGACACCCACAGAGAAGGCACCATCACGGGATCATAGCTCAGCGAGATCCCGGAGAACTACCGGTATTGGAGAACGGCCTGTGCTCCAACGCAAACAAGTAGCGACGGACGTGCGCGTCCTCCTCACTTACACGGTGACGCACCACCTCCGCGGAGTCCTCGAGCCTCTGGATCGTCACTGGCCCACACGACCGCCACCAAAGATGGTTCGGGGCAACGACAGGCTGGCTCCTCACCAACCTGCGCCCCCCGGTAGGTAGTGCCTCCCAGTACCAACCCGGCGGAGCCCAGTCCTGGACATGGCCGATCTGGTCAAGCAGGTGTCGTCCTCCGCCGACTCGATGACGAGGATGCGGGATAGGCATCGTCCACGTCGAGGTGGGAAAAATTGCTTTAACTAAAAAATAGAAACAAGTTCTTACTAACTAGTTCTATTAATTCAACTAGTTCTTACTAAAAATAAACTTACTATAAATAAAAATATTCTAGTACCTAATTAGTACCTAATTCTTACTAACTAATTAGTACCTAGGAACTACTACCCTAATTACCATCTAAGTAATTAACTAACTAGCACTAAAAATAGCATAGGGTTCATACTAACTAGCACTAAATACCTAGGATTCATACTAAGCAGAGAAGAGGGGTCGGAAGGGGAGAGAGGGATCGGAAGGGGAGAGTGCTTACAGAGGGCGGGGAGAGAGATGGGGTCGGGGGAGACAGCGGCGAGGCGGGTCGGGGAGAGGCAAGGAGGCGGGTCGGGAGATGGCGGCGAGGCGGGGTCGGGGGAGACGGCGGCACCGAGGCGTGGCGAGGCGGGGTCATGGGAGAGGCAGGCGGGTCGGGGAGACGTCGTGGCGCAGGCGTGGTCGGGGTGGGGAGGAAGCGGAGGAGAGGGAATCAGGCCGCACGGGGGGTTAGGTGAAAATAGCTTTAACTGTAGCGTGGGAAGGAAAAATGCGCTGCTGCTAAAATCTATAGTAGTAGCGCTGTCCGTAGAAGGGCGCTACTACTATACCTAGCACGTCGGGAACGGTGTGGCAATTATAGTAGTAGCGCTTTCTGCAAGGACAGCGCTACTGCTAAGCTGCTAACTGTAGCACGGTTACGCTAAGCGCTCTTTGCTAAGTAGCGATGGCGCCTCATTTTAACAAGCGCTACTGGTAACGTTCTGTGTATAAGGTTTTCCCTAGTAGTGTTAGGTTATAAAGGTTATAACTTGGGGGCAATAGTTGCACGTAGGTTGCAGAATAATAGTAGAAAGGGAAATTTATTTGGAGGAATTTATGCAACCCGTGTGGCGAATTATCTTGGTATAGCCCGACGAGAGGGAGATATGATAATACCTCCTGTTTATTTGGATTCTGGAGCGATGGTCAATCATCAATTCCTTGGGAGGAATGAACAATTCCTCCAATATCGACTAATCTATGACAGACACAACGTCGTCCATGTTACTCTTCCTGCTTCCTACCTTTTTGATTATCAGGCAAAAGGAAGATATGTTGTCACCAGGGAGGAAGCAGCCGAACACGACGGGAGAGCGGAAGCAGCTCGCCAACACACCGCAGCTCAGGAGGCGGGTGCCGCTGCATCTCAGTATGACCCCAGTTTCACTTACGGATATCAGCGAGGCGGCCCTTGGTACTAGACCAACTTAGGCCAAAAGCCTAAGCTTGGGGGAGTACGTATTTCCACCGACTTTACATTCATGTTCACACACTAGTCGTCTGTGCTCATACTCTTTCATTGTATTATCCATGCTAGTTTAAATTTCTTTTTCTAGTTTTCTTCTTATGTGTTTTATAAACCTTGAGAAAAAACAAAAAAAATAGTTAGTTTAATTTCCATGCTTGTAGTAGTAATTAAAATGAAAACCCAAAAAGATTTCTAGTTCTTCTTCTTACTTGTTGGGAGCTTTCCCGTGTAAATAGTTTTATTTTCTTTTCTTTCTTTTGGGGGTCGAAAAGACCATATTGAAAATGTTTAGTGGCTCTCATATGCATGATTTTTTATTTAATTTAGAGCCCATATTACCTTGGCTTCTCTCTTGAGTTGAATGCTTGCAGATTCCAGCTTAGTCCAATGCACGTGCACTCTTATTATTATACACATCTTTCGTTCGTGCAAGTGAAAGGCAATAATGATGATATATGATGGACTTATTGAGATGAAAAAAGCTGGTATGAACTCGACCTCTCTTGTTTTTGTAAATATGATGACTTCATCGTTTCCGAGTTAGCTTATTATGAAGTAAACATATTTGCAATGACATTTAGAGATTATAGTTGCTTGTGCCATGCTTGATTAGCTATGAGTTATAATGGTTTACCTTGCGTGCCAACATGCTATTAGAATGATTATGATGTGATTTGATGGGATGGTATCCTCCTTTAAATGAATTGAGTGACTCGACTTGGCACATGTTCATGCATGTAGTTGAATCAAATCAACATAGCCTTCATGATATTTATGTTCATGGTGGATTATATCCTACTCATGCTTGTATTCGGTGTGAATTAATTTTAATGCATGTTTATGACTGTTGTCGCTCTCTCAGTTGGTCGCTTCCCAGTCTTTTGCTAGCCTTCACTTGTACTAAGCGGGAATTCTGCTTGTGCATCCAAACTCCTTAAACCCCAAAGTTGTTCCATATGAGTCCACTATACCTTCCTATATGCGGTATTTACCTGCCGTTCCAAGTAAATTTGTATGTGCCAAACTCCAAACCTTCAAATGAAATTCTGTTTTGTATGATCGAGCAGCTCATGTTACAACTCGGGCTGCCTATATCTTTCATGCTAGGTGGGTTATTCTCAAGAGGAGTGGACTCCGCTCCTCATTCACGATAAAGGGCCGGTACCCGGGATGCCCAGTCCCATGATGCAAAAAGATCAAAGCAAATCAAAATAATTAAACAAAACTCCCCCATGGATGTTGTTAGTTGGAGGCACTCGTTGTTTCGAGCAAGCCATGGATTGATGCTTGTTGGTGGTTGGAGGAGTATAAACCTTTACCATTCTGTTTGGGAACTGCCTATAATGCATGTAGTATGTAAGATACAGCCATCTCATAGTTGTTGCGTTGATAGTGAAAGTGTGCGGCTCAAAATGTTATTCAATCTCTATTTTAAATCGAGCCCTGGCACCTCTACAAATCCCTGCTTCCCTCTGTGAAAGTCCTATCTATTACTTTTATGTTGAGTCATCACCCTTCTTATTAAAATCACCCGCTGGAGAGCACACTGTCATTTGCATTCATTACTATTGGTTTATATTGGGTATGACTTGAATGGATCTCTTTTACCATGAATTACAATGTTTAGTCAGACCTTGATCTTTAAAGGTGCTCTGCATTTATGTTTTGTGGTCTCAGAAAGGGCTAGCGAGATACCATTTTGTTATATCATGTTATGATTGTTTTGAGAAAGTGTTGTCATCCGAGTTTTATTATTATGGCTCGCTAGCTGATTATGCTATTGATATGAGTAATTGTGAGACCTAAGTGTTATTGTGAGTATGGTTAGTTCATAATATTTGTTGAAACTTGAATGCTGGCTTTTCATGTTTACAACAACAAGAGCAAACAGAGTTTGTAAAAGTTTTTCTTTATCACTTTCAGTTTATCAACTGAATTGCTTGAGGACAAGTAAAGGTTTAAGCTTGGGGGAGTAGATACGTCTCCATCGTATATACTTTTCCAAACACTTTTGCCCTTGTTTTGGAGTCTAACTTGCATGATTTGAATGAAACTAATCCGGACTGACGCTGTTTTCAGCAGAACTGCCATGATGTTGTTTTATGTGTAGAAAAGAAAAGTTCTTGGAATGTCGTGAAAATTCACGGAGCAACTTTTTGGAAAATATAAAAAATATTGGCGAAAGAATCAAGACCAGGGGGCCCACACCCTGTCCACGAGACAGGGGGGCGCCCCCTCCTCCTGGGTGCGCCCCCCTATCTCGTGGCCCCCCTGGACCTCCACCGACCTCAACTCTAACTCCATATATTCACTTTCGGGGAGAAAAAAAATCAGGGAGAAAGTTTCATCGCGTTTTACGACACGGAGCCACTGCCAAGCCCTAATCTCTCTCGGGAGGGCTGATCTGGAGTCCGTTCGGGGCTCCGGAGAGGGGGATTTGTCGCCGTCGTCAGCATCAACCATCCTCCGTCACCAATTTCATGATGCTCACCGCTGTGCGTGTGTAATTCCATCGTAGGCTTGCTGGACGGTGATGGGTTGGATGAGATTTACCATGTAATCAAGTTAGTTTTGTTAGGGTTTGATCCCTAGTATACACTATGTTCTGAGATTGATTTTGCTATGACCTTGCTATGCTTAATGCTTGTCACTAGGGCCCGAGTGCCATGATTTCAGATCTGAACCTATTATGTTTTCATGAATATATGTGTGTTCTTGATCCTATCTTGCAAGTCTATAGTCACCTATTATTTGTTATGATCCGATAACCCCGAAGTGACAATAATCGGGATACTTCTCGGTGATGACCGTAGTTTGAGCAGTTCATGTATTCACTATGTGCTAATGCTTTGTTTCGGTTCTCTATTAAAAGGTGGCCATAATATCCCATAGTTTCCACTAGGATCCCGCTGCCACGGGAGGGTAGGACAAAAGATATCATGCAAGTTATTTTCCATAAGCACGTATGACTATATTCGGAATACATGCCTACATTACATTGATGAATTGGAGCTAATTCTATGTCACCCTATGTTATAGCTATTATATGAGGAATGGCATCCGACATAATTATCCATTACTGATCCTATGCCTACGAGCTTTTCACATATTGTTCTTCGCTTATTTACTTTTCGGTTGCTACTATTACAACTACTACAAAAACCCAAAAACATTACTTTTGCCACCGTTACCTTTATTATCATACCACTTTTGCTACTAAATACTTTGCTGCAGATACTAAGTTATCCAGGTGTGGTTGAATTGATAACTCGATTGCTAATACTCAAGAATATTCTTTGGCTCCCCTTGTTCGAATCAATAAATTTGGGTTGAATCCTTTACCCTCGAAAGCTATATTGCGATCCCCTACACTTGTGGGTTATCACGCCCATCAGTGCATGATGCTCGGCTACTATGGAGGAGCGGCTCATGGCCTTCTCCATCAGATCTTGCCAATCTAACGCGACCCGAGCCCCTGTGTACGGTGCTGGTGGTGGTGCCTCGGCTCCCCCTTTGTTGAAGGGTGGCTGTGATATTTTGGAAGGCCTTAAAAGCTCTGGAACCAGCTCTTGAGATGGCCCGGTCTGCACAAGCTCCTTCTCTCGGTCTTCAGTGGCCGAAGTGCCAGCTTCGGCCATATCAACATCGACATCACCCTCCCCCTGGTGTTCGTCACGGGCGGGGCCCTCTGGGACTGCACCTCCTTGGTCTCTCTGATGATCGAAGGAGGCACAGAATGCGAGTTGCCCCGCTTTCCGCCAGGTCGGCTGGCGGAGAGGCACCTTCCGGTATCTCGTCGATAGGAAGGTCACGCGGCAGGCTACAACATGGGTGTGCATATAGGGTTATTGTTGGGTCAGTAAAACCAATCCCGGGTAAATTCAAATCCTCACCTTTCCGCATTGGGTTTAACCCTATGAACATTATCTCGGACGTTCTCGGAGGATACAAACTTCTATTTGGAGTCTGAACTGTTGTTGGGGATGACCAGCTTCCCATTGCTCTTCTTTGGATGATGCCCTTCTTTGGCCTCGACTGAGGCTGCTCTTTTCTTGGTATAGGGGGAGTCATTCTCCTCCTCCCCCTCTTCGACCTGCTCCCCCTCGTGTGTGGACGGGGTGTGGGTGTCCCCGGACTTGGCGTCCGAAGGGATCCGCTGGCGGAGGCCTTCTCGGGCATCCCTTGCGGGGTTCTTCATTGTCTTATTCTCTGGTGCTTTATAAGGCACTGCGGCCAACATTTCCTCCAACTGAGCCAACCTGAGGTCTTTGGGCAGCGGGGATGGACTATTCATCTTCTTGGCCTTCTCGAGCAAAACTTATGGAAATAGGGGGGCGAATAATTAATCTAATATAATTAGAATGTCTGGCTTTGGAGTAGATGAAAGCTTTGTTACCTTCTTAGGAGGGTGTTCGGCGTCGAGGCCGGCGTCTGCCTCGTCCTCTGCCGGCCAATCCTCCTCTTGGGGTTTGAATAGCACCCTCCACAGCTTGTCGTAAGTGGTGTCTGCTACCTCTTAAGCACGGCGTTGGTTTTCCCTTGAAGAGGAAAGGGTGATTCAGCAAAGTAGCGTAAGTATTTCCCTCAGTTTTTGAGAACCAAGGTATCAATCCAGTAGGAGGCACCTCAAAAGTCCCACACACCTACACAAACAAACAAGAACCTTGCAACCAACACGATAAAGGGGTTGTCAATCCCTTCACAGTAACTTGCGAAAGTGAGATCTGATAGAGATAATAAGATAAGATAAATATTTTTCGTATTTTCATGATATAGATTGGAAAATAAAAGATGCAAATAAAAGTAGATGGGAAACTTATATGATAAAAGATAGATCCAGGGGCCATAGGTTTCACTAGTGGCTTCTCTCAAGATAGCATAAGTATTACTGTGGGTGAACAAATTACTGTCGAGCAATTGATAAAAAAGTGCATAGTTATGAGAATATCTAGGCATGATCATGTATGTAGGCATCACGTCCGTGACAAGTAGACCGAAACGATTATGCATCTACTACTATTACTCCACACATCGACCGACTCCTGCCTGCATCTAGAGTATTAAGTTCATGAAGAACAGAGTAACGCATCAAGAAAGATGACATGATGTAGAGGGATAAACTCATGCAATATGACATAAACACCATCTTTTTATCCTCGATGGCAATAATACAATATCTGCCTTGCTGCCCCTACTGTCACTGGGAAAGGACACCGCAAGATTGAACCCAAAGCTAAGCACTTATCCTATTGCAAGAAATATCAATCTAGTAGTGTCACATCCCTAGTTCTGGTATGACCTAGACTAGCTAGTCATTTGTGCATCATGTTTATATTCATTTAAATTTGAAATGAGGATTTGTAAAACCCTCAGGATCATTTTTAGAAATGACCCAAATAAAAATTGCTCCAAAAAGGTCCAAGAAAATGTTCATGTTGCCCTCTGAAAATATTGGACAGAGATAAAAATCAAACCAATATTTTTAGGAGCTCATAAGTATTTATTTTGGGCATTTGGAATTAATCGATAATTATTTTGCCTTGGATATATATATGTTATATATATATTATATGTCCAAAAATTATGTCATTTATTAAGGAGCTCTAGAATAATATAACTAGCTCTGAAAAATTTGGCATAAGTAAATAAAATGATTTAGTATTTTAAACTAAATCAAAACAAATTCTGAAAAAAGAAAAGCAGAAATAAAAAGGAAACTTACGGCGCCTAGCTCTGTCTTGTGAAGACCTTTGTCTTGACTTTGGCCAGCCAGCCCAGCCCGCCTCCTCCTCTGTCGTCTTCGTCCTCGGCAGGGGCGGGCGCGCGTGCCGACAGCAGCTCACGCGCGCGCGCCACGCCACCTCTCTGCTGCTGCTGCTGCCTCTCCCCTCCTCGTCTGGGCGCCCGGACGGCGCCACGCCGCCCGTTCCCTCTCCCCTCTCTCTCGCTCTCCCTCCTTCCTGGACCTCTCTCTCTCCCCCGCGAAGCCGGCCGCTGCCGTCGCCACCACCACTCGCCGTCGTCGCGCCACTGCCTCCCCTCGTCCCTCCGTCGTGTCCACGCGCTCCTTGTGTAGCTCGCCGCCTCCTCGTCGACGCCGACGGCGCCGGGCATACTGGGCGTCGCCATCGTCGTCTTCTTCATCGCCTGCCGCCGTGGATCCCCATCGCCGCCTCGTCGTCTCGGTGCATCCCGAGGCCGCCGGCGCCCGCTGCAACGCGGTGAGCTCCGCCACCGTTTCCCCCTCTCCGCTTGGTCACCCGCATGCCGTAGTCCCTTGTCCAACATGGCGAACCTCCGCCGCCGCCGAGCTCGCCGTCGGCGCAGCTCCGGTGACCATTTGGTCACCCGGCGAGTCAACACACCCGTAAGGCCCGAAGAGCATCCCTAGCTCTTTGCCCGTTAAATCTTCGAGCTCCAGACGCGTTTCCGAAACACGACCGAACTCCGGCGGCCGCATGCCAGCGAGCTTCGCCGCCGTCGATTCCGGCCACCCAGGCCCAGCCACGCCACCGCCGACGCAGCGCCATCGAGCTAGCTCTCCAACGCGCCTAGCCGCGTGCCATTTGGAGCACCACAGAGAAACCAGGGCACAAATGCGCGCGGACCTCGCCGGCGACTAACCGCGGCGTGGTTTGACCACACGCCGGGGTTTGACCCCCAGGTCAGCGCAGCGTGGGCGGGCCCTGCTAATTTTAGATTAGGATTAGTTTAGTAACTAATTACCTCTGTTAACGAACTGTGTCAGCGGCGTGTGGCCCCCACGTCGGGTTTGACCAGGTTGACTGCTTGACGCGATCTTGACGTCATCTTGACGCAATATATATTTCTGAAATTAAAATAAATCGGAAATTCGAGAAAATGATTTAAACTTCAAAATTCATAGAAATTCAACCGTAGCTCAGATTGAAATAATTTATATATGAAAAATTATCAGAAAAATGCAATCTTTCCATCTGTACTAGTTTCATGCATGACAAACCAACTTATACATGCTGAATTTGAGGAAACGCATTATGGCATAATAAGAGACTTAATTTAGAATTGCATTTGAGCTTAGGGTTCAAATGGACTTCAAACCAAATGACTACTAGTTGCATTAGCTCAAACAACATCACATCTTCATGCCATGTTCATGCATCATATTGTTGCATATGCTTGTGTATTGATTGTTGGCACCGTTCCTTCTCGATAGGTCTTGCTCCGGAGACCGTTCCAGAGTACCTGCCTATGAAGCAGTGCCTCCCTTGTTGATCTACCAGGCAAGCAAACCCCCTTGTTCATTCCGATAAAACCCTACTCTCTCGCTCCTGCTCTCAATTAATGCATTAGGACAACAACGATTCATCTGCTACTTTGTGATGCGGTAGTTGAACCCATTCCTCTGCATGACCTGTCATTGCCACAGTAAATAGTTAAAACCCACTAGCATGTGTAGGAGTTGATTGAGCCCATGTTGTGTTCCTACCATGCTATGCCTGCTATTGCTTAGAGTTGTGTCAGGTCTGGTTCATTGGGAATGAATTGGAGTGTTACGATATGTTACGATCTTTGAGAGTGAGCGTGTGAACACGATTTGGTAAAGGTAGCGGTGAGAGGCCATGTAGGAGTACATGGTGGGTTGTCTCTTGGAACCGTCCTTAAGCCTTGAGTTCTATGTATGTTGTCCAATGACTCGATACTACCACACATTGGGCTCAGGCGCTCCAAGCCCTCTCGACTTATTAACCGACTTGATCTCTGTCCGAGAGTCGCAACTAGTTTCTGGTGTTTGTAGGTAGTGCTATTTTTCTACCAAGTGGCACCCGGCGAGGTGGGCTTAGGACAGACTAAACACAGGTGGCACGGTGTACCAAGTGGCACCGGATGGTGGGCTTGGGAACCCTGCTCACATCGTTTGGGGCCGTGGCGACACCCGGCGGATCTCCTTACGGATGGAACCGAATAGGCGATAAACACTGGGCTAGAGTCTTGTGGGGTTAGTCGGTCGTGGCCGACTCCTCGCCGAGCTTCGCTTGAAGGTTGCCGAGATACACGACGTGTACATGGTGGTAAGTGGCGAGGCGTGTGTGAAGAAGTACACCCTGCGGGGTTAACATGATCTATTGAATAGCGGGTCGCATGGATATGGACTTCTTGGATGCTTACATGGTACATAGATAACTTGAAGTGGATACTCTAAAATGCTCAAGAAAGGTGTGAGTACTATGGATGGTCTTCTCGTAGGGAGGCGGGGATGAATCCATAGTAGTGTATTGTGTGGTGATTAGTGGACTCGTGTGCCATATCACCTCAAAGAAGTTCAGTAGTCGTAGAACAGGATAGCCACGAGTCAAAGCTGGCTTGCTGCAACTAAACCCCACATTACCCTCTTGATACAAGTGCATGTATGATAGGATCGATGTAAGTCTTCTGAGTACCTTTGTACTCATGGTGCTTTATTTATGTTTTTGCAGCGGAGACTTGGTCTTACTAGTGTTCTCGTGGACTTGACGAGTAGCTTGTACCTCAGCTACGATCTTGATCGGATGTTGTAGTTAGTCGGGCTCTTGACCTTTTCATTTGTAGATGTACGTACCCGGACATGTAATGCTTCCGCATGTTGCTTGTATGCTCTGTATGATGGGTCTTGTGACCCTGTTTGCAATAAATGCTATGATGGCTCTTGAGCCTTTATCTATATGAGTTGTTGAGTTATCTTTGTGATGTCATGTTGTACAGCACATACTTGCATGTTATGCGTCGTGTAATGTGTATTGCTATGTGTGGGATCGACTATCTAGTTGTTTATCTTTAGTAGCCCCTCTTACGGAAATGTCTCCTAGTGTTTCCTTTGAGCCCTGGTAGCTTGCTCTGCTCGGAACACTTAGGCTGGCGGCATGTGTCCTTCTTCGTTCTGTATACGTCCTTCGGGAAATGTCACGCGATGAACACGAGTCTGTTAGCCTAGTGCTACAGCCTGGATTCACTCGGCGATGACCGACACGTTCGATCTTTGGGTCATGGATGCTGTCCTGTAAGTTTGTGCCACTTTGGGTTTCGACTAGCCATGTCAGCCGGGCTCCTTATCATATGGATGCTAGCGACACTATCATATCGTGTGCCAAAAGGCATAAGCGGTCCCGGGCAAAGGTAAGGCGACACCGTGGGAATACCGTGCGTGAGGCGCAAAGTGATATGAAGTGTTACATGCTAGATCGATGTGGCATTGAGTCGGGGTTCTGACAGCTTTGGTATCAGAGCCTGACTGCTGTAGGATTACCAAGCCAAACTGGTCGAAGTTGGGTCTAGAAATTCTTTAGTTATGTAAGGGAATTGATTGTGGGAAGGAACGTAAGGCTCTTTTTACTTCTTATACCTCATGGCCTTCTGATCTGAGTCATCCTATCTTTCCTGCGGGGTTAAGGAACTAGGCTTCTCTTCCGTCTATCAGGATCACGTGTTACTACTCCGTAGTTCCATAGGATTGGTTGGTCAGAGTCATATTCCAGTTTTCGAGTACTTCCGGTGTAGTCTATCTAGTATGATCTCAGAACCTTCAGTGATGATGTTGAGTATGTTACTACCCCATTTTAGCAGGATGTCTCATTCTGAGCATTTTACTACCGTTATCTGCGGAATTGCCCTAGGAGTTGGGAGATACTAATTTCCTTGTCCTACATTCGTGGCCTATAGTTGATCTTGATTCCGTCCTTAACCGTTTCTCGGGATGTCATCAGCTAAGCGAAGCTTTGTTGCTCGTAGTCGATATCACGGAGATGGTAGGGATGAGGATCCTCCGACCAACCTTCATTGTGAGTTCATGTTAGAGATGGAAGAAACAAGCGTGAGTCTAACCGCTTGTTGGCGCGTATTGAGAGAACACGCACATCGGTTCAAAGTGCGCAACCATTCATGACTTCATCCGCTTGCACCCACCTACCTTTCATCACTCCATCGAGCCGCTCGATGCGATGGTAGCTCCGTAGTATCACACACAAGCTCCGTTCTGCGAACGTAGCTGAAGATGACAAGGTCACCTATGCCACGTACCACAGGAAGGTCTGCTAGTCTTTGGTGGCGAACTATGAGGCTATGCTTCCGGTTGGCGATTCCTACTTGGAGGATTTCACTGAGGCTTTTCGCGAGCATCACATTCCTCGAGCCCTCATCGATCGCAAGAGAGAAGAGTTACGTAGTTTCACCCGAGTAAGATGGTTGTTGATGCTTCTGCCGAGAGTTTGAGAACCTCGCCCGTTATGCCACGAAGAAGTGTCCACGGACGCCAAGAAGCGAGCTAGGTTCGGAAGGTCTCAACCCCAAGTTGCGTCGAGATCTCCACTTGCATCATTGTGATCGTTCCAAGCTCTTGTGAACAAGGCCATCAATGCAGAGACAGCTCAGCTCACTTACGAGGAGTCTCGTAAGCACACCGTGATTTGGGATCTTCTTCGGTTCGGTTCTCTAAAGCGCGGATTTGGGTTCGAACTCCGCTCTTCCTCCGGATATTCACCAAGGCCATCTCATGTGGTGCCTCCCCAGCTCGGTCGTATGTTCCACCAGGCCTCTTGGTAGACCGCTTGCAGTCAAGGGACCACATCCAACCGAGGACTTGCTTCACATGCGGGAAGCCAGGACACTATGCTGCGTGTTGCCCTCGGACTAGTTATGCTCCACCCCAGCCGAGAAGACTGTTGGCTGTGTTAAGCCATCACGCAAGATGATCGAGTGTCAAGTCAGCTCCCATTGAGCGTGGGCGTGTGCATCACGTCTCAGCTAATGCGCTCATGATGATCCGGATGTCGTTCTTGGTACACTCCTTGTCAGCTGTCATCCAAAGCGCCGGTTACATTCGATCTTGGAGCATCTCACTCCTTCATTTAAAAGCTATGCTAACTTGCACAACATGTCATTTTGTGATATGCCCTCTCCACTAGTCATTCAAACCCACGGATCCAAATGGCAAACTTCTAGTGTAAGCCATGGTAGCGAAATCCTTGTTGACAGACTTGTATTCCTTGCATCACTTATAGCCCTCAAGTCTCTGAGATATTAACATCATCTTGGGTATGGGTGGATGACAGCTCATTATGCCAAGATTGATTGTTACACAGTCTGTTCAGCTTACACACCCATCGGCAAGATAGTCCTTTATTTCCACTAGAGTTGCAAGGCGTCGGCTCTATTCTCTTAATGCCAGCCCTCTTCCGGACCTTCAAGATATCCCGGTAGTCCGTGACTTTCCGGATGTCTTTCGGAGGAACTGCCGGTGTTCCACAGCGAGAGATGTAGAGTTAAATCATAGACCTTATCCGAGGAACTGCTCCAATCTCTAGGAGACCTTACAAGATGGCACCCTTAGAACTAGCGAGCTTAAGAAACAACTTGATGAGTCCTTGCAAAGGGTTTCATCCGTCCTAGTTCTTCTCCTTGGGCTTGCCCGTTCTCTTCGTCAAGAAGAAGGATGGTACGGACGGATGGTTGTAGATTATCGTCCGTTAATTTGGTCACGATAAAGAACAAATATCCGCTCCCGGGATCAACGACTGTATGATCAGCTCGCTGGATCCTCGATCTTCTCAAGATGGATTTGAGGTTAGGCTACCACCAAATCAAGATCGAAGCGGGACATTCCTAAGACAGCCTTTGTCACTCGTTATGGCGAAGACGAGTACACCGTCATGTCCTTTGGCCTAACCAACGCTCCAGCCACATTCTCCGCTTGATGAACTCGATCTTCATGGAGTACTTAGATAAGTTAAATCGTGGTTTACCTCGATGATATTCTTATTTACTCGAAGAACGAACAAGAGCATGCCGAACATCTTAGACTTGTGCTAGAAAAACTCAGAGAGCACCGCCTTTACGCCAAGTTCTCCAAGTGTGAATTTTGGTTGCGAAGTGACCTACCTAGGCCACGTAATCTCGGTAAGGGCATTGCTGTCAATCCCGAGAGAGTTAAGGCCGTTCTCGATTGGACTCCACGAAACCGTTAAACAAGTTAGGAGTTTCCTTGGTCTAGCCAGCTATTATGCCGCTTTGTTGAAAACTTCTCCAAAGTAGCTAAACCCCTCACGGAACTTCTCAAGAAAGATAAAAAGTTTGAGTGGTCCCCACAGTGTGAGTCAGTTTTGAGGCTGAAAAGGCGCTGACTTCTGCTCCCATACTTGTGCCACGGTTTCACTAAAGACTTTGTTATCTCTGCGGCGGCCTCACGACAGGGACTAGGTTGCATTCTTATGCAGGATCGTCATGTGATTGCCTATGCATCTCGACAGTTGCATCCACATGAGGAGAATTATCCCACACATGATCTAGAGCTTGCAGCCGTAGTCTATGCACTCAAGACACTGGCGACATTACCTCCTTAGTAAGCGTTGCGAGATCTACACCGATCACGAGTCTCAAGTATATCTTCACCCAACCAGATCTGAACCTTAGGCAAAGGCGTTGGTTGGAATTGATCTCAGATTACGACTTAGGGATTACTTACACTCCAGGCAAAGCTAATGTCATGGCTGATGCTCTAAGCCGTAAATCCTATTGCAACAATCTCATGTTGCAGCAGGGCCAACCACTTCTCCATGAGGAATTCTGTAAGCTTAACCTTCACATTGCTCCTCACGGTTCCTTTCTACCTTGGTGGCGAAACCTGACCTTGAGGATCGGATTATCGCTGCTCAAAAGCGGGACAGGTATTTCCGGATCAAGAGAAACATTAAGAAGGAAGTTGGTGGATGTTTCTCTATGGATGATCGTGGTGTTGTTTTCTTCGTGAATCGCTTGGTGGTTCCCAGAATCAACATCTTCGACAACTGATTCTTAAGGGCGCATGAATCCCTCTCACGATTCATCCGGTAGTACTAAGATGTATCGGGACCTCGCCGGAGGTTACGGTGGACTAGGATGAAGAGAAATCGCTGACCGTTGCTAATTGCGGCGTTTGTCGACGCGTTAAGCGAGCATCAAAGACTGCTTGGCACCCTTGACCTTTAGCTATTCTGAATGGAAATGGGATAAAGTTGGTATGGACTTCATCACCGGCTTTCCCGGGACCAGAGAGGAATAACGCTATCTTCGTAGTCATTGATCGTCTTTCCAAAGTGGCTCACTTCCTACCTGTTAGAGAGTATCATCGCTAGTCAGCTCGTGACTTATATATTCTCGAATAGTATCACTTCACGGTGTTCCACTAGAGATCAATTCAGACCGTGGCGGTCTTTTCACTTCTCATTTCGGGAGAGTTTCCAAACCGCCATGGGAACCCATCTTTCCTTGATGCCGCTTTCCACCCTCGGTCAAGTGGTCGGTGGAAAGGTCAACCAAATTCTCGAAGACATGCTTAGAGCTTGCGTTATCTCATTCGGTATGGATTGGGAGAAATGTCTTCCTTTCGCCGAGTTTGCTTATAACAATAGCTATCAATCCGGTCTCAAGAAAGCTCCTTTTGAGATTCTCTATGGGCGAAGATGTCGAACACCTTTGAACTGGTGAAACCGGTGAAAGACAATTCTTTGGACGGACATGATCCGGGAGGCGGAAGAGCAAGTTCGCATCATTCGTGAGAATTTGAAAACAGCCCGATCTCGTCAAAAGAGCGATATGATCGTCATCATAAGGATATGACTTATGAAATTGGCAACAAAGCTTACCTTGGGTTACTCCTTTGAAGGGTACCCATCGTTTGATATCAAGGGCAAGTTGGCTCCTCGTTACATTGGTCCTTTTCGCATTCTCGCTAAGCGAGGAGAGGTTGCCTACCAGTTGGAACTACCCCACATCTTTCTCGAGTTCATGATGTCTTCCCGTCTCTCAACTCGGCGTTGCTTCTCGGATCCTATCCGCGGAGTGGACCACAAGCGCTTGATCTCCAAGATAACCTCACATACCGAGAGTACCGGTTCGCATTCTCGATCAAGCGAGCGTGTCACTCGGCGTCATAACATCAAGTTTCTCAAGGTTCGATGGTCTCATCATTCCGAGAGAGAAGCTACTTGGGAGCGAGAAGATCGTCTTCGATTGGAGTACCCGCTTTCTTTCCGTCGACCCACGAATCTCGGGGCGAGATTTTTTCAAGTGAGGCGAGTTGTCACATCCTAGTTACGGTATGACCTAGACTAGCTAGTCATTTGTGCATCATGTTTATATTCATTTAAATTTGAAATGAGGATTTGTAAAACCCTCGAGATCATTTTAGAAATGACCCAAATAAAAATTGCTCCAAAAGGTCCAAGAAAATGTTCATGTTGCCCTCTGAAAATATTGGACAGAGATAAAAATCAAACCAATATTTTTAGGAGCTCATAAGTATTTATTTTGGGCATTTGGAATTAATCGATAATTATTTTGCCTTGGATATATATATGTTATATATATATTATATGTCCAAAAATTATGTCATTTATTAAGGAGCTCTAGAATAATATAACTAGCTCTGAAAAATTTGGCATAAGTAAATAAAATGATTTAGTATTTTAAACTAAATCAAAACAAATTCTGAAAATAGAAAGCAGAAATAAAAAGGGAAACTTACAGGCGCCTAGCTCTGTCTTTGCCTGACCTTTGTCTTGGCTTGGCCAGCCAGCCCAGCCCGCCTCCTCCTCTGTCGTCTTCGTCCTCGGCAGAGGGGGAGCAGCGTGCCCGACAGCAGCGCCCGCGCGCGCGCCACGCCACCTCTCTGCTTGCTGCTGCCTCTCCCCTCCTCGTCTGGGCGCCCGGACGACGCCACGCGCCGCCCGTTCCCTCTCCCCTCTCTCTCGCTCTCCTCCTTCCTGGACCTCTCCCTCTCCCGCGCCCGGCCGCTGCCGCCGCCGCCACCACTCGCCGTCGTCGCGGCCACTGCCTCCCCCTCGTCCCTCCGTCGTGTCCACGCGCTCCGCCGCTGTGGGCTACGCCTCCTCGTCGAGACGCACGGCGCCGGACGCCCTGGAGCGTCGCCATCGTCGTCTTCTTCATCGCCGGCCGCCGTGGATCCCCATCGCCGCCTCGTCGTCTCCAGTGCATCCCCGAGGCCGCTTCGACGCCCGCTGCAACCGCGGTGAGCTCCGCCACCGTTTCCCCCTCTCCGCTTGGTCACCCGCATGCCGTAGTCCCTTGTCCAACATGGCGAACCTCCGCCGCCCGAGCTCGCCGTCGGCGCAGCTCCGGTGACCATTTGGTCACCCGGCGAGTCAACACACCCGTAAGGCCCGAAGAGCATCCCTAGCTCTTTGCCGTTCGTCTTCGAGCTCCAGACGCGTTTCGAAAGCACGACCGAACTCCGGCGGCCGCAGCCGAGCTTCGCCGCCGTCGATTCCGCCACCCCAGCCCAGCCACGCCACCGCCCGACGCGCCATCGAGCTAGCTCTCCAACGCGCCTAGCCGCGTGCCATTTGGAGCACCACGAGAGAAACCGGGGCACAAATCGGCGCGGACCTCGCCGGCGACTAACCGCCGGGCGGGTTTGACCAGTGTTGACGGGGTTTGACCCCAGTGGTCAGCAGCGTGGGCGGCCCCGCTAATTTTAGATTAGGATTAGTTTAGTAACTAATTACCTCTGTTAACTAACTGTGTCAGCGGCGTGTGGCCCCACACGTCAGGTTTGACCAGGTTGACTCTGACGCGATCTTGGACGTCATCTTGACGCAATATATATTTCTGAAATTAAAATAAATCGGAAATTCCGAAAATGATTTAAACTTCAAAATTCATAGAAATTCAACCGTAGCTCAGATTGAAATAATTTATATATGAAAAATTATCAGAAAAATGCAATCTTTCCATCTGTACTAGTTTCATGCATGACAAACCAACTTATACATGCTGAATTTGAGGAAACGCATTATGGCATAATAAGAGACTTAATTTAGAATTGCATTTGAGCTTAGGGTTCAAATGGACTTCAAACCAAATGACTACTAGTTGCATTAGCTCAAACAACATCACATCTTCATGCCATGTTCATGCATCATATTGTTGCATATGCTTGTGTATTGATTGTTGGCACGTTCCTTCTCGATAGGTCTTGCTCAGGAGACCGTTCGAGTACTGCCTATGAAGCGGTGCCTCCTTGTTGATCTACCGGGCAAGCAAACCCCTTGTTCATTCCGATAAAACCCTACTCTCTCGCTCCTGCTCTCAATTAATGCATTAGGACAACAACGATTCATACGCTACTTTGTCTTTGCGGTAGTTGAACCCATTCCTCTGCATGACTGTCATTGCCACGATAAATAGTTAAAACCCACTAGCATGTGTAGGAGTTGATTGAGCCCATGTTGTGTTCCTACCATGCTATGCCTGCTATTGCTTAGAGTTGTGTCGGTCTGGTTCATTGGGAATGAATTGGAGTGTTACGATATGTTACGATCTTTGAGAGTGAGCGTGTGAACACGATTTGGTAAAGGTAGCGGTGAGAGGCCATGTAGGAGTACATGGTGGGTTGTCTCTTTGGAACCGTCCTTAAGCCTTGAGTTCTATGTATGTTGTCCAATGACTCGATACTACCACACATTGGGCTCCGGCGCTCCAAGCCCTCTCGACTTATTAACCGACTTGATCTCTGTCCGAGAGTCGCAACTAGTTTCGGTGTTTGTAGGTAGTGCTATTTTTCTACCAAGTGGCACCCGGCGAGGTGGGCTTAGGACAGACTAAACACAGGTGGCACGGTGTACCAAGTGGCACCGGATGGTGGGCTTGGGAACCCTGCTCACATCGTTTGGGGCCGTGGCGACACCCGGCGGATCTCCTTACGGATGGAACCGAATAGGCGATAAACCTGGGCTAGAGTCTTGTGGGGTTAGTCGGTCGTGGCCGACTCCTCGCCAAAGCTTCCGCTTGAAGGTTGCCGAGATACACGACGTGTACATGGTGGTAAGTGGCGAGGCGTGTGTGAAGAAGTACACCCTGCGGGGTTAACATGATCTATTGAATAGCGGGTCCATGGATATGGACTTCTTGGATGCTTACATGGTACATAGATAACTTGAAGTGGATACTCTAAAATGCTCAAGAAAGGTGTGAGTACTATGGATGGTCTTCTCGTAGGGAGGCGGGGATGAATCCATAGTAGTGTATTGTGTGGTGATTAGTGGACTCGTAATGCCTATATCACCTCAAAGAAGTTCAGTAGTCGTAGAACAGGATAGCCACAGAGTCAAAGCTGGCTTCTGCAACTAAACCCCACATTACCCTCTTGATACAAGTGCATGTATGATAGGATCGATGTAAGTCTTCTGAGTACCTTTGTACTCATGGTGCTTTATTTATGTTTTTGCAGCGGAGACTTGGTCTTACTAGTGTTCTCGTGGACTTGACGAGTAGCCTGTACCTCAGCTACGATCTTGATCGGATGTTGTAGTTAGTCGGGCTCTTGACCTTTTTCATTTGTAGATGTCGTACCCGGACATGTAATGCTTCCGCATGTTGCTTGTATGCTCTGTATGATGGGTCTTGTGACCCTGTTTGCAATAAATGCTATGATGGCTCTTGAGCCTTTATCTATATGAGTTGTTGAGTTATCTTTGTGATGTCATGTTGTACAGCACATACTTGCATGTTATCGTCGTGTAATGTGTATTGCTATGTGTGGGATCGACTATCTAGTTGTTTATCTTTAGTAGCCCCTCTTACGGAAATGTCTCCTAGTGTTTCCTTTGAGCCACGGTAGCTTGCTCTTGCTCCGGAACACTTAGGCTGGCGGCATGTGTCCTTCTTCGTTCTGTGTACGTCCCTTCGGGAAATGTCACGCGATGAACACCGGAGTCTGTTAGCCTAGTGCTACAGCCTGGATTCACTTCGTGATGACCGACACGTTCGATCTTTGGGTCATGGATGCTGTCCTGTAAGTTTGTGCCACTTTGGGTTTCGACTAGCCATGTCAGCCGGGCTCCTTATCATATGGATGCTAGCGACACTATCATATCGTGTGCCAAAAGGCATAAGCGGTCCCGGCAAAGGTAAGGCGACACCCGTGGGAATACCGTGCGTGAGGCCGCAAAGTGATATGAAGTGTTACATGCTAGATCGATGTGGCATTGAGTCGGGGTCCTGACAAGTAGGCCAAACCAAACTGATAATTCAAAGAGACTTGCAAAGATAACCAATCATACATAAAAGAATTCAAAGGAGATTCAAATATTTTTCATAGATAAACTTGATCATAAACCCACAATTCAAGGATCTCGACAAACACACCGTGAAAAGAGTTACATCGAATAGATCTCCAAGAAGATCGAGGAGAACTTTGTATTGAGATTCAAAGAGAGAGAAGAAGCCATCTAGCTAATAACGATGGACCCGAAGGTCTGTGGTAAACTACTCACAACTCATCGAAGAGGCCTTGGAGATGATGTAGAGGCCCTCTATGGTCGATTCCCCCTCCGGCGAAGCGCCGACGAAGGCTCCAAGATGGGATCTTGAGGATACAAAAGGTTGCAGCGGCGGAAATAGTTTTTCGTGGTGCTCCTGGATGTTTTCGGGGTACGTGGATATATATAGGAGGAACAAGAATGTCGGTTGAGCCACGAGGGGCCCACGAGGGTGGGGGGCGCGCCCACCCCCTTTGGGCGCGCCGGGCACCCTCGTGGCCACCTTTTTCACTGCTTGACATCCACTCCAAGTCTCCTGGATT
The DNA here is from genome assembly GCA_021437245.1 of Aegilops speltoides. Classification (NCBI taxonomy): domain Eukaryota; kingdom Viridiplantae; phylum Streptophyta; class Magnoliopsida; order Poales; family Poaceae; genus Aegilops; species Aegilops speltoides. The sequence continues at coordinate 208,948,955 of CM038146.1, read as the reverse complement.
GCGTTTGTTCTAAAATGATCGCTCCCGAAGGTTTCATTCCGTTTGGACTCCGTTTGATATTCCTTTTCTTCGAAACACTGAAATAGGCAAAAAAACAGCAATTCGGGTTGGGCCTCCGGTTAGTAGGTTAGTCGCAAAAATGATATAAAAGTGTAAAGTAAAGCCCATAAACATCCAAAATGGGTAATATAATAGCATGGAACAATCAAAAATTATAGATACGTTGGAGACGTATCAAGCATCCCCAAGCTTAATTCCTGCTCGTCCTTGAGTAGGTAAATGATAAAAACAAAATTTTTGATGTGGAATGCTACCTAGCATACTTCTCAATGTAATTTTCTTTATTGTGGCATGAATGTTCAGATCTGAATGATTCAAAATAAAAGTTCATATTGACATAAGAAATAGTAATACTTCAAGCATACTAACTAAGCAATCATGTCTTCTCAAAATAACATGGCATTAGATGGTTCATCCCTACAAAATCCTATAGTTAGGCTATGTTTCATTTTCACACAAAATACTCCCATCAAGATAAACCCCAGTTTCATCCAAGCAATTGGTTCATACTTTTTAACGTTCTTCAGCTTTTGTTTCAACCCTCACGCAATACATGAGCGTGAGCCATGGTATAGCACTATGGGTGGAATACAATATGATGATGGACATTGTGTGGAGAAGACAAAAATGGAGAAAGTCTCACATTGACGAGGCTAATCAATGGGCTATGGAGATGCCCATCAATTGATGTCAACATGAGGAGTAGGGATTGCCATGCAATGGATGCACTAGACCTATAAATGTATGAAAGCTCAACAAAAGAAACTAAGTGGGTGTGCATCCAACTTGCTTGCTCACGAAGACCTAGGGCATTTTCAGGAAGCTCATCGTAGGAATATACAAGCCAAGTTCTATAATGAAAAATTTCCACGAGTATATGAAAGTGACAACATATGAGACTCTCTATATGAAGAACATGGTGCTATTTTGAAGCACAAGTGTGGAAAACGATAGTAACATTGTCCCCCTTTTTATTTTATTTTCCCTTTTTTGGGCCTTTCTTTTTTCTTTGGCCTTTCTTTTTGGCCTTTCTTTTTTTATTTGGGGACAATTCTCTAATAATGATGATCATCACACTTCTATTTATTTACAACTCATGAATTACAACTCAAAACTAGAACAAGATATGACTTTATATGAATGCCTCCGTGATGTGCAGGATGGGCGATGAATCAAGAGTGACATGTATGAAAAATTATGCATGGTGGCTTTGCCACAAATACGATGTCAACTACATGATCATGCAAGGCAATATGACAATGATGATGCGTGTCATGATAAATGGACGGTGGAAAGGTGCATGGCAATATATCTCGGAATGGCTATGGTAATGCCATAATAGGTAGGCATGGTGGATGTTTTGAGGAAGATATAAGGAGGTTTATGTGTGATAGAGTGTATCGTATCACGGGGTTTGGATGCACCGACGAAGTTTGCGCCAACTCTCAAGGTGAGAAAGGGCAACGCACGGTACCGAAGAGGCTAGCAATGATTGAAAGGTAAAAGTACGTATAATCCATGGACTCACATTAGTCATAAAGAACTCATATACTTATTGCAAAAGTTTTATTAGCCCTCGAAGCAAAGTAGTACTATGCATGCTCCTAGGGGGGAGGTTGGTAGGAGTTAACCATCGCGCGCCCCCGACCTCCACACAAGGGAAGGCAATCAAAAGAGCACTCCATGCAATAAATTTGTTACATAACTTTTACCATACGTGCATGCTACGGGACTTGCCAACTTTAACACAAGTATTCTTTAGATTCACAATTACCAAACTAGCATGACTCTAATATCACCACCTATATATCTCAAAACAATTATAAAGTATCGAATTTATCATAGCATCTAATTCGCTTCCTATGATAGTTTTTATTATACCCAACTTGGATGCCCATCATTCTAGGACCAATTTTATAACCATAGCAAATACCATGCTGTTCTAAAAGACTCTCAAAATGATATAAATGAAGCATGAGAGATCAACAATTTCTACAAAATCAAGCCACCGCCATGCTCTAAAAGTTATAAGTGAAGCACATGAGCAAAAACTATCTAACTCAAAAGACATAAGTGACGCACATAGAGTATTCTAATAAATTCCAAATCAAGTGGGTTTCTCCCAAAAGATGTGTACAGCAAGGATGATTATGATAAACTAAAAAGTAAGGACTAATACCATACAAGACGCTCCAAGCAAAACACATATCATGTGGTGAATAAAATATAGCTCCAAGTAAAGTTACCGATAAACGAAGACGAAAGAAGGGATGCCTTCCAGGGCATCCCCAAGCTTAGGCTTTTTGTTGTCCTTTGTAGCGACCAGACCTGAAGCAGTCTGATCTCTGTGCATCAGTGTCATCCCTGGATCGGTAATGCTGACATGCATAGTACTTGAAGGATATATAATAGAGTAGCAATCACACACTTATTACATCGAATGTCTCAGAAGAGAACTTATTACAATAAATATGGCTTAAGGCCATCTAATAGCGATAACAGCGGAAGGCTTGGAAGATAAGCAAGTCCATCAACTCCAACGACATCACTGAGTATAAGATCACGACCTAAGGCACCTTACTCGTTGTTTGAAAATTCTACAACATGAATGTTGCAGCCCGAAAACGGGTCAGCACATGGAATATGCTTACAATGTAACACATAGAGAGTAATGAATAGAATAATGCTATACTACATGCATATATGGCTGGTGGAAAGCTCTATGGTTACAGTTTTGCATAAAGCCTATTTTCCCCTACTGCAAAGGAATAAATTTTATTTAACTATCATGGTGGTTGTTAAACATTGAGAAGGGTACTCCAACTCAATCCCAATTAATCAACAAAATTAAATTATAAGTAACATGATGAGATTCACATGATAATCCAAGTACTAGATACTCTAAACGTCCATAACCGGGGAGACGGCTAACCATGATTAGTTTATACACTCCGCAGAGGTTTGCGCACTTTTCCACGCAAGACTCGATCTCCTCCGCTTCATTTCCTGCACTACATGGTGTTTGAGAATTAGATGACCGAGACATAGTTTTCAGAAGCATTAACTCTCTACTCCGGGTAGACAGTACCAACCTACATCCCCTACATCTGCTAGTCTACCTCTTCGAGAGCTCACACAACTTAATCAACCATGCTAGAGCCCATAGTAGCTTGCCGCTGCACACAGAAGTTTCTAGCATGAATAGTCTCATGATCCCTTTGAGCCTGGGTGGCGGTCCATAGGAGAATCCCATGGTACCCCAGGATTTCCAAAAATGCAGGCAACACTGGTTTCCCCAGGTGCCTCAATCCACCCAGATGTGAATTTAAGTTGCCACCTTAAGTAAACCATTAATTAACAATCTCACATCTGTCATGGATACACTCACACAATCCACGTCTACTAGCATAGCATGGCGATATAAGCAAACGTAGAAATAACTCCAAAAGGTTTGATAATAAAACAGGTAATAGGTTCTACCTCATCTACTTCCTAAAACCCACATGTTAATCAGATCCTAATATGCAATTGTTTGAGGATTGATCTAATGCAATAAAACTGGGTAGTAAAGTGGTATGATCAAAGTGTTACTTGCCTTGTTGATGATCCGTGAAACCTAGAGATTCGAAGTAGCAAGCGGCGCACTTCGGGTACTCTATCGCAAACAAACAAGCATACAATAATCACTCATCTAATACACATGTAAGACTCAAATAAGAGATCTAACCAGAAAGTTCAACTTAAGAACTCTGGTTTGCAAAAAGAATCAAACCAAACGAAGCAACGAAAGTCAAACGGCGAAAGAAACAAGCTTCATTTACTAATCTGGACCAGAGTCAAATTTTACAGTAGCAAAAACTAGTTTGAGTTGGTTAAACGGAAAGAGGGTTTCGAAACGAAACTCTAGGCGCTTGAATCGCCTGATTCCGATAAATGAGCGAAAAGTTATACTAGAACGAAAATCGGATCAGAAATCACTATCGGGAATAATCATGGAAAATCCGAGAAAAAGAAAAACGGACGAACAGGCTAACGAACGAACGTTCGCTGTCTGCGGCTAAATGACGGAAAACGTTCGTTAAAATGAACGAACGAAGAGGCGTTCGCTAAATAGACTAAACCAAAAAAACGGAACTAAGAATAAAAATAAAAAAACTGATCTAGGGTTTCGAAAAAAAACCGAACGGTTTTAAAAAAACGGCGGCTACCCTGGGGGGCGGCGGATTCCGGCGAGGGCGGCCGCGGTTGGCGCAGGCGCGGGCGGCGGCGGCGAGGCGTGGCGTCATCGGCGGCGGCATGATCCGGCGGCGCGCGTCTCGAGGCGGCGGCGGCTAGGGTTTCGGGTGGGCTCGGGGTGGCCTCCCGACGCTTATAACGGCCGGCCGGGCCAAGTGTCCTAGTCGGACACAGCCCGGTTAGGTCGGTTCGGATTTTTCTAAATTAATTTTGTGCAGAAAAACAAATAAAAGAAATACTAAACGGACTCCAAAAATCCCGAAATAAATTTTCCCCGACTTCTAAAATCAAGCCGGACAAGATGAACATTAATTTGGGGCCTAAATGCAATTTTGAAAAATGCGCATTTTTCCTAATTTAAATAAAATAGTGATAAAACTTCGAAATAAAATCTTGTTTGATTTTAATATTAAATCCTCAATATTTCTTTATTTGGGAAAGTCATTTTGTTCCCTCTGTCATATTTTATAATATAAATAATAGAAGATAAAATAATTAAAATCAAATGATCCTATTCTCAAAATTTGAGAAAACTCAAATATGAAAATAATGAAATCACCAACTCCCTCCGTGGGTCCTTGAGTTGCGTAGAATTTCTAGGATCGAGCCAAACTGCAATAAAATATGATATGCAATGATGATCTAATGTATAACATTCCAAATGGAAAATTTGGGATGTTACAAACCTACCCCCCCCCTAAGATGAATCTCGTCCTCAAGATTCGGGTTGGCTAGAAAATAGGTGAGGGTGGTCCTTCAGTAGATCTTCCTCTCGCTCCCAGGTGGCTTCATCCTCGGTATGGTGGCTCCACTGAACTTTGCAAAACTTGATAACCTTGCTGCGGGTGACTCGGTTGGCATATTCGAGAATCTTGACTGGTTTCTCCTCATAGGTAAAATTACTATCCAACTGAATCGCTTCCAGTGGCACGGTCTCTCTCAGTGGTATATCAGTCATCTCTGTGCGGCACATCTTTAACTGGGAAACGTGAAACACATCATGAACTCCTGACAATCCTTCGGGCAATTCCAATTTGTAAGCAACCTCTCCCATATGCTCTAAAACTTTATATGGTCCAACAAAACGTGGCGCTAACTTTCCCTTAACTCCAAAGCGCTTAACTCGTCGAAGTGGAGATACACGAAGATAAACTCTGTCTCAGACTTCGTAAACTGTCTCCTTGCGTTTAGAATTTGCGTAGCTCTTCTGCCTGGACTGGGCTACCTTGAGCCTATCGTGAATCAACTTCACCTTCTGTTCAGACTCTTTAATCAAATCTGGCCCAAACAACTGGCGGTCTCCAACTTCATCCCACAACAATGGTATCCTACACCACCTTCCGCATAGAGCTTCGAATGGGGCCATCTTCAAACTGGATTGATAACTATTGTCGTAAGAGAACTCCGCATATGTCAAATTGTTGTCCCAACTAGATCCATAATCTAGCGCACAAGCTCTAAGCATGTCCTCCAGAATCTGATTGACCCTCTCGGTCTGTTCATCTGTCTGCGGATGAAAGGCTGTACTGAACTCTAGTCGGGTACCCAAAGTTTCGTGCAACTGATTCCAGAACTTTGAGGTAAACTAGGTTCCTCTATCTGATACGATGCTCCTCGGAACTCCATGCAGACATACGATCCTGGTCATGTATATCCAGAGTAAGTGGTCTTCACTGGGATGAAATGAGCTACCTTCGTCAAACTATCGACTACAACCCATATCGAGTCATATCCTGAACAAGTCCTGGGCAATCCCGTGATAAAATACATGCCTAACTTATCCCACTTCCATTTGGGTATCGGCAATGGCTGTCGCAATCCTGCTGGCTTCTGATGCTCTGCCTTACTCGGACATACATCACATACTGCTACATTCTCTGCAATCTCCTTCTACATTCCAGTCCACCAGAAAGTGTCCTTCAAATCTAGGTACATCTTGGTATTTCCTGGGTGAATCGAGTACGGCGAATCATGGGCCTCTTGCAGAATCAACTTCCTGATATGCGGGTCATTAGGCACATAAATGCGGTCCTCAAACCATAGGGTATCATGCTCATCCTCACGAAATCCCTTAGCTTTTCTTTGCTCATCTTCTCCTTTATCTCGGCAATCTCCTTGTCAATCTTCTGAGCTTCTCGGATCTTATCCATCAAAGTAGACTGAATCTCCAATGCTGCAACATAGCCTCTCGGAACTATCTCCAAACATAGCTCATGAAGATCCTCGGCTAACTCCTCTGGAAATACGTCAGGAAAATCCTTCACCATTGGTACTTCCTCCTGTACAACTCCTGATAAGGAATTTACTTGAGTCCTCTTTGGCACATGCCGGGATACATACTTGATCCTTCTTCCTTCTGACGTGGTAAGGAAAATCTACTTACTGGTGCATTCAATGTTCCCTCCATACTTCGATAAACAATCCATGCCTAATATCACATCCAGTCCTTGTGATTCCAATACTATTAGGTTTGAGGGAAACACGTAGTTACCAATTCTTAATGGTAACCGATCACACCATAGACTAGCCATGTACTCTGCTCCTGGCGAGGTTACTAACATGGGTGACCTAAGGGCTTGGGTTGGCAGCTTATACTTATCCACAAATCCCCTTGATATGTATGAATGCGATGCACCAGTATCAAAAAGAACGATTGCAGTAAATGACTTAACCAAAAACTTACCTATTACTGCATCTGGCTAGGCTTCAACCTCCTCCATGCTAACGTGGTTCACCTGTCCCTTGTTGAAAGGGTTGGGCTACTTCCCAGAGCTTCTATTGCCAGTTCCATTCTTTGCTTCAGGACATTCAGTTGCATAATGTCCAGTCTTCTGGCATTTGTAGCAGGTAATGTGGCTAGATCCCTCTTGGCTGGTGTTGATGGGTTGGTGTGGTTCTGCCCGTTGCTTCCTCCATTCCCATTACCATTCTTGGGGCCACTATGGTTGTGCGAACTACCTCCTCCATGGGTATGCTGAAAATGTCCTCCCGAATTCGGGGTAACACGTGGCTTCTAGTGAGCTCCAGAATTGTACTTCCCTTGTCCATACTTCCTCTTGCGGTTGTCAATCTGCTGCTGCTTCCCTTCAATCATGAGAGATCAGTCTACCAACTCCTGGTAGTTGTTAAAGGTTGCTACCATCAACTGCATGCTCAGCTCATCATTCAGTCCTTCTAGAAACTTCTCCTGCTTAGCTGCATCCATAGCAATGCATCTGGGGCATAACATGCTAGCTTACTAAAGTCATCCACATACTGGCCAACAGTACGTCCTCCTTGGCGCAAGTTGTGAAACTCACGCTTCTTCATGGCCATAGCTCCTGCTGAAACATGGGCAGTACAGAAAGCATGCTGAAACTGATCCCATGTGATAGTGTTGATAGGATAAGTGGCTATGAAATTCTCCCACCATGATGTTGCGGGTCCATCAAGCTGATGTGCGGCAAAATGCATCTTCTCCGCATCTGTGCATCCTGCAGTGTTCAACTCCCTTCCCATTTTGCAGAGCCAATCATCTTCAACTATCGGCTCGGTGCTACTGGAGAACACCGGCGGATTCAGCCTCAAGAAATAGGCTAAGTGATCAACAGGTGGTGGTGGTGGTGGGTTGTTGTTGTTGTTGTTCCCCTGGTTCTGATTCTGGACTAACATCTGCATCAATGCATTCTGCTGCTGAATCAACTGGGTGAGCTCCGGTCGGAAACCAAATCCATTGTCATGTCTCGGAGGCATCTGAGGGTTTTAGAAAAGATGAGAAAATAGAATAGAATGAGGTCAAGAGAGAAAAACACTACCCATATGCACATGAGACAAACACAAACAATATCACTTCAATCAAATCATACAAGGGCATACAATGGTCTAACTATCGTTACAAAAGTGCTCGGACTATACTATATACTTGGGGGAATGCTACTACTGTTATGGTGGTCGACTAGAAAAACTTCTTGGTCGAAGACTCCATGATATCTGCTCCAGCTTCATCAGCAAAGTCATCATCGGTATTGTCTGGGTCCAAGTCGGTGTCATCGATGATGATGTAGTTCTCCGAGCAAGTGAAATCATCGTCTTCTCCTCATGTCGCGGGAAATCCCATAAATACTCTCAGCTTCTTCTTCAGATCATCTTTCTTCTCCACGAGTGTCGCTATTTCCTCCTCATATCCATCACGTGTAGACTTGAGTTCTTCCTCCAGCTCCGTGATCTTGGTCATAGCCTTCTTCAGATCTACCATGCCTGCACACATCTGGTTCTCCTAGCGACTAATGTGCTGGTTTAACTCCTGGATGAAAGCTAAAGTTGATCTATCCTTCCTGGTGTTGATCATCTCCCGTCTCTCATCTCGGCGCCCACAAATCTGGTAGATAGTATCCTTGAGATCCTTGTCATAAACTTCTCCAATGCGTCCCATGGTGATGTGAGCTGCCATGCTCTTTCCTAGACTCCAGGTTGGTGCATCAAAGGAAAACTCTATGGGCTCGGTGACGGGCATGAACATCCTTCTTGGAACTTGGACTTGAATCATCCAACGCTCCTCTTCGGCAAAAGTGGCAATGTAGGTCCCGGTGAAGCTTGGTAGTCCTATATTCAGGTATCTAGTGACTTCCTTCAAGTGGCATCTGAAGGGTGTATCTTAATCCGGTTGCGCGAACTTGTTCCTTGCATCCGCCATACTAAAGAGTAGAAAAAGGAGAGGAGTAAGAAATGAGAAGAGAGAGTAGTGATCTAGGGCTGTAGCTAAGTGGTCGTGTCCTACAGTCAGCGTGTGCTCTGATACCATCTTGTAGCGACCAGACCTCAAACAATCTGATCTCTGTGCATCGATGTCATCCTCGATCGATAATCTTGACACGCATACGATTACTTGAAGGATTTATAACAGAGTAGCAATCACACTTATTACATCGAATGTTTCAGAAGAGAACTTATTACAATAAATATGGCTTAAGGCCATCTAATAATGATAACAGCGGAACGCTTGGAAGATAAGCGGGTCCATCAACTCCAACAGCATTACTGAGTATAAGATCACGACCTAAGGCACCTTACTCGTCGTCTGAAAAGTCTGCAACATGGACGTTGCAGCCCGAAGACGGGTCAGCACATGGAATATGGTGGCAATGTAACACATAGAGAGTAATGAACAGAATAATGCTATACTACATGCATATATGGTTGGTGGAAAGCTCTATGGTTATAGTTTTGCATAAAACCAATTTTTCCCTACTGCAAAGGAATAAATTTTATTTAACTATCATGGTGGTTGTTAAACATTGAGAAGGGTACTCCAACTCAATCCCAATTAAGCATCATCATTATCCCAAAAAAATTCAATTAAGTAACATGATGAGATTCACATGATAATCCAAGTACTAGATACTCAAAACATCCATAACCGAGGACACGACTAACCATGATTAGTTTATACACTCTGCAGAGGTTTGCGCACTTTTCCCCGCAAGACTCGATCTCCTCTGCTTGATTTCTTGCACTACATGGTGTTTGACAATCGGATGACCGAGACACAGCCTTTCAGAAGCAATAACTCGCTACTCCGGGTAGACAGTACCAACCTACATCCCATACATCTGCTAGTCTACCTCTTCAAGAGCTCACACAACTTAATCAACTATGCTAGAGCCCATAGTAGCTGCACACGGAAGTTTCTAGCATGAATAATCTCATGATCCCTTTGAGCCTGGGTAGCGGTCGATAGGAGAATCACACGGTACCCCGGGATTTCCAAAAATACAGGCAACACTAGGTTCCCTAGGTGCCTCAAACTACCCAGATGTGAATTTAAGTTGCCACCTTAAGTAAAACCATTAATTAACAATCTCACATCTGTCATGGATACACTCACCCAATCCACGTCTACTAGCATAGCATGGCGATATAAGCAAACATAGAAATAACTCCAAAAGGTTTGATAATAAAACAGGTATTAGGTTCTACCTCATCTACTTCCCAAAACCCACATGTTAATCAGATCCTAATATGCAATTGTTTGAGGATTGATCTAATGCAATAAAACTGGGTAGTAAAGAGGTATGATCAAAGTGTTACTTGCCTTGCTGATGATCCGTGAAACCTAGAGATTCGAAGTAGCAAGCGGCCACTCCGGGTACTCTATCGCAAACAAACAATCATACAATAAGCACTCATCTAATGCACATGTAAAACTCAAATAAGAGATCTAACCAGAAAGTTCAACTTAAGAACTCCGGTTTGCAAAAAGAAGCAACGAAACTCAAACGGAGAAAGAAAAAAGCTTCGTTTACTAATCTGGACCTAAGTCAAATTTTACACTAGCAAAAACTTGTTTGAAGTTAGTTAAACGGAAAGAGGGTTTCGAGACAAAACTCTAGGCGCTAGAATCGCATGATTTCGATAAACGAGCGAAAAGTTATACTAGAACGAAAATCAGATCAGAAATCGCGATCGGGAATAATCGCGGAAAATCCTAGAAAAAGAAAAACGGACGAACAGGCTAACGAACAATCGTTCGCTGTCTGCGGCTAAACGACGAAAACCGTTCGTTAAAACAAATGAATGAACGGGCGTTCGCTAAATAGACTAAACCGCAAAAAAATAAAAACCGATCTAATAATGAAAATAAAAATAAATGGATCTAGGGTTTCGAAAAAAACCGAACGGTTTAAAAAAACCGGCGGCTACCTCGGCGGGCAAGTGAGTCAGGCGGCGGCGCGATCCGGCGGCGGCGGCGCGGGTCTCGAGGCGGCAGCGGCTAGGGTTTCGGGTGGGCTCGTGGTGGCCTCCCGGCGTTTATAAAGGCCGGCCGGGCCAAGTGTCCTAGTTGGACACGGCCCAGTTAGGTCGGTTTGCGTTTTTTTTAAATTAATTCACGCAGAAAACACAAATAAAAGAAATACTAAACCGACTCCAAAAATCCCGAAATGAATTTTCCCCGACTTCTAAAATCAAGTCGGACAAGATGAACATTTATTTGGGGCCTAAATGAAATTTTGAAAAATGCGCATTTTTCCTAGTTCAAATAAAATAGTGATAAAACTCCGAAATAAAATCTTGTTTGATTTTAATATTAAATCCTCAATATTTCTTTACTTTTGGAAAGTCAATTTATTCTGTCCCTCATATTTTTATAATAGAAATAATTGAAGATAAAATAATTAAAATTAAATGATCCTATTCTCAAAATTTGAGAACACTCAAATATTAAAATAACGAAATCCCCAACTCTCTCCGTGGGTCCTTGAGTTGCGTAGAATTTCTAGGATCGAGCCAAAATGCAATAAAATATGATATGCAATGATGATCTAATGTATAACATTCCAAATTGAAAATTTGGGATGTTACATCCTTGGATTATCTCGGGGTGCCATGGGCATCCCCAAGCTTAGGTTCTTGCCACTCCTTATTCCATAGTCCATCGAATCTTTACCCAAAACTTGAAAACTTCACGACACAAAACTCAATAGGAAATGTCATTAGCTCCGTTACTGCAAGAAAGAAAAAACCACCACATACGGTACTGTAATGAACTCATTCCAACTTCTCTATGGTTCATACCCCCCGATACTAGCCATAGATGCATCAAAATAAGCAAACAACACACGAAAAACAGAATCTGTCAAAAAAAGAATAGTCTGTAGCAATCTGTAACTTTCGAATACTTCTGGAACTCTAAACATCCTACCAAAAGAGGAAGTCCTGGGAAATTTGTCTATTGATCTACTGCAAAAAGAATCAATGCAAAAGCACGTTTCTGTGATTTACTAAAATTATTTCCGTGCGTGTAAAAGTTTCCGTTTTTCAGCAGAATCAAATTAACTATCACCGTAGGTTATCCTATATGTTCTACTTGGCACAAACACTAATTAAAACATAAAACCACATCTAAATAGAAGCTAGATGAAATATTTATTACTAAACAGAAGCAAAAAGCAAGAAACTAAAATAAAATTGGGTTGCCTCCCAACAAGTGCTATCATTTAAATCCCCTAGCTAGGCATAAAAGCGAGAATAGATCTACGTAGTGCCATCTTTGGTATTCAAATCATAAGTAGCTCGCATAATAGATTTAGAAGGTAATTTGACTTTCTTTCTATGGAAGTGTTCCATGCCTTTCCTTAATGGAAATTGGAATCTAATATTCCCTTCCTTCATATCAATAATTGCACCAATCGTTCTAAGGAAAGGTCTACCAAGAATAATAGGACATGAAAGATTGCAATCTATATCAAGAACGATAAAATCTACGGGCACATAATTCATATTTGCAACAATAAGAACAGCATTGATCCATCCCATAGGTTTCTTAATGGTGGAAACCTAACGCATCACATAAAGTTTGTGGAATCATGGAAACACTAGCACCCAAATCACACAAAGCATAGCATTCATGATCTTTCATTTTAATCTTTATAGTAGGTTCGTACTGATCATAAAGTTTTCTAGGTATAGAAACTTCCAATTCATGTTTTTCTTCATAAGATTGCATCAAGGCATCAACAATATGTTTGGTAAAAGCTTTATTTTGACTATAAGCATGAGGAGAATTCAACACGGATTGCAACAAAGAAATACAATCTATTAAAGAACAATTATCATAATTAAATTCCTCGAAATCCATAATAGTGGGTTTAATGCTATGTAAAGTTTTGACCTCTCCAATCCCACTTTTACCAAATTTAGCACCAAGATATAAAAATTCCGAATCATTGGGACGCCTTTTAACTAAAGTTGACTCATCTCCAGTCCCATCATTATCAAGATTCATATTGCAAAACAAAGATTGAATAGGGGACACATCAATAACTTTTAGATCTTCATCATTATTTTCATGGAAACTAGAAGAACACGCTTTTATAAAGCAATCTTTGTTAGCACGCATCCTAGCGGTTCTTTCTTTGCACTCATCAATGGAAATTCTCATGGCTTTGAGAGACTCATTGATATCATGCTTAGGTGGAATAGATCTAAGTTTCAAAGAATCAACATCAAGAGAAAGTCTATCAACGTTACTAGCCAATTCATCAACTTTAAGCAATTTTTCTTCAAGCAAAGCATTAAGATTCTTTTGAGAGATCATAAATTCTTTAACACTATTCTCAAAATCAGAGGGCATCTTATTAAAATTTCCATAAGAGTTATTGTAGGAATTACCATAATTATTAGAGGAATTACTTGGAAACGGCGTAGGATTAAAGTTTCCTCTATACGCGTTGTTACCAAAATTATTCCTACCAATAAAATTCACATCCGTAGATTCATTATTATTCTCAATAAAAGTAGACAAAGGGATATAATTAGGATCAATAGGAGCACTCTTAGTAGCAAATAATTTCATAAGTTCATCCATCTTTCCACTCAAAATATTAATTTCTTCTATAGCATGAACTTTTGTACTAGTAGATCTTTCAGTGTGCCATTTGAGAATAATTAACCACAATATTATCTAGGAGTTTAGTAGCTTCTCCTAATGTGATTTCCATAAAAATGCCTCCCGCGGCCGAATATATAAGATTTCTAGAAGCAAAATTCAATCCGGCATAAAACTTTTGTATGATCATCCATAAATTCATACCATGAGTAGGGCAATTGTGAATCATTAATTTCATTCTTTCCCAAGATTGGAAAACATGCTCATGATCAAGTTGTTTAAAATTCATAATATAGTTTCTAAGAGAGATAATCTTAGCGGGAGGAAAATACTTAGAGATAAAAACATCTTTGCACTTATTCTATGAATTAATACTATTTTTAGGCAAAGATGAAAACCAAGTTTTAGCACGATCTCTATGCGAAATCGGAAATAACTTCAATTTATCAATATCATTATCCGTACTTTCTTCTTTTGGATATCACACAAATCAACAAAGTTGTTTAGATGAGTAGTGGCATCTTCACTAGGAAGGCCGGAGAATTGATCTTTCATAACAAGATTCAACAAAGCATCATTGATTTCACAAGATTCAGCATCATTAAGAGGAGCAATCAGAGTGCTAAGGAAATCATTATTATTGGTATTGGAAAAGTCACATAATTTGGTATTATCTTTAGCCACCATGACAAACAATCCAACACACAAGCAAACAAAAGGTCGGTGAAAAAGTGAGGCGAACGGAAAAGAAAGGGCCAATAAAACGGCAAGGGTGAAGTGGGGGAGAGGAAAACGAGAGGCAAATGGCAAATAATGTAATGAGAGGGAGATGAGTTTGTGATGGGTGAGGAAGTCCTGGACTAGGGGGTGTCCGGACAGCCGGACTATCATCGTCCGCCGGACTCCAAGACTACGAGGATACAAGATTGAACACTCCGTCCCGTGTCCGGATGGGACTTTCCTTGGCGTGGAAGGCAAGCTTGGCAATACGGATATGTAGATCTCCTACCATTGTAACCGACTCTGTGTAACCCTAGCCTCCTCCGGTGTCTATATAAACCGGAGGGCTTTAGTCCGTAGGACACAACATACATTACAACAATCATACCATAGGCTAGCTTTAGGGTTTAGCCTCCTTGATCTCGTGGTAGATCCACTCTTGTACTACCCATATCATTAATATTAATCAAGCAGGACGTAGGGTTTTACCTCCATCGAGAGGGCCCGAACCTGGGTAAAACATCGTGTCCCTCGTCTCCTGTTACCATCCTCCTAGACGCACAGTTTGGGACCCCCTACCCGAGATCCGCCAGTTTTGACACCGACATTGGTGCTTTCATTGAGAGTTACTCTTTGTCGTCACCGATAGGTTCGATGGCATCTTCAACCAACAACACTGTCCAGGACGAGACTTTTCTCCCCGGACAGATCTTCGTGTTCGGCGGCTTTGCACTGCAGGCTAATTCACTTGGCCGTCTGGAGCAGATCGAAAGCTACGCCCCTGGCCGTTAGGTCAGATTCGAAAGTCTAAACTTCACGGACGATGTCCGTGGAGACTTGATCTTCGACGGACTCGAGCCATAGCCAAGCGTGCCGCACTATGACGATGGGCATGATCTAGCTCTGCCGCTGAACAGTGCCTTGGTGGCCGCACATGAATCCGCTTCGGCCTTTAGTCCGGAGCCGATCGCCCAAATCGAGGAGCGGTGGATGGACACCACCTCGGGGGCTTCACCCTCCACGGCGATGGAGCCGAACGCTAATCTTGTCCCCCGCGAAACTCGTGATTCCGAGGTTCCGGACTCCTTGCCGGACTCTGAACCTCCCACGCCCCTACCAATCGATTCGGATTGGGCGCCGGTTATGGAATTCACCGCCGCGGACATCTTCCAACACTCGCCCTTTGGCGACATCCTAAATTTGCTAAAGCATCTCTCGTTATCGGGAGAGTCTGGCGGACTATGGCTGGATGGTTGGGGTACGGACGACGAAGAAATTCAGAGCCCACCCACCACCCACTTTGTAGCCACTGTCGACGATCTAACCGACATGCTAGACTATGACTCCGATGACATCGATGCTATGGACGACGATGCCGGAGACGAACAAGAACCAGCGCCTACAGGGCACTGGAAAACCACCTCGTCATACGACATATACATGGTGGACACCCCAAAAGACAGGGACGGCGGAGAAGTAGCGGAGGCAGACTCTTTAAAGAAGCAGCCCAAACGCCGGCGTCAGCGGCGCCGCTCTAAATCCCGCCACAGCAAGAATGGAGATTCCGGCACAGGAGATAATAATACCTCAGAGAGTGCCGAAGACAATCCCCTCTAGCAAGATTCAGCGCAGGAGGATGTAGAAGCAATCCCACACGAGAGGGCGGCAGATGAAGAGGTTGAGGATCATAACGATATGCCTCCCTCTGAAGACGAAGCAAGCCTCAACGATGACGAATTCGTCGTACCTGAGGATCCCGTCGAACAAGAGCGTTTCAAGCGCAGGCTTATCACCACCGCAAACAGCCTAAAGAAAAAGCAGCAACAGCTTCAAGCTGATCAGGACCTGCTGGCAGATCGATGGACCGAAGTCCTCGCGACCGAAGAGTATAAACTCGAACGCCCCTCCAAAATCTACCCAAGACGCAAGCTGCTCCCCCGATTAGAGGAGGAAGCATACATACCTCCATCACCAGCGCACGATACGGCTGACCGACCACCCCGTGGTCGTGACAGAGAGGCATCCAGGCCCCCAGCCAAGACCGTACCCTGGCATCGCTCCAAAAGTACGAAGCCAAGAGGGAACGCGCCGAACTTGCAAGACATATTGGAGGACAAAGCAAGGCAATCCAGATCCATCTACGGATCACGTGGGCGCCCCACGACCCATGACGAATACCGTCGCGCCGAATACAATAACCCCGGCCGGGCCGAACACAGCAGACAGCGCCCTCTCGAGCTGCGTCGTGATATTGCTCAATACAGAGGTGCCGCACACCCTCTATGCTTCACTGACGAAGTAATGGATCATCAAATCCCCGAAGGGTTTAAACCCGTAAACATGGAATCCTATGATGGCACAACAGACCCCGCGGTTTGGATCGAAGATTATCTTCTCCACATCCATATGGCCCGCGGCGACGATCTCCACGCCATCAAGTATCTCCCACTCAAGCTTAAAGGACCAGCTCGGCATTGGCTCAACAGCTTGCCCGCAGAGTCAATTCGGTGTTGGGAAGACCTGGAAGCCGCATTCCTCGATAACTTCCAGGGCACATACGTGCGACCACCAGACGCCGACGACCTAAGCCACATTATTCAGCAGCCAGACGAATCGGCCGGACAATTACAGACACGGTTCTTGACAAGAAAAACCAAATCGTCGACTGTCCGGATGCAGAGGCCCTTGTAGCCTTCAAACATAACATCCGGGACGAATGGCTAGCCCGGCACCTGGGGCAGGAAAAGTCGAAATCCATGGCAGCCCTCACATCATTAATGACCCGCTTTTGCGCGGGAGAGGATAGCTGGCTAGCCCGCAGCAACAATCTCTGTAAAAATTCTGGCAGTAAGGATACTAAGGACAACAACGGCAGGTCACGTCGAAACAAAAACAAACGCTACATTTACGGCAACGATAAGGAGGATACGACAGTCAACGCCGGATTCCGAGGCTCTAAACCCGGTCAACGGAAGAAGCCATTCAAAAGAACCACTACGGGTCCGTCCAATTTGGACCGAATACTCGACCGCTTATACCAGATACATGGCACCCCTGAAAAACCAGCTAATCACACTAATAGAGAATGCTGGGTGTTCAAGTAGGCAGGCAAGTTAATTGCCGAAAACAATGACAAGGGGCTAAACAGCAACGACGAGGAGGAGACCCGGCCGCCGAACAATAGAGGCCAGAAGGGTTTTCCGCCACAAGTGCGGACGGTGAACATGATTTACGCGACCCATATACCCAAGAGGGAGAGGAAGCGTGCACTAAGGGATGTCTACGCGATGGAGCCAGTCGCCCCGAAGTTCAATCCATGGTCCTCTTGTCCGATCACTTTCGATTGAAGAGACCATCTGACCAGCATACGCCATGGCGGATTCGCCGCATTGGTTTTAGTCCCAATCGTTGATGGATTTCACCTCACGAGAGTCCTGATGGACGGCGGTAGTAGCCTGAACCTGCTTTATCAGGATACAGTGCACAAAATGGGCATAGACCCCTCAAGGATTAAACCTACAAAGACAACCTTTAAAGGTGTCATACCAGGTCTGGAAGCCAACTGTACAGGCTCAGTAACACTGGAAGTGGTCTTCGGATCCCTGGACAATTTCCGGAGCGAGGAGTTAATCTTCGACATAGTCCCGTTTCGCAGCGGCTATCACGCTCTGCTCGGACGAACCGCGTTTGCAAAATTCAATGCGGTGCCGCATTATGCATACCTCAAGCTCAAGATGCCAGGCCCTCGTGGAGTCATCACGGTCAACGGGAATACGAAATGCTCCCTCCGAACGGAGGAACATACAGTGGCTCTCGCGGCAGAAGTACAGAGCAGCCTCTTAAGGCAATTCTCGAGTCCGGCCGTTAAACGGCTGGATACAGCAAAACGCGCCCGAAGCAATACAAACCAAGACCACCTGGCGCGATCAGAGCACGCGTACCAATGCGGCCCCAACCCCCGCCCGCGCGTGATTGCAAGTATAACCCTCCGCGTACATCATTACACTTTGGAGGTACCATGGGCGCAGGGGAAGGGGCGCAATGGACCCAGAGTGCGGTCCGACCACACCAGGGGCTCGCACGTGTGCCCCACCTTTTTATTATTATTTTCTTTCTTTGTGTACACAGGACTCCGTTAACCAGAGGCCCTGTCCGGCGGTGAACCTGCCAAACTCATGATGCAACAGTCAGGGACGAAAGAAGGCTGCGACGAACACTCAGGTGGTCTCAATTACGAGCATTAAATTCGATTATATACACCAAGTCCGCAGCTCACCCCTGGAGGGGGGACATGTTTAATTAGTCCAAATCCCTTGCTCACCGCACTATTTGTATCAGTCCGCACTCATAGCAGACTTTCTTTCATAAAAAATGCAGCACCTTTTTGACTACAATTACATTACCTTTTATATGTATATGCTCATTACATGACATCTTGCACCCGTATATTTTGGTACGGCCTAATATGCCAGGGGCTTATGTTCCCCACACCATGGTGTGATAAGTCCGAACACTTTCATAAGTGCGGCACCCCGAACTTATAGCATTATATGAATTGGCTCCGAATCATGTCTTGGGTCAATAGTTGGGTTTGCCCGGCTCCCACGTTTTGGTGCCTTACGTTCCGTTCCGTCGGCTAAGGTGGCACTGGGAGAACCACTGTGATTGCGCCCGGTTGAGCCAGGCGGCGCCTCGATGGAAAGCTAAAACTGGCGGCATGATAAGGCGAGACTGGTCGCTGTTCGAGAGGTCTTTAGGGTCCTTAAATACTCACGCCGCTTGAGCGAAGTTCGGACCATGTCCGATGAAGGCGTGGATAGCGCCCGGATTCGGTCTTCGAATACCGGGGCTTCACTAAATTTAAAATTATAGAATTCTATGGCTAAGTGAGAGTGTTCAAGCATTATAAGTCTGGTTGCCTTGTTCGTTGTGTTGAGCGCCTCCTACATGGACCCAAAATGGGAACAAGAGTGCTCAAGTTTATCACGAACACCCCAAAGACTCGTGGCTTGGGGCTGAAGCCAACGACTTGCCATCTCTCGATTTTATAAACGGCCGCATGAAGGTAATATTTTAAATTAAACAAGCGTTGCTCAAGGCGCACATGAACAAAGTTTCAGCGCCGCAGGATAATACATAGCAAGTTTACTCAAAGATTACATTTACGGGGCACTCATCCGCAATATCGCGGGCTCCCTTCAGACAGTTTTATAATACATTTCAGCGCGTGCGATACTCCTTGCCGGTGGCGGTGGGTCCATGAGAAGCTTCTCGCATCCAACCTGCCCCTAATGCACCTTTGTGCGGGCGAGGCCCAGCGAAAGCACCTTCAATACAAAGGAGCGCTTGATAACCTCCACCCAGGCACGCATTCACCAGCCGCCCCACGAGGCCGAAGTAGCTCCTGTGCATGACCTGTTCAGCCACACCGGACTATAAGGCCCTTCATTGCTTCCTCAGCTACCTTGTGGAGTTCGACCATTTGCTTCACCGGTCGCTTGGGGGCACCGGATGGCGGCCTCAACGTCTTGAGACCGAAGACCTTCTCCGTTGAGCTCCCTCCTCGCCACTATAGAATGCGGCGGCATCGGACGCACTACGCGGCAGATCAGCAAACGCTCCTGGAGAGCTCCGAATGCGGGTAAGTGTCAGGTAGTTTACATTAACATGCCTGCTATGCATGAAAAATGCCTTACCCGCCGCTATCTTCTTTACATCTTCAACCTCTTGAAGGGCCTTATGGGCCTCGTCCTTGGTGGACTTGGCACTTTCGAGAGCCGAGGCAAGCTCGGACTCTCGAGTTTTGGAGTCACGCTCCAAACTCTCATGCTTCTCCATGAGAGCCTGGAGCTCTTGCCAAACTTCCGCCACCCGTGCCTCCTGCTTTTCTCGCTCTGCCCGTTCCGCGGCCGCACTGCGTTCGGCCGCGGACACAGCCTCCTTCAGGGCTGCCACCTCGTTCGTGGCCCCTGCAATACACATATTATCCTTGTTAACTTTATTGCAACCAAAATCCTTTTCTGTAAGGTAACTATTCAAAGTGGTGTTACTCACCTTCTTTGTCCTCGAGCTGCTTCTTCGCATGGCCGAGCTCTCGCTCGGACTGCTCGAGATCCTACTTCAGCACATCGACCTCCGCCGTTAGTGCGGCAGAGGTCAGCAGTGCAGCCTGCAAACCCATATTCACATAGTTTAAGCAACCTCACAGATATCTTGTTAGATCCTCGGTCCGCTTTTCTTTCCGAACACCGAATCGAGCATCGAAACTACCGTCTATGCGGTATTACATTACATAACTTTAACTTCTTACCTCAAAGCCTGTTAGAAGGCTGCTGCGAGCTTCGGTCGGTAGCGCTCTTGGCGGTGAACCTTGAATCACCGCACTCATGATAGTGCGGTGTTCTTCCTCGATGGAAGCGCCTTTAAGCGCCTCAACAGAGTTATCCGGCGCCTCCGGTTGGACGGAGGTCGCCGGTGTCACGGTCTTGCCCTTCTTTCGAAGGGGCCGCCCGCCGGACTCTGGAACCACTGCGAGTTCCATTGTAGAGTCTGGCACAAAGTCCGGGAGGCAGCCTGACGGCGCCTCCGGAGCCTCCTCCTGATGGGTCCCTCTCTGGGATCCCACCTCGACGTCCTCGTCGGCGTGGGGGGTAGAGGCGGTCGGACGTGAATCCACATCCGACGGGGCCAATGACCCGCTCGATGAAGCGGGGAGATCGTCATCGGCCGGACTACGGACAGAACGCGGCATTAGAAGGACACTATGCGACACGAAAGAAATTGCATATCAAGGATCCGGATACTTACGATCTTGCCGGACGCCTCGCCCTTGAGGTTACTCATCCTCGCCAACGGTGGTGTTGGCGAAACTGTCCGGGGGGATATTCCTCCCCCTCTTGGACCCTTCGGCCTCCCCTATTGGGGAAGCCTTCCTCTTCTTCTCTTCCTCTTCCGGGAGAGAGTCCTCCTCCTCCTCCTCGTCTTCGGGGGAGGAGTCCGCCTCGTCGTCGGACGCCTGATTGCGGGAACTCTATCGAGTCCCCGCGGCCACCTTCTTGGCCTTCTTCTCCGGCACCACGTGCGGTGCCGGAACCAGCAGCCCTGCTAAACGGGCGTTCTCTGGGTCTTCTGGCATGGGAGCCGGGCTGATAAGCTGCTTGGCCTTCTCCATCCATTCCTGTCAAAGGAAAAGAGAGATTGAAACCCTCTTAGAATCGGTTTAATTACCACAAGTGTCCCGTAACAGGGTTGAATCACTTACCTCGTCAGCCGGATGCTGCGAGCAAAATCCGCGATCTTCCGTCGCGGATGCGGGGGCTTCGGAGCCCTTAAATAGCACCCTCCAGGCGCCTTCGTATGTCGTATCGAAGAGCCCGCTCAGCGCCTGGTGCTGTTCCGGATTGAACTCCCACAGATTGAATGCCCGTTCTTGGCATGGGAGAATCCGGCGGATGAGCATGACTTGGACCACGTCGACGAGCCTGAGCTTATTGCTCACCAGCTTCTGGATGCAGGCTCGGAGTCCCGTCACCTCCTTCGGATTGCCCCACAGCAAGCCCTTCTCTTTCTAGGAGGTGAGCTGCGTGGGGACGCCAGATCTAAACTCGGGGGCCGCCGCCCATGTGGGCTTGCGCGGCTCGGTGATGTAGAACCACCCCGATTGCCACCCCTTGACGGAGTACATGAAGGCCCCTTCGAGCCAAAGGACGTTGGGCAACTTACCCAACATAGTGCCTCCGCATTTCGCTTGCGTGCCCTTCACAACCTTTGGCTTGACGTTGAAAGTCTTGAGCCATAGGCCGAACTGGGGCCGGATGCAGAGGAAGGCCTCGCACACGACGATAAATGCCGAGATGTTGAGGATGAAGTTCGGCGCCAGATCGTGGAAATCCAGGCCGTAGTAAAACATGATCCCCCGGACGAATGGGTGGAGTGGAAAGCCCATTCCGCGGAGGAAGTGGGGAAGGAAGACGACCCTCTCATGGGGCCCAGGGGTAGGGATGAGCTGCCCCTCGTCGGGCAGCCGATGCCCGATATCGCAGGAAAGGTATCCGGCGCTGCGCAGCTTGGTGATGTGCTCCTCCTTAACGGTGGAGGCCAACCATTTGCCTCCCGCTCCGGACATATTCGGAGAAGGTCGAGGCGAGATGCGCGAGCTTGGGCGTTGGAGCTTGGGTGCGCGGAGATGGATAAGCAAAGGAGGAAGAAGGCGTAGGTGAGAAGGTAAATCCTTATCCCTTATATATAGGCGGACGAATCTGTGCGTCCTCCACCAGCCTGGTAAAACTCGCTTATCTCCCAAGCGCCACCATCAATAGCGCAGTTGGGTTACCCACGTCCGTATTGATGAGAATCCCGGAATAAGGGGAAACATGATCTCTGCTTCGACAAGACGTGCCAAGGAAACCGCTTCGCTAAACGTGCTGAGGTGGTATAGTAAAAAACAAACAAAGGCTTGGTAGTGGTGTGATGTCACGCCGCATAATACGTCAGCAGATGGGACTGGTGTACATTTTATTCTCTCTACGGTGGAATGTGGAATTTATTTTGCAGAGCCGGACATTATCCTGGTGTTCATGATCTTCTCTGGATTATTCAAGGGTGGAACCCGCCTTGCAATGCCGAACATTATGCTCGCCGGACTAATCGTCATTGAAGCCTGGTTCAGGCTACCGAGGAGTCTCGACTAGGGGTGTCGGACAGCCGGACTATCATCGTCACGGACTCCAAGACTACGAAGATACAAGATTGAAGACTCCGCCCCGTGTCCGGATGGGACTTTCCTTGGCGTGGAAGGCAAGCTTGGCAATACGGATGTGTAGATCTCCTACCATTGTAACCGACTGTAACCCTAGCCTCCTCCGGTGTCTATATAAACCGGAGGGCTTTAGTCCGTAGGACACAACATACATTACAACAATCATACCATAGGCTAGCTTTAGGGTTTAGCCTCCTTGATCTCGTGGTAGATCCACTCTTGTACTACCCATATCATCAATATTAATCAAGCAGGACGTAGGGTTTTACCTCCATCGAGAGGGCCCGAACCTAGGTAAAACATCGTGTCCCTCATCTCCTGTTACCATACGCCTAGACGCACAGTTCGGTACCCCCTACCCGAGATCCGCCGGTTTTGACACCGACAATGGGTACTTGGTATGTCTTGACTTGAGCGAAGACCTCCCCGGCTACGGTGCCAGAAATCCTTCTTGCTACCTCTTGAGCACTGTGTTGGTCTTCCCTTAAAGAGGAAAGGGTGATGCAGCAAAGTAGTGTAAGTATTTCCCTCAGTTTTTGAGAACCAAAGTATCAATCCAGTAGGAGGCTCCTCAAAAGTCCCACACGCCTACACAAACAAACAAGAACCTCGCAACCAACATGATAAAGGGGTTGTCAATCCCTTCACGGTAACTTGCAAAAGTGAGATCTGATAGATATAATAAGATAAGATAAATATTTTTGGTATTTTTATGATATAGATTGGAAAATAAAAGATGCAAATAGATGGGAAACTTATATGATAAATGATAGATCCGGGGGCCATAGGTTTCACTAGTGGCTTCTCTCAAGATAGGATAAGTGTTATGGTGGGTGAACAAATTACTGTCGAGCAATTGATAAAAAAGTGCATAGTTATGAGATTATCTAGGCATGATCATGTATATAGGCATCACATCCGTGACAAGTAGACCGAAACGATTCTGCATCTACTACTATTACTCCACACATCGACCGACTCCTGCCTGCATCTAGAGTATTAAGTTCATGAAGAATAGAGTAACGCATTAAGAAAGATGACATGATGTAGAGGGATAAACTCATGCAATATGACATCAACCCCATCTTTTTATCCTCGATGGCAACAATACAATATGTGTCTTGCTGCCCATGCTGTCACTGGGAAAGGACACCGCAAGATCGAACCCAAAGCTAAGCACTACTCCTATTGCAAGAAAGATTAATCTAGTAGGCCAAACCAAACTGATAATTCAAAGAGACTTTCAAAGATAACCAATCATACATAAAATAATTCAGAGGAGATTCAAATATTTCTCGTAGATAAACTTGATCATAAACCCACAATTCATCGGATCTCGACAAACACACGGCAAAAAGAGTTACATTGAATATATCTCCAAGAAGATCGAGGAGAACTTTGTATTGAGATTCAAAGAGAGAGAAGAAGCCGTCTAGCTAATAACTATGGACCCGAAGGTCTATGGTAAACTACTCACAACTCATCAGAGAGGCCTTAGAGATGATGTAGAGGCCCTCCATGGTCGATTCCCCCTTCGGCGAAGCACCGGTAAAGCCTCCAAGATATGATCTCACGGATAAAGAAGCTTGCGGCAATGGAAATAGTTTTCCGTGGTGCTCCTAGATGTTTTCGGGGTACGTGGATATATATAGGAGGAAGAAGTACGTCGGTTGAGCCACGAGGGGCCCACGAGGGTGGGGGGGCGTGCCCACCCCCTTAGGGTGCGCCGGGCACCCTCGTGTCGCCTCGTTCGCTGCTTGACATCCACTCCAAGTCTCCTGGATTGCGTTTGTTCCAAAAAGATCGCTCCCGAAGGTTTCATTCCGTTTGGACTCCGTTTGATATTCCTTTTCTTCGAAACACTGAAATAGGCAAAAAAACAGTAATTCGGGCTGGGCCTCCAGTTAGTAGGTTAGTCCCAAAAATGATATAAAAGTGTAAAGTAAAGCCCATAAACATCCAAAATGGGTAATATAATAGCATGGAACAATCTAAAATTATAGATACATTGGAGACGTATCAGTGTCGTGGAAGTGGCGCACGGCTGTGGGGTCCTCAGACATGTATTCCCACATCGGGGTGTCGCATTGCTGGCAGGGGCCATGGTTAGCAAGCTCGGGGGCTACTGAGGGAGTCCTGGATTAGGGGGTCCTCGAGGCGCCGGCCCCTTTCGTATGGGCCGGACTATTGGGTCGCATCGTATCCGGACCGAAGACCTCTTGTGCCTTGGCATGCACCCCAAGTCCAGATGGAAGATTCGGAGTTTCCTTGGTGTAACCAACTACCTACAAACCCTAGAACCCCTGGTGTCTATATAAACTAGGGGGCTTAGTCCATAGATTCCAGAAGAACAATTGACATCCTACTAGTTAGGGTTTAGTTCATCTAATCTCATGCTAGATCTACTCTGTAACCCCCTCATACACAAGCAATACAATCAAGTAGGACGTAGGGTTTTACCTCTTAGAGAGGGACCGAACCTGGGTAAAGATCGTGTCCTACGTTTATTGTTCTCTATCAATCCAAGGTCCACACCTCGAGACCCCCAACCCGAGATCCACCTGTTTTGAGACCGACACTATGGACTTAGCTGCTACACGCAAAGCTTGTGTTAGACAGGGTACCCCAGACAATTGATGCATGATGTGTACTATGAACCTTCTTCTTGTAGACTCGTGTTGGGACTCCAAGCGCAGATTTCTATAGGGCAGTAGCAAATTTCCCTCAAGTGGATGACCAAAGGTTTATCAATCCTTGGGAGGTGTAGGATGAAGATGGTCTCTCTCAAACAACCCTGCAACCAAATAAGAAAGAGTCCCTTGTGTCCCAAACACACCCAATACAATGGTAAATTGTATAGTTGCACTAGTTCGGCGAACAGATGATGATACAAGTGTAGTATGACAGTAGATATAGGTTTTTGTAATCTGAAAATATAAAAAACAGCAACGCAACTAGTAACAAATTGAGAAAAAACGGCATTGCAATGCTTGAAAACAAGGTCTAGGGTTCATACTTTCACTAGTGCAAGTTCTCTAAACAATGATAACATAATTGGATCATATAAAAATCCATCAATGTGCAACAAAGAATCACTCCAAAGTTTCTATCGGAGAACATAGAACGAAAACATGCATCAACCCTATGCATAGATTTCCCCAATGTCACCTCGCGAATTCGCTAGTTGAGTGCCAAAATATACATCAAGTGAATCAATAGAACATCCCATTATCACCACAGATATCCCATAGCAAGACATACATCAATTGTTCTCAAATCCAATACTCAATCCAACATAACAAAACCTCAAAGATCAAGACTTATTTCATCACAAGAAGGTAGAGGGGGAGAAACACCAGATGATACAACTATAGTAACAAAGCTCGCGGTACATCAAGATCGTGCCAAATCAAGAACACGAGAGTGAGAGATCAAACACATAGCTACTGGTACATACCCTCAGCCCTGAGGGTGAACTACTCCCTCCTCATCATGGAGACCGTCGAGATGATGAAGATGGTCGTCAGCGATGGTTTCCCCCTCCGTCAGAGTGACGGAACGGGCTCCCGATAGGTTTTTTGTGGCTATAGAGGCTTGCGGCGGCGGAACTTCTGATCTTGGGTTCTTTTCCGAAGTTTCTATATTTATAAGAATTTTTGGCATCGGAAACAAGTCAAGGAGGTGCCCGAGGGGCCCACAAGCCAGGGGCGCCCCCCTAGGCTTATGATCGCCTCTGACTCCTCTACCCCAACTCCGATGCTCTGTGGGTCTCTCTGGTCCATAAAAAATCACCGGAATCTTTAGCTTATTTGGACCCCATTTGATATTCCTTTTCCGTAGAACTCAAAAACAAGAAAAAAACAGAAACTGGCACTGGGCTCTAGGTTAATGGGTTAGTCCCAAAAAATATAAAATAGCATATTAATGCATATAAAACATCCAAAACAGATAATATAATAGCATGGAACAATCAAAAAATATCGATACATTGGAGACATATCAATGCATATTAAAGCTCTTTACTCACCATCTGCTTCCCTAGTGAACTTTTTGACCTCCTCCAGTTCGGTCTTTGTTGTAGCCAACTGGGTTTGCTTTAGCTCCAGGTTGGATAGTTTTTTGTTCTGCTCTCTCGAGGCCTGCACAATACCACAAACATTTATACTCTCTCGACCCCGCCCAAATTAAGGCTCAGGGTTACTGGGTTAGGATTTATGTTCGATTTATAAAAACCAATCACGTACCTGCATGTTGGTTGATAGAAGGTTGGCAACTCCCTCAAGACTGGTTTGGGCTGCCCCAAGGTATGCGTCTACGAAACTAAACACACTGACTTCCTGGTTAGAAAATGTGATATGTCGTAGGGACTAATACATCTCTATCGTATCTACTTTTCCTAACGCTTTTCCTCACTCTAATTTGGATGATTTGAATGAAACTAATCTAGACTGATGCAGTTTTCAGCAGAACTACCATGGTGTTGTTTTGTGCAGAAATAAAAGTTCTCGGATTGGAACAAAACTTTTTGGAGATTTTTTCCAGAATAAAAGAAAAATACTGGAGCCAAGAACCACCGGAGGGGTGCCCCTATGTCAGCACAACCCACCAGGGAGCCCCCCTCCAGGCACGCCTAGGTGGGTTGTGCCCACCTGGTGGCCCTGCAGACCCTATCTTTGACTCCATAAATACCTATATTTGGAGAGAAAAATCAGGGAGGAAGAATTATCTCATCGATACAGAGCCGCCACCACCTTCTGTTCTTCATCAGGTGGCAAGATCTGGAGTCTGTTGTGAGCTCTGGAGAGGGGGATTGTCGGTATCAAAACCGGCAGATCTCGGGTAGGGGGTCCCGAACTATGCGTCTAGGCGGATGGTAACAGGAGACAAGGGACACGATGTTTTTACCCAGGTTCGGGCCCTCTCGATGGAGGTAAAACCCTACTCCTGCTTGATTGATATTGATGATATGGGTAGTACAAGAGTGGATCTACCACGAGATCAAGGAGGCTAAACCCTAGAAGCTAGCCTATGGTATGATTGTTGTTCTGTCCTATGGACTAAAACCCTCCGGTTTATATATACACCGGAGAGGGCTAGGGTTACACAGAGTCGGTTACAATGGTAGGAGATCTAAATATCCGTATTGCCAAGCTTGCCTTCCACGCCAAGGAAAGTACCATCCGGACACGGGGCGAAGTCTTCAATCTTGTATCTTCATAGTCTTGGAGTCCTACCGATGATGATAGTTCGGCTATCCGGACACCCCCCTAGTCCAGGACTCCCTCAGTAGCCACTGAACCAGGCTTCAATGATGACGAGTCCGGCGCGCATATTGTCTTCGGCATTGCAAGGCGGGTTCCTCCTCCGAAAAATTCATAGAAGATTGTGTACACCAGGATAGTGTCCGGCTCTGTAAAATAAAGTCCACATACCACCGTAGAGAGAATAATATTTACACAAGTTCAATCTGCTGACGTTTTTTGTGGCGTGACGTCACACCACAACCAAGCCTTTACTCGAATCGTTTTTATTATACCACCTCAGTGCGTTTAGCGAAGCGGCTTCCTTGGCGCGTCTTGTCGAAGAAGAGATCGTGTTCCCCTTATTCCGGGATTCCCATCAATACGGACATGGGTAACCCAACCGCGCCATTGATTGCGGTGCTTGGGAGATAAGCGAGTTTTACCAGGCCAGTGGGGACACATAGTTTCGTCCGCCCATATATAAGGGGATAAGGATCCACCTTTTTTACCTATGCCTTCTTCCTCCTTTGGTTATCCATCTCCGTGCACTCGAGCTCCAGTGCCCAAGTCCGCACATCTCGCCTCGACCTTCTCCAGCCATGTCCGGAGCGGGAGGCAAGTGGATGGCCTCCTCCATTACGGAGGGGCACATCAAGAAGCTGCGCAGCGCTGGATATCTGTCCAGCGACATCGCGCACCGGCTCCCCGACGAGGGGCAGCTCATCCCCACCCCCAGGCCCCATGAGAGGGTGGTATTCCTTCCCCATTTCCTCCGCGGACTGGGCTTCCCACTCCAACCCTTTGTCCGGGGGCTCATGTTCTACTACGGCCTCGATTTCCACGATCTGGCCCCAAATTTCATCCTCAATATCTCGGCGTTTATCGTCGTGTGCGAGGCCTTCCTCTGCATCCAGCCCCACTTCGGCTTGTGGCTAAAGACCTTCAATGTCAAGTCAAGGTTGTGAAGGGCAGCCAAGCGGAGTCTTGAAGGCGCCATGGTGGGCAAATGCCGAACGTCACTTGGCTCGAGGGTGCCTTCGTGGAATCCATCAAAGGGTGGCAATCAGGGTGGTTCTACATCACCGAGCCGCGTGACCCTAAATGGGCAGCGGCCCCCGAATTCAGATCTGGCATCCCCATGCAGCTCACCTCCTGGAAAGAGAAGGGCCTGCTATGGGGTAGTTCGGAAGAGCTGACTTGACTCCAGTCCTGTCTCCAAACCCTGGTGAACAAGAAGCTCAAGCTTGTCAACGTGATCCAGGTCATGCTCGTCCGCCGGATTCTCCCCTGCGAGCAACGGGACTTTAATTTGTGGGAGTTTGATCCGGCACAGCACCGAAACTTGAGCAGGCTCTTCGACACTAAGTACGAAGATGCCTGGAGGGTGCTGTTCAAGGGCGCAAAAGCTCCCGCATCCGCTACCGAAGATCGCGGATTCAGCTCGCAGCGTCCGGCTGGCGAGGTAAGCCATGTTATCCTTTATGGGACACTTGCTTTTCATGTTTTGACTTTATGCAGGATCTAAACTCCCAATACCTTTAACAGGCCTGGCAAGCGACGTCCGGACAGGTTAACCGTCCGGCTCCCCTTCCAGATGACCCAGCGGATGCCCGTTTGACAGGGCTGCTGGTCCCGACACTCTACGTAGTGCCGGAGAAGAAGGCCAAGAAGAAGGCCACGGGAACCCGAAGGAGTTCCTGGCGTCAGGTGGTATCGGACTCATCGTCCGATGCTTCTGAGGCGGACTCCTCCCATGAGGATGAGGAGGAGAAGAGACAGGCCTCTCCCCCAGCGGGGGAGAGAAGAAGAGGAAGGCCTCCCCAGCGAGGGAGGCCGAAGGGTCCAAGAAGGGAAGGACCCTTCCCCCGGACTGTTCCGCCAACGTCGGCGACGGCGACGAGGAGTGGCCCTCAAGGGCCAAGCCCCTGGCAAGATCGTAAGTATCCGGACTCCTAGATGATTTATTGTTTTTCTTTTTGTCACATGGTGTCTTTCTAATGCCGCATACAACCATGTAGTCCGCCCAAGGACGATCTTCCCGCTTTCTCGAGCGGGTCCTTGGGCACGTCGGATATGGATTCCCTTCCGACTGCCTCCACCCCCCGGTGATGCTGATGATGCCCCGGGGGTGCCACAGGGCAACCTCCCGGACTTTGCATCGGACTCCGCACCGGAACCTGTAGTGGTTCCGGAGTCCGGCGGGCGGCCCCTTCGTAAGAAGGGCAAGACTGTGACACCGCGGCCTCCGCCCAACCGAGGCGCGGATAACTCTTGCCGAGACGCTCGATGGCGCCCATCGAAGAAGAACACCGCACTGTCATGAGTGCGGTGATTCAGAAGGTTCAGCTCGCCAAGAGAGGGCGGACCGAAGCCTGCAGCAGCCTTCTAACGGGCTTTGAGGTAAGAATTTTAATATGTGTAAAGTAGTACTGCATAGACAGTAGCCCTTGATGCTCGGTTCGGTGTTCGGAAAGAAAAGCCGAACTGAGGATCTAAAAAGATATACGCAGGAGTCTTAACAAAAATATGTCGATATGGGAATGTAGGCTGCGCTGCTGACCTCTGCCGCACTGACTGCAGAGGTCAATGCTTTGAAGCAGAGCCTCGAGCGGTCCGAGAACGAGCTCGGCCGTGCCAAGAAGCAGCTCGAGGACAAGGAAGGTGAGTAACACCTTATTAGAGTTTTATGTTACAGAAAAGGATTTGGTTGCAAGAGGAATAACAAGGATAACGTGGGTACTCCAGGGGCCACGAACGAGGTGGCAACCCTGAAGGAGGCGGTGTCCACGGCCGAACGCAATGCGGCCGCGGAACGAGCCGAGCGAGAGAAGCAGGAGGCGCGGGTGGCGGAGGTACAACAAGAGCTCCAGGCTCTCGTGGAAAAGCAAGAGAGTTTGGGGCGTTACTCGAAGACTCGAGAGTCCGAGCTTGCGTCGGCTCATGAGAGTGCCAAAGCCGCTATGGCCGAAGCCCACAAGGCCCTCCAGGAAATCGAGGCGTTGAAGAAAATAGCGGCGGGTAAGACATGTTTCATGCAAAGCAAGCATGTGAATGTGAATTACCTATTACTTACCCGAATTCGGAGCTCTCCAGGAGCATTTGCAGATCTTCCCCACAGCGTATCCGATGATGCCGCTTTCTACAGGGCCGAGGAGGGGAGTTCGACGGAGAAGGTCTTCTGGTCTCAATATGCTGAGGCCGGACATTCGGTGCCCCTTAGAGACCAGCTGAAGCAGCTGGTCGAGCTCCACAAGGTGGCCGAACAGGCCATGAAGGGCCTCATAGTTCGGCTGTGGCCCAAGGAGGCCATGCCTGGGAGCTACTTCGGCCTGGTGAAGCGGCTGGTGGATGCTTGTCCATGGGTTGAAGTCATCAAGCACTCCGCCTGCATTGAAGGTGCCCGTCGGGCCCTTGCCCGTGCTAAAGTGCACTGGGGCAAGATGGACGCTAAGAAGCTCGTGACGGACGCACCACCGCCGGGCAAGGAATATCGCACGCCCGAGATGTATTATAAGGTTGTCCTGAAGGGTGCCCGCATTATTATGGTGAGTGCTCCAAAGATGTAATATTTGAGTAGACTCGCATTTTGTTATCCTGTATACCAAAACTTTGTTCGTATCGCTAAGCAATGCTTGTTAGTCTAAAATATTACCTTACAGGCGGCCGTTTATCAAATCTGAGAGATGGCAAGTCGTCGGCTTCAGCCCCCATGCCACGAGTGCTGGGGTGTTCGGGATAAACTTGAGTGCTCTTGTTCCCATTTTTGGGTCCATCTAGGGAGGCATTCAACACAACGAACAAGGCAACCGGACTTATAGTGCTTGAACACTCTCACTTAGCCATAGAATTCTATATTTTTAAATTTCGGTGAAGCCCCTAGTGTTCGCAAGGCCGAATTCGGGGCACTATCCACGCCTGGACAGGACAAGGCCAGTTCCTC
Source organism: Aegilops speltoides (assembly GCA_021437245.1). NCBI lineage: Eukaryota > Viridiplantae > Streptophyta > Magnoliopsida > Poales > Poaceae > Aegilops > Aegilops speltoides. Next base: position 208,916,634 of record CM038146.1, on the reverse strand, counting down.
GCTCTAAGTGGCATAAGTCTTTAGGGACTCGAAAAAACCTCTCGAACAGCGACCGGCTCTCGCCTCATCATGACGGTCAGTTTTAGCTTTCTCCACCGAGGCGCTCGCCCAGCTCAACTGGGGCGCAATCGCAGTGGTTCTCCTAGCGCTACCTTAGCGGATACAACGGAACGTAAGGTACCGAAACATGGGAGCCGGGCAAACCCAACTGTTGACCCAAGATATGATTCGGAGCCGATGCATATAATGCTATAAGTTCGGGGTGCCGCACTTGTGAAAGTGCTCGGACTTATCACACCATAATATGGGGAACTTAGGCCCCTGGTGTATTTAGCCGTACCAAAGTGTACGGATGCAACATGTCATAAATGAACATATGTATAAGAAAGGAATGCAATTATAAGCAAAAAAGCGATGCATTGTTTATTCAAGAAATACTGCCATGAATGCAGAACGATACAAATAGTGCGGTAAGCAAGGGATGGGACTATTAAACATGTCCCCCTCCAGGGGTAGGCTGTGGAATGGTGTATAAAACAGATTTAATGCTCGTAATGGAGAACACCTGGATACTCGTCGCAGCCTTTCTCCTTCCCCGGCTGTTGCATCGTGAGTTCGGCAGGTCTACTGCAGGACAGGGCCTCTGGTGAACGGAGTCCTCTGGGTAAGAAAGAAGAAAAAGGAAAAAAGAAGATGACACACTTGGGAGCCCCTGGTGTGGTTAAGCCGCATTCTGGGCCTGTCGTGGTCGTGCTCCTCCCCCTATGCCCATGGTATCTCCAGAGCGTAATGATGTACATGAAGGACCAGTCTTGCAATTTTGCAAGGGCTGGGGTTGGGGCCGCATTGCTACGCATGCTCGGAACATGCCAGGTGGTCTTGTTGTAGGTTACTCCGGGCGCGTTATCCGTGTCCGGTCGCTTAACGGCCGGACTCGAGAATTGCCTTAAGAGGCTGCACTGTACTTCTGCCGTGAGAGCCGCTGTATGTTCCTCCATTCTGAGAGAGCGTTCCGTGTTTTCGTTGACCGTGATGACTCCTCGAGGGCCTGGCATCTTGAGTTTGAGGTATGTGTAGTGCGGCACCGCGTTGAACTTTGCAAACGCGGTCCGTCCGAGCAGAGCATGATAGCTGCTGTGGAACGGAACTATGTCGAAGATTAACTCCTCGCTTTGGAAGTTATCCGGGGATCCGAAGACCACTTCCAGTGTAACTGGGCCTGTACAATTAGCCTGTACACCTGGTATGACGCCTTTGAAGGTCGTCTTTGTGGGTTTAATCCTTGAGGGGTCTATGCCCATCTTGCGCACTGTATCCTAATAAAGCAGGTTCAGGCTGCTGCCGCCGTCCATTAGGACTCTGGTGAGGTGAAATCCATAGACGATTCGGTCTAAAACCAGTGCGGCGAATCCTCCGTGGCGGATGTTGGTGGGGTGGTCCCTTTGATCAAAGGTGATCAGGCAGGAGGACCATGGGTTGAATTTCGGGGTGACTGGCTCCATCGCATATACGTCCCTGAGTGCATGCTTCCGCTCCCTCTTGGGTATGTGGGTTGCGTATATCATGTTCACCGTTCGCACTTGTGGAGTGAAACCCTTCTGTCCTCTATTGTTCAGCGGTCGGGTCTCCTCCTCGTCATCGCTGTGCAGCCCCTTGTCATTGTTTTCGGCAATTAGCTTCCCTGCCTGCTTGAATACCCAACAGTCCCTGTTGGTGTGATTAGCTGGCTTTTTGGGGGTGCCGTGTATCTGGCACGAGCGGTCGAGTATTCGGTCCAAATTGGATGGACCCGGAGTAGTTCTTTTGACTGGCTTTTTCGCTCACCGGGTTTGGAGCCTCCGAATCCGGCATTGACTACTGTATCCTCAGCATTGTCGCCGTTAATGCGGCGTTTGTGCTTGTTGCGACGCGACCTGCCGTTGCGGTCCTTGGTATCTGGACTGCCAGAATTTTTGCTGAGGTTGTTGCTGCGGGCTGGCCAACTGTCCTCTCCCGTGCAGAAGCAGGTCATGAGTGATGTGAGGGCTGCCATGGATTTCGGCTTTTCCTGTCCCAGGTGCCGGGCAAGCCACTCGTCGCGGATGTTATGTTTGAAGGCCGCGAGGGCCTCTGTATCCGGACAGTCGACGATTTGATTTTTCTTAGTTAAGAACCGTGTCCAGAATTGTCTGGCCGATTCGTCTGGATGCTGAATTATATGGCTTAGGTCGTCAGCGTCTGGTGGTCGCACATACGTGCCCTGGAAGTTATCAAGGAATGCGGCTTCCAGGTCCTCCCAACACCCAATTGATTCTGCTGGCAAGTTGTTAAGCCAATGCCGAGCTGGTCCTTTATGATTGAGTGGGAGGTATTTGATGGCGTGAAGATCATCACCGCGGGCCATGTGGACATGAAGGAGATAGTCTTTTATCCAAACCATGGGGTCTGTTGTGCCATCCAAGGATTCAATATTCACGGGTTTAAACCCTTCAGGGATTTGATGATCCATTACTTCATCTGTGAAGCATAGTGGGTGTGCGGCGCCTCTGTATTGGGCTATATCACGATGTAGCTCAAACGAGCTTTGTCTACTGTGTTCGGCCCATCCGGACTTGATGTGTCCGGCGCGACGGATGTCGTCGCGTATCATGGGGCGCCCACGCGATCCGTAGATCGATCTTGATTGTCTTGCCTTATCCTCCAATATGTCTCGCAAGTCCGGAGCGTTCCCCTGTGGCTTTGTGCTTCTCGAGCGATGCCGGGGTACGGTTCTAGTGGAGGGCCTAGAGGCCTCTGTGTCGCGGCCACGAGGTGGTCGGTCAGCCGTATTGTGTGCTGGTGATGTAGGTTTATATGCCTCCTCTAATCAGGGGAGCAGCTTGCGTTTGGGGTAGCTTTTGGAGGGGCGTTCGAGTTCATGCTCTTCGGCCGCAAGGACTTTAGTCCATCTGTCGGCTAGTAGATCTTGATCAGCTCTAAGCTGTTGCTGTTTTTTCTTGAGGTTGTTTGCCACGGCCATGAGCCTGCGTTTAAAACGCTCTTGTTCGACGAGATCCTCAGGCACGACGAATTCGTCGTCGTCGAGGCTTGCCTCGTCTCCGGAGGGAGGCATGTAATTATCATCCTCTACCTCTTCGTCTGCCGCTCTCTCATGAGGGCTGGCTTCTCCGTCCTCTGTGCTGAATCTTCTTTGGAGGGGTTGTCTTCGAACTGTCTGGGGTGTTATTATCTCCGGTGCCGGAATCTCCATTCTTGCTGTGGCGGGATTTCGAGCGGCGCCGCTGACGCCGGCGCTTAGGCTGTTTCTTGGAGGGGTCTTCCTCCGCTGTTCCCTCGCCATTCCCATTCTTTGGGATATCCATGATGTATATGTCATATGACGAGGTGGCTTTCCAGTGCCCAGTAGGCGCTGGTTCTTGGTCGTCTCCCGCATCGTCGTCCATACCGTCGATGTCTTCGGAGTCGAAGTCTAGCATGTCGGTTAGTTCGTCGACAGTGGCTACTAAGTGGGCAGTGGGTGGGCTTTGAATTTCTTCGTCATCCACATCCCAACCGTCCTGACCGCAGTCTGGCCAGGGCTCTCCTGATAACGAGAGATATTTTAGCGAATTCAGGATGTCGCCGAAAGGTGAGTGTTGAAAGATGTCCGCAGCGGTGAACTCCATGATCGGCGCCCAATCGGATTCGATTGGTAGGGGCGCGAGGAGTTTGGAGTCCGGCACCTCGGAGTCACGAGCTTCACAAGGGACAAGGTTGGTATTCCGCTCTATCGTCGTAGAGGTAGCAGCCCCCGAGGCGGTGTCTAGCCACCCATCCTCGATCTGCGCAGCCGGCTCCGAGTTAAGGGTCAGAGTGGACTCATGTGCAGCCTCCAGGGCACTGTCCGGCAGCAGAGCTAAATCATGCCCAGCATGAAAGTGCGGCGCGCTCGGCTATGGCTCGAATCCATCGAAGATCAAGACTCCGCGGATGTCAGCCGTGAAGTTCAGACTTCCAAATCTGACCCGACGGCTAGGGGCGTAGCTTTCGATCTGCTCCAGATGGCCAAGCGAATTGGCCCGCAGTGCAAAGCCGCCGAATACGAAGATCTGTCCGGGGAGAAAAGTCTCACCCTGGACTGCGTCGTTGTCGTTGATGATCGAAGGAGCCATCGAGCCTATCGGCGACGACACAGAGGAACTCTCAATGAAGGCACCAATGTCGGTGTCAAAACCGGCGGATCTCGGGTAGGGGGTCCCGAACTGTGCGTCTAGGCGGATGGTAACAGGAGACAAGGGACACGATGTTTTACCTGTGTTGGGCCCTCTCGATGGAGGTAAAACCCTACTCCTGCTTGATTGATATTGATGATATGGGTAGTACAAGAGTGGATCTACCACGAGATCAAGGAGGCTAAACCCTAGAAGCTAGCCTATGGTATGATTGTTTTTCTGTCCTATGGACTAAAACCCTCCGGTTTATATAGACACCGGACTGGGCTAGGGTTACACAGAATCAGATACAATGGTAGGAGATCTACATATCCATATTGCCAAGCTTGCCTTCCACGCCAAGGAAAGTCCCATCCGGACACGGGACGAAGTCTTCAATCTTGTATCTTCATAGTCTTGGAGTCCGGCCGATGATGATAGTTCGGCTATCCGGACACCCCCTAGTCCAGGACTCCCTCAGGGATCTTTGATCTTCGTCATCAGCAACCCTCCTTCATCACCAATTCCCCGATCCTCCCCGCCGGGAGTGAGTAATTACTTCATAGGATCACTGGTTGGTGAGGAGTTGGATGAGATTCATCATGTAATCGAGTTAGTTTTGTTAGGGATTGATCCCTAGTATCCACTATGTTCCGAGATTGATGTTGATACGACTTTGCCATGCTTAATGCTTGTCACTTTGGGCCCTGGTGCCATGATTTCAGATCTGAACGTTTATGTTTTCACCATTATATCGATGTTCTAGATCCGATCTTGCAAGTCTTATTCACCTATTACGTGTTATGATCCGTAAACCCCAGAGTGACAATAGTCGGGATACTTTCCGGTAATGACCATAGTTTGAGGAGTCCATGTATTCACTATGTGTTAATGCTTTGTTCCAGTTCTCTATTAAAAGGAGGCCTTACTATCCCATAGTTTCCTTATGGACCCCGCTGCCACGGGAGAGTAGGACAAAAGATGGCATGCAAGTTCTTTCTCTAAGCTCGTATGACTATTTACGGAATACATGCCTACGTTATATTTATGAACTACTCCCTCCGTTCCAAAATAGATGACTCAACTTTCTACTAACTTTAGTACAAAGTTAGGTCATCTATTTTAGAATAGAGGGAGTAGAACTAGTTTTGTATCGCCCTAGGTTATGACTGTTATATGATGAATATCATCCAACGAATGCACCGATCCAATGCCTACAAATTTATCTTATATTGGTCTTGCTAAGTTACTACTGCTGCTACCGTTACACTTGCTACAAAATCATTGCTATGACTGTTACCGTTACTATTCCTGTTACCACTATTATCAAAACTATCATATTACTTCGCTACTGATCACTTTGCTGCAAATTATTAATCTCCATGTGTGGTTGAACTGACAACTCAGCTTCTAATACTTGCAAACATTCTTTGGCTCCCCTTGTGTCGAATTTATAAATTTGGGTTGAATACTCTACCCTCAAAAACTTTTGCGATCCCCTACACTTGTGGGTTAACAAGACCTTTTTCTGGCGCCGTTGCCGGGGAGCATAGCTATATTTGTTGAGTCACTTGGGATTATTATCTATTTGTCACTATGAAGAATCTGAAGGATACAAAGACTAAGATATTTCCCTCTAAGATGAGGGGAGGTAAGGAATTGTCATCTAGTTCTGCACTTGATTCACCTTTTATTTTGAGTAAACTTGCAACAGCATCACATGCTATTAATTCTGATATGTCACAAGTTATTGATGATGCTACTTCTAATATGGACAATGCTTATGATGATGTTAGTACCTTGATTGATGATAATGTGCCACTAGGTGAATTTCTTGATAAACAACTTGCTAGAGCTAAATTTATTGAGAGTGCTGAAATTGATGAAACTATTGAAACTGATGAAGTACTTGAAACTGGAAATCTTGAAACACCTGTTATATCTGGCTCTCCTAGATATGAATTGCATAAGGTACCTGAGGGTTATGTTATGGATGAGGAGACAATGAGAGACTTTCTTGCTTGCAATGATAGGGATGATCTTAAGAAATTACTATGCAAACTGAAGGATAAATCTTTGAATTGTAGAATGAAATGTGATCCTAAGTTTGCTACTTCACCTATCTTTGTTGATGGTAAGGATTATGAATTCTTTGTCAACCCAGAGTTAATTACTTTGGTTGAATCTAATCCTTTCCATGGTTAGGAAACTGAAACTGTTGTGGCACACCTTACTAAGCTGAATGATATAGCCACCCTATTTGCTCATGATGAGAAAATCTGCTACTATTATATTCTCAAGTTATTTCCATTCTCATTAAAGAGTGATGCTAAGACTAGGTATAATACTCTTGCTCCTGGTTGTGTGCATAGTCCCCAGGATATGATTTACTACTTCTCTGAAAAATATTTCCTGCTCATAAGGAACAAGCTTCCTTACATGAAATATTTAACTTTGTGCAAATTGAAGAAGAGAGTCTCCCACAAGCTTGAGGGAGGCTTCTCCAATTGTTGAATGCTTTGCCTGATCACCCGCTATAATGGACTAACCGATGCTTCTAGGGACTTCCTAGATAGTTGTGTTGGTTTTGTTTTCAGGGAATGAACTGTTGAACAAGCTGTGGAGTTATTGGATAACATATGGAAAAATTATGATTATTGGACTCTTCCTGAAGTGCCGCCTAAACCCAGTCCAAAGAAGAGGGGTATATTATATCTCAGTCCTAAAGATATGAAGAGGCAAAGAAATGCATGAAGGAAAAGGGTATTAAAGTTGAAGATGTCAAAAATTTAATTCATGTTGAAGAAATACATAGACTTCATATACCACCGCCAAAGGTGGTAGAGGTAAACTCTTTAATGAAATTTGATGAAAGTGACATCCCTTACAGTAAACATCCTAGTCAAAGCCTTTACGAGTTTGATAACTACATTAGAAAACAAGATCACTTCAACGAATATGTTATGAAACAATTGAAATACAATTCTGATATGATTTCTCGCTTGAGAAACTTGTTATTTAGAATCACTAGTGATGTTAGAGGTGTAGGAAAAGATGCCTCTATGGCTCATACCTAGTTAGAACAAGTTGCTAAATCTCAAGAAGTATTGCTTGATGAAATGAACAATAATATAAATGACTTTGCTGTTAGAGTAGTAACTAGAGGAGGTAAAATGACTCAGGAACCACTATATCCCGAGGTTCACCCTAAAATAATTGAACAAGACCCTCAAAGAATTAACACTGATGCACCTAGTCCTTCTAAAAAGAAGAAGAAAACAAAAATGATAGGACTTTGCATACCTCTAGTGAACCTAAAATAGAAAAAACTCCTGAAGTTAATAATGATGTTTCTATTTCTGATGCTGGAACTCAATCTGGTAATGAATATTCCTCTAGTGATAATGAAAAAGATAATGATGATTTTCATGAAGACACTCAACTAGGCAAAGATTAGGAACCAGATAATGATGTTAAAATACAACCAACCGTTGATCTTGATAACCGACAACCTAAAAATAATAGATATGATAAAAGAGACTTTGTTGCTCAAAAACATGCAAGAAAAAGAGAACAATGGGTTAAAAAAACCACGTCCTTTCCACCCAAATCAACTAAGAAAAAGGATGATGAAGAATTTGAACGCTTTGCTGAAATGATTAGGCTAGTCTTTTTGCGTACTCGCTTGACTGATATTTTAAATATTGCCCCTTATGCAAAATATATCAAATACATCATCACTAATAAAAGGAAAATACCTGAAGCTGAAACCTCCACCATGCTTTCTAATTATTCTTTTAAGGATGGAGTACCTAAAAACTTGGAGATCCGGGAATACCAACTATACCTTTCTCCATCAAAAGGAACTATGTGAATGTTGCTTTATGTGATCTAGGAGCTGGTGTTAGTGTTATGCCTATCTCCTTATATAAAAGACTTGACTTGAATAAAATCACACATACTGAAATATCTTTGCAAATGGCTGACAAATCAACAGCCATACATATCGGTATTTGTTAGGATGTGCCCGTTGTTGTTGTTGTCCCAAATGTTACTATCTTAACTAACTTTGTTATACTTGAGATGCCCGAGGACGACAATATGTCGATTATCCTTGGTAGACCCTTTTTGAATACTATAGGGGCTGTTATTGATTGCAATAAAAGCAAGGTCACTTTTCATATCAATAGTAATTTACATACGATGCACTTTTCGAAGAAACAATTCCAAGTGAATGGTACTAATGTTATTGAAAAATCTCTGACACTCACTATTGGAAGTTTTCAACTACCACTACCTACTGTAAAAAGAATTATGATATACTTATTGTTGGGGACATGCATATCCCCATTGAGGTAACTTAGTGTTTTCACGAAAGTTCTTCGGTTTCATGCTAATCGAAGGTTGTTCTTAATAAGACTTGATCAACTTTATTAATGGATCATTTTTTAGAGGTGTGAAGTTGATGAATTTTGTAAGCACTACCTTCTATCCTTACATTTTATTTTCTGATTTTCTTTGTTAAATAAAATAAAATGCAGTGTTTATCCCATTTCCTGGAATTTCCGTGCAATAAAAATGACCCAAAAATAAAAGTTCTCAGAATGTCCTGAAAATTTAATACGATATTTTCTGAATATTTCTGAATTTTTAGTGCAAATAACATCAGAGACGGGTGCAGCAGGTGGGCATAACCCACCTGGGCATGCTAGCTGCCCCAAGCGCGCTCTGGTCGATTGTGGTCCCCACGTGGGCCCCCTCACTTATCTCTTTAGCCCATGTCATCTCCTACCTCAAAAAAAATTCACCATTGCTCTCTCTATCTCGTGTTCTTGCTCTCAAACCCACGTATTCTAATCTCTTTGCTCGAAGCTCCATTTCTGAGACTATTTTGGGGGAATGCTACTTGGTATCTGACTCCTCCATTTGTCCAATTAGTTTTCGATTTAGTGGTTTATATTTTGAACAATTACCAACTCTTGGTGCTGTTGTACATGAGCTTGCATGTTGAATTCTTAGAGCTCTAGGTAGTTTGAATGCTCAATATAACCTCTATGCATGCTTATGAGTAGTTGTTGTCAATCTTGTGAAGTTTTGTTGAAAAAATTTTGTGGACTATAAATTTTAGAATTTAACTATAGGAATAAGATCAGTTTCTTTTGGAAGTTTGGCTCCAAGAGAAGTGCCAAGGGATTCATTGGGGAATCATCGGACAATGACCTCCTTACTCGGAGAATGGTGGAAGTTTCCTCGGGACTCCGCGCATGCTGCTTGCCTCCTTTGCACCAAAGAGGAAACTGGTACACTACACCCGCTGGCGCCCACCTGGCCTTGACTGTCATGGCTCACGTCACCCGAACCTCACGAGGTGAGCCTTGCATAGAAATCTCCGCTCCTCGGGAGCCAGCCTAAGGAGGCTGCTTCCTTTGGAGGTCTTGGTGTCTCCTGCCTCACGAGGCTCGCACCCTCACGAGGGTCTTAAGTTGTCGATGTCAAAGCTGGGTCGTACCAGGCCGTTGACTGAGCCACGTCGTGGGCCACAGGCAGGCAAGTCTGGGTACGCCAATTCCCAGAACGCCGACAGTAGCCCCCGGGCCCAAGGCGCGGTCGGACTTGGCTTCGAGGCGAAGCCAAAGGGCAAGTGCGGAGCATCACGGGCCCTAACCACTTGCATCCTTGGGCGACGTGTGGTGATTGATGGGCATGGGCGTCTTCGCTTCCCCACGCTGCCTCGGCAAATGTTCCTAGTTGATAAAAGGCTGGCGCCTTCCGTGAAGCCTTCATTGCCTTCCTTTCGTCTTGCTTTAGATCCTCTTCTCCCTCTGTGCTGAAAATCCTCCAGATGTGCTGAACCTCTCCACCAATTTGCGCTGAAGGCCACCGACAAGGCGAAATCTCTGGCCCTCACCGCGCGCTTGGTTCCTTGGTTCAAGGAAGCTTTGGGCGCATCCACCGTTGCCGAGGAGAAGCACCTCGCCGCCACGCTCCAATTGACAGCGAGCAGCCACAACGAGGGGGGAGAGACGGTGCTTCGGGTCGGCTCTGCCAAGCCAGAATCCTTGGGCGGTACCTTATACCCCTTCTTCCTGCACATTGTTTATGCTGGGCTGGTCCCCATTTCTCCAGCTTTTCTACTCCATCCTTCCCCATTACGGGCTCCACGCCCTCCATCTTGACCCCAACTCTGTCCTCCTCCTATGAATCTTCGCCTTCTACTTCGAAGCATTCGAGGGGGTGATGCCCTCCGTCACATTGCTTTGCCACTTCTTCTACCTCCGGACGAGTGGCAGCCAGTGCACAGGGTGCGCCTGCTTCGTTGCGGCCAACGGCAGCAATGCAATCTCTCGTGCTAGGAAGAAGGTGAAGGACTTCCGGAACAAGTGGATCTTCATGGATGCCAAGCGCTCCCACGCTTTGCTGGAGCTGCCGACCGGGTTACTGACCCCACGGGAAGGATGGGCTCACGAGAAGCTCATTGATTCCCGTGCGGAGCCACTGCTGCAGAAGATGACGGCCGACCTGAAGGCGGAGAGGCTAACGGGGGCCATGATTGTCAGGGAGTTCCTGACACAATGCCTGCACCGCTCCAGGCGCATTCACACCCCCTATGGAAATTCGCCGGCATGGACAACAATCTTCTATTGCAGGCTGACGACTTGTCCGAGGAGGAGCTGGGCAAGATCATGCGCACCTTGCTCGGGAAGGACCGAGATCTGAAGAGGCGGAAGTCGGGGCTCCTGAAGAGGGACAGGTCGGTGCTGATTCCCCGGGGTGGCGCCCCCACTTCACCGTCGGCATCCAGCGTAGCACCGCCCATGCACTCGTCCGCCCCCGAAAGCATAGCGCCGCTTGCGTTCAGGAAGCTGGCGCTCCTGGGTAGGAGGAAATATGTCGCCGAGGACCAGTAAGTGTATCTTCTTGCCCTTGCTCCTTAATTTTGATGCAGTACTCACTGGTACACATCGGTGCTATAAAAACAGTTTTAACCCCTTTCCGCGACGGCACTTGGAACCTTTGCCAAGTGAGTGTGGGTGTCGGTGTCAAAACCTGCGGATCTCGGGTAGGGGTCCTGAACTATGCTTCTAAGGCTAATGGTAACAGGAGGCAGGGGACACAATGTTTACCCAGGTTCGGGCCCTCTCTATGGAGGTAATACCCTACTTCCTGCTTGACTGATCTTGATGAGTATGAGTATTACAAGAGTTGATCGACCACGAGATCGTAATGTCTAAACCCTAGAAGTCTAGCCTATGAGATTATGATTGTTGTCCTACGGACTAAACCCTCCGGTTTATATAGACACCGGAGGGGGCTAGGGTTACACAAAGTCGGTTACAGAGAAAGGAATCTACATATCCGAATTGCCAAGCTTGCCTTCCACGCAAAGGAGAGTCCCATCCGGACATGGGGAGAGGTCTTATATCTTGTGTCTTAATAGCCCAACAGTCCGGCACATGTATGTAGTCCGGCTGTCCAAGGACCGCTTAATCTGGGTCTCCCTCAGTAGCCCGTGAACCAGGCTTCAATGACGATGAGTCTGGCGCGTAGATTGTCTTCGGCATTGCAAGGCGGGTTCCTCCTTTGAATACTTCAGAGTAGATTCCATACACAACCGTAGAGATTATAATATTTTCACGAGTCCAATCCGCTTACAACTTTGTGTAGCGTGACATCACGCCACTGCCAGGTCATTATTCAAACGGTTTTTAGCCTGCCGCTACATATTTTGAGGTGCGGTTTCGTTGGCACATCTTGTCAAAGAAGAGATCATGTCCCCTTATCATGGGATTCTCATCAACATGGGCATGGGTAACCCAACTGTGTCATCTGCACGGCCCTTGGGGAATAGGCGAGTTTTAAGGCGAGTGGGGAGGCGCATGATTTTTACTTCCTTTATAAAGGGATAAGGATTCATCCTTGTTCACCCACACCTTCTTCTTCCTCTGCCCATCCATCCTAGAGCTCTGGCGCCCAAGCTCTCGACTTCTCCGCAAAAAAAAGCACTCCAATCATGTCCGGATCTGGAGCAGGAGGCAAGTGGATGGCCTCCTCCGTCAAGGAGAAGGACATCAAGAAGCTCTGGGAGGCCGGGTACCTAGCCAAGGAAATCACCCATCGACTTCTGGCCAAGGGACAGATCATCCCCACCCCGGAGCCCCAAGAGTGGGTGGTGTTCCTTACACACTTCATCTGCGGCTGGGATTCCCCCTCCACCTGTTCGTCCGTGGACTAATGTACTACTACGGGCTGGACTTCCATGATCTGGCCCCCAATTCCATCCTCAACATCTCGGCATTTATTGTCATGTGTGAGGCCTTCCTCCGCATCCCACCTCACTTCGGGCTATGGCTGAAAACCTTTAATGTGAAGCCGAAGGTGGTGAGCGGCCAACAAGCAGAGTGCGGAAGCGCCATGGTGGGCAAGATGCCCAATCTCACCTGGCCCGAAGGCTCTTTCATGGAGACCGTCAAAGGATGGCAGTCGGGGTGGTTCTATATCACCGAGTCGCGTAGCACCAACTGGGCAGCGGCTCCCGCATTTCGATCCGGAGTCCCGATGCGGCTCACCTCCTAGAAAGAGAGGGCCTGACCTGGGGCTCTTCAGATGAGCTGACCGCGCTCCAGACGCGCGTCCAGAGCATGATAAACAAGAAAGTCAAGCTCGTCACTGTGATCGAAGTTATGCTAGTTTGCCGGATTCTTCCGTGCCAACGTCGGACTTGCTATCTGTGGGAGTTTGATCCGGCCAAGCACCAGACCCTACTAGAGCTCTTCAGGATGAAGCATGAAGATATCTGGAAGGTGCTCTTCAAGGCCAATGAGGTGCCGCTGGCCACGAACGAGGATCGTGGGCACGACCTAACTCACCCTTCTAATCCGGTTAGTTCTTTCATGTTTTCAAGGTGTACCCTTTACTTGCATATTTGAGGAAGGCATCTAAGTCTCCCTATCAATTATTTCAGGACTGGACAGAGATAGTGGAGCGGATTAACTATCCGGCTCTGCTGCCCGAATGGCCAGAAACTCTGCTCCTGACAAAGATGTTGTTTCCGGCGCCTTATAAGGTGCCGGAGAAGAAGGCCAAGAAGAAGGCCAAGGGGACCAGAGGTGGTCTCCGCCGCAAGGGCACTTCGAATGCGACGTCCGAAGATGCCGAGGCGCATCCTCTGCCGAAGACGACGAGGAAGAGGAGGAAAAAGAAGAAATCCACTCCCCCCTGCAGGGGGGGAAAATAAGAGAACGGCCTCCTCCATCTGGAGGCCGACGCATCCAAGAAAGGGAAAGCTTCCCTTCCGGACAGCTCCACAACGGCCACTGACAGCAGCTGGGAGTGGGAGCCTAGGGAGAAGCCCCTGGCCGAATCGTAAGTGTCCGGACACGTCTTTGTATTCGGATTCTTTATTTCATTGTTTTAATGTGCTAAATTATGCATTTGCAGTCCGGCTCGGTCCAACCTCGAGCGGTCCTTATCTTCAGAGGATTAGCTGGACCCAGCAGCGATGGACAGCGGGACCATTCCATCGGCCACCTCTCCCCGGGACCTGGATGGCGCCGAAGCATCTTCCCGAAGGATTGATGACCCACAAGTGTAGGGGATCTATCGTAGTCCTTTTGATAAGTAAGAGTGTCGAACCCAACGAGGATCAGAAGGAAATGATAAGCGGTTTTCGGTAAGGTTTTCTCTGCAAGCACTAAAATTGTAGGTAATAGATAGTTTTGTGATAAGATAAATGGTAACGAGTAACAAGTAAATAAAGTAAACAAAGTGTAGGAAGGTGGCCCACTCCTTTATGTATCAAAGGATAAGTGAGGGAGTCCTGGACTAGGGGGTGTCCGGACAACCGGACTATCATCGTCAGCCGGACTCCAAGACTATGAAGATACAAGATTGAAGACTCCGTCCTGTGTCCGGATGGGACTTTCCTTGGCGTGGAAGGCAAGCTTGGCGATATGGATATGTAGATCTCCTACCATTGTAACCGACTCTGTGTAACCCTAGCCCTCTCTGGTGTCTATATAAACCGGAGGGTTTTAGTCCGTAGGACAACACAACCATTACAACAATCATACCATAGGATAGCTTCTAGGGTTTAGCCTCCTTGATCTCGTGGTAGATCCACTCTTGTACTACCCATATCATCAATATCAATCAAGCAGGAGTAGGGTTTTACCTCCATCAAGAGGGCCCGAACACAGGTAAAACATCGTGTCCCTTGTCTCCTGTTACCATCCGCTTAGACGCACGATTCGGGACCCCCTACCGAGATTCGCCGGTTTGACACCGACATTGGTGCTTTCATTGAGAGTTCCTCCGTGCGTCACCGATAGGCTTGATGGCTTCTTCAATCGAGAACGACACCGTCGGTGAGACTTTCCTCCCGGACAGATCTTCGTGTTCGGAGGCTTCGCGCGCTGGGCCAATTAAACAGCCATCTGGATCGATCGAAGCTTCGCCCGGCGTCGAGTCAGGTTTGAAGCCTAAACTTCACGGCCGACATCGCGGAGACTTGACCTTCGATGGATTTGAGCCACAGCCGAGCGTGCCGCGCTGTCACGATGGGCATGATTTAGCTCTGCAGCCGGATAGCGCCCTAGAGGCCGCACACAAGTCCGCTCTGACCCATAGTTCGGAGCAGACCGCGCAGATCGAGGACACGTGGCTGGACACCGCCTCGAGAGCTGCAACTTCTACGGCGATGGAGCCGCATACCGACCTTGTCCCTTATAAAGCTCGTAACTCCGTGGCGCCGGACTCCTTGCCGGACTCTGAACCTCCTGCGCCCCTGCCAATCGAATCCGATTGGGCGCCGATCATGGAGTTCACCGCCGCGGACATCTTTCAGCACTCACCCTTTGGCGACATCCTGAATTAGCTAAAGCATCTCTCGTTATCGAAGAGCCTGGCGGACTGCGGTCGGGATGGTTGAGATGCGGACGGACGAAGAAATTCAATGTCCACCCACCACCCACTTTGTAGCCCAGTCGGCGATCTAACCGACATGCTAGACTACGACTCGAAGACATCGGCGGTATGGACGGCGATGCCGAGAGCGATCAAGAACCAGCGCCACAGAGGACCTTTGGAAGACCACCTCGTCATACGACATATACATGGTGGACACCACAAAGGATGGGGACGGCGAAGAAGTAGCGGAGGCAGATTCTTCTAAGAAACAGCCAAAGCGCCGACGTCAGCGGCGCCGCTCTAAATCCCGCCACAGTAAGAATGGAGATTCTGGCACCGGAGATAACAACACCCCAGAGAGTGCCGAAGACAACCCCCTCCACGAAAATTCAGCACAGGAGGACGGGGAAGCCAGCCCTCGAAAGAGAGCGGTAGACGAGGAGGATGATAACTACATGCCTCCCTCCAGAGATGAGGCAAGCCTCAACGATGACGAATTCGTCGTGCCAGAGGATCCCGTCGAACAAGAGCGTTTTAAGCGCAGGCTTATCGCCACGGCAAATAGCCTAAAGAAAAAGCAGCAAAAGCTTCAAGCTAATCAAGACCTGCTGGCCGACAGATGGACCGAGGTCCTCGCGGCCGAAGAGTATGAACTCGAAAGCCCCTCCAAAAGTTACCCAAAACGCAAGTTGCTCCCCCGACTAGAGGAGGAAGCATACAAACCTTCATCACCAGCGCACAAGACGACAGATCGACCACCCCGTGGCCGCGACAGAGAGGCATCTAGGCCCTCCATCAGGACCGTACCCCGACATCGTTCGAAAAGTACGAAGCCACAAGGGAATGCGCTGGACTTGCGAGACATATTGGAGGACAAGGCAAGACAATCCAGATCTATCTACGGATCACGTGGGCGCCCCACGACCCACGACGACTACCGTCGCGCCGGATACAACAACTCCGGCCGGGCCGAACACAACAGGCAACACTCCCTTGAGCTACGTCGTTATCTTGCTCAATACAGAGGCGCCGCACACCCACTATGCTTCACTGACGAAGTAATGGATCATCAAATCCCTGAAGGGTTTAAACCCGTAAACATTGAATCCTACGATGGCACAACAGACCCCGCGGTTTGGATCGAAGATTATCTCCTTCACATCCATATGGCACGCGGCGACGATCTCCACGCCATCAAGTATCTCCCACTCAAGCTTAAAGGACCAGCTTGGCATTGGCTTAACAGCTTGCCCGCAGAGTCAATTGGGTGTTGGGAGGACCTGGAAGCCGCATTCCTCGACAACTTCCAGAGCACATATGTGCGACCACCAGATGCCGATGACCTAAGACACATAATTCAGCAGCCAGACGAATCGGCCAGACAGTTCTGGACATGGTTCTTAACAAAGAAAAACCAAATCGTCGACTGTCCAGATGCAGAGGCCCTTGCAGCCTTCAAACATAACATCCGCGACGAGTGGCTGGCCTGGCACCTAGGACAGGAAAAGCCGAAATCCATGGCAGCCCTCACATCACTCATGAGCCGCTTCTGTGCGGGAGAGGACAGCTAGCTAGCTCGTAGCAACAACCTAAGCAAAAATGCTGGCAGTCCGGATACTAAGGACCACAATGGCAGGTCGCGTCGAAACAAAAACAAACACCGCATATAATGGGGATAGCAATGAGGATACGACAGTCAAAGCCGGACTCAGAGGCTCTAAACCCGGTCAGCGGAAGAAGCCATTCAAAAGAACTACCCCGGGTCCGTCCAATTTGGACCGAATACTCGACCGCTCTTGCCAGATACATGGCACCCCCGAAAAGCCAGCTAATCACACCAACAGAGATTGTTGGGTATTCAAGCGAGCATGCAAGTTAATTGCGAAAAAAGATGACAAGGGGCTGCAATGACGACAAGGAAGAGACCCACCCGTAACAGTAGAGGATGAAGGTTTCCCCACAAGTGCGGACGGTAAACATGATATCATAACCCATATACCCAAAGAGAGCGGAAGTGCACTTAGGGACATATATGCGATGGAGCCAGTCGCCCCAAAGTTCAACCCATGGTCCTCTTGCCCGATCACTTTCGATCGAAGGGACCACCCTACCAGTATCTGTCATGGTGGATTCGCCGCATTGGTTCTAGACCCAATCGTCGATGGATTTCACCTCACTAGAGTCCTGATGGACGGCGGCAGCAGCCTAAACCTGCTTTACCAAGATACAGTGCGCAAGATGGGCATAGACCCCTCAGGGATTAAACCTACAAAAACGACCTTTAAAGGCGTCATACCAGGTGTTGAGGCCAATTATGCAGAGCTCGACCACACCGAAGTGGTCTTGGATCCCGGATAATTTACAAGCGAGGAGTTAATCTTCGACGTAGTCCCGTTCCGCAGTGGCTACCACGCTCTGCTCGGACGAACCGCGTTTTATTAACCGTGTGCACCCAAATGACCTACACACCGTAATTTCACCCTAATTTAATTGTTGCTTTTTAAAATTGTACCTCATTTAAACTTGAAAGTAGGCTATAGCTTTATTCATATCCATCAGGTTAAAACAACCAATGCATTATTCAATTCACATGTACATATGTTTAAGAATTACATAAGCACCAAATAAAGAATGATGAACCAGGGTTCTATACTTGTACTATTATAGATGGTAAAGAAAGAGGCGCAGACATTCGGGTTGCTGAACAAGGTGAAGCGGAATGGCCCTATTGTGCTCTCCTAGATGTAGAAGGCACGCACGACTCTAGTCCAACCCCTTGTGATGGCCGGTCGCCAATCATGTAGTTTGAGAGGTAATCTTGAGTAAACTTCTTCAGGATCCACTTGAAAGGAAGAAAGATTCAGACATTGTCATCTAGCACAAGTCATTACTGGCAGTAAAAAGAAGGCTATAGGGTTCTTACTTACCATCCTGCAATTCACTGTTGTCTTGCATAAAGTGCAAACATATAGTTCCATTGACATATATTTACCCAATTTAATAATAGTCTTTATCAGTTTCCTCACTTGATGCTGGTTCATGAGTATCTCATTGCCCTATACGTAGAAAGGGTCGAAGTGTGGATCTTTGGCAATGCCATGTGTACCTAAAAGCACCAAGTTAATATTAGAAGCTAAACAACAATTGCAAAATTATGTAGTACAACACTCCCTCCATCCCATTATATAAGATTTTATACACGTATATCTAGACATCATCAGAACATTAAGGTAACACGAAAACATTAAGGTAACACTCTTCCTTGTTGCTATGTAGCCTGAGATTGCATATTTAGTCATTCAGTACAATGCATGTTGCTATGTAGCCTCAGATATATTAAGTATGGCCCTAGTTAACCTACTGATAAATGGGTTACAGATATATTCAGTGAATTTCCGATTCGATGATTAATCCCTTATCAGCCCCTAGGCTATATGGTACCAGCTACCGAGATCCTGAACAGTGAGTACATATAAGCAATGTGATGAAACTAAACTCCATGGAAAAAACAACACTATTCTCAATATTGTCCTGTATGAGTACATATAAAGGCATGTTAAGCACAACAGGCTAAACATCAACCAGAAATATCCATGGTAGACAACATAATCTAAAAATGATAGCTTTAGTGTGCAGTCTTAAGCATGTTATTTAAGCAAAACAAGAAGTGGAAAGGTGTGTTAACTGCATCACGCATAACATTTATAAACAAGCAAATAGTCATTCAAACTAGTATTGTGCAGGTCTAAAGTACACTAGTTATTGTTAAACAACGAAAAGGCATGTTAACTGAAATATCCTTAACAGCAACCAAATATCGTAATTCATAGTGGTATTGTTGAAACTGTTATTGATGAAATTGAATTGCACGGCAAATAGTTGCACATATAGAGCACCACATTGTGAAGAACTGAAATAAACAAGGCATAAGGCCATCTCTAGCCGATCCTTTAAAGGTTAAAGGACTAAAACAATTAGTGAATATATATATATGTACTCTAGCAATTTTTGGCCGTTTCTATTCAATCCCCTAAACTTAATGTTGTAAACTTCAATTTGATCAAGTTCAAAGCAGGTTCAACCGAAAGTAGCATGCATTCAAACATAAACATAGATAGTTCTGCATAACCGAACATAAAGCATAATTTTAAACTAAGCTAAACTACTTTCGGTCAAAGTAGAGGTCGAGCCAATCCTTCCTCGTCAGGTACGGTGTGCCATGAGCCGGGTCCGGGCCGGTGCCGTCATCGGGGTCGTTGGGGAAGGCACTCCTCCACTCATCGACGTCGATCTCCTCGTCCTCGCCGCCCACCTAGATGCCCTCCGCGCCGCCGTCCTCGCCGCCTTCGACCTCATCATCGGAGGAGAGCGTGATAACCTTGCCGCCCTCCGCGCTGGCAAAGATCGCCCGCTCCGCCTCCATGAGCTCCGGGTGCTACCGGCGGAGATCTTGCATGTAGGCCTCGTCGGCGGCCTCGGTCTCGAGGCGCTCCCATGCCTCGCGGTCCTCCCGCGCCATAGTCGAGCTCAGCACCCCTGGCTCCGACGGAACGAGGTGGACTGGACATGTGCCGAAGGGGAAATTGAGCCTAGCCATTGCGCCGTGGTAGAGGACCTGCCAGTGGTCGTACTCCATGGCCACGAGCCCGGAATGCAAATGCTTGCACAATGGCGTTGCAAGCTGGGAACAAAATGCAAATGCTGGGAATGATTCTAGTAATTGGGGAGAAGCTCAACAGTCGAGGGTGATTCCACTGTTGGAATGGTTATAGCATAACCGAAGAAAACTGGGAGCAAATCCCAATTAACGCCAACGATAAAACCTAGTGCTTGCGCATGCTCTCAAGAACTTGAGCATTTCCATATTCATCAATGGTTTTACCAATATCTGCGTCAAGGATCCTGGCAACAGAACATACTACCATGATGAATAGTGATGGACAATGCGGTTACAAAGGAAGATAACACCTTCTCAGATTTCACCTTAGCAAAGCCAAGGAAACAAAATCTGGATGATCGACCAAGAGACATTTAGCAGTCCACTTTTAATGTTCTCCTTGGTGTACTAGCATAACCCATTTATTGAAATGGTTTGGTATCTAGAACATCAAGTAATAGGTCGGATTTTGGGAGCTCAAGAATCCATAAGGAAAACTATTGAAGTAAATCTTATGAAATCCTTATGGAGAGGTGGCCAACTTCCTCAATCAAGATACTACAATGATAGGTCTTCCGGCTGGGTGTGTTAGCCACGACAACCACCTTACCGGTTTACAAAGAGACCAATATTATAGTTCTTGGGAAATGTTCCAACCATCATATCAGCCTGAGATTCAAATCTGGTTGGTGTCAGAATATTCCAGACTCATCAAGTCTCGAAGGAAAAATGAAAGTTTGAAAACAAATCGACGAGATGGCGTTGCGAGATTCTCGGGAGATGAACTACGATAGCAAGCTCCAAAACATAAGCTGGTTCCGCTACAAACATGTGAACATGTTGTCCGAGACAAGCATGACCACATAGTAGTCTTACAACGAAACACTACCGAGTTCTGGTTGGGAACCATCAACGACGATATCAAAGTCCTTACATAAGTACGGTTTAGCTCTTATGAAGGAACTCCTTCTCCTTGAACAAATCAGTCAGTGGCTTGGTGTACTAGGAGATACATGTGGAATGGAGGTAGCGAGCCTGTCAAACCATAGCATACTTCGCACATGCATGACTGACTTGGGATGGTTCCAGAGGAAACAAAAACAACCTGACTCAAACTCATGGCGGCAACTTGCTCCAAATGCACGTGAATCAGAGAAAGTCACTTCTTTCATCCAACACATGCTTCATGAACGTGACATGAAGATAATGCTTATAGAAGTTTCCAGCACTAGCTGGATGTTCAACACACATCATGGAGGAGACAAAATGCTACTGATGGGCTCAACAACAAGTCATCAAGATTTCCATATAGATGGAATTCCACAATTATGTGAACAAGTGATAGCATTGGTCAGAACAAAAGAGGTAACGGTGTATGCTCGAGGAAAATCCACGAGTAAGACAACATTACGAACATTGTTGGTTCTCATTTGACTTGAGGATAGTGCACACTCAAATCAAAGTTTTGACAAGACAATAGGTCCAACAACTGGTCACGAGGAATAATCGATGAAGATATCATCTTTCTTCAACACACACACAAACGCAAAGGTACCCATTCAAAATGAACTAAATTCGGTAAATCTTTTATCTTCCAACTCTCCAAGTTGTTGGTTAGCTTAACCAACTAGCTCAGGGGTATCCAACACAGATTCTTGGAGAAGGGGTGGTTTATAGGAAACCAACTTGATCACGAACTCAACATAGCGGTCAGGTGGCAACCTGGTAATACTTCCGAGAAGACTTTTGGAAAATCATGAACCACCGATATGTTATTACGCTCGAGAACAATCTTGCTTTTCAAGGCAGGACGATATGATCAAATAAGCAAGGATTGGTACTATCCTAACTCATTGATCAAAAAGTGCACCAGAAATAAGGGCTAGGTAGCACAACCTACCTTAGAATGATGATTCAAGAACCAACACGCTAAGAATGAAATAGTTGTCCATTAACTGCCAAGCAACAAGGTTGCTAGGAGTATTGGTTTCACACATCAGGGTACAGTTGCCGTTATTACGGCTACAACAACACGGAACCGAGGAATGAGCAATGATGGCAAGAGGTATCACTGTATCAAGAGGTATCATAGGATGGTGTGCAATTCCCATGGTATTCTTGATATAAAGATGGTAATACTCCAAGGTAGAATAGATCAAAAGCTCGATTGGCATTTTGATCTACAGAATACAACTGCTATGACTCAATCCTGGAAATGGACGAGGTACTGGAGTTTGTTTCTCCTAGTCATTCAAGAATTGAATGGCTTGACAGACCTCGAGAAAAAACGCATTGAAAAACATGAATCACGATATAAACTTGACTATCCATTGATAGACAAGGATCGGAATACAACGACAGAAGAACAACTCAAAGGAACATATGGTTTTTTGTGTTCTAGATGCATAGATTATCATGTCGAACGAGTTCAACATATTTCTTCTGGATAACCCATGTAGGAAGGTAGAACTTGGCAGAGTAACAACATAGAACCGAGAACTCGTCAAGAGCACTCTGGTTGTGACCTTTCGGTTCAGCAAGGAGCTTCTGCCATAAGAAGTTCATGGTATTTGGAAGAAGGAAATACCAGGACCTCGAGGACTATCGCAAAGGTTGCTAATATCCTAAAGGAACTAACAAACACTATCAACATGAAGTAGGGTCAATCTCAGGTTCAAAACCAAGGAGTAGAATACCTACTACTATGTGGCATCACGGGATGCTTTCGAGAATAAAGGCCAGAATCATCACACTGGCAATACAATGGCTAGGTTACTAGGTGATACTCCAACATATATGTCGAGGCAACAGTGTACCTCAACTCACCGATTAATGTGGTTAATCTGACCAAAAGAACATCAGGAATGGGGAGAAGGCATTTGCAAGTGCATCAGACTATTTAGAAACCAGGGATGACTCGGATAGCATAATGGATGTAAATGCTCAAAAAGATTGGGGACATCCTACAAGATAGTGTAATAGCCACTCAACATCACAATATCAGGTTCTGAGATCAACGGTCAACATACGAAAGTAGTAGGGACTGAACTGAGGCTTGAATCTAACAATCTTATAAGTCTATGGATTGGTAACATGTGACCCTGATAGAAAGAAGATAAAGCCTAGTTCCTTAACCCCGTCGAGAAGATAGAATGACTCCGATCAGAAGGGAATAAGGTAGGAGTAAAAAGAGCCTTATATTCCCATCCACAATCAATTCCCTTATATAACTAAAGAATTTCTAGACTCAACTTCGACCATGATGGCTTGGTAATCCTAGAGGCAGTCAGGCTCTGATACCAAAGCTGTCAGGACCCCGATCCTAAGTCACACCGACCTAGCATGTAACACATCATATCACTTTGCGGCCTCACGCACGGTATTCCCTCTGGTGCCACGTTAACTGGCCCGGGACCGTTTGCGCCTTTGGCTCACGTATATGATAGGGCTGCTAGCATCCATATGACAAAGAACCCGGGCCAACATGACTAGTCGTAAATCCAAGGTGGCGCTAACTTACAGCGACAGGCATACATGACCCAGCAACGAACGTGTCGATCAACAACCTATGAACCCAAGTCGTAGCAAGTTACAAGGACTTAAAGGAAGAACGTGTGACATTTCCCCGAAGGGACAGACATAGGAACGGAGAAGGACCCTTGCCGGACAGCCTAAGTGTTCCGGAGCAGTAGCAAGCTACCATGGCTCGTGGAAGCACTAGGAGACATTTCCCGGTAAGAGAGGCTACCAAGAATATACAACTAGGTTGTCGGATCCCACACATACCAAGCATTTTAATAACATACACACAATATGCTCGACATGTGCTAATACAACATGGCATCATAACATCACTCTACGACTCAAAGTATTTATTCAATAGGCTCCGAGGAGCCAAGTATTACAAACATGGGTCTCATGACCCAACATTCAGAGCATATAAGAAATAAGCACATGCGGAAGCTTAACTTGTCTGAGTACAGACAACTACAAACGAAAAAGGCTGGGAAGCCTAACTATCTACCAGATCCTGTCGAGGGCACAAGATCGTAGCTGAGGTAACAAGCTAAACGTCGAAGTCCACGCGGAACTACTAGCGAGACTCAAGTCTCTCTGCAAAAACATAAATTAAGCAAACGTGAGTACAAATGTACCCAGCAAGACTTACATCAGAACTAGCTACATATGCATCATAATCAACAAAGGGATGGTGGGGTTTAACTGCAGCAAGCCAGCTTTGACTCGGTGGCTATCCTGAACTTCGACTGCAAGTAACTCTTTTGAGGTGGCGCACACGAGTCCACATATTTACTATATCAATACCCCACTATGGATCCGCTCCCGTCTCCCTACAAGAACACCTTCCATAGCACTCATGCTTATCTTGTGTATGAACTGTATAGGCAACCCAGAGGTCCTTTACCACAGACGCGACTATTCTAATAGATCATTTATAACCCTGCAGGGGTGTACTTCTTCAGACATGTTTCCACCACTTAGTGTCTGCACATGACATGTGCTTGGTAGACTTCACGCGAAAGTCGGCACGGGTGTAGACCACGACCTGACTAACCACACAAGTCTCTAGTCCAGGTTTATCGCCTATACAGGTTCCATCCGCAGGGAGTCCGGCCAAGGTTTCCACATACGGCCCCAAATGATGTGTACAAGGTTCCGCGACACCAAACAGGCGCCTGGCATACCTGGCCATGTGCCTACAGCATCACAGCCCACCCCTCGGGTCAGTGCTGCGCACGGCCTCCAGCATACTACAAACACCAGAAACTACTTGCAACTCCTAGATAGAGGACAGGGGTAGTTAATAAGTCGAGCGGGGTCATATTTCAGGGCCCAAAACATGTGGTAGTAGTTGTTCATGGATCACAAACACATAACTCAGTTCTTGAGGATGTACACCTACATGGCCTCTCACCGCTACCTTTACCAAATCGTTTTCACACACATAGCTCTCAAGAGTAGGACATGTTCACAACTTTCCAATTCATCACCGATGAACCATACCTGACTCGACTCTAAGCTGTAGCAGGCATGACAACAAGCATGAGTGAGTAGGCATATCAGGGCTCAAACAAGTCCTACTCATACTAGTGGGTTTCATCTATTTACTGTGGCAACGACAGGTCATGCAGAGGAAAAGGGGGTTCAACTACCAGAACAAGTAACAGATGAATCGTTGTCGTCTTAATGCAGTAAAAGAGAGCAAAAGCGAGAGAGTGGGATTCTATCGGAATGAACAAGGGAGGTTTTGCTTGCCTAGCACTTCTGAAGATGATATAACTCTTCATCGGTGTTATCGAACACATCATCGGAACCATGTCTATCGAGGGACAAATTCCAGCAACAGAGAAGGAAACACAACCAATGCAATGCACAATATGATGCATGATCATGACATGTCAATATGTTGTCATTTGAGCTAATGCAACTAGCAACTAGTTAAATGGAGTTGGTTTGAACCCTAGGTTCAAATTCAGACTCCATATGTGAAGGTTTGAATGCCATTTATATGATTTTTCCTAAACAGCATCCATAAGTTGTTCGAACATGCATGAAAACGGCGCAGATGGATAGATAGGATTTTTCTGATCATTTTTTATATATAATTTATTCCATTTGGAGTTACGGTTGAATTTATATGAATTTTAGAAGTTTAGGATATTTTCTGATATTTCCTTGATTATTTTAAATCCAGAAAACAATTACTACATCAGCACTATGTCAGAATGATGTCAGCAAGTCAACAGAGCTGCCCCGTGTCAAACCTAACTAGTGGGTCCTAGTGGACAGTGTCACGGTGCTGGTTAGGGTCGCTAACGTGTGGGCCCAGTCAACGGCGATGTCAGCAGGGTCAACTCAGGCGTGTGGGTCCCACTGGGTTTTAAACTAACTTAAGCAGAAACAAAACTGGGATTAATTATAGTGTGGGGCCCATCCTTCAGTGAGTTTGGGGGGTTAGTTAGTGGCGTCATTAGTGTTTAATTAAGGTGCTACATCGGCCTCGCCGGAGCTTAACCGACGACGACCTTGGCCAACGGCGCAGGTGCATCGTGTGCTCACTACGGAGCACCGTTCGGTGCGCGGTTTGCTCCTACGGGTTCCTGGGAGTGCGCCACGGCTGGTGGAGCAAGTGGGGTGAGCTGGGATAGCCGGAGCTCGTCGAAAACAAGCTCGGGGCGGCGGCCAGAGCTCGGCCGTTGGTGGTTTTGCCATTGCTGCGAGCTAGCAGGGAAACAGACGCACTAGCAAGGCGCTATGAGGTGCAGTGAGTGCATTAGGCACCCGCGCGTGACCAAATGGTCACCGGTGTGACGCCTGCGTGGAGCTCGCGCGGCGGCGTGCTACGGTCAGCAAGGGGGCATCGTCTACAGCATGCAAACGAAGTAGAGAAGTGGGGGTTCGACTCGGGGGTTCACAGCGGTTGTAGTAGGCGTCGAAGCGGGCTCGAGGAAGGCCGGTCGGCGATGTACGGACGACGGCGATCTTGGACGACCGAGGGGGAAAACGGCGGCGTTGGAGATGTTGCTGGGCTTCTGGCACCGTGTGGCTCGATGGAGAGGACGACGACGTCGTGGCGGAGCTCGGGGACACGTCGGCTACATGATAGGTGGACGGTGGCCGTCGCTACGGTGAGCGGCGACGATGACTGCACTCGGGCGGCGCAGGGGAGAGAACCATAGGAGGGGATGGGACGAGGCAGTGAGCGAGGGGGTTCTAGGGGGTGCCTGGCGACATTGGAGGCATCCAGGGCGTTGGGGATGCAGGATGGCAGGGTGGAGGTGGCCGGGCGTGTGCTCGCGTGCGTCGGCCACGCGCACCCATCCCTCAGGCAAGAGGAAGACTAAAGGAGGAGATGGTTTGGGCCAGGTGGCTGGGCGGGCCGACTGCGCCTCCAGGTAAGGCCAGGTAAGTGGGCTGCCAGGTACAAAGCCCTCTCTCTCTGTTTCCTATTTCTTTCTATTTTCTATTTTATGTAATTTTTTTGGCTTTATTAAAAATGCCAGGGCATTTCCAAAAATCATGAAATGTCTCAATGCCACTATTTGGAATATTTCCAATAGCAAACATTTCAGTTTGTGATTATTTGAGCATTTTAAATATTTTATAGCATTTAAATGCCTAAATGCAAATATCTAAGATTTAATTCAGTGACCCAAGTTGTCCTAGAAAAGTGTGCACCGTTTTTGGCAGAGGTTCTGGACCAAAACAAAAATGGTGAACATTTATGAAGGGCATTTTGGGTTCACTGAAAATGATTTTATTTGGACCCTAGTTGAATTTAATTGGCTGCTAGGGTTTATCAGCCCCCATTTCAAAATTTCATAAAATTTAAACGTGATGCATGGAGGCTAATTCATAGACAGGCAAGGCCTGAACTGGGGCTGTGACAGGCCTTGCGACCAGTCGGACTGAGGGGCTAGGCTAGCCCCGATGTCTTGAAATTGGCTAAGGCTTGGATGAGGCTCCCCAGGGTCTATCCCCCCGTCAGTAGTCCCTGAAGGTGGTGAGGTTCTACGTCTTGGGAAGCCGGAGAGCCTCAGCAGTTTCCCTCTTTGAGTGGCCTTACATACTTCTCCGCCCACTGAGGAGTCAGTGCAGGAGTCGGACCTTGATCGCTGCGCCGGGCGGAATCGAATGGTCGTGGTGGGTGCCAGGTTGCATGCCGGCTGGGCGACAGGCTCGCCGCCCGCTGCCTGCCAGCCCATGCGCGCGACGGGACATTGCCGCAAGTCCGGGCCCGCCACTACAAGGCCATGGCACACGCGCGGATCCGCTGCGGCCGGGGCGGACGGTTGCTCTTCCCAAGGCGGTTAATGCACGCATTTAAGGCGCGGAAGTCGCGGGTCGTGGGGGGAGTGGGCTCAGTTAATCCCACACTCCCCCACATGTCGCCCCCTTAGCCGCCGCCGCGGGGCTATAAGTAGGGGGAGAAGGGGGCGGCAGAAGGCACGCACGCCCTCCTCTCCCTCTGTCTTGCTTCTTCTTCCTCACTGCCGTTGTGCTTTCTTCCCTTGACGGAGCGCCGCCGCGACTCGTCGTCACCGAGCTCTCTCTTCGTCGTTGTCGCATCGTGCCACTGCCGAGCATGGAGCCCATGGCACTCAGTGGCCGCGCCGGCGACTGGGATGGCTCCACCGTCCACGAGGATCATATCCAGTTCCTTCACGAGACGCGGCGCCTCCCCCATCACACCAACATTAAGGGGCGTCTCCCCCTGCCAGGGAGATCTCTCCGGCATCGGAGGATGGCGAGTACGTCGTCTTCCGTTCACATTTTCTTCGCGGCTTCGGCCTTCTGGCTAGCGGGTTCCTCCGCTCGCTCATGATTTCGACGGAGTGTAGGCCCACCACCTCACGCCGAACACGGCGGTGCTGCTCTCCGCTTTCGTCACGCTTTGCGAGGGCAACCTCAGCACTCTGGCCACACTCGAGCGTTGGGCAGAGCTCTTCTACCTTAAGCTCGGCACCGCCACAAAGGGCGAGGCGGCGTAGTGCAGAGCCTGCATCGCAGTGTGGCACAACGGTACCGGGGGCGGGGCTCGCTTCCCGACCATTGCCCTGCTGCAGTTGGCCATACTGTGGTAGTGGTCCTACTTCTACGCCGAGAACCTCCACTCAACGCAGAACTACGTCCACTTGCCGGCTTACGCAGCCGGCCCGCCTACCGAGCCCCGCGCCAACTGGAGCTTCCGACCGAAAACTCTGTCGATCCCCTCCGCCAGCGCCCTCGCCCGGCTCCAGGTGATGATTGACTCGGAGAGCCTCAAGGCCTCCGACTTGCTGGCCGCCTTCATGGAGCACCAGGTGCTAATTCTCCAAGGTCGGCCCCACATCATCAGCGCCATGAGTGGGCACCTGGATCTGTCCTGGATGTCCATCATGGTGATGCCGGTCTCGGAGATTGTCGGGCTGGTGAACCACATCTCCTACTGCAAGCTGTCGGAGTCAGAGTGGCAATTCGGCAAGCCACCGTACAACCGGGCAAACCCGCCGCCTACAGTAAGTCCTTTGCTCTCTCTTTCTTTTTCTCTTATCTGGTCCAAGTTCTTCCCGCCGCCTGAGCAGTTGACCTTGGT
Source organism: Aegilops speltoides (assembly GCA_021437245.1). NCBI lineage: Eukaryota > Viridiplantae > Streptophyta > Magnoliopsida > Poales > Poaceae > Aegilops > Aegilops speltoides. Next base: position 208,887,809 of record CM038146.1, on the reverse strand, counting down.
GCAGTACTTCCCGGGCCAGGCGGCCATCCAACTTGCTCCGGGCGTGGAGTTCCTGCCAGACCGGTCGGTGAGTGAGGAGGCTGAACCTGACTTGGGTCGGCCGCCATGGAGGAGGACGATGCCACAGGCAATGGTGCAGGGGAAGTAGGCGGCTTCTCCGGAGGCTGCCTGGGGGAGTGACCGGACAACTATGCGGAGGACAACGAGCCACGTCGAGGCGCCAGCTCCTCGGCGGGCGCCAGCTCCTCGGCCGCTTCCCATTGTCCGCATCCCAGCGCCCCAGCGGCCGGCGAAGGCGAGCTCGGCGCCACGGCTGATGGAGGCCAGAGCCTCTAGCTCGATGATGCCTGATGTTGAGGCCACTAGTGCCAACACATCGGATTGGGGTGGTGGCGGCATCCGGAATATGTCGGTGCAGGACGTCCACACCCAGCTTGCCGCCCAAAGCGCCGCCCTCCAGAACTGCGTGCAGGAGTTCCTGACATCATGGGTGGTCGTTCGGGTACACGCTTGCTTTTTGTCTTTATCTTCTCGCAATCTTCCATGGGGGCGTGCCAGCACACCCACTGGGTGTAGCCCCCGATATCTGGGCCGGCTGCTAGGCGGCTCGGAACTTTAAGGTGAGTTCCGAGTGCTAATCTTGTTTTCTATTCTTCCTTTGTCCTTGCTGCAGGACTACCATAACCTTCGCGCGGCCACGTACAACTCCCACATCAAGGAGCTGGCCAAGCGGACCGGTGACTTGAACGAGAGCCGAAGTAGTTAATTCGGGCTCGTGAAGCGGATTGTGAGTGCCTGTCCTCGACTCGAAGTCATCAAGCGGCCGGTCTGCATAGAAGGTGCTCGAATGGCCTTCGCCCGCACGAAGGTGCATTGGGGGAAGATGGATGCAGAAAAGCTAATGACCGAAGGACCACCAGAGGGGAAAGAGCATCGCAAGCCTGAACTGTATTATGAAGGTGTCTTGAAAGGGGCTCGCCTTGCGGCGGAGCAGTGCACCAAGGACATTATATTTACATAAATACGGTCATGTTTTTCCATTGTAATATTTGAACAAGGACATTATTTTATTGCTTGTCGTATGAAAGTTTTTCATCCTGTGCGGCCGTTGTATATATAATCCTGAGAGTCGGCCAGTCGTCGGCTTCTGCCCCCACATAGTGAGTACGGGGGTGTTCGGGATAAAACTGAGCACTCATTATCCCAGTTTTGGGTCCCTAAAGGAGGTGTTCAGCACAGCGAACCAGGCAATCGGACTATAAGGCTTTATCGCTCTCACTTAGCCATAGGAGTTTTTTCGAGGAAGGTAGGCGCAACCCCTGGTGTTCGGAATACCGCATGAGGGGCTCTATAAGAGCCTGATCAGGAAAGGCCGATCCGTCGCACGCTGCATTGGTTATAGCATTCTGCGAAAGAAATCCTTAAAGATTTTAGAACCTCTCGAACAGCTGATCAGCTCTCGCTGCATCATGACAGTCAGTTTACAGCTTTCTCTACTCAAGTGCTCGACCAGAAGAACCGGGACACAATCGCAGTAGTTCTCCCAGTGCTACCTTAGCCGATATAGCAGAACGTAAGTTACCAAAACATAGGAGCTGAGAAAACACAACTATTGACCCAAGACATGATTTGGAGTTGATGCATATAATGCTATAAGTTCAGGGTGCCGGACTACCGTGAAGGTGTTCGGACTTTTTTGCCGTAGTATGGGCGTGACGAAGCCCCTGGCATATTAAGTCATATCACGATAAGCAGCCGCCAAAAGAGTTTTAAATAAGAAATTGCAGTTGGTGAGCATCACATAAATCCACATGTTATATTTGAGTAATACGTCAATGCATATGAGTACAGATGATGTGATAAAAAGAAATATGATGGCGGAACCCGCTGATACCGGGCGTGAGGAAGTTGTGTTCGGATCCGAGGTGTAGTCGGATGATTATAGGGGAATATCTAGAGATTCCCGGACGCGCTCGAACTATTCCCACGCCATCCGTCATAGCCTACGTAAAGGTGAACCTGTAAAGGAAACGTAAGAAATGGTGTTGCGCCACATGGCGGTTGAGCCGCAGTATGTGGCTTGTGTTATCCTTTTCTGGAGTGTTTTTAATTAATCTCCGGGCGGGCTGGTCTATCCTGCTGCGCAGTAGTTCGGACTCCTTTGATGGTGTCCAGGAGCTTGGTCTTCGACTCGAGGTTTGACAGTAAGGTGCCGTCCGTTGTTCTTGCTGTTAAGGCGGTGGTATACTCTTCGCCGTGAGGGGGAGTTTGGACCTGCCATTAACCGTGATGATGCCGCGTGGACCGAGCATCTTTAATTTATGGTAGGCATAATGTGGCACCACGTTGAACCGAGCGAATGCGGTTCGTCCGAGCAGTGCCTGATGGTCATTGCAAAAGGGGACAATGTCGAAGACTAAGTCTTTGGTACGGTGATTGTCCGAACGTCCGAAGACCACTTCCAGTGTGACTGAGCCCCTGCAACAGGCCTCTACACCTGGTACGATACCTTTAAAGATGGTTTTTGTGTGCTTGATCCTTGAGGGGTTGATGCCCATTTTGCGCATTGTATCCTGGTAAAGCAGGTTCAGGCTGCTGCCTCCGTCCATGAGGACTCGTGTGAGATGCGGCCGAACCGCTATGACGGATGCTGGTAGGGTGGTCCCTGCGATCGAAAGTGATCGGGCAAGAGGACCATGGGTTGAACTTTAGGTCGATTGTATAGACCTCCCTTAGTGCACGTTTCCACTTGGGAATATGGCTTGCGCATATCATATTCACCGTTTTCACCTGGGCAGGGAATTTCATCTGTCCTCCTATATTCGGTGATTGGGGCTCTTCGTCGTCGTCGTTGCTTTGAGACCCCTTTCCCTTGTTTTCGGCGTCTGACCTGCCGGCTTGTCGGAAGACCCAGCATTCTCTATTGGTGTGGTTGGCTGGTTTTCCAGGGGTGCCATGAATTTGGCTTGGACGGTCGAGTATGCGGTCAAAACTGGACGGGCCTGAATTGTTTTTGTTGAATGGTTTCTTCCACAGACCGGACTTGGAGCCGCTGAATCCAGCATTGACTGACATGTCTTCGGCATTATCACCATTTTTGCGGCGCTTGTGTTTGTTGCGCCGTGATTTGTCCTTGTTATCCTTGGCTTTCGATGTGCCGAGATTGCTTGCTGTATTGTTGCTACAAGCCAACCAGCTATCCTTGCCCGCGCAAAAGCGGGTCATGAGTGTTGTGAGGGCTTCCATGGACTTTGGCTTTTCCTAGCTGAGATGTCGGGCAAGCCATTCTTCACGGATGTTATGCTTAAAGGCCGCTAGGGCTTCGGCATCCGGACAGTCGACAATTTGGTTCTTCTTGGTTAGGAACCGGGTCCAAAATTTCCAGGCTGACACTCCGTGCTGTTGGGTTATGTGACTTAGATCATCAGCATCCGGTGGTCTCACGTAAGTGCCCTGGAAGTTGTCAAGAATGCGTCTGCCAGGTTCTCCCAACTCCCGATGGAGTTTGCCGGCAAGCTATTCAGCCAATGCCGAGCCGGTCCCTTTAGTTTTAGTGGGAGGTACTTGATGGCGTGTAGATCATCTCCGCGGGCCATGTGAATGTGGAGGAAAAAATCTTCTATCCATACTGTGGGGTCTGTGGTACCATCGTATGATTCAATGTTCAGGGGTTTAAACCCTTCCGGGAATTCATGATCCATTACTTCATTAGTGAAGCATAGGGGATGTGCGGCGCCTCTGTGTCGGGCTTCGTTGTATTCGGCCCGGCCGGATTTGTTAGTGTATCCGGCGTGAAGATCCTTGTCACGCATTGGGGCGTGTCCCCGTGATCCATAGATCGATCTTGACTGTCCTGCTTTGTTTTCCAATACATCTCGCAGGTCCTTCGTTGTCGGGGCTAGTCTCTGTGGCCTCGAGCACCTATGGGGCACTGGGGGCCCCTTCTGGTTCGGCAAGGGAGCGAGGGTCGTACTTCTTCCCTGGTTTCCACCACCCCCTTGTATGTTTTCTTCCTCACGCTTTCGGGGAACCATTCGGTGCAAACACGCCATCGAAAGCGAGGCATCGCAGCCGGCCGGCGGTGTTGCCTTCGGGCGGAAGAACTCGGCGGGCTGGTTGCGGTGCGCTCTTACCGTCGAGCGGACTCGAAGCGGATCTCTGGCGCAACCTAACCACGATCCGACCCCTCTGCGCTCGGGTTCTTCATACAAGTGTGGACTTCTAGGAAGCACAATCTCAAAAGTTCAATTTTGGCAGCTCTTTGCCTCATCGGCGGTAGAGCTCGATGGCGGCCTCGACGGCAGCGCGGTACTGGAGAGGCGGGCTTTCCGGAGCGGCGCCAGAGCTGTTCTCGCCGGGCTTAGCCTTTGGTTGGTCTGCGCCGCCTTCTCGACTTGCTGTGGAGCTCGATGGTGCGTCCTCGACGGTAGCAGCGGCCCGGGAGGTGCGCTTGCCGGAGTCGGCACCAGAGCTATTCTTGCCGGACTTGGCTTTCTTCTTCCCCCGGGGAGCTTCAGCGGCAAGTGGCTCGCGCTCTGCTGCGGCCGCTACTTCCCGGTAGATCTTGTCGGCGCAGATGAGCGCATCCCTCTTGTCACCTTGGCAGAGATAACACTCATCGGGCCGGGCATCTTGAGCACATTGTATGCATAGTGAGAGGCCGCCATGAACTTGGTGAGTGCGGGTCGGCCGAGTATCCCGTTGTAGGGCAAGGGGATATCAGCCACATCGAACGTGACCCTCTTAGTCCTAAAGTTCAGTTCGCTGCCGAACGTCACTGGCAATGTGATCTTCCCCTTAGGCTTGCTCCTTCCAGGATTTATTCCTTGAAAGGCACCAGTTTCTTCGAGCTCGCTGTCGGGGATCTGGAGCTTCTTGAGCACTGCGGAGGAAATCAAGTTCAGGTCGGCCCCGCCGTCAACCAGCATCTTTGTGACCTTGAGGTTGCGGATTATTCGTGAAACCAGCATCGGCAAGCACCCGACCGCAGTGACACGATCAGGGTGGTCCTCAACGTCGAAGATGATGGGCGTGCCGGACCACTTCAGAGGCCTGCGTGCCTCGACGGATGGCTCCGCTGCATTCACTTCTCGCACCCATTGTTTGAGCAGGTGGTGCGAGGTGTGCAGGGAGGCGCCACCGTCGATGCACAACACTTCTGTCGCCTTCTGAAACTCTTGATCATCAGTCTCATCTTCCTCCATCTCTTCATCCTCATCTTCATCTTCGTCTTTGTCGCGCCGCGGGAGGCTCGTCTCCTTGCCGCTGCTTAGCCTTGCCGTGAGTCCCAAGGGAAGCTTCTTGCGGATCCTCCGCCACCTCCCCGGCTTTCTCCTTGTCGCGCGCCATACTCGCTTTTGCAGCTCGCCATCTGCTCTACTTTTTTGCAGGTTTGGAGATCATGGCCTTTGGTGCGGTGAATCTTGCAATAACGCTTGCCGAGCCATCCTGCTTGTCGGCGGCTGCTACAGCCTCGCTAGAGTCGTCGGTCTTGGCCTTGTCGGAGCCGCCTCCGTTGCCAGAATGCTCAGCAGCTAGCACATCCTTAGCTTTCCTCTTCCTGTTGTTCCGCCTCCGGTTCTTTCTTGCCGGGGCGGCACCCTCACTGTCAGATCCTTCTGCCCCGGCAATCTCTCCGGGGATTTTCCTCCCCTCCTCAGCTCATGCACACTTGTCGGCCAGAGCGTAAAGCTCGCTGACATCTCTGATCTTGCACATCGCCATCTCCTCCCTCATCCTGCGGTTACGCACGTTCGATGAAACAGCGCTAATAACCGCGGCAGGGTGGACGTTCGATGTTGCGTTGCACTGGCTGAATCTTTGTATATATTTGCGCAGGGGCTCCCCTCCGACGAGCAAGTGGAGGTCACTTTCCTGGCCATGAGGCTTGTGGCCACCCGTGAAGGCGCCGACAAACTGATGGCACAGGTCCGCCCATGAGGAGATGGAGCCGTCCGGCAAGTGCATGAGCCAAGACCTGACGTTGGGCTTGAGTACCAGCGGGAAGTAGTTGGCGAGGATCTTCTCGTCGCGCCCTCCGGCAGCCTGCACCGCGATGGTGTAGATGCTTTGAGAACTCCGGACTGCAGATCCTGCCGTCATACTTCTCGAACGCGTCGGCTTGAAATTCTTGGTTTTGGGCCCCTTGGACTTGCCGCCTCTCGCTGGTGAACGCAGGGCAACCTGCTGCGCACGCAAGTCGCCGTTCTCGGTGCGTGCGTCTTGCCGACAATGAGCCCTGGGCCGCTGGTCAGATTGACGTCGCGCTTCTCTCCGGCGCTGATGCGGTACGCAGCGTCTTCGTGTTGCCGTTTGGAGAACGAGGCGTTGATCGCGCGAAGTTCGCGGGTCGGACAACGCGGTGGAGTCGCCGTCAGAGTTGGTCCGCGAGCCGCGATCTTGGCCTTCGGGCTGGGAGTGCATAGAGGTGGCGCCTAAGCGGTCTTGTTCGGCGTCGGCTTGCACTGGCGCTTGCCGGGCCTCGACGCTTCGGTCACGGGGTTTATCGCCGTTGGGCGGCCGATGAGGCTGTAAATGGTCATCCTCCGATTCGCCGATCTTGTGCGGCGCCGAGGGTAGTCTAGAAGCAGCTGGGCTCGCCAGCGCTTCCTCTCTCTATCTTAGGTGGTGGTGGTGATGAGCGGTAGCAAGAGCGGAGGTGCTTGGACTCCCAACTGGATTGGAAGGTACCACACCCCGTCGGGCGATCAGATTCTTTCGCGCCAGATGCGGGCGCATGCATCTTGACCTCGGCGTCCGCGACCCACCAGGTTGGCCTTGTTCCAACGCGAGCATGGTGCTAGGAGCACCGGGGCGTTGTTGACCTTGCACCTCCTGGGAGGGGTGCGGCGTCTGCTCGGTCACCGACGCTTGCGGGGCCTTGTTTTTGGATCTAGTGATGACATCAACATCTACATGGTCGGGGTGCTGGCGCTCAACATCTGCTCAAGGGAGCGGATTGTGGATGATATCTACGTGGTCGGGGTAGGCATCAACATCTGCTGTGTCGGAGTCAATGACCATCTCGACAGGCGGATCGGTAGAGAAAACGGACTCCAGGTCGGAGGCGGGCTCGTCGACGAGGTGGAGCTTACCAAGGAAGTCGACGAGGCAGCTCTCGGACCTGGCCAAACCCATGTCGGGGGAAGGCTCGTCGGTGAGGTGGACGCCGCTGAGGAGATCGGCGAGGGAGCTCGCGGCGCAGCCGGCCTCCACGCTGCGTAGATCGTCGGTGCAAGCGCCATCGGTTTATGGAGGAAGCTGTTCTGCCTTGTCCCCTACGCCCAGGGAGAATCCCTGTGCCAAGTGGGTGGGGCCGAAGTATGGCACATTGCCGAGACTGGATACCTGTCCGGCACTCCCGAGAAGGCACCAGAAAACTGGCCTTCGGAATGGTTCTACATTGATGATGTTCCCCTTCCGGATCCAGTCCGGATAGTTCTCCCCCAGTTCAGTAACGCCCCACCGAAGGCACACCTAAGCTGGCGTCCCCGGGGCCCTCAAGAAGAGGATACAAGGGAAATAAACTTCCTGATGAGCAGGATAAAGTTACTGGCCAAATCCGGACTAGCGATAGTCGAGGTCATGGCGATATGCATAAGGCGGGGAGTGCAACCGCTTCAATATCGGGGGAACCCATGTGGCATTTCAACGGGGAAGAGGACGCCACCCGCTGCAGTCGTAAGGGTCCGGAATCCGCCACTACTTTGGCAAGGATATTGTCCGATTTATACAAAGGGGAAGAGGAGGAATTCCTTCGCATTAAAACGCGGGACAGATTCTCCGTGTACAACCCCCCAGAGTGGGTAAGTTGCCATTCTTTTCCCTGCTTTGCTTACTTTAGCATCCTTCTTCTAAGATTACTTGCATCAATGCTTCCGAGCAGAAATGGAGGAGGGTCGTAGAAGGAATCTTAAGCCCCTCCCCGCAACCAGAGGACCCCGGAAGGGCCCTCGATCCGGGACTCAAAGAAGATCCGGATATCACTGTGGAGCTTGTCAACGGGGTATTTTATCAAGCGAGCTGGGATGGCGCCTTAGTGGCCATTACGACCGACTATCTCGGATTGCTCCCTCTATCGTGTGTAAGCCGAACTAAAAACTCTATCCTTCGAAGAGGACTTCCCTCGGGTATTATGATTTACCCTTGAGGCGTCGTGCTGTTTGCAGAGACGACGGTCAGAGCGAGGGGCCGACCCCCTAGGGACACGTCAACCCCGGGCGTCCGGATCGGGCAGACTCAAGAGGAAGGTGGTGAGGGTTGACACACCACTGCCAATCACGCCAATCACGCCTCCACCAGCCAGGTTCCAGAACCAACTTCGAGGGCGGAGGCGGACACGGGGCCAGTACCGCATAGTTCCCCGACGGAGGATGCGGATATGTGTTCGGCCACGAACTCTGAAGTGGAGAGCGCCATGAATCACCGGCGCCGGAGGGCCATGCTTCGAAACAACATCTTTTCCGAAGAGGCTTTTAATGCCTTCAATTCGGCGGATGCATACGTCTGAGCTGCTCGAGGCGGGCTTGCCCAAGCGACGAACCAGTATACCAAAGATATACGGGTAAGAAACTTTGATAAGTATGTATAGCAGTAGCCCCTGAGACATGGAATAGTTGGGACAACTGTTTGAAGGATCAATAAATGCACAGGTCCTTGTGGACAAGAATGAACAATTGGCTCGGGAGCTGGAGGCATGTAAGGCCCAGCTGATGGACACGGTTGCCCAGTTAGAGGGATCCCAGAAGGCCCCCTCTGGTAATATTTGTCTCAATTGTACGCAGATGTACCAGTTAGTAAATGGTTGGTGTGATTAGTCTAACAGAAAATTGTGCAGACAATTCTGGGGTGAATCCGGAGGGCGTAACGGATGATGACTTGCATCTCAAAAGGCAGCTAAAGGCTGGCGAGTGCATCTTTACGCAAGTGACGCAAGAGAAGAACAAGCTACAAGATGCCAATATTCGGCTGGACGTGGAATTAAAGGACGTCCGCGCTCAACTGGCGGACTCCGTGAAGGAGAACAAAAGGCTTTGGCGCGACATTTATGGTAAGTGCTCAAACGAACTGTATGATAGTTCGGTGAGGAAGTATTTTGAAAGAATTTGTCTTGCAGGAATGTTGACGGGTCGCCCTGAAGAGGAGATGTCATCTGCAAGTGATTTGCTGCAAGAACTTTCGCAGTTGCACGAGTGCACTCGGCGGGTGATGCACGGTGTTGCTCAGGCCTTGTGGCCATCAAGCCTCCTGCCGAACGGCATGGGGGAGCTTGCGGACCTGCTTCAAGGAGCCTGGTGGTGCTTCCGTCTCTGGAAGATATTAGCATGTCGGCAAGGTGCGAGAGAAGCCTGGGCGATGGTGAAGACGCGCTATGACAAGTTGGACCCGAACCATATGGCCGAAGTAGGACCGGCGGGGTCCGATGGGCAAGAAACTCCCGTGAGTCTGGTATATGACCAGGTAGCGTTAGCCGCTAAGTATTCTCAACAGGATTGCAGGCTAGGTAACCTGTTAGATGGTATAGAGGAGGAATATAGTCAGTCCCAGTGACTTTGTAATTTAATTGGCATAAGTAGCCCCTAGCCGGATTAAAATCATTTGTCATGGCGAACCTTTTCGCTTCAGCCCCCGGATCCTACGGTCGGGGGTGTGTCCGAATACCCGCTCAGTTATACGAAAAACCGGGGTATGCGTGGAGACCAGGCGTAGGGGTCATAAGTGCTTGAATAGACAAGTACCCAACTAGTTATGTTATATTACATGGATAGTAAGAAACATCTTCTAGGGAGAATAGTTCCGATAGGGGTTCCTTTCCCTAGGTATGCATGTGTCGATGCACATGTCCAGACTGCAAACGATGGCGCGGGATAAAAAACTTCTGGGGTTTTTTGTTGTAACCAACGAATACATCCTTTGTTCACCGATCGAATATAAGGAAACTAGCTTTCGCCTTCACCCAGTCTGAGGTACACATCCGGCGGAACCGGCAGTAACAATCGCAGAGGTGCTCCCCTTATGCCGAAGCTGAATTAACGGGAACGTAGGGCATAAACAAAAGAGCCAGGCAACCCAGCTTGGCCATATCTTAAGTCAAATCGATGCATATAATGGTGAAGAAAAGGCACATATGGAGAAAGAAGGCATATGCGATGGACAAAAAGCCATTTAAAGTAATTATGTTTAGCTTCCGATTACAAAGCCCCCAGGTATAGCTTACACACATAGTACGGCTGGAGTGATCCAGGAGTCCGCACTGTATTAAATACTTTGTGTGAAGAGAAAAACGGTCGAGAAAGGAGAAAAAAGGGGTGGAACATAATTAAAAAGGAGGGGTAAGGAGACGAACACTGAGTTCGGCGTTAGGCGTAGAATCTCCGGAGTCTGGCCGCGTTCCATGGGTTCGGCTCGAGTCTGTTATCGGAAGCATTACGTAAATGGTACGCTCCTCCGGTGAGAACTTTGTCAATGACGAAGGGACCTTCCCACTTGGGTTTGAGTTTGTCCTTCTTCTTCTCCGGTAGGCATAGAACGAGCTCGCCAATATTGTAAGCTTTTGCCCGCACTTCTCTGCTTTGATATCGCTGCTTGTCACGCCGATAGAATGCGGAACGGGCTTTTGCGACATCGCGCTCCTCCTCCGTGGCATCCAGTTATCCCGCCGATCTAACTCGGCTTCCTTCTCTTCGATATGTGTACGCGTGCATTAATCATGTATTATGTCGCAGGGTAGTACTGCTTCCGCACCGTACACCTTAAAAAATGGTGTATATCCAGTGGTGCGATTCGGTGTGGTCCGCAGCCCTCAGAGTACGGAGTCGAGCTCCTCTACCCAGTGCGTATCCGATTCTGTTAAAGATCGCACTAGTATGGGTTTGATGCTGCTCATGATGAGACCGTTTGCCCGTTCGACCTGGCCATTTGTTTGGGGGTGGTAGACGGAAGCGTGGTCAAGCTTAATGCCCATTTTGCTGCACCACGTTTTCACTTCATCGGCTGTGAAACTTGAGCCATTATCAGTGATGCCGCTGTGGAGGACACCATATCGATGTACGACCCCTGGATATGAAGTCTATTACAGGTCCGAATTCGGCTGTTTTAAGTGGTTTGGCTTCTATCCATTTGGTGAACTTGTCCACCATGACCAACAAGTATTTTTTCTTATGGCTTCCCCCTTTAAGGGGTCCGACCATATCCAGCCCCCAGACCGCGAAGGGCCAAGTCATGGGGATTGTTTGGAGAGCAGTAGGGGGCATATGACTCTGATTGGCGAAGAGCTAGCAACCGACGCAATGTTGGATAAGGTCATGTGCGTCTGCTTGGGCCGTCGGCCAATAGAATCCTGTACGGTAGGCCTTGTTGACTAGTGCTCGAGCCACGGCGTGGTGTCCGCCCAGTCCGGCATGGATTTCAGCCAAGAGTTGCCACCCTTCCTCTTCGGAGATGCACCTTTGGAGCACTTCGGTCGTGCCTTTCTTATTGAGTTCGCCTTCATGGACCTTGTAAGCTTTAGAACGCCAGACTATGCAGCGTGCTTCATTTTGGTCTTCGGGAAGCTCCTGCCTATTTAGGTAGGCCAGGAAAGGCTCAGTCCACGGGGCAATCACGGCCATGATTTCGTGGGCCGAAGATGTTATTTCAGTGGCAGAGCCTCCGATTGTGTCTGACGGTTTGGAATCTGGGGGTGTGTTTGGATCCGTGCTGGTATTGCCGGACTCCCCTTCCCATACTACGGATGGCTTGAACAACCATTCCAGGAATATGTTAGGTGGGACAGGGGCGCGTTTGGCGCCGATGCTGGCGAGGAAGTCCGCCGCTTGATTGTTTTCTCGAGCCACATGGTGGAATTCGAGCCCCTCGAACCGAGCTGACGTTTGAGGACGGCATTGCGGTAGGCCGCCATTTTCGGATCCTTGGCGTCAAAGACTCCGTTTATTTGTGATATTGCGAGGTTTGAATCCCCGCGCACTTCTAGGTGTTGGATGCCCATAGAGACTGCCATCCGAAGACCGTGCAGCAGCGCCTCGTATTCGGCTACATTGTTGGAGTCTGTGTATAATATTTGAAGGACATACTGGACCGTGTCTCCGGTGGGAGACGTTAGGACTACCCCTGCTCCCAATCCGGCCAGCATTTTTGAGCCGTCGAAGTGCATGATCCAGTTGGAGTACGCGCCGTACTCTTTAGGGAGTTCGGCTTCGGTCCATTCGGCGACAAAGTCAGCGAGTACTTGCGACTTAATGGCTCGCTGTGGATTGTATATTATGTCGAATGGAAGGAGCTCGATAGCCCATTTACCAATCCGGCCCATAGCGTCGCGGTTATTAATTATGTCATTGAGTGGTACTTCGGAGGCCACCGTAATTGAACACTCTTGAAAGTAGTGTTGCAGCTTCCGGGATGCCATGAAGACCGCGTATGCTATTTTTTGATAGTGTGGGTATCGGGATTTGCATGGGGTGAGGACCGTGGATACGTAATAAACCAGCTTTTGAAACGGGAATTTGTATCCGTCCACCTCTCGTTCGACAACGAGCACTGTGCTTACCACTTGATGTGTTGCAGCTATGTATAATAGCATAGGTTCACCAGTATTTGGCGCTGTTAGGACTGGATTACTGGCCAATAAGGTCTTTCTTTCATCTAGTCCGGCCGCGGCTGCATCCGTCCACACGAAGTGTTCGGTGCGCCGAAGGAGGCGGTAAAGAGGCAATGCCTTTTCTCCTAACCTGGATATAAAGCAGCTCAAAGCGGCCACGCATCCAGCTAGTTTCTGGATGTGCTTGACGTCTGTTGGTATAGCCAACTGCGACAGAGCTCGGATTTTTGCCGGATTCGCTTCAATTCCTCTGTTGGAAATAATGATGCCCATCAGCTTCCCCGAAGGGACGCCAAAAACGTATTTTTCCAGATTCAACTTGATGTTGTATGTCCGGAGGTTATGGAATGTAAGCCTCAAGTCGTCTATTAGGGTTTCGACATGTCTTGTTTTTATGACCATGTCGTCCACATATGCCTCTACTGTTTTGCCGATTTGTTTTTCCAGGCATGTTTGAATCATGCGTTGATAGGTTGCGCCGGCATTCTTAAGCTCGAAAGGCATAGTGTTGAAGCAAAAAGGGCCATATGGCGTTATGAAGGCTGTTGCAGCTTGGTCGGACTCTGCCATCTTTATTTGATGGTATCCAAAGTATGCTTCGAGAAAACACTGCGAGTCGTGTCCAGCTGTGGCGTCGATGATTTGATCGATGCGAGGGAGGGGAAAGGAATCCTTGGGGCAAGCCTTGTTGAGGTCTTTAAAGCCAATCCAGATGTTTGATATCTCTGATGAATCCGGCCTCGAGTAGCTTGGCTAGCTCTTCCCCAATTGCTTGTCATTTGGGCTCTGAGAATCGCCTTAGGGTCTGTTTGACAGGTTTGTATCCCTTTAATATGTTAAGGCTATGCTGGGCCAATCCACCTTCGCCATAGGATGGGACGGCCAGCGCCACCTTCGCCATAGGGGCCGGCCTCCCACAGGATCAAGAGGAGACCTTGATCAACTTTCTACGAGCCAACAAGGATGTATTCGCCTGGGAACCCTAGCACCTGGCCGGGGTCCCGAGGGGTATAATCTAGCACCATCTGAGAGTATGCCCAAATGTGCGGCCGGTGAAGCAGAAGGCTCGCCGGCAGTCCACCGAGAAGCAGCCCTTCATCATCCAAGAAACCCGTAAGCTACAAGTCGCAGGGGTCATCAGAGAGGGGCGGTACCCAGAGAGGCTGGCGAACACCATCATCTTCCCCAAGAAAGGAGGGAAGGAGCGCATGTGTGTCGACTTCACCAACCTCAACAAGGCCTGACCTCAAGATCCCTTTCCACTCCCTCGCATCGACCAGATCGTCGACTCCACCGCCGAATGCGACCTATTGTGCTTCCTAGATGCCTTCTCTGGCTACCACCAGATCAAGATGGCCGTGGACGATGTGGAGAAGACGGAATTCCTCACCCCATGCGGGGTGTACTGCTACCCCTGCATGCCCTTCAGGTTGCGCAACGCCGGAGCAACATTCCAGCGGTTAATGCACATCGCCCTGGGTTCGGAGCTCGAGAGAAACGCGGAGACCTACGTCGATGATATAGTGGTGAAGTCTCGGGAGGCCAGGACTCTAATAGAAGATCTGGAAGAGATGCTCGCCAGCCTGCGCACGGTGGATCTTCGGCTTAACCCCGAGAAGTGTGTGTTCGGGGTCCCCTCCGACAAGCTGCTGGGCTTCTTGGTGTCGCACAAAGGGATCGAAGCTTACCCAGAAAAGGTCAAGGCAATAGAAGACATGAACCCCCCGTAGACCCTGAAGGAGATGCAGAAGCTGGCTGGCTGCGTAACCTCGCTTGGACGCTTCATTTTCTAGCTGGGGGAGCGTGCCCTCCTGTTTTTCAAGCTGATGAAAAGGAAGCAGCCATTCGAGTGGACCTCCGAGGCAGACGCAGCCTTCTAGGACCTCAAGAGATATCTGACCAGTCCGCCCGTGATAGTGGCACCGCGCCCTCTCGAGCCCTTGGTGCTCTATCTGGCAGCAACCCCACACTCAGCAAGCGCCGCCCTGGAAGCTCTAAGGAAGGAGCGCCCGGTCAAGAAGCCGCAGCAGGATGCACAACCAGCAAGCGAAGTGCAGCACACCCCAGGGAAGGCATCTGAAGTCTCTGCCGGCGCAACGGCCGACATTCCTCCTGAGGCTACGAATGGCCCCATGGCTATCGAGGCTCCAGAGCACAGGCCTCATGAGGCCAAAAGGGACCTGTTCCACTGTAAGTGCATCTAGTGCCCCTTAGTGATTTTGGTGTATTGAAGACTTATAGGTTAAGGGACTAATATGTGTGTGAGTATACACAAGCTCTATAAGTCAATGAGGAGTTTGATATTTATAGTGAAAGTTGACCCCTAAAAATGAATGTCTTCGGCTGAAGACTTTGGTTCTCCTCAAGATATTGAAAGTGAAGAAATCGGTTTTCCCGTGAAGACTTGATATTCATGCGAGGAATCTGAAGCGTGAAGACTTTTGTTTACGTAGTTTCATTTTCTTCTTCTTGAGTCATAGGAAACAGATTTCCAAGTGATGCACATCTCAAAATCCTACACCTACCCAATCCTTCGAGTGAAGCCATTGGAAATCTCATATCATTTCAGTCAATTTCTTGAGTGACAGAGACGAAGACCTTCTGGTCACTGAGAAATTTGTTCTGACTGAGGAGTTAGGAATTCGGCAGTGCGAATTGCCTACACAGTGAGGAACATGATAGCCCTGAGGAATTCAAACCTCAAATCTGATCGTTGTTGTGCCGCGCACCAGCTGTCCCAAAATATCATACCACCTAACAGTCATATTAGATAAGGGCATTTATGCCCTATCATGTCTGCCTGCTCCCTAGGCTATAAATAGCCGTCCCCTACAACCACTAGCTGGTTGGATGCTCCGAGAGAAACTGACACTTGTCATTTGAGAGCATCCCATCCTCCGAGGACTTTGAGCGAAAATCATCAAGTGAGGAAAACCCAAATCCCAAACCCAAACCTATAAACCCCAAAGTGATTGAGCATCAATGAAGAGATTGTTCCTCTGTGGAACCGACTGTTGTTACCTTTGAGGACTGTGTATCCTCCAGACGGTTAGGCGTCATGGTCTGAGCATCCAAGAGGAATTGTGGATTGCCGACTGACCAAGTCTGTGAAGGTTTGGAAGTCACCTGTGAAGACTTACCACTAGTATTGGGCGAGGTCTGTGTGATCTTAGCTCAAGGAGAATACGGTGAGGACTGTGTGTCCAGGATTGTGTGTCCTCGAGTTTAAATACTCAGCCGCTCCAACTAGATGTACAACTGTCACAGCAGTTGGAACTGGTCTACCAAATCATTGTCTTCACCAAGCCTACTGGTTCTTTTTCCTCAACCCTTTCATTTCCTCAGTCATGTGTTGATATACCGTATCATTACTGTTTGAAGATTTTGACTGAAGACTTTCTCTAATTCCTCAATCCTACTTCTTCAGACTGTTTGTCTTCTTCCTGCTTGTCCTGTGTTTACGCTTTTTGTACTCTGTGTTTGTCTTTCATTTCATCATGATGACTTTGCTGTTGCTCTGTTATGCTTATACCTGAGTACTTATTCCGCCGCAAGTAGTTCTTCGTTTAGGAATTTCCTCACACTGAAATTCCTCAGTGAAGAATTCATAAAAATCGCCTATTCACCCCCTCTAGTTGATGTAATGCACTTTCAATTGGCATCAGAGCAAGGTACTCCCTTGTTCCGTGTGATTTTGGTTTAACCGCCTGGAGTTTTAGTTATGTCGACTGCAGGTATGATCAAGGTCTCGGCTGGGTGTCCTACCTTTGATGGGACGGACTACTCCTACTTGAAGAATAAGATGCGTATGCATCTTAAGGCAATTGATAATGATCTCTGGTACGTTGTGGAAAATGGCATTCCCTCAGTCACTCCGTCTCTGAATGCTACTGATGTGAAGAGATTCAAGCAACTCAATTCTCAAGCGAAGAATATCTTATGTGGCCATCTGAGCAAAGGTCAGTACGGCAGAGTGAGTGCTCTAGAAATTGCTAAGCTGATTTGGGACAGGTTGTTCAAGGTCAACGAAGGAGTCTCAACTCAACATGACTCCCGAGTTGATGTTCTTCGCAATTTCGTCAACCGCTTCAAAAGACCCAACAACGAAAATGTTCAGCAAACCTTCGATCGTCTCACTGACATCTCAAATGAGCTTCAAGCACATGATGCCACTGATATCGCCGATCATGAGGTGCTGAAGAAATTGCTGAGATCACTGGATACCTCATTAGATACCCTCGCACTAATGATTCAAGAACGAGCTAATTACAAGTCACTTGATACCGCTCATATCCTCGAGTGGCTAAACATTCATGAGTTCCAGCTGGCTGAGAAGAGAGATCCCCATGGACCGACGGAAGATCACATGAACCAAAGGCCAAGGTGGTATCTGAGTCTGAAGCTGAGGAGTCTGGTGGCAGTCTTGGTGATCCTAAAGAATTGAGCTAGGAGCTAGCAGTGCTCATGAGGAAATCCAGAAGTTCTCTCCGCGCGACCGTTTTGGAAAGTCTTCAAGAAATGATGATTCCTCGTCCCGTGACTACAAAAAGAGAACTTGCCACAAATGCAAGAAACCTGGTCACTACATGTTTGATTGTCCTCTGTGGGAAAAGGAATCGAAGAAGAAGAAGTACAAAGATGACGATTCTGATGACTCAAAGAAGAAGAAGAAATCTTCAAAGTCTTCATCATAAAAATCCTCAAAGTCTTCAACTCATAAGAAGAGCAGTTCCGAGAAGGCACTGGCATTCATTGGCAAGGAAATGGACTCTGAAGCGGAATCTGATGATAATGTGGAAAAGGAGGAATCTGAGGAATCTGACTCTGGTGTGGCTAACCTAGCCCTCGCTACTGTCGACGCCAGCAAGTCCATCTTCAACACTAAAGAAAATGACTTCCCCGACTCTGCTAACAAGGGCAACAATGACTATGCTCCCACCTATTGCTTCATGGCAAAAGGTGCCAAGGTACACAAACATTCCCCCTCTGACTCTAGTGAGGATGAATCTGATGACAATCTTAAGCCTAGCTATTCAAAACTTGCAAAAATTGTTGTTAAACAACAAAAGGCTTTAGAAAAGATTAAAAATCAACTAGACAGAAGCGATGACTTGTTGGGTGAGGAATTGAATCGAACTAAGACTCTAACAGATAATCTTCAGAGACATCAAACTCGGTTTGACAACCTTCAAAATCATCATAACACTCTCTTAACTGATCATGAAAAGCTTTCTTATGAATTTCTTCAAAGAAAGCAAGATCTTGAGAAGTTAAAAGCGAGTTATGAAGATCTTCAGAAGGAAAACGATTCATTTCTTGCTCAACAGATCAGTTCCGCTCAGGAAGAATTTATTCCACCACGTCTTAAATGCATTGCGCATGAATCTGCAAATTCATCACCTTAATGTTCAAATGCTTCTCTTGCTGCAAATTCTTCAACTGTCTCAATGGTTACAAATTCCTCATCTTAGGATACCACATGTATCACTGACGATAATGCAGGGCTGAAGTAATTGTATGTGACAGGCATTTACAAAAGCCTCAAAGGGCATCAGACTCTATGTGATGTGCTCAAAAAACAGATCTTGAATAGGAACCCTAGGAAAGAGGGTATTGCCTTTGAGACAAAACTCAATGCTGATGGGCGTACTGAAAACCTGAGCAGTACCCCAAAACCTCATGGGTTGCTGTGAAAGGACCTCCTATAGATCCATGCACTTTATTTGGCTTTACCTGTGATTCTTCATATTCCTCTAATGAGTCATTTGACTCTAACTATAAACTGTTCAAGAATCAAAATGGTGAATTATTTGCTGGATATGTTGGAACTAACTGCAGGAACGGTCCCCCTATGAAGAAAATCTGGGTTCCTAAAAGGTGCCTTGAAAATCTTCAGGTGAATGTCATCATGACACCACCAATGAAGAATAGGAACCCCAGATCAAATTCCTCATATGGATCAAAATCTTCATATGGATCCAAGTCCTCATATGGACCAAATTCCTCACGCGGATCAAAATCCTCATATGAACATCATCGTGCCAACACTTCTGTTTCGCAAGGAAAGTCTAAGGGCCATGAATATGTGCATTATTCTTCAAACCATTATGTTCATAAGTCCTCGAAGAATTTCTCTGCTTATTCATATGATTATCCTAACCACTCTTCTGTGAAACAAAGTGCACTTGCTTCTATGCCATCATTTTCTTATGGAGCTCGCAGAATGATGAACTCTTTGCCACCCCTCCAGATGTGGGTGGTGAAGAAAAAGAACTAATCTCTTATGCAGGGTCAGGTCTTCAGACAAACTTGATCGTCTGAAGAATTTGCTGGAGACCTGAATGCACTTGAAAGGATGCAAGCTAATCATGAAGAAATGAATCGTTCATTTCTCACATCCTCATATTGCTATATCTATTATTGTTGATGAAATTGATATCATATTCTTCACTGATTAAGTATATGGGTTCGTAAGTTGCACTAATTAATTTGCAGGATGAACAACCCAAAGCTACTGAGTGGGTCCTTGACAGTGGATGTACAAATCACATGACTGGTGATAGGAGCTTGTTGATGGACACTGATTTGTCACCATCTCATCTAAAGCATATCACCTACGCTCACAAAGGCAAAAGCAAGTATTGGGTCTGGTAAGGTTGCAATTTCAAAGGATAAACACATGGACAAGGTCATGGTTGTTGAGTCCTTAGGATTCAATCTTATGTCTGTCTCAATGCTTTGTGATCTTGATATGGTTGTTGTCTTTGGCAAATTTCATTGCCTTGTGCTAATGGAATCTGACAACTCAAAAGTCTTCGAAGGCTTTAGGAAAGGAGACTTGTATATTGTTGATTTCTCTGCAGGACCATAGCTTGCCGCATGTCTACTTGGAAAAACTTCAGAATGCTGGTTATGGCATCGATGGCTTGGTCATGATTGGATGAGGAACTTGCATACACTCGTGAAGAAGAAGCACATCATTGGCGTCGAGGGTGTCAAATTCCTCAAAGATCATCTTTGTGGGGCTTGTGAGGCTGGAAAGATAACCAGACCCAAGCATCCCTCAAAGACTATCATGACCACTTCTCGTCCCTTTGAATTACTTCATATGGATCTATTTGGCCCTACTCATTATGCCATGTTCACTAGTTCTGCATCACCATATGGCTTTGTCATAGTTGATGACTACTCTCATTACACATGGGTGCATATCATCACTTACAAAAATGAAGTGCAAGAAGTCTTTGGACGATTTTCCTCAAGGGCTTCCACTAACTTCTATGTGAAGATCAAGCATATCAGGAGTGATAATGGAACCGAGTTCAAGAACACTGGCCTCGATGAATATCTCGATATGCTTGGTATTACTCACGAATTGTCTGCTCCTTATACTCCTCAGCAGAATGGCGTCATGGAGCGCAAGAACATGACATTTGTTGAAATGGCCCACACTATGCTTGATAAATACAAGACACCTGAGCGCTTCTGGCCTAAAGCAACTGATACTATGTGCCACATCATCAACAGGGTATACCTTCACAAATTCTTCAAAAACACCTCATATGAACTCCTCACTGACAAGAAACCCAATGTAAGTTATTTCAAAGTCTTCGGTCCTAAATGCTGGATTAGAGATCCTCACCATCACCCTAAAATTTGCACCGAAAGCACATATGGGTTTTATGCTTGGTTACGGAAAGGACTCGCACGCCTACAGAGTCTTCAACATCAATCATCACAAGGTTGTTGAAATTGTAGATGTGCAGTTCGATGAAACTAATGGCTCGCAAAGAGAGCACCTACCTCCTGTGCTAGATGAAATGTCAAATGAGGAATCCAGCAAGTTCAAAGCTACTGAGGATGTCATCCCTACCGAAGAATCTACTGAAGAAGTCATTCCTGGTCGTGAAGAAAATCATGCTAGTGCTGCTGAAGAAACTGGTCCCGAAGAAACTGCTGGGCCTAAGAAAAGTCGTCAACCCTCACATCCTCGCATTGCAAACGAAGTGCAAGTCGAGAAGATCATCGATGACGTTTGTGCACCAAGTCCCCTCACGCTCTCAAAAGCTTCACATTTATCTTACTTTTGTGGGCATTTTGCATTTGTCTCTATCACAGAGCCCACTAAAGTAGATGAAGCACTCATGGAATCCGGGTGGATTCAAGCCATGCAAGATGAATTGCATAAATTGGAGCTCAACAATGTGTGGGAGCTTGTCAAGCGACCAGACCCACGCAAGCACAACATCATCAGTACCAAATGGATCTACCGCAACAAACAAGACGAAAATGGCCTCGTGGTGAGGAATAAGGCTCGTCTTGTAGCTCAAGGCTACACACAGGTTGAAGGAATTGATTTCGACGAAACTTTTGCACCTGTTGCTAGACTTCAGGCTATTCGCATATTGCTTGCTTAGGCTAACCATAATAATATCATCTTACAACAAATGGATGTGGAAAGTTCATTCCTTAATGGTAAGCTTGAGGAAGAAGTATATGTTGCTCAACCACCATGTTTTGAGGATCCAAAATTTCCAGATCACGTCTACAGACTCAACAAGGCCCTCTATGGACTCAAGCAAGCACCTCGGGCGTGGTAAGACACACTGAAGGAATTCCTCATGAAGAAAGGCTTCAAACCCGGTTCACTTGACCCAACTCTTTTCACCAAATCATATGATGATGAATTATTCATGTGCCAAATATATGTTGATGATATTATCTTTGGCTGTACTAACCAACATTACAGTGTGGAATTTTCCTGTATGACGAGTGAAGAATATCAAATGTCTATGATGGGAGAATTTACATTCTTCTTTGGTCTTCAGATTCATCAACAATACAATGGCATATTCATATCTCAGGAGAAATACCTCAAGGATGTGTTGAGGAAATTCGGCATGCAAGATTGCAAAGGCGTCAAAATTCCTATGCCCAGAAATGGCCATCTATGCACTGATAAAAATGGTAAAGACTTTGATCAAAAGGTATACCGCTCCATGATTGTCTCTTTATTGTACCTATGTGCATCTAGGCCGGATATTATGCTTCGTGTTTGCATGTGTGCCCGATTTCAAGCTACACCGAAGGAATCGCACCATAAAGCTGTGAAGCATATTCTTCGATATCTAGCTCACACACCAACACTTGGATTATGGTATCCCAAGGGCTCTTCCTTTGATCTCATTGGATATTCAGACTCTGACTATGCTGGCGATCGGGTGGACGGCAAGTCAACGTCAGGCACATGTCATTTCCTCGGACGATCCTTGGTATGTTGCTCCTCGAAGAAGCGAAGCTGCGTATCACTCTCCACTGTAGAAGCTGAGTAAATTGCTGCTGGATCTTGCTGTGCTCAATTACTATGGATGAAGCAAACACTCAAGGACTATGGCATCAACGTGAAGAATGTGCCTCTGTACTGCAACAACGAGAGTGCTATCAAGATTGCTCACAACCCAGTTCAGCACTCGAAGACAAAGCACATCCTAATTCGTCACCATTTTATTCGTGACCATGTGTTGAAGGGCGACATCTCCATCAACCACGCAAGTACTGAAGACCAGCTAGCCAATATCTTTACAAAGCCCTTGTATGAGAAGAGATTTACCAAGTTGCGGTGTGAGCTGAATATCCTAGAATCTTTGACTGTTCTTTGAAAAGGACACACATCCTAACACTTATGCTGACTTGATGACATAGATGTGCAACACATGAAGTAACTTTTTTCTTCAATCAATGAAGACTAACCTCTAAGTGTGAAGAAATTAATGAAGAAATTGATTCTCAGAACCCTACGAGAGTTGTACGTGGTGTCTGAAATCAGCTTTCTTATACGATGGGTTACGCCACCAACCAAAGTTGAAAATCTTCAATTTGAGTTTTTTTTTTGAAATTCCTCAGTTTTTCGAATTTTTCAACTTTGCATTGTCTTTACTCTTTCCGTCGTTGTTCATCATTTGACTATATATATATATATATTTATATATGTGTGTGTGTGTGTGTGTGTGTCTATATATATATATATATATATATGAGTTTATGTCCTCTACAACATTCACTTATTGCTTATTCTTCAAGTTGACTTTTCTGCTAAGTGAATGTGATCGGACCCTTCCCCCTCTATGCTAAACTCAACCCAGTCTGTTCACAAATTCTTCATGTGCGTTCTATTTGAAACTCGTTCAAATTCTTCACCATGTCCTTATCAGCTGAAGAAATTGCAAATGACACTTTAAAATATTCTTATCTGAATTTTTGGCTTTTGCCGCTCAAACCGTTACGCATTCCACGATATACTTATCTATTCACCAATGATCTCCACCTCTCAGTACGTGGGTGACACATGTCGCGCGAATGAGAAGGGTCAGGGGCACGTTCGACCTAATTCTTCGGGCGAACAATTTTTCACCTCAGCTATAAATACCCCTTTCCCTTCCTCATTTCACTTTTACTCCGCTCGACCTCACTCCCTCGCTCGAGCTTCTCAAGCCCTAGCGCCGCTGCTACCTCCATCGTCGCCGGTGAGGAAGAGCTTCACTGCCTCGACCTCGTCGCCGTCATACTCGCGGCCGTCATGAAATCTTCCTCCGCCACCGCCAGACGCCTTCCTCCGCCAAGTTAGGGCGTGAAGATCCGAGCCATTTAACTTCTAAATCTACGCCTCTTGTTCGTCGTGTTCTTCATCAAGGGTAATTAAAAGTTACTTTTACAGCATTTATTCTACTGATGATTTTCATCAAATCTTCAGAAGGTGTTTATTCTTCAACCTCCACACTCTAAACACCTAGCACAAATCTTCAGTTCTTGATCCGTTTCTCTAAGTGACGTTTCTCTTCATGATTCCTCAATTGTGTGAATCTCACGATCCGCACAACTCTGGAACCCAAGACTAAGAACGCTTAGTGAAATTCTTCAAGACACATCGGGTCAATTTCCTCAAACTTGTTCAATTTACAAAACCTTCTAAGAACGCATATGACCTCTCCAAATTCTTCGCACATATACTCTGTTCACAGGTACACATGTCTGCTGCTGAATCACTCGGTTCTCATCAACTTAACTCATTTGCAGCGTTCCTCGAAGAAAAGCTGCATACTTCTTCAGAGAACTCAATTGTGCAAATTCCTCAGCTGAAGAAAATGGAAGATGGTAAAAGGCCTCAGAAAGGAGGAAAGAAGCTTGAACATAATACTGCTTTTGAGATCCCTGTGGACATCTATACAGGGTACTTCACGCCTGATGAGGAAACTCATGGCAAGGAGACGAAGAATGAGCGCAAAGTTCGCATTCTGAGGATTGAAAGAAGATGGGCAAGAGAGTGGAGGGAGTGCAGATATGTCACTCCCAAATACATGAAGAAATTCGCTCTTAACCCTCCATGCTCAAGACCTCCTCTGGCACCTGGCCAAAGAGCTGATCCAACAAGCGTTAAACATGGTGAGAATTATGCTGATGAATGGGCCAGGCGGCAAGCTAAGTTGGCCAAGCAGGCCAAAGAAGCAGTGAAGAAATTTAATGAGGATTCTGTTGATGCCGCTGCCGCTACTGAGGCTTCTTCAAGAAAGAAGGCTATGCCAAATAAGGCAGCCAAGAAACAACCTTCCTCAGCAATGCCCTCACAGCCAAGTTCTTCTTCTATGCCCTCGCGACTAATCTCCTCAGTGCCACCAAGGCAATTTCCTCAAGCTGCCCCAGTTCCTCAAGTTGCTCAAATTCCTCAGGTTTCAAAACCCTCAGCTCCTCCGCAAAGTCCACAGCACCTGTGCATCTTGCCACGTGCCAAAGGACCACTTGCATCTCAATTGCCTCAGGAGCTTCAGCAAGTTCCTCAGCTCACCCTTCATCAACCGGTCCCACTCTGCTGAAGACCAAGGCCACTGCTGGACGAGGCACTAGACCAAGTCCTCACTAGAAGCAGGTGGTCTTTCAAACTCCATCTGATGATGAAGCTGATGATGATAAATTAGCTGATATCATCAAGGACAGACAGCAGCGGGCCGCTAGAGCCAAAGGGAGTGCTGCCCCTTCTACTAGATCCGAAGAAGATCCTCGATTTCATCGATCTTTGGCACAAAGATCCCAATGCTCCAATGCGAGGGTTGGGTCTCACTCCTGGACAAAGTCACGTGGTGACGGCATTCATTGCTGAAGAAAAGTGGAAGTATGGCCAAGCCAGAGTGGCTAAGAAAGCGCAGTACAAGAAGCAGCGCTATCTAAAGGACAATGTCCTCAGTCTTTCACCTGAACAGCTCATTGCACTGCAAGCTGACATCAAAAAGCTCAGCGATGAAATTGATGCCTACAAGGCTGAATGGCTGGGTACCAAAGTCAGATTCGTCAAGCTGACGAAGAAATTCACTTCAAGTGCTACTCTTGTGCACATTGAAGTCATTCCGGCTGAAGCATCTGCACAAGCCATTGAAGGAATTGCTAGCAACACTGATGAAAATCAGGCTACTGATGAAACTGCAAGCACCAGGGCGGCTGAAGAAATTCCAGCCTCTGAAGAAACTGCCAGGGTAACAACTAGTGTTGTGCCTGAAGAATCTGCTAGGCTAGCTGAAGACTCTGTTGCTGCGCCTGAAGAAATTGCTTATGATAGGCCAACCGCATCAGTTGGACTTGAAGAAATTGATCCAACTCCCACTGCTCCGCCTGCACCAACACCAAGCTCAGTTCTTCCTTCTGCTCTGGAAGTGAAGAAAAACAAAGCTACGGAGCATGCTGCTCTGAAGAAGAGGAAGGCATCAGCTGCCTCAGAACCTTCGCCCCCCAAGAAGGCGAAGATTTTGACAAGTTCAATGGACAACTCCATTGATGTTGTCCCTCTTGCAAGCATGCCATCAAAGGAACTTGTTCCTTATTGTGAAGAATATCAGATTCCTGAAGAATCTGCTGAAGAAGATCCCTCTGCTGCTTGCACAGAGCATATGTATGAAGAAATTGAAGTTGAAGCTTTCACTTCAACTCCTCGGGTATCATCGCTAACGCCTCAGTTCACAGCTGAAGAGGCCGGTGTTGAAGAAATGGAAGTGGATGAGGATGTGGACATTGGCTGCACAACTCTAGTGATGAACGATGATTTTTGGGATAGTCAACACCCCAACTCTCCTCTGTTCACACCACTCCAACTAATTCCTCAGTCCCCGGCTCCAACTGAAGTTCTAATGAGCTCTGAAGAAATTCATGCCACCCCTTCCATTCATGAAGAAATTCCAGCCACTAGTGCTGATGAAAACGCTGCTGAAGAAATGGAGGCCCTGGCTGCTAGTGAAGCAGAAGCTGATATTCCTCAGCCTACATCTCCAGATATTGACATTCCAGAAGTCATTCTTCAAATCACTGACACTCCTCGGCCACAGCCGAAGAATCCATTCTCCAAAACTCTGAAGTTCAAGGTTGATGCCTTCTTCAATGAGCAGGTATTCTTCACTGATTACAATCCATATGATTCTGCTCGTCTGAGGAGGAAGCGCTTCTGGACAGCTAGCCAAGCAAATTTCTATTCTTCAGTGTTGTTCAACAAGGAAAAAGTCTTCGACCATGAGCATATTGCTCACTTTGATATGCCATCACTGCCTTGCTTTGCGCTAGTCCTCGCTGCCATTCATGATGCTGGCCTGCTCAATTTCTGCATTGACATCTACGATTGGAATGAAGAACTCATTCTTCAATTCTATGAGATGCTGCACATCACAGGCAATGCTGAAGATGTCAACTCATGGGTGTTGGACTGGATGACAGAGAACCCACACTATAAGGCACCGACAACTGAATTGCTTCGTTCCATGCCTGTCAGTCCTCCCCCGGAAGGTGCACCTATCATATATTCTAAACCTGATCTGTCAGATCATTTCATGCAAGTGCTGATGTAGCCATTGAAGCCTGGACAAGCCTCAAGGACCAAATTCCTTGTGAAGGAATTGCAATATGTGCCAAGGACAGACTATCGCATTCTAACAAAGACAATGAGTCCAATCAAAGGCCACGACTCGAATGATGAAGAAGTCATTAGCATCATGAAGAATTTGCTTTTCAACATCATGCACGGTATTCCCGTGAACTATCATGATTTCCTCATGAGGACTTTGCCAAACATTGCAATGTCCCCGTTTGAGTTGAAGCCTTGCGCTCCCTGGATTATGAGATCCCTCAGATCAAGGTGTTTACTCAACTACAAAGATGATACACTCAACCATGGCAGCTACTTGCCCCCAATCTAAGTCCTCAAACAGACATTTTCCTCAGCTGATGAAAAGGGCAAGGCCACTGCTGTTATTGATGAGGGCATTCGACCATTAGATGGACAGTTTCACAGAGCTACTTCATACTCCACCAATGATGACTCTGCTACTCGCGATTCTGCCGCTAATGCATCCAAGCAAAGTCCTCAGGCAAAAGCTCCAAGGGTGATCACTGATCGTGAGCTTCTCCAAAGTCTTCATCAAAAGGTGGATCACAATCACAAATGGGTAAAACGTCAGTTTGGTTCAATTATTCACAACATGACTGCCCCATATAATTCAATGAAGAAGAACCATTACTACCTTAACGAAGTGTTTGATCGCACCTGTGCTATACTGTCTCACCTTTACGATGATGAGGATCTCAAGCAGATGGGCTTCAAGAAGGACTTCGGCTGGTCTAAGCCCCCACCAAAGAAATTCAATAAAGTTGCAGTTCCTCCTTTCGTGCCCAGCTCATATTCCTCATCCTGTGATACTGACGAAAATGAAGATCTGGACGACACTGCGGTAGGCCCTTCTCCAACAAACGACCCCAGCAACTCTAACGTTCCTCCATCGACTTCATGAAGAAATTCTTCAGGGGCGTTAGTCCTCACTTTTCGTCCCTTTTGGTCATTTGATGACAAAGGGGGAGAAATTTGAGTTAGTCTTCAAGTGGGTCTATATATATGGGCGTTTTCTTATTAAGTTGCAACTCTCGCTCTTCTGAAGCTTGTGTTGATTGAGTTGTAAACTTAAGTCCGATGGTGACCTGATACTTTTGCTCGCATGCTGAATCACATCAGTCACCATATTTCATCATGCATTTCAAATTCTTCATTCTATATGTTAAATTTGTGTATGAATTACAAGATATAGGGTGGGATCTCCATGATTCTACTCTTCAAATGTGCATTGCTTCAAAAGAAAATTCCACACTATGCACATCTTCAGTGGGAGTTCTTCTATATCCTGGAATCAAATTCCTCAATATTGAGTACTTTCAATTCATATGTTTATCCCCGTTGAAAACTTAACCTATATTGTCATAAATCACCAAAAAGGGGGAGATTTTAAGTGCATGTAGTGCCCCTTAGTGATTTTGGTGTATTGAAGACTTATAGGTTAAGGGACTAATATGTTTGTTAGTATACACAGGCTATATAAGTCAATGAGGAGTTTGATATTTACAGCGAAAGTCGAGCCCTCAAAATGAATGTCTTCGGCTGAACACTTTGGTTCTCCTGAAGACTTTGAAAGTGAAGAAATTGGTGTGCCCATGAAGACTTGATATTCATGCGAGGAATCTAAAGCGTGAATACTTTTGTTTTCGTAGTTTCATTTTCTTATTCTTGAGTCGTAGGAAACTCCGTATTGTTAAAGGGGGTCGAGGTAATACTAATGAAACAGATTTCCAAGTGATGCTCATCTCAAAATCCTACACCTACCCAATCCTTCGAGTGAGGCCATTAGAAATCTCATATCAGTTTAGTCAATTTCTTCAGTGATAGAGACGAAGATATTCTGGTCTCTGAGAAATTTGTTCTGACTGAGGAGTTAGGAATTCGCCAGTGCGAATTGCCTACACTGTGAGGAACATGATAGCCCTGAGGAATTCGAACCTCAAATCCGACCGTTGCTTTGCCGCGCGCCAGCTGTCCCAAAATATCCTACCACCTAGCGGTCATATTAGACAAGGGCATTTATGTCTTATCATGTTGGGCTGCTCAATAGGCTATAAATAGCCGTCCCCTACAACCACTAGCTGGTTGGCTGCTTCGAGCAAAACTGACACTTGTCATTTGAGAGAATCCCGTCTTTCGAGGACTTTGATCGAAAATCATCAAGTGAGGAAAACCCAAATCCCAAACCCAAACCTACAAACCCCAAAGTTATTGAGCATCACTGAAGAGATTGTTCCTGTGTGGAACTGAGGCTTGTTACCTTTAAGGACTGTGTATCCTCCAGACGGGTAGGCGTCATGGTCTGAGCATCCAAGAGGAATTGTGGATTGCCGAGTGACCAAGTCTGTGAAGGTTTGGAACTCACCTATGAAGACTTACCGCTACTGTTGGGCGAGGTCTGTGTGATCTTAGCTCAAGGAAAATATGGTGAGGATTGTGTGTCCGGGACTGTGTGTCATTGAGTTTAAATACTCAGCCGCTCCAACAAGACGTACAACTGTCACAATAGTTGGAACTGGTCTACCAAATCATTGTCTTCACCAAGCCTACTGGTTCTATTTCCTCAACCCTTTCATTTCCTCACCAAGTGTCGACGCATTCGATCATTACTGTTTGAAGACTTTGACTGAAGACTTTCTCTAATTCCTCAATCCTACTTCTTCAGTCTGTTTGTCTTCTTCCTGCTTATCCTATGTTTACGCTTTCTGTACTCTGTGTTTGTCTTTCATTTCATCATGATGACTATGGTGTAGCACTATTATGCTTATACCTGAGTACTTAATCCGCTGCAAGTAGTTCTTCATTTAGGAATTTCCTCACCCTGAAATTCCCAGTGAAGAATTCATAAAAATCGCCTATTCACCCCCCCTCTAGTCGACGTAATGCACTTTCAGCACCCGTGAAGAACAAGATTCTGCTGATGCCTCCTCCCTCATTGGGCACACTGTTTACTTCGTCAGCATAGTACTGAGGGAGGCCCGGGCACGACACCCCATGCCACAGAAGCTCTTCCTCGCACTTCTAGTCGCCTCAAGGAAGCTGCGCCACTACTTTCAAGGCCACCCCAAAAAAGTTGTCTCAGCATACCTGCTAGAGAGGGTGCTCCGGAGCCCGAACGCGGATGGGCGAGTTGCTGAATGGAACATTGAGCTTCAAGCATTTGATCTCCAGTTTAGTACCACTAGGGTTATCAAGGGCGCGACCCTCGCTGACTTCGTGGCCGAGTGGACCTACGCTCTAGATCACGGAGAAAGCGAGGACTGCTCCCTCCTGCTCAGAGATGAAGAGCCAGATGGATGGGTCATGTACTTTGATTGGGCGTTTGCTCGGCAAGGCGTAGGGGCAGGGGACATCCTCATCTCACCCACCAAGGACAAGCTTTGCTATGCAGTACAACTCTACTTTCTGTGGGGCAAGAAGGTCTCCAACAACATTGCAAAATTCGAAGGCTTGCTCGCCGGGCTCAGGGCCGCGGCCACGCTAGGGGTAAAGCCCTCACCATCAAAGGTGATTCCCAGCTTCTAGTCAGTTTCTCCAAGAAGGAGTACACACCTAAGGACAAACACATGGAGGCGTTCCTAGAAGAGGTGCGCAAGATGGAGAAGCGGTTCATGGCCGTGGAGCTGCAGCATGTGCCGCACGGGACGAGCATCCCCAAAAGAGCCTCTCGCAGGCTCCCTCAGGAGCCAGGGGTGTTTGAGGAGCGGCTCTTCAAACCATCTGCGGTTCCGTACGTCACGATTCCAGCACCACCTCAGGAGGATCTGCCACATGCACCAAAGACGGGAGCTCCAGCCTGTGGTTGTCCCTCAGGAGCCCGCTTGCTGCTCGCGCTTGAGCCTGAGGAGGGGTACTGGACGCAAGGGTTCAAGGCGTACTTGCTTCAGGGGACCCTACCAGAGAAGGAGGAGGACGCCGAGCGCGTGGCTCGCCAGGCCTCCGCGTACTGCATCGAAGATTGTGAGTTATACCACAGGAGGCCCAATGACGTTTCTTTGCGGTGCATCTCCAGGGAACAGGGGCTCGAGCTACTCGTGGACATACATGGTGGGGACTGCGGGCACCACTCCTTGTCCCGCACCCTGGTGGGCAAGGCGTTCCGCAGCGGCTTCTACTAGCCCACCGCGCTCAACGACGCTGCAGAGCTGGTGCACTCTTGTGAAGCATACCAGTTTCATGCCAAGCAGATCCATCAGCCCGCGTAGGGCCTCCAGATGATACCGCTCACGTGGCCGTTTGTGGTCTGGGGGCTGGACATCTTGGGCCCATTCCAGGAGGCTACCGATACCTCTACGTCGCCATCGACAAGTTCACCAAGTGGGAGGAAGTATAAGTCGTGCGCACCATCCCAGCAGGATCAGCCATCAAGTTCATCAAGGGAATCGTGAGCCGATTTATGGTCCCCAATCGCATCATCACCGACAATGGCTCGCGGTTCGCTAGCAATCTTTTCAAAACATGCTGTGCTAACCTTGGAAGGCATATCTGCTACACCTCGGTAGCACACCCACGGAGCAATGGACAGGCTAAAAGGGCCAATGCGGAGGTCCTGAGGGGCCTCAATACCCGCACTTTCAAGAAGAAGCTCGAGGCCTGCGGCAGGGGCTGTCTTGACAAGCTACAGTCCGTGATGTGGTCCATCCGCACCACCGAAACCAAGCCAACAGGAGAAACGCCTTTCTTCCTCGTCTACGGAGCAGAAGCGGTTCTCCCTCACGAGGTCAGGCATCGCTCCACGCGGGTCCTGGCATTCAATGAAACGCAGCAGGACGCCACACGGAGGATGGATCTCGTGTTGGGGGAGAAACGCCGCCGTCAAGCCTCGCTCCGGGCAGCGAGGTACCAGCAGGCGCTGCGGCGATACCACTGTCGCAGCGTCCACTCCAGGAAGTTAGAGGTGGGCGATCTCGTCCTAAGGCGGGTGCTCTCCAGGGAGGGGCTGCATAAGCTCTCTCCCATGTGGGAGGTCCCGTTTAGGGTTGCCAGTGTCTCTAGGCCTGGCACCACGCGCCTCGAGACACAGGACGGGGTCCCCATCCAGAACGCCTGGAACATCCAGCACCTCTGGAAGTTCTACCCCTGAAGAAGGCTCCGGCCTGTGAAGCAAGGCTCCTGCCTATGAAGGTCTCCGCTCGTGACATTCTCACTAATAATTAGTGGGGCTGTACACGCCCCAGAGTCTCCTGAGAGTCGCCCTGGGGCCTCATGGGGGCTCCTTCACACGTCCTAGTGGCAGCACTTAGCTCCGCGCTGGTGAGAAGACTAGATTAGGTGTCGGACGCGACTGTTCATTTGCTTTCTGAAGTTGCTTGTGGTTTTCTTAGTAAGTTTTTCAATGGATTTGGTATTCGCCTAAGCTGCTTTGGTCTAAGGACGTGAGGGAGGTGGCAGTCGCCCGCCACTTCTCCTCGCGCTCCTCGCGCGGGGGCTAGGTAGGTGTGTGCACCCAGGGCTTGCCTTTGCGTGCACACACCGTGTCGAACCCCGTTATTTCTACTTTATCCTCGTGAGGATCCCTCGATCGAGTGCGCTGGCGCCAGCACCCCTCATGTCTGTGCCCCCCGATCAGCGCGACGCGGTGCATCAGGCCCTTAACCTATGGCAGGGGGCTCGTGTAAAGGGGAGCAAGTCGCTCGACAAATTTTCTCTTCCTACAAGGGACGGCTCTGCCCTGCTGCGGCTCCCGAGAGCACAAGGTGTATCTCCTGAGGGCACAATATGTATCTCTTGAGGGCACAGGGTGTACGCCCTGGGAGGCCTGTCAAGTACCTAAGGATAGGTTCTCATGAGGCGGAGGATGACCGCACGTATCAAGCTAAGCCTTCCTACCTTGACCCACTCAAATTACAAATACTGCAACACAGCATGAAGGACAACAACCATAACATAAAAGGGCATAATAGCAGCAGTTCATTACACGCCCTCGCAAGGTACATTCTTCTTTTTTTGATTTGCAGGTGGAAGGAAAAGCTAAACAAAGAGGGCCCGAAGGCGTGCAAGCTTGGCATCAGCTCCGCATCCTCAAGCAGTGCCTCAAGGTAGCCCGGCGCTCTACCAGTTCTGCCACAGGAGATCTGGGGCCACCGGCCTTGAGACCAAGTTTTTCGGCCCCCATCTTCAGGCTGGACTCCTCTCCGGCTTCACTAGAGTGCTGCGACGGGACGAGCCACCGGCGTCCTCGACACGAGCATGACGACACGGAGGCCGGTCGTAGCCACCGCTGCTCGAGCTCTCATCCGAGGAGGAGTTGCCGCCACGAGAGGAGGAGCGTGCGTCGCCAAGGCCAAGTTCGCCATCGCCACCATCATCATCGCTGTTGTCCTCCGGGTAGCACCCCACGCGGCGGCTGTCCCCCCTGAATACCCTCACATAGTGGGTCACCAGGCCATCGTACTTGAAGTGGAGGGTGCACCTTCCGCCCAGGCCACATGCGCGGGCGAAAGTTTGCCAGCCACGGGTCACACAACGCTGCCAGAGGTGGAAACCTCGATGCTGACCCACGAGGCTCTGCTGTAGAACCCATCAGCCTGCAGCCAGACACCAGCAAGCCCAAAAGAAGGAAGCTTGTCGGAGAAGAAGCGAGGGAGCCGGAGCGAGGTGCCAGCCAGGCTCTCTGACCACACCACGAACTCGGGAAGCACCTGCAACAAAGAAAAGCGCGGCCGAGGAGGGCGCACAATCATAGCGCGCCTCCCTTCATCATGGGGGCTGCTCCGGGGCCGGTAGCCCCCGTCGCGGGAAGAGGTGCCATCACGGGTGCCCGGCACAACGCTGCCTTTCAGGGGTGCACACCCGCGCCCCCTGGATGCTACCGGAGGTACCGCAGGGTGCTTGCGGGGACGGCCATGGCCCCTCTTGGGAGGAGGGGAGGCTGGCCCCTCCTTGGGGGCCTTCCCTTTCTCGTCCGCTGAGAACCTCTTCGGTGACACCATGGGAGCAAGACGGAGAGGAAAAAAGCAAGAGGGAGCAAGACAAAGGGAAGATGGACAGGGGGCTCCGCCCCTCTCTCACATTTATAGTCAAGGGAGGCCAACGGACGGCCTCCACAACCTCGCGCCATCATGACCCCCTGCATGCAGCATCGACTAGTCAAGTCAAGCAGTTGCCGAGGTAGCATGGGGAAGCGGAGTCGCCCACGTCCAGTCAGTCGCCACGCGTCATCAAGGCCACAGGCGGTTAGGGCCCGCGGCGGTCCGCAATTTCACCTTGGCTTCGCCTGGAAGCCAAGTCCGAGCGCGCCTTGGGCCCGGGGGCTACCATCAGCGTCCTGGACTTGGGGGTATCCAGTCCTGCCTGCCCGCGGCCCACCACGTGGCTCCATCGACGGCCTGGTATGGCCCAGCTTCAACACCAATGCAGCAAGAGCCTCGCGAGAGGCCAAGACTCGCGAGGCGGACGATGCCGTGACCCCTGAAGGAGTTGGCCTCCTCAAGAGGGCTCGTAATGGGAGGAGAGATCTATGCAGCTACCTCATGAGGCTCAGCTGACATCAGCCATGACGACCAAGGCCAGGCGGGTGTAGAGCGCAGGTTTCCTCTTAGGTGCAAGGGAGGCAAGCCGCAGGCGCGGAGTCCCGAGGAATCAGCCAATGGTTTCCATTCTGGTGCAACGATACAAAGACCGCCAGGACAGCAGGACGGAGGTCATCGCCGAGCCCACCGCAGTATCACGACCAGAGGCTTGTCGCAGGCGAAGACTACTTTTGTCATGATAGACTATACTACTTGTCCCCTTTCAAATCCTGCCATTGTGGAATCCCTTCCCGCTCATATTTGGGAAGAGGACCAAGGCCACTATTGTCGGCGTTCTGGGAACGGGGGTCCCAGACTTGCCTGCCTGCGGCCTGCGGCATGGCTCAAGCAGAGGCCCAGTATGGCCCGTCTTCATCAACCAGGCTCAAGACCCTTGCGAGGGGCCAAGCCTCGCGGGGCGGATGACGCAAGGCTTCCTCAGGGGCAGTGTCGGTGTCAAAACTGGCGGATCTCGGGTAGGGGGTCCCGAACTGTGCATCTAGGCGGATGGTAACAGGAGACAAGGGACACGATGTTTTTACCCAGGTTCGGGCCCTCTCAATGGAGGTAAAACCCTACTCCTGCTTGATTGATATTGATGATATGGGTAGTACAAGAGTGGATCTACCACGAGATCAAGGAGGCTAAACCCTAAAAGCTAGCCTATGGTATGATTGTTGTTCGTCCAATGGACTAAAACCCTCCAGCTTTATATAGACACCGGAGAGGGCTAGGGTTACACAGTAGTCGGTTACAATGGTAGGAGATCTACATATCCGTATTGCCAAGCTTGCCTTCCATGCCAAGGAAAGTCCCATCCGGACACGGACTAAGTCTTCAATCTTGTATCTTCATAGTCTTGGAGTCCGGACGATGATGATAGTTCGCTATCCGACACCCCTAGTCCAGACTCCTCAAGAGTCCTGAACCAGGCTTCAATGACGATGAGTCCGGCGCGATATTTTCTTCGCATTGCAAGGCGGGTTCTCCTCCGAATAATTCATGTAAGATTGTGAACGCCAGATAGTGTCCGGTTCGCAAAATAAATTCCACATACCACCGTAGAGAGAATAATATTCACACAAGTTCAATCTGCTGACGTATTTTGTGGCATGACGTCACACCACTACCAAGCCTTTACTCGAATCGTTTTTATTATACCACCTCAGCGCGTTTAGTGAAGCGGTTTCCTTGGCACGCCTTGTCGAGCAGAGATCGTGGTTCCCTTATTCCGGATTCCCATCAATGCGGACGGTAACCCAACCGCGTCCGTTCCCCGCACGCCTCCACCGAAGGTGAGTTCCAAACGGTCACGGGACGGCTCTCGGTATTCTCCTCTTTATAATGAGACCAAGGCTCGCTTTTCTCCAATCCTCAATCGAATCCACCTCGCCTAAGTTCCAAAGACTCGTGGCTCCAATTCGAGCGCCTGACCTTCGACATCGTCCGGTTCCGACCTACAAGGCCGGTGGATGCCCTCCTCCGTCACGGAAGAGGACGTGTTAAAGCTGAGAGAAGCCAGGTACTTAACCTACGAGATTTCGCATAGGTTGCCTGTCCAAGGGCAAGTCATTCCTACTCCTGAGCTAGGCGAGAGCGTCGTGTTCGTGTCTCACCTCCGTCGGGGTTTAGGCTTCCCGATGGATCCTTTTGTGAGAGGGATCATGTTTTACTATGGGCTGGAATTCCATGACCTGGCTCCAGAGTCCATCCTCCATATCTCATCATTTATAGTCGTCAGCGAAGCCTTCCTCCGCACCACCCCTCACTTTGGTTTGTGGCTCAAAACCTTCAATGTGGAGCCGAAGATGATTGAGGGGCGTCAGGCAGAGTGCGCGGGGCGGTTATAAGCAAGAGGGCCGATGCTCCATGGCCCGAGGGCTCTTTTCAGGAGGAGCTCGGTTTGTGGCAACAGGAGTGGTTCTATATTACCGCTCCCAGGGGTAGCAGGCAGAGGCCGCCGCTTGTCTTTCACTCTGGCCCTTCACAACGGCTGACGTCACGGGTCAACAAAGGGCTTGACTGGGGGCCATCCAAGGACGTACCCCTATTGCAGGGCCGGATTCAAGACCTCCAAAAGAGGGAGATCAATCTGGTCGTAGTGATGTAGGTTATGCTGATTCAGCGTCTCCTGCCCTGCAAACATCGCCCCCTCCGCCTGTCGGAATTCAATCTGGAGGGGCCACGAGCTCTCCAACACTTCATGGGTACGACACCCGTGGAGATGTACAAATTTTTCTTTGGATCACAAGAGGTGTGTCCGGAATTGACCGAGGACGCCGGCCTAAGCTGCAATCGCCTGGATACTCAAGTAAGTAGCCCTGTGTCCGGACATACCATTTGTTTGCATATCTTGGATTTGCCTTTTAACCAATCGTCCTTTGACCAGGAGTGGATAGCGCAAGCAAAACTGATACGGTGTCCGGCCCCCCTCCCGGAGACCGCGCCGGATCCCGTGTTGGTCAAGATGCTGGAGGTTGCGCCTTCAGAGGAGGGCAAAGGGGAAAACAGAGAAACTACCACCTCTACCAAGGAGGCTTTCGAGAAAGGGGGGATCGAGAATCCCTCCCTCCAGGGGGAGAAGAGGACCGCTTCCGAAGATCCAGAGGCTAAGGCCTCAAAGCGGGGGAAGAAACCTTCACCAGAGGGTCCTGCGCCAGGAAGCCCCGCCGCACTATCTCCCTAAGGAATCAGCCTCCAATGAAAGCAAAGGAGTAGAAAAAGGGAGTTTTGTAATAAGGACATCCCTATTTTTGCTTCGAGGATAACCAAGTTTTTACCATGTAGTTCGGATCTCCGCCTTCTTAGCCGAGCTCGTCTTCGGGGACCTTCGTCCGAGATGATGGAGAGCGAGACGCCCATCTCGCCGCACCGTTATAGCGGGGGACGACCCGAGGTGTCGCCGCGGAGGGTATCCCGAGTCCGCAGGGCGGACAGTTCGGCACCAACCGTGTACGGCCGGGAGCCAAGGATCTCGCCGAGAGGGCGTTTATTCGTAAGATCACCGTACATTAATGAGTACAGTGATTGAAAGAATTACATCCGCTGAGGGCGGGTTGCATGATGCCGTCAGAAGTTTACTGGCGGGGTTTGAGGTACGTAAAAATGACATACCCTTTGACAGTTTTACACATAGAGTGCGCCCCGTATAGATAGTAGCCCCTGAGACTCGGAATGTTGTCGAAAGCGACAACGTGCCAAGGATCATAATCTCCATTATTAATTCTCG
This sequence comes from Aegilops speltoides, assembly GCA_021437245.1. Lineage (NCBI taxonomy): Eukaryota > Viridiplantae > Streptophyta > Magnoliopsida > Poales > Poaceae > Aegilops > Aegilops speltoides. Next base: position 208,850,562 of record CM038146.1, on the reverse strand, counting down.
CCTTTCCTATGCAGGTGGCGGATCGTCCGGTGGCCAGCCGGATTGATATAGTTGCCGAGCTAAAGCGGCAACTCGACGTTGCGGATGCAGACATCGCGCTGGTCAATAAACGACTTGACGAGTCACAAGGTAGGTTGTTTCTCCGTGGTCACCAGTAAGGGAGCTGATGCCCACTCCTTACAACATCTATGCTTAATGCAGATGGTGCCGCTGCTGTGGAGGACCTTTGGGCAGAGCTTGCTCGAGCCAAAGAGCAGGCCAGAAGGAGTGATGCAGCTGCCTTGAAGGCAGCCGAAGAGCTAAAAGCCGAAAAGGCTGCTCACTGCCGAACCAAGGAGGAGATGGCCGGAATGGCTGTGAAGCTGAAGGAAGTTACCGACTGCTGTGAGGTTCTTGAAAAAGAACGCCGAGAGGAGCAAGAAGACCTGAAGAAGGCCACCACCAAAGCCAAGGATGCCCGTTCTGCAATGAGGGCTATAAAGGAGGAGCTGCGTCAGGTCGGAGACATTGCGGCTGGAAAGCCCTTTCTGCTGCGCAGGAAGTTCACAGATCAGATGTATGCTCAGCTTGGCCAGCTGTCGGGTGCGGAGGATCCTTATCTGGATTTGGCGGCGAGTGTGGCGGATGCGGTTGTGCACTTCTGAAGCCAAAAGGATCACGAGATGGAAGAGCTTTTTTGGTCTCAATTCCACAGTTCGGAGCATTCACTGCCGTTGACTGATCGGTTGGCTGAGTGGGCTGAGCGGAATAGATTGTCCGGATTTGCCATGGCGGATGTAGTGGCTCATCTGTGGCCGGATAGGCCCAAGCCAAAGAGTTATTTTGGCTTATTACAGCAATTCCTTGGGGCGGTGCCGCATATCAAGGTGATGAAGCGGTCGGTATGCATAGAGGGTGCACGGATGGCTCTCGCCCGTGTGAAGACATACTGGACGGAGATGGATGCCACTGATGTTGCAACCCGGGGTTCGGACGAGAGCCGGTTAAACACCGAGCACTATTTTGGGGAAGTCCTTCAGGGCGCTCGTGTAATAGAGTCGCAATGCTCGAAAAATGTTATGTTCAAATGATATTTATGGTTTGTGAAACCACATTTATAATGTAACGAATTTTTATACTTGTGCGTTCAAGTATTGAAATATTTCCTGTGCGGCCGTTAATGTATATGTGTATATAACCTGAAAGATGGCAGTCTTCGGCTTCAGCCCCCACGCACAGGGTGCGGGGGTATTTGCAAAAAGGTCGCATTTTCACACTTAATCCAACGTCTTGGTCCTGTGAAGGAGGTGGTAGCGCAGCAAACTAGGCAACCGGACTATAATGCTTTATCACTTTCACTTAGCCATAGGAGTTCGAAAGGTGGGGCTACGATATAGCCCCTAGGGGCACCGCACTCTCCGAATTCGGGGCGCGTCTTTGCCTGACCGGGAAACGGTCTTTTGTCAAAGTGGAGGAATTCTAGACATTCCGGTAGTCGATCGAGTGGTTGACCAGTCTCTCGCTATATCATGACAGTCAGTTTTCGGCTTTCTCTACTGAGGTGCTCGCCTGGCCGAACCAGGGCACAATCACAGTAGTTCTCCTAGTACCGCATTAGCCGGTGATACGGAACGTAAGGCAGCAAAACACAGGAGCCGGGCAAACCCAACATTTGACCAAAGACATGATTCGGAGCTGATGCATATAAGGCCTAACTCGAGATGCCGAACACTCCCTGAGGTATTCGGTCTTTATGATAGCGGGCCGAACAATGCCCTAAGCCCCTAGTGTCCAGGTACGGGCGAGAACTTCTGGCGCGGCCGATGCCAAAACGCCAACCTCCTCCTTGGTTATGGTAAGAAACCGGGGATGTGTATCAACAAGAGACAGAAGAAAGGTTTACGAGGGTCTTAATCAAAAGAATCCTTGCAACGGGTCCTCGCTGCACGCTGCATACCAGGTTCCGCCAGTCTTTGTATCCTGGACGGGTGTAGCACGCTGTTCGTCTGTAAAAGAGAAGAACTTAGTTTGGAAAGGTATCTTGCGAAGAATGTATTTAAAACAGAGTATGAATAACTAAATAAAGTTGAGCTTTTATTAACTCTTATTGTTCATGCGCACAGCCCCTTGTGAAGGGATATGCGGCTAGGAAACCCCTAGTTTATTTATGCTGGACTCGCCTAGCCGTGTCCGGGGTCTTGAGCGACCTTTTAAGGAGATGATGCCGCGTGGACTGGGCATTTTAAGTGTAAGAGATGCGAATGCGGTATTATGCTAAAGCGGCGAAGCTTCGCCTCCCAAGAGTGCCCGATGGCTACTTTTAAATGGGGCGATATGGAAGATTAGTTACGACGGAAGTTGTCGGATGAACCAACACAACTTCTAGTAGTAAGGAGCCCTTGCAATTGGCGTAAGGGCTCAAGCGCCACTCCTTTGAAGGAAGTGCTGCTATGGCGAATTTTGGTAGGGTCTATCCCCAACATGCGGATTGTGTCCGGATATAGCAGGTTTAAATCGCTGCCGCCATCCATTAGGACTTGTGTAAATTGTAGTCCGTCGATTAAAGGATCCAATATCAAAGCAGTCCATCCTGCATTTCGAATACTTATGGAGTAATCCAGGTGGTCAAAAGTAATTGGTTTTGACATCCAATCTCGGGATTCCACTGGGGTAGACCGTATGACACGCATTTTAAAGGTGTGTCGACTATTGTTCCGTATTATCACATGAAGTGAGTTTACTGTTTTGACTTCTTGTGGGAAAGTCTTTTGTTTTCCGGCGCTCTGCTTGTGGGGTTCGTCATCGTCCTCGCTTGGCGTGTTGAGCCCCTTGTGTTCGGCGTTGAGTCGGCCGAACTGCTTGAAGACCCAACTATCTCGGTGGGTGTGGTTTGCAGGTTTCACGGGGGTGCTGTCGATTTGACATATCCGATCCAAAATTTTGTTTAGGTTGGATAGCTCGTCACTATTGTCCTTAAGAGGCAGTGTTTTGTTGTTCGGCTGAGTGCTTTTGAATCCGGCGTTGACCGCCGTGTTATTTGAGCCATTTTCTTTATTTCGGTGCTGATCTTTTCTGCGTCATGATTTCCCATTTCCATCTCTGTCCTCGGATGTACTTGGGTCGCTGGTGCTGCATCTTGCCAGCCAGCTACCTTCTCCCGCGCAAAAGCGGGTCATGAGGCTCGTTAGCGTGGCCATTGTTCTTGGTTTTTCCTGGCCGAGGTGTCTGGCGAGCCATTCGTCTTGGACATTATGTTTAAAAGCTGCTAAGGCTTCGGCGTCCGGACATTCGACTATTTGGTTCTTTTGGTGAGGAACCTGTTCCAGAATTTGCGTGCTGGCTCTCCGGGCTGTTGAGTTATGTGACTTAAATCGTCTGCATCCGGAGGGCGGACATAAGTCCCCTGAAAATTTTCTCTAAACGCATCCTCGAGCTCTTCCCAACCGCCAATGGTGTTTTTCGGGAGGCTTTTGAGCTAATGCCGAGCTGGCTCTTTGAGCTTCAGCGGTAGATATTTTATGGCGGAGATCGCCTCCTCCGCCGTATGTATGTGTAGGATGTAATCCTCAATCCAGACTCCGGGGTCTGTTGTTCCGTCGTATGCCTCCATGTTTACGGGCTTAAAACCCGCTGGAAATTCATGATCTAGCACCTCATCGGTGAAACATAGTGGGTGTGCGGCGCCCCTGTATTTTAGGTGTGTCGTTATCTTCGAACACTTGGCGTGTTGTGTTGCTTCCTGGAGCCCTCTTTTTTGGCCCGTAAAAGGACCTGACCGGGCCATCTTTTTGCGAGGATCTTTAAGTGTATCGTGTGCCGGCTTGTGTGCGGCGCCACTTGCTGCTCTTATCCTGTCATCTGGCCGTCTATCCGGCCAGGCGGCCCCTTTGCTTTTTGATTGTGGTGGCTCTACGGCCTCCTCGTCGAATTCGGACAACAGCCTGCGCTTCGGGTAGCTCTTTGTTTGATAACTATTGCCGTATTTCTCTGCGGTCTTGAGTACTTTGCTCCATCTCATTCTGAGTACGTCTTCCGCTGTTTTGAGCTTCCATTTCTGGTTCATCAAACTTCTTGTAGTGGCGACGAGCCTTTTGTGAAGGTTCTTATTCTCCGGTGATGTGTCTGGCGTGAGATCGTCTGGACTGTTGTTTTCGCCGGGGATGGATTGCTTGTCCAATTCATCCTGTTCGGATGGTTGCTTGGTTGCATGTTCGTCGCCCATCGGTTCGCCTCGCTTCACGATCGGGTCATTATGAGTGCAGTTGTTATCGAGGCGGGACTTCTGGCGGCGCTTGCGTCGCCGTTTTAGTTGTTTTTCGGGGGAATTATCCTTTGCCGCGTCCCGTTGTTCCTTGTTATCGCCTTTTGGTGTATCCACCATGTATATGTCATGAGTTGGGGTGGCTTTCCGCCCAAGAGGCGCTGGTTCTGGTCATCTCCGGCATCGTCGTCCATATCGTCGATGTCTTCGGAGTCGAAGTCTAGCATGTCGGTTAAATCGTCGACAGTTGCTATAAAGTGGGTGGTGGGTGGGCTTTGAATTTCTTCCTCGTCCGCATCCCAACCGTCCTAACCATAGTCCGACCAGGGCTCTCCTGATAACGAGAGATACTTTAGCGAATTCCGGACGTCGCCAAAAGGTGAGTGTTGAAAGATGTTCGCGGCGGTGAACTCCATGATCGGAGCCCGATCGGATTCGATTGGAGGGGGCGCGGGAGGTTCGGAGTCCGGCGAGGAGTCCGCACTCGAGTCACGAAGCCGCGATGGACAAGGTCAAGATTCGCCCATCGCCGAGAGGTTGCAGCCCCGAGGTGTCTAGCCACCCATCCTCCATCTGCGCGGTCGGCTCCGAATTATGGGTCGGAGCGGACTCATGTGCGGCCTCCAGGGCACTGTCCGGCAGCAGAGCTAAATCATGCCCATCGTGCTAGTGCGGCGTGCTCGGCTGTGGCTCGAATCTGTCGAAGATCAAGTCTCCGCGGATGCCGGCCGTGAAGTTCAAGCTTCAAATCGACTCGACGCCTGGGGCGAGCTTCGATCCGCTCCAGATGGCTGCTTAATTGCCCGCAGGTAAAGCCGCCGACATTTAAGATCTGTCCGGGAGAAAAGTCTCACCCGACTGCGCCGTTATTGATGATCGAAGGAGCCATCGAGTTTATCGGTGATTTACACGAGGAACTCTCAATGAAAGCACCAATGTCGTGGTCAAAACCGCGGATCTTGGGTAGGGGGTCCCGAACTGTGCGTCTAGGCGGATGGTAACAGGAGACAAGGGACACGATGTTTTTACCCAGGTTTGGGCCCTCTCAATGGAGGTAAAACCCTACTCCTGCTTGATTGATATTGATGATATGGGTAGTACAAGAGTGGATCTACCACGAGATCAAGGAGGCTAAACCCTAAAAGCTAGCCTATGGTATGATTGTTGTTCATCCTGTGGACTAAAACCCTCCGGTTTATATAGACATCGGAGAGGGCTAGGGTTACACAGAGTCGGTTACAATGGTAGGAGATCTACATATCCGTATTGCCAAGCTTGCCCTCCACGCCAAGGAAAGTCCCATCCGGACACGGGACGAAGTCTTCAATCTTGTATCTTCATAGTCTTGGAGTCCGGCCGATGATGATAGTTCGGCTATCCGGACACCCCCTAGTCCAGGACTTCCTCAGGAAGCCTCACCATATGGACTCGTGAGGAGGCGGAGAGATCAAGGCAAGGTGTACCTCGCGAGGTGCTCGTGACGCAAGCCATGACGATCTAGACCAGGCGGGCGCCAGCCTACGCAGTGTCCTCGTTTCCTCTTTGCTGCAAAGGGGGCAAGCGCAGGCGCGGAGTACCGAGGCATCAAGCAAAGGTTTCCATATTAGTGCAACAAGACCAAGACAAGCAGGACAGCAGGACGGAGGTCACCGTGGAGCCCAAGACGGCGTCATCGCCAGTGCCTTTGGCAGTCGAAGACCAACTTTAGTCAGGATAGCTTGTACTAGTTGTCCCCCTTCCAAATGGCCGTTGTTGGCTCCCTTCCCGCTCAATATTTGGGAAGAGGACCAGGGCCCCTATATATAGAGATAGCCACCATAGAGATATCATCTCATCCAAGCGAGAGCCAATCGGATCCATCCCAAGTAGCACACCGCACCAGCTCAAGAACACCCCTCGCGAGGTTGTTCTTCCTCGGTACAGTTCATCATCATCCCTAGAGGCAATCCACCACACCACACACTGGATTAGGGTATTACACCACAACAGTGGCCCGAACCAGTATAAACCTTGTGTCCCTTGTGTTTTTCATCGTGTAGCATAGATCCGCGGCGAGGCTTTGGGCGTGGATCGGTAGGGAGAAGATCTTCGTGCGCACCCTAGAGTTCGAACCTTAAGGGTTTTGCCGAAACCCGATATCCGACATTGGGCGCACCCGGTAGGGTGCGCCGAAATCTCTTTCCGCCAATCTGTGTTCCACTGCTTCATCGCATCCATGTCCGGCGACCCGACGGCCAACGCCGACCGCTGGGTGGCATGGCCTGCCCATGCCGCGCCGCCTTCCCAAGGTGACTGAGGGAGTCCTGGACTAGGGGGTGTCCGGATAGCCAAACTATCATCATCGGCTGGACTCCAAGACTATGAAGATACAAGATTGAAGACTTCGTCCCATGTCCGGATGGAACTTTCCTTGGCGTGGAAGGCAAGCTTGGCAATACGGATATGTAGATCTCCTACCATTGTAACCGACTCTGTGTAACCCTAGCCCTCTCCGGTGTCTATATAAACCGGAGGGTTTTAGTCCATAGGACGAACAACAATCATACTGTTGACATCGGATTTTGGCAAGGTACAAAAAGCAAGTAAGATGGCCTCAAGTGAAAGAGTTTTCAGCATGCAAAGTTTCAGGTCGACGAGTGGAATAACTTTGATGTTTAATTTATTGCCATTCGACCTTATATCGGTGGCCGAAGTTGTACTCCGAGTGACAAAATTCAAACATTCCGAGTGGTTTTCGGCCAATCTTGCCTTCAAGACGACCTCGGATGAAGGAGTATTCTAAAGGAATTGTCTTCGTCTCGTCGAGGCAATCGATTTTGATATATAAATCATCTCAATCCGAGTTCATATGCAAAAGTTATAGTCAATACGGTCGGACAGGCCGAGAGACCTAAATATTACGCTTGACGCCGCACACATGTTGATGAGTGTCTGATGCAATGCGTGAGCAATTCGGCCTTCAAGACGGCCTTGAATTGAAAAACCTTCAACATAGAAAAGTTTCGTCTCGCCGAGCCGATCGATTTTCATATATAATTCGTCTCAATCCGAGGTCGATGAGGCCTGGAGAGACAAATCAAGATCAGGCTATGTTTTTGGTCGAGTGAAAGCTTACCATCCGAGTGAAAACTCACCGGTCGAGTGAAAACTTACCGATCGAGCCACCGGTCGAGTGAAAACCTACCGATCGAGTCACCGGTCGAGTGAAAACCTACCGATCGAGTCACCGGTCGAGTGAAAACTACCGATCGAGTCCAAGGTCGAGTGAAAACTTACCGATCGAGGAAAAGGTCGAGTGAAAACCTACCGATCGAGTAAAAGGTCAAGTGAAAACCTACCGATCGAGTAAAAGGTCGAGTGAAAACCTACCGATCGAGTAAAAGATCGTCTTCCGACTGAAAATGTGGTCATCGTTAGTCATCCGAGTGAAAAGGTCTAGTCGAGTGAAAGACTAATATCTGAGTGGATGAGCTCAAATCCGAGTGAAACTGAACATATGCCCAAAAGTTTATCAAGATGATCTCGGATGGAGAATTGTTCAATACAGAAGTTGTGCGTATCATCAAGACGGTAAACTTTGGTTTTGGAGTCATCGTCATCAGAGATAATATATGACCTGCAAATTCATTACAAGACTCGGATAATTCAGTCTACCGCAAGACCGAGTCCGACTCGAAGGTAAAGATGACCTCGGAAAGTATTCAAGATGGCCTTATTTGAAAAAGTGATCAACATGAGAGTTGTTCGGATCGCCGAGGCGCACAAGTTTGATATTTGGGCCATCTTGATCGGAGGTCATATGGAGGCTCGGCGGCCTGCACAAGGAGGAAGACAGAAGTTGGGCCAGATTCAGACTGGATCCGAGTTGGAATAGAACTAGGACTCTAGGACGCGAATTGATGTAATTTTTCTTGTAAGGAAAGCCTAGATGAATCCTTTACTTGTACGGGAAGTCCAGCCGCCTCTTATATATGTTGGGGGTGACGGCCGATTGAACAACACACAATCGAACAAATCAATATACTACTTTTTCCCCGCCTACTTTTATCTCTCCATCGCTTTTTCTCTCGTTCTTCGCTGTTCTTCGTGTTTGAGAGCTGCGAATCTCGAGGCTCTAGGGCGAGAGAATCGACCTAGGGCAGCCCATAGTCGCCGCAGACCGACGGGTCCCTCCCGGTGTGGGGTTTCGGTTCGCAAAAGCGCCCGCCGATCGCCTTGCGATCGCTATTGTCGGTCGGGTCTCCTTCGACGTGAGCTGCGTGCATCACCCCGCGCCGAGGGTACACGGACGGTTCGTGTGTCAACACACTTTTGGCGACTACCGGGGACCAAGATCAATCATCATCATCCACCATGTCCGATCTTCCCAAGCCATTCGAGGTAGACGCCGATAACATCATTAAGCCCAGCCTTGATGAGATATCGCCGATCATCGCCAAATCTATGAGGAGTACAAGAAGGCGCTGAAGAGAAGGATTTGCAGGAGTTCCTTGCAAAGTTCAAGAAGGATCGCCAAGGCAACATCACTCCGATTGAAGAAATCAAGTTTCCTCCTCTTCAAGCCGAAGCGGTGTTAAACCCTCGTAAGTACTTCGCTTTTCCCCGAAAGCGGTGGGCTGAGATTGAAAGTCGATTGCTGATGGTAACAATCTAGTCTATCAAACTTTCATAGAAAATACTAATGCTCGTAAGAATGCATCTCAATCGACTAGTGGTAATGATGGTGTAGCTGCTAGTGTGCAAAACCCTAATCTGCTTTACCTATCTCATCGGCGCCCCCGTGCCGATGACTTATTATCCTACCCAAACAAATCAGATTGTGGCTGCACCCATTAATCCTATTATGAGCATGCCAGGTTCGTGGTGACGCCTAACCAAACCCTACCTACAGCTACAACCACTGACCACTACCAAACTATGGGTCGACATACATGCCACAATTCTTACCTACACTAGTAACCCTACTCCTCCTATGCCATCGCCACAAGCTCCATCGCCCACTATGGACGATGGTCTAGCTAATCTTAGAGAGGAGATGGCTAAGATGCTTCGAGAGAATTTTGAGTTGAGTTACCTCGAATCGGATTTACCAAAAGCCGCATTCGAGTACTTTGATGCTATCCAAAGGCCTCCGTGATATAAAATTCCAGATTTTGTTAAGTTCAATGGAGAGGGCACAAAACCACATGGGAGCATGTTAGTCAATACTTAGCACAATTGGGTGAGGCAGGCTCATTGAATGAGTTGAAAGTCGTTTATTTCCTTTGTCATTAATCGTACCGCATTTTCATGGTTTTCTTCTTTGCCACATGGTTCCATTCGAGTTTGGTCGTAGCTAGAGCAGAAATTTCATGATCACTTTTATAGCGGCGACAATGAACTCAAGTTGTCACATCTAACATCGGTTAAGAAGAAGCATGATGAATCGGTCTCCGATTACGCCAAGAGATTCAGAGAAACGAAAACCGTGTTTTAGTTTGGTGATAACCGAGAGAGACTTGGCAGACCTAGTGCCGAGTGGTTTGAGAACTCCCATTAGAGAAAAGCTAGAAGGCTATGAGTTCTTAAATATCAACCAAGTCTTACAAAGGGCTTTGGCTCAGAAAGCCAAGCAAAGATCTCAAAGAAGTGCATAGATACAAAACCGATCGTCCAAAGATGAATATGGTGGAATATGATAGTGATCACTCGGACGATGAGGGTGATGTTTTGTTATTGAATTTGTTTGGCCATCTAAGGCCAAACCCTTTACTTGTAATGATCTGAAACCGATTCATAAGAATCGTGATGAAGAGATGAAGTTTACTTTAACATTGCTAAGTGTGATAGAATATTTGATGCTTTGCTGCAGCTAAGATTATTAGAATATCTCATACTTTACCGCCGCTTGAAGAGATGAAACGGCGTGCTTATTGCAAGTATCATAATTCTTTTTCTCATGCTACTAATGATTGCAATGTTTTTCGATGATGATACAATCGCCATTAATGACGGACGATTGAACTTTTCCGAGATGCAAGTTGATAAACAGCCCTTTCCAATGAACGCCATGGATTTAGAAGGAAGAGCTCATTCGCCGGAGGTAGCCGAATCTGCTAATAAAGCTAATGTCATTGTTGGTGAGCCCAGGAAAGACAAGGAGGACAACAAGGTCTTGGGGAGACAAGTTGTGCTTGATAAGCAACCCGATGGCAAGGAAGTGATCAAAATCACCATCAATAATCCTACACTGGGGCAACCGCAAGTGCAAGAAAATACTCGTGTTAAATTTGTCAAGCCCAAGAGTCCGTGGTTGGCAAGTGGAAGAAGAATGAAGTTAATGTGCAGCGCAAGCGGATCAAGCCAACTTTTGATATGTTGTTGTCCAAGTATGCTAACCAGTCGGCCGGTTCTAGTTTCAATCGACCGACTCATCTGAAACGACCAAGGTCACCATCGTTGATATGTTCATCGGTATACAAAACCGAGTGGACCAAGGGCTATTTTTTAAGAGCAGAGGCAATCTGTGGGATCGACTTGATTATTCATATAATGGTCGACTCAACATCGGGACTATCACCGGTTGGTCAAAATATGCGACCGGATGGAAATTATCCGAGTGTAAGAATGCACCTGTGGAAGCTATCCGAGTGAAAAATGTGGATGGGTAGATCTCATCCGAGTGAGTTCCATCCGAGTGGATACCATACGAATGACATCAATCCGAGTGGATTCCATGCAAGTAAAAAGGTGCGCCCAATGGAAATTTCATGCATCTGGAAAGTCGGAAAGAATGGCGTGTTAAATCACCAAGTTTTGCAGCGGTTGAGTCAGAAAAGGCAAGGAGAAAATGGATGTCGACTCACTTATCTTGGGCACCAAACATTCCCCATACATCAGCCGATTGTGCATAACCACTGACCGAGCCGACACTTTCTATCGCGCCAAAGCACTCGGCTAATGACCATGAAGCAAGCACCAGCCAAGTAAAGGTGAGAGATGCTAAATACACTCGACCAAAGTGGTGTCCTCTGGGCTAACGAAGACACGGAAGAGGAAACTACAGAGGTTAAGGAATCAAGAGATGGCGGAGCAGGAGGCCGAGAAGCAAAGGGATAAGTTGTTCAATGACGCTCAGCCCATGGTTCCAGCAAAACAAGTGTGGAGGCCAAAACAAATACAAGATACATCAGCTTCTACATCTATCACAGAAGTGCCTACACCACCCAAAGAGGATGATGTGACAGCTATTACATCGTCTGTGGCACTTCTTACCTCTCCTTCACTCGGACATATTTCAGAATCGGTCGATCCACTTGAAGAAGAGGTTGATATGTTGGATTACGAGTCTACGCCGGTTCATGAAGGTATGGATATCAATATGGTGTATTACTTACCTGCTGAGTTTCGGTCTGTAGATGAGGAAGGGAAGTGGCTCAGCTGGATTTTGGCCCTAAAAACGCAATATTCGAGAAGCCAAAAGAACCAGTAATACATTTGAAACCGTTGTATCTCGAGGTCATATCAATGGATCGCCACTTAGTCGAATGCTTGTTGATGGTGGTGCTGTGGTAAATCTTATGCCTTATTCGGTCTTCAAGAAATTGGGTTTGCATGATGAAGAATTAATCAAGACCAATATGGTACTCAACGGGTTTGAAGGCAAAGAGGAAACTGAAGCCAAAGGTGTAATGTATGTGGAGCTTACAGTCGGAAGCAAAACTTTGGCTACTGCATTCTTTGTCGCTGAGGTGCAAGGTAACTACAACGTTATATTAGGCCGTGATTGGGTTCATGCAAACTAGTGCGTGCCATCCACTATGCACCAGTTTTTGATTCAGTGGGTTGATGATGAAGTAGAAGTCATTCATGCGGATAACTCGGCCTGCGTTGCTTTGGCCGATGCATCGGTGGATTGGCAACATCCCAATGCTACTTGCTTGACGGGACGTGATTTGTCAGAGTTTGATTTTCTCAGTGCGACCAAGAATGGTTTTGTACCCGTGTCTTTAAAGCCGACTGAATGCAATCGGCTCCAAGGTATGATAGGTTTAAATGGATTCTAATTCCGAGTGGTTACAAAAACGTCTTGCAAAATATCGGTCCAGCGAGAACGATATGTATGAGTCTATTGAGGAGTTGGATGACATGGATAAACTTGGACAAGGTTTTACATCGGCCGATCCGTTAGAAGAGGTAGATATCGGAGACGGATCAATCAGTCGACCGACATTTATAAACAAAAATTTGAAAGCCGATTGTAAAGCTAAATTAATCGAGCTATTGAAAGAATATGTTTGTTGCTTTGCATGGGAATATCATGAGATGCCAGGGTTGAGCCGAGAGCTAGTGGAGCATCGGTTGCCTATAAAGGCCGGTTTTAGACCTTATAAACAATCGCCGAAAGTTTAATCCAAAACATATGACCGAATCAAGGAAGAGATCATCGATCGCTTGAAGCTAAATTCATTCGACCTTGCGGGTATGCCGAGTGGATTTCTAACATTGTCCCAAAGGAGAAGAAGGATCCGCAAGTTGAGGGTGTGCATTGACTTCAGAGATGTGAATAGGGCTACACCCAAAGATGAGTATCCCATGCCAATAGCCGATATGCTTATTAATGATGCTTCGGACATAAGGTTATTAGCTTTCTAGATGGTAATGCCGGATACAATCAAATTTTTATGGTCAAGAGGACATGTACAAAACAGCTTTCCGATGTCCTGGTTTCCTTGGTTTATTCGAGTGGACAAGTGATGACATTCGGATTGAAAATGTCAGCCACATATCAAAGGGCTATGAATTTGATTTTTCATGATTTACTCGGTGTCATACTTGAAGTTTATATTGATGATATTGTTGTCAAATCGGATGCTTTTGAATCCCACTTGGCCGATTTATGCTTAGCTTTTGAAAGGATGAAAAGTATGGATCAAGATGAATCCTTTGAAGTGTGCATTCGGCGTGTCACCGGCAAATTTTGGGTTTCATTATTCATGAAGATGGCATTGAAATCGATCCCAAAAGATAGAGGCCATACAGAAAGTGGAGGCTCCAACATGCAAGAGAGATATGCAAAAGTTCCTTGGCAAGGTCAATTATTTGAGAAGGTTCATAGCTAATCTGTCAGTGGAAAGTTGATGCATTTACTCCTATCCTTCGTTAAAGAATGATGTTGATTTCACTTGGGGGCAAAACAGCAAGAAGCCTTTGATATGATCAAGAATTATTTGTGCACTCCTCCGTGATGAAGGCACCCAAGCATAGAGAGCCTTTTAAACTTTATATCGCAGCAGAGGAAGGTGTTATTGGTGCTGTTTTGACTCAAGATACCAAGGAAAAGAGCATGCCATTACATATTTGAGCAGACGCTTATTGGACGCCGAGACAAGGTATACATTTATTGAAAAACTATGTCTATGCTTATATTACGCTTGCACAAAATTGAGACATTACCTAGTGCCGAGTGCTTGTATAGTAGCTTGTCAAACCGATGTCATTAAGTACATGTTGTATAGGCCAATTCTTAGTGGTAGAATTGGCAAGTGGGCTTATGCTTTGATTGAGTATGATTTGGCTTATGAATCTCTAAAATCCATGAAAGGCCAAATTGTTGCTAATTTCATTGTTGAACATCGGATTAATGACAAGCATGATGTTGATATGAACCTTGTTTCATTAGTGCCATGGAGATTGTACTTTGATGGCTCAGTTTGTAACAATGGCCAAGGTGTTGGTATTGTTTATATATCTCCTCATGGTGCTGTTTTTGAAGCCTCATGCCGCTTAGAATATTTTTGCACAAACAATCGTCTAATATGAAGCATTGTTATTCGGTCTAGAGATGTTACTTGCTATAGGTGTTACACATATTGAGGCTTACGGTGATTGGTTACTAGTGGTGCAGCAAATATCCAGAGTCTTTCAGTGTTTTGACGAATCACTTAATGTTTATCTTGATAAATGTCTAGATATAATTTCTACTTTGGATTGTTTTAGCATTGCACATATATCTAGACATGACAACTGGAAAGCAAATGAGTTGGCACAGCAAGCATCTGGATATCATGTTGATCATGGCATGTTTCATATTTCTCAAAGACCGATGTCTTGTCTTGCCAATATGGGAGAGGCCGAACCTGAACCCACTGATTCGGCCATTAACAAAAAATCTAGTGCAGGTGATAATTCCGACTGGAGAAAGCCCATTGTTGATTACTTGTGCAATCCGAGTGAAAGGGTGGACAGGGCTGTTCGGCGTATGGCTTTCAAGTATACAATGAGAGATGATGGTCTTTATCGCCGAACAGTCGATGATGTTCTTCTAAAGTGTTTGGATGAGGACCAGTCAAGAGTTGCTATGGGAGAAGTACATGAAGGTATTTGTGGCACTCACCAGTCGGCTCCCAAAATGAAATGGTTATTGCGACGTGCTGGGTTTTATTGGCCGACTATGATTAATGATTGCTTCAGATATTATAAAGGGTGTGAAGCTTGTCAAAAGTTTGGTGATATTCAATTGGCTCCTGCTGCTATGTTACATCCTATTATCAAACCATGGCCTTTCAGAGGTTGGGGTTTAGATTTCATTGGACAAATCCACCCGCCTTCCTCAAAAGGGCATCGGTTCAGATTGGTGGCAATCGATTATTTCACTAAATGGTCTCAAGCAAGACCTCTCAAGAACATGACACATACGGAGGTAATTCAATTCATAACCGAGCACATTATTCATAGATTCGTATTCCTCAAACGTTAACTACGGATCAAGGTTCATCTTTTATGTCACACCAAGTCGAGAATTTGCCGAATCTTATAATATAAAGTTGCTCAATTCCTCTCCATATTATGCCCAAGCTAATGGACAAGCTGAGTCTAGCAATAAAATTCTAATCAAGCTCATCAAGAAGAAGATTAAGGACAATCCGAGGAGATGGCATGAGTTGTTGTCCAAGCTTTATGGGCACACAGAATTTCAAGGCATGGTGCTACGAAGGTGACTCCATATGAGCTAGTATATGGTCAAGAGGCTGTTTTACCAAAGGAGGTAAATTTGAATGCTTTGAGAATAGCCAAACAAAATGATTTATCGGCAGAGACTTTATAACTTGATGATGGACAATATTGATGAAGTTGCCGATAAACGCTTGGTTGCTTTGGAGTCCATAGAAAGAGACAAGTTGAGGGTTGCAAGAGCTACAATAAGAAAGTCAAGTTGAAGAATTTTCAAGTTGGTGATCTCGTTTGGAAAGTGATTCTACCGATTGGTTCAAGAGATAGAAAATTCGGGAAGTGGTCTCCAAGTTGGGAGGGTCCTTTTAGGATTACAAGGGTTGTTCCTGGAAATTCATATTTGGTAGAATCGATACAAGGAGCATTGTTACCCCGAGCTCTCAATGGAAAATATTTGAAGAAGTACCACCCGAGTGTGTGGCAGGAAGCCTGAGTAGACAATGGCCGATATACGATTATCGCCCTTAGCACAAACATGGCCGATACATAATTATCGCCCTGAGGAAAATAAATGGCCGATGGAGTGTTGACATCGTCCTTAGAACAAACACCGTGCATATTATTTTTCGCATGCAAGCTTTGCTTAAAAAAACAGGGGGCATGTGTTGACATCGGATTTTGGCAAGGTACAAAAAGCAAGTAAGATGGCCTCAAGTGAAAGAGTTTTCAGCATGCAAAGTTTCAGGTCGACGAGTGGAATAACTTTGATGTTTAATTTATTGCCATTCGACCTTATATCGGTGGCCGAAGTTGTACTCCGAGTGACAAAATTCAAACATTCCGAGTGGTTTTCGGCCAATCTTGCCTTCAAGACGACCTCGGATGAAGGAGTATTCTAAAGGAATTGTCTTCGCCTCGTCGAGGCAATCGATTTTGATATATAAATCATCTCAATCCGAGTTCATATGCAAAAGTTATAGTCAATACGGTCTGGACAGGCCAGAGACCTAAATATTACGCTCGACGCCAGACACATGTTGATGAGTGTCTGATGCAATGTGTGAGCAATTCGGCCTTCAAGACGGCCTTGAATTGAAAAACCTTCAACATAGAAAAGTTTCGTCTCGTCGAGCCGATCGATTTTCATATATAATTCGTCTCAATCCGAGGTCGTATGAGGCCTGGAGAGACAAATCAAGATCAGGCTATGTTTTTGGTCGAGTGAAAGCTTACCATCCGAGTGAAAACTCACCGGTCGAGTGAAAACTTACCGATCGAGCCACCGGTCGAGTGAAAACCTACCGATCGAGTCACCGGTCGAGTGAAAACCTACCGATCGAGTCACCGGTCGAGTGAAAACTACCGATCGAGTCCAAGGTCGAGTGAAAACTTACCGATCGAGTAAAAGGTCGAGTGAAAACCTACCGATCGAGTAAAAGGTCAAGTGAAAACCTACCGATCGAGTAAAAGGTCGAGTGAAAACCTACCGATCGAGTAAAAGATCGTCTTCCGACTGAAAATGTGGTCATCGTTAGTCATCCGAAAGTGAAAAGGTCTAGTCGAGTGAAAGACTAATATCCGAGTGGATGAGCTCAAACCGAGTGAAACTGAACATATGCCCAAAAGTTTATCAAGATGATCTCGATGGAGAAGTGTTCAATACAGAAGTTGTGCGATCATCAAGACGGTAAACTTTGGTTTTGGAGTCATCGTCATCAGAGATAATATATGGCCTGCAAATTCATTACAAGACTCGGATAATTCAGTCTACCGCAAGACCGAGTCCGATCGAAGGTAAAGATGACCTCGAAAGTATTCAAGATGGCCTTATTTGAAAAAGTGATCAACATGAGAGTTGTTCAGATCGCCGAGGCGCACAAGTTTGATATTTGGGCCATCTTGATCGGAGGTCATATGGAGGCTCGCGGCCTGCACAAGGAGGAAGACAGAAGTTGGGCCAGATTCAGATCGATCCGAGTTGGAATAGAACTAGGACTCTAGGACGCGAATTGATGTAAATTTTCTTGTAAGGAAAGCCTAGATGAATCCTTTACTTGTACGGAAGTCCAGCCTCTTATATATGTTGGGGTGACGGCTGATTGAACAACACACAATCGAACAAATCAATATACTACTTTTTCCTGTCTACTTTTATCTCTCCATCGCTTTTCTCTCTCGCTCTTCGCTGTTCTTCGTGTTTGAGAGCTGCGAATCTCGAGGCTCTAGGGCGAGCGATCGACCTAGGGCAGCCCATAGTCGCCGCACTGACCGACGGGTCCCTCCCGGGGTGGGGTTTTCGGTCTGCAAAGCGCCCGCCGATCGCCTTGCGTGATCGCTACTGTCGGTCGGGTCTCCTTCGACATGAGCTGCGGTGCATCACCCCCGGCGTCAAGGGTACACGTGACGTGTTCGTGTGTCAACACATACCATAGGCTAGCTTTTAGGGTTTAGCCTCCTTGATCTCGTGGTAGATCCACTCTTGTACTACCCATATCATCAATATCAATCAAGCAGGAGTAGGGTTTTACCTCCATTGAGAGGGCCCGAACCTGGGTAAAAACATCGTGTCCCTTGTCTTTTGTTACCATCCGCCTAGACGCACAGTTCGGGACACCCTACCCGAGATCCGCCGGTTTTGACACCGACATTGGTGCTTTCATTGAGAGGTCCTCCGTGTTGTCACTGATTGGCTCGATGGCTCCTTCGATCATCAATAACGACGCAGTCCAGGGTGAGACTTTTCTCCCCGGACAGATCTTCGTATTCGGCGGCTTTGCACTGCGGGCCAATTCGCTTGGCCATCTGGAGCAGATCAAAAGCTACGCCCCTGGCCGTCAGGTCAGATTTGGAAGCCTGAACTTCACGGCCGGCATTCGCAGAGACTTGATCTTCGACGGATTCGAGCCACAGCCGACCGCGCCGCACTGTCACGATGGGCATGATTTAGCTCTGCTGCCGGACAGAGCCCTGGAGGCCGCACATGAGTCCGCTCCGACCCATAATTCGGAGCCAACCGCGCAGATCGAGGATGGGTGGCTAGACACCGCCTCGGGGGCTGCAACCTCTACGGCGATGGAGCCGAATACTGACCTTGTCCCTCGCGAAGCTCGTGACACCGAGGTGCTGGACTCCTCGCCGGACTCCGAACCTCCCGCGCCCCCTCCAATCGAATCCGATCGGGCGCCGATCATGGAGTTCACCGCCGCGAACATCTTTCAACACTCACCTTTTGGCGACGTCCTGAATTCGCTAAAGTATCTCTCATTATCAGGAGAGCCCTGGTCGGACTATGGTCAGGACGGTTGGGATGCGGACGAGGAAGAAATTCAAAGCCCACCCACCACCCACTTTATAGCAACTGTCGACGATTTAACCGACATGCTAGACTTCGACTCCGAAGACATCGACGATATGGACGACGATGCCGGAGATGACCAAGAACCAGCGCCTACTGGGCACTGGAAAGCCACCCCAACTCATGACATATACATGGTGGATACACCAAAAGGAAGCGATAACAAGGAACAACGGGACGCGGCGAAGGATAATTCCCCCGAAAAACAACGAAAACAGCGACGCAAGCGCCGCCAGAAGTCCCGCCTCGATAACAACTACACTCATAATGACCTAGCCGTAGAGCAGGGCGAACCAGTGGATGACGAACATGCAACCAAGCAACCATCCGAACAGGATGAATTGGACAAGCAATCCATCCCCGGCCAAAACAACAGTCCAGACGATCTCACGCCAGACACATCACCGGAGAATAAGAACCTTCACAAAAGGCTCATCGCCACTACAAGAAGTTCGAAGAAGCAGAAACGAAAGCTCAAAACAGCAGAAGACGTACTCAGAATGATATGGAGCAAAGTACTCAAGGCCGCAGACAAATACGACAATAGTTATCAAACAAAGAGCTACCCGAAGCGCAAGCTGTTGCCCGAATTCGACGAGGAGGCCGTAGAGCCACCACAATCAAAAAGCAAAGGGGCCGCCTAGCCGGATAGACGGCCAGATGACAGGCTAAGAGCAGCAAGATGCACCGCACACAAGCCGGCACATGATACACTTAAAGATCCTCGCAAAAAGGATGGCCTGGTCAGGTCCATTTACGGGCCAAAAAAGAGGGCTTCAGGAAGCAACACAACACGCCAAGTGTTCGAAGATAACGGCACACCTAAATACAGGGGCGCCGCACACCCACTATGTTTCACCGATGAGGTGCTAGATCATGAATTTCCAGCGAGTTTTAAGCCCGCAAACATGGAGGCATAGGACGGAACAACAGACCCCAGAGTCTGGATTGAGGATTACATCCTACACATACATATGGCCAAAGGAGACGATCTCCATGCCATAAAATATCTACCCCTCAAGCACAAAGGGCCAGCTTGGCATTGGCTCAAAAGCCTCCCAGAAAACACCATTGGAAGTTGGGAAGAGCTCGAGGATGCGTTTAGAGCAAATTTTCAGGGGACTTATGTCCGCCCTCCGGATGCAGACGATTTAAGTCACATAACTCAACAGCCCGGAGAGTTAGCACGCAAATTCTGGAACAGGTTCCTCACCAAAAAGAACCAAATAGTCGACTGTCCGGACGCCGAAGCCTTAGCAGCTTTTAAACATAACGTCCAAGACGAATGGCTCGCCAGACACCTCGGCCAGGAAAAACCAAGAACAATGGCCGCGCTAACAAGCCTCATGACCCGCTTTTGCGCGGGAGAAGATAGCTGGCTGGCAAGATGCAGCACCAGCGACCCAAGTACATCCGAGGGCAGAGATGGAAATGGGAAATCACGACGCAGAAAAGATCAGCGCCGAAACAAAGAAAATGGCCCAAAGAACCCGGCGGTCAACGCCGGATTCAAAAGCTCTCGGCTGAACAACAAAACACTACCTCTTAAGGACAACAGTGACGAGCTATCCAACCTAAACAAAATTTTGGATCGGATATGTCAAATCCACAAGACTTCGAAGCTCGCAAACCACACCCACCGAGATTGTTGGGTCTTCAAGCAGTCCGGCCGACTCAACGCCGAACACAAGGGGCTCGACATGCCAAGCAAGGACGATGACGAACCCCACAAGCAGAGCGCCGGAAAACAAAATACTTTCCCACAAGAAGTCAAAACAGTAAACTCACTTCATGTGATAATACGGAACAATAGTGCGACACCTGCTAAAGTACGTGTCGCACGGTCTACCCCAGTGGAATCCCGAGATTGGATGTCAAAACCAATTACTTTTGACCACCTGGATTACTCCAGAAGTATTCGAAACGCAGGACGGACTGCTTTGGTATTGGATCCTTTAATCGACGGAGTACAATTTACACAAGTCCTAATGGATGGCGGCAATGATTTAAACCTGCTATATCCGGACACAATCCGCAAGTTGGGGATAGACCCTACCAAAATTCGCCATAGCAGCACTTCCTTCAAAGGAGTGATGCCAGGCCCTTACGCCAATTGCAAGGCCTCCTTACTACTAGAAGTTGTGTTTGGTTCATCCGACAACTTCCGTCACGAAAAGCTAGTCTTCCATATCGCCCCATTTAAAAGTAGGCATCAGGCACTCTTGGGACGCGAAGCTTTCGCCCGCTTTAACGCAATACCACATTACGCATCTCTTACACTTAAAATGCCCAGTCCACGCGGCATCATCTCCTTAAAAGGTCGCTCAAGACCCCGGACACGGCTAGGCGAGTCCGGCATAAATAAACTAGGGGTTTCCGAGCCGCATACCCCTTCACAAGGGGCTGTGCGCATGAACAATAAGAGCCAATAAAAGCTCAACTTTATTTATTTATTCATACTCTATTTTAAATACATTCTTTGCACGATACCTTTCCAAACTAAGTTCTTCGCTTTTACAGACGAACAGCGTTCTACACCCGTACAGGATACAGCACAACGGAGACACAGGCGCAGACATGCAGCAGGGACCCGTTGCAAGGATTCTTTTCAGATTAAGACCCTGTGTATACCTTTCTTCCTGTCTCTTGTTGATACACATCCCCCGGTTTCTTACCATAACCAAGGAGGAGGCTGGCGTTTTGGCATCGGGCCGCACTGTAAGTTCTCGCCTGCACTCGACACTAGGGCTTAGGGCATTGTTCTCGCCTGTTATCATAAAGACCGAATACCTCGTGGAGTGTTCGCGCCTCGAGTTAGGCCTTATATGCATCAGCTCCGAGTCATGTCTTTGGTCAAATGTTGGGTTTGCCCGCCTCGTGTTTTGCTGCCTTACGCTCAGATCACCGCTAACGCGGCACTGTGGAGAACTATCGATTGTGCCCTGGTTCGCCAAAGCGAGCACCTCAAGAGAGAAAGCCGAAACCGATCGTCATGACATAGCGAGAGACTGGTCAACCACTCGATCGACTACCGAATGTCTAGAATTCTCCGCTTTGACGAAGGGCTATTTCCGTCAGCACATACGCCGCCCAATTCGAGAGCAGGTGCCCCTAGGGGCTATATCGAGCCCCACCTTTCAACTCCTATGGCTAAGCTTAAAGTGATAAAGAATTATAGTCCGATTGCCTAGTTTGCTGTGCTACCACCTCCTTCACAGACCAAGACGTTGGATTATGTGAAAATGCGATTTTTTTGCAAACACCCCGCACTTCGCGTGGGGGCTAAGTCAAGACTGCCATCTTTCGTGTATATATACATATATGTTAACGTCAAGACAGAAATATTTCAATACTTGAACGCACAAGTATAAAAAGCCATTACATTATAAATGTGGTTTCGCAAACCATAAATATCATTTGAACATAACATTTTTCGAGCATCGCGATTTATTACACGAGCGCTCAAGGACTTCCCCAAAATAGTGCTCGGCTTAACCGCTCTCGTCCAACCCGGTTGCAACATCGGTGGCATCCATCTCCGCCCAAGATGTCTTCACACGGGAGAGCCATCCGTGCACCTCTATGCATACCGACCACTTCATCGCCTTGATATGCGGCACCGCCCCAAGGAATTGTTGTAATAAGCCAAAATAACTCTTCGGCTTGGGCCTATCTAGCCACAGATGAGCCACTACATCCGTTATGGCAAATCCGGATAATCTATTCAGCTCAGCCCAATCAGCCAACCGATCAGTCAACGGAAGTGAACGCTCCGGACTGTGGAATTGAGACCAAAAAAGCTCTTCCATCTCGTGATCCTTTTGGCTTTGGAAGTGCACAACCGCATCCGCCGCACTCGCTGCCAAATCCAGATAAGGATCCTCCGCACCCCACAGCTGGCCAAGCTAAGCATACTTCTGATCTGTGAACTTCCTACGCAGCAGAAAGGGCTTTCCAGCCGCAATGTCTCCGGCCTGACGCAGCTCCTCCTTTATAGCCCTCATTGCAGAACGGGCATCCTTGGCTTCGGCGGTGGCCTTCTTCAGGTCTTCTTGCTCCTCTCGGCATTCTTTTTCAAGAACCTCATAGCGGTCGGTAACTTCCTTAAGCTTCACAGCCATTCCGGCCATCTCCCCCCTGCTTCGGCAGTGAGCAGCCTTTTCGGCTTTTAGCTCTTCGGCTGCCTTCGAGGCAGCCGCATCACTCCTTCTGGCCTGCTCTTTGGCTCGAGCAAGCTCTACCCGAATGTCCTCCACAGCAGCGGCACCATCTGCATTAACCATTCATGTTGTAAGGAGTGGGCATTAGCTCCCTTACTAGGTGACCATGGAGAAACAACCTACCTTGTGACTCGTCAAGTCGTTTATTGACCAGCGATGTTCCAGATCGCGAACGCCGAGTTGCCGCTTTAGCTCGGCAACTCTATCATCCGCTGGCCATCGGATGATCCGCCACCGCATAGGAAAGGCAAGAATTAATAATCGAGATTATGATCCTCGCATGCCGTCGCCGACAACATTCCGAGTCTCGGGCTACTATCCATACAGGCGACTCTATGTGTAAACTGTCAAAGGGTATGTCATTTTACGCACCTCAAACCCCGCCAAGAACTTCGACGGCATCATGCAACCCGCCTCGGTGGATGAAATTTTTCAATCACCGTACTCATTAATGTACGATGATCTTGTGAGATAGACGCCCTCTCGAGAAGATCCTTCAGCTCCCCAGGCCGTACACCAGTTGGTGCCGAACTCTCCGGCCCCGCCAGACTCGGGGATACCCTCCGCAACGACACCTCAGGGTCGTGCGCCCTGCCTGACGGTGCGGCAGATGGAGGCGTCTCGCTCTCCATCATCTCCGGACGAAGGTCCCCCGAAGACGAGCTCAGCTGAGAAGGGCGGAGATCCGAACTACAAGGTAAAAACTTCGGTTATCCTCAGAAGCAAAAATAGGGATGTCCCTTATTACAAAACTCCCCTTTTTCTACTTACGGCTCGCTGGCGGGCTAATTCCTTAGGGGAGATAGTGCGGCCGGGGCTTCCCCTGGTGCAGGACCCTCTGGTGAAGATTTTTTCCCCCGCTTTGAGGCCTTAGCCTCCGGATCTTCGGAAGCGGTCCTCTTCTCCCCCTGGAGGGACGGATTCTCGATCCCCCCTTTCTCGAGAGCCTCCTTAGTAGAGGCGCTAGTTTCTCTGTTTTCCCCTTCGCCCTCTTCTGAAGGCGCAACCTCCAACATCTTGACCAACACGGGATCCGGCGCGGTCTCCGGAGGGGGGCCGACACTGCTTCAGTTTTGCTTATGCTTATCCACTCTGGTCAAAGGACGATTGGTTAAAAGGCAAATCCAAGATATGCAAACAAACAAGATGTCCGCATAGTGGCTACTAACTTGAGTATCCGGCGATTGCAGCTTAGGCCAAGGCGCCTCGGTCAATTCCGACACACCTCTTGTGATCCAAGAACAATTTGTACATCTCCACGGGTGTCGTACCCATGAAGTGTTGGAGAGCTCGTGGCCCCTCCGGATTGAATTCCCATAGGCGGAGGGGGCGACGTTTGCAGGGAAAGAGACACCGAATCAGCATAACCTGCATCACTACGACCAGATTGATCTCCCTCTCTTGGAGGTCTCGAATCCGGCCCTGCAATAGGGGTACGTCCTTGGATGGCCCCTAGTCAAGCCCTTTGTTGACCCGTGACGTCAGCCGTTGTGGAGGGCCAGAGCGAAAGACAGGCGGCGGCCTCTGCCTGCTGCCCCTGGGAGCGGTAATATAGAACCACTCATGTTGCCACAAACCGAGCTCCTCCTGAAAAGAGCCCTCGGGGCATGGAGCATCGGCCCTCTTGCTTATAACCGCCCGCCAAGACTTCTGCTCGACGCCTCAATCGTCTTCGGCTCCACATTGAAGGTTTTGAGCCACAAACCAAAGTGAGGGGTGGTGCGCAGGAAGGCTTCGCAGACAACTATAAATGATGAGATATGGAGGATGGACTCCGGAGCCAGGTCATGGAATTCCAGCCCATAGTAAAACATGAGCCGTCTCACAAAAGGATCCATCGGGAAGCCTAAACCCCGACGGAGGTGAGACACGAACACGACGCTCTCGCCTAGCTCAGGAGTAGGAATGACTTGCCCTTGGACAGGCAACCTATGCGAAATCTCGTAGGTTAAGTACCTGGCTTCTCTCAGCTTTAACACGTCCTCTTCCGTGACGGAGGAGGGCATCCATCGGCCCTGTAGGTCAGAACTGGACATTGTCGAAGGTCCGAAGCACTCGAATCTGGAGCCCTAAGTGCTGGAACTTGGGGCGAGGGGTGGATTCGATTGAGGATTGGAGAAAAGAAACGAGCCTTGGTCTCATTATAAAGAGGGAGAATACTGAGAGCTGTCCCCGTGACCGTTTGGAACTCACCTTCGGTGGAGGAGGCATGGAAACGGGCACGGTTGGGTTACCCACATCCGTATTGATGGGAATCCCGGAATAAGGGGAACACGATCTCTGCTTCGACAAGACGTGCCAAGGAAACCGCTTCGCTAAACGCGCTGAGGTGGTATAATAAAACGATTCGAGTAAAGGCTTGGTAGTGGTGTGACGCCACGCCACAAAATACGCCGGCAGATTGAACTTGTGTGAATATTATTCTCTACGGTGGTATGTGGAATTTATTTTGCGAGCCGACACTATCCTGGTGTTCACAATCTTCTCGTGAATTATTCGGAGGAGGAACCCGCCTTGCAATGCCGAAGACAATATGCGCCACGGACTCGTCGTCATTGAAGCCGGTTCAGTGGACTACCGAGGAGTCCTCGACTAGGGGGTGTCCGGATAGCCGAACTATCATCATCGGCCGGACTCCAAGACTATGAAGATACAAGATTGAAGACTTCGTCCCGTGTCCGGATGGGACTTTCCTTGGCGTGGAAGGCAAGCTTGGCAATACGGATATGTAGATCTCCTACCATTGTAACCAACTCTGTGTAACCCTAGCCCTCTCCGGTGTCTATATAAACCGGAGGGTTTTAGTCCGTAGGACGAACAACAATCATACCATAGGCTAGCTTTTAGGGGTTCGCCTCCTTGATCTCGTGGTAGATCCACTCTTGTACTACCCATATCATCAGTACCAATCAAGCAGGAGTAGGGTTTTACCTCCATTGAGAGGGCCCAAACCTGGGTAAAAACATCGTGTCCCTTGTCTCCTGTTACCATCCGCCTAGACGCACAGTTGGGGACCCCCTACCCGAGATCCGCCGGTTTTGACACAGACAGTGACCTCAACCCCGCGCCTCAGGCAGCCCGTGCTCCGCAGAACGCTGTAGGGCGCGGGCGACGCGGTCAAGCGCCGCCTGCCCTCACTCCGCGGCAGGTGCGATCAACAGAAAGGGCCTCAAACCATGCCACGGCCACAGCGCTGCACACCCGACGGGAGTAGGCGAACATGAAGGCCGCGCACACGGTGGCTCGGGAACTGCTACTCTGCAGGCTGCAAGAGAGCGGCCATGACGTGCTGCTGGAGCGCGTCGCCGAGCTCCTGGATGCCGCTGCTTCAGGGGCGCCTCCTTTCTGCGTCTTGCTTCTACCCCATGCTCCGGGCGGATCATACAGCGGGCCCATCCGCTCCCGTGCGCCCTCGGGCGCACCCCAAGGCTTCATCAACACCAGCTCGGCCATCAGCGCCAGGCGTCAAGCTGTACCAGCACCGCCCCTGGCGAGCGAAGGCATGCGCATCGCCGCGTACGGTCCGGGAGGGCCGCCGCCCTATCACCCCCAAGATGGTGCGTTGAGCCAAGCTGCATGGAGCGTGGGGCACTACGGCGAAGTCTTCGGGACGACGACCTCGGAGGCTTACGTGCCCCACATGGTGGATCGGGATTACGCACTGGAAGAAGACCACGACTCGTTCCTCGGGCCAGGCTGGGAGGAAGAGACGCCAGAAGCTGAGCCTTTTCAGGAGCCTCAAGGAAGCCTCGCCAACCGCGTCGGTGGAAGCAGCTATCGGGTACCGCTAATTCCTCAGGAGCAAGCTTATGCTAACCATGGGTGGCAGGAAGTCCAGGTCACTACAGCGGAAGGCTGCCCCAGTTCCGCAGCCTCCCTCCCGCCAGGAGGAGCACACTGGGGGCTGCAGGAGAGGGGCCGGGAGCCAGGCCCCTCCCCATGGTGCATGGAGCAAGGTGTTTCTCGGAGGTAGGCCCTCTGCTGGGGAGGTGCCCCAAGGCCTTCCCCGGCAGAGGACCCGTGGTCGTCGTTCGAACCGCTGGCGCCCCCTTTACCCCATTGGCATCGTCCTTGGTTTCCAGTCGCCGTCAATGGTGGTCGAGGGTGGCGCAAGGCGGGGCCCTCATCTGGCGATATGAAGCAAGGCCCAGTTTGAAACTCGCCGCCCGTGATACTCTCACGTAATAACGAGTTGGGGTTGTACATGCCCCGGAGTCTCCGGAGAGTCGCCCTCAGGCCTCGGGGCCTCCCTCCCACGCCCAGTGGCATCACTTAACTCCACGCTGGTGAGAAGGCATCGAAGACTAGATTAGGCCTTCCTCCTCTACCACCACCGCCAAGAAGGAATGACGACCACCACCAGGGCAAGGGGGCTGGAGGCTTCCAGGAGCCACATGCTATCGCTTGCATTTTAGGCGGTGCCCAGGCCCCAGCCTCTCAGCGCATCTTCAAGCAATTTTCGCACGAGGTGAATGCAGTCCTCCCCAAGCTCGACGCCACGCGCCCTCTCAGGTGGTCCACGTGCGCCATCACGTTCAGCTCAGCGGATCAGCTCAAGTGTGCGGCTATGGCTGGCGTCCTCCCAATGCTTTGTTCCCCAGTCATCAACAATGTGCAAGTTACCAGGACCCTCATCGATGACATCACAAGACTTAATGTTCTGTCCGTCAAAACATTCAACAACCTCCAAGTGCCTTACGATCAACTTCAGCCAACCAAGCCTTTCTCAGGAGTCACTAACGGTTCCACCACTCCGATAGGGCGGGTTCGCCTCCCTGTCACCTTTGGACAGCGCAATAACTACCGTACCGAGTTCATCGACTTCGACGTTGCCCACATTTGCCTGCCATACAATTCCATCCTAGGCTATCTAGCCCTGGCAAAGTTCTTGGAGGTAACTCACCATGGTTACAATGTCCTCAAGATGCTGGGAAGCGGCGGAATCATCGCAGTCCCCTGCGAAGAGAAGGATGCGGTGTGCTCTCTCGAGCGTGCCTTCCAAGCTGCATCAGTCGAGGGCCCAGATAGCAGGAGAGAGAACCCTCCCGAGGCAGTTCCCAAGAAGAAGAAGAAGACATCACCCAGCTCAAGGCCTCAGGAGGTAGGCATCTCTGGAGGTTCCGCGTCAGGATCTGTGCCCATGCAAGGGCGCCTCCCTCTGTCGCATAGGAAGGTGCGCCCGGCGCCCTCCTCGGGCAAGGTTCGAGTGCTCTCTCCTGGAGGGCCTCAGACCTTGCCAAGATCTTGAGGGAGGCACTCGGGCACCACTTGGAGGCTTGCTATGTGGCACGTTCCCTCAAGAAGGCATGGGGCAAGGAGGGCCTAACACTCAGGAGTTCGTCACCCAGACCACTCAGGAGCTGCAGGAATCAAGAGTCAAGTGCGGCGATCGGCGCCTACATGGCGTAGCTCCCCATCTAGGCGAGGATGGCGGACTGCGCGTCTGCATTAACTACGCACGGCTCAGCCGAGTCGCATCTCAGGAGTGCTTTTGGCCTTCGCACGTGGGACGCTGTGAGGGTCCGCCACACAGCTACGTTCGCATGCCTTTCGGCCTACCGAACGAGGCTGCTGCTCACCAGCGTCTTCTGCGCAGCATTCTGGCAGCTGAGGAGGTCAGGCACCACGCGGTCCTGGCGGAGATGGAGATGGTCCTCGAGGAACCCCCCGGACCCCCAGATCCTCCCGAGGCTTAGGGCTCCGGCGGCTCGTGAGGATCGGCCTCTTCACTGCGCATCATCAGCTACTCCAGCACCCGCTCTACAATGGTATCAGGTGACATCTTTTGAGTTCATTTCAGCTGGGAAGCGCCCTCAGGGCTGCATTATTCCCAGGTCGCGTGGGTCTGTCCGTGTGGCATGTATCCCTTTTGCTTATGTCTTTAGTTTACCTTGCTGGGGGCGTCCCTCGGGCTGCATCATCCCCAAGCCGCTCGGGCCTGACCCAGTGGCATGTGTCTTTCCTGCATCTATCTAAGCTGATTTGCCTTTCATGCTTAACCTGCCTGTGATAATCGCCTGCTCGATTGACACCTACCTTTGGAGCCGCTTGTGGTTGCACGACGCTTGTGCATGGGTCCGTCCCTGCAACGTCGAAAAATCTCAGTGGTCGAGCTCTGGCCCGTGGCAGCCCCGCAAGCGCCACCTCACCAGGCCATCAGTGCCCTCACCACTCTCTCGGAGCAACCAATGGCCGACCGGCAATCGTAATGGCACCCCTTGCTTTTCTCGTGTTGGTTTATAGGGGCTACCTGAGGCCTCAAACGGGAGGCATCGCGAGTTCTCTCTCTCTCTCTCTCTCTCTCTCTTACCCGTGCGATCTTCTTGCGTGTTAAAAGGGGGGCTCCTAAGCATCACGACTCAGGAGCTCTTACTAGCTCTCCAGCCCTCACCCCCTGGCCTTGTCCACGGCATTGCGACCTAGCATACCAGCGGCGGCTGAGTTGGCTCGAGGGCCGGGACCTGAGGACGTACAGCACGAAGGGCAGTACGGGGAAGGGAGGGGAAGCTCACGAATGCCTAGCCCAGCTGCATCCCAGCTGCAGCCATGCAAGTCCGGCGCCTCGCGAAGGATCTAC